>OW388142.1:11916430-13116430 GCA_936450015.1 Meganola albula | reverse complement strand
ACATCACCATACAAAGATTTCGGGCGCCCGCCGTTGTAACAAGCGCTTTGTATTCCATTGTTAACTCTAGTACCATGCTACCGGGTGAACTACTTGAAAATGTCCAATTAGTGAGGTCTGAGCCTTAAGCAGAAGCTCGAGGCCGATGAGAGCTTGCGAACAAAACTATGTGGTGGCGCGGAATAGCGAAGCAAGCAATGCAACCCGCCCCCCACAACCTCCCCCTCAGGTACACACGAAGGTGAACAGCAATCTCGTCCCTACAATACTCTGTAGATGGTTCACAACACAATAGTTGCTGCGAGTTTCGCCTACTCGCGCGCGTCTGTTAGGTGTATTGTAGAATAAGGTAACCTGGAATAAAAATACTTTTTAGTTTTTGTATTGTATTGATATTGTGGCATATGAAATGAAGTAAACAACATAATCATAATAAAATTAGGTGGTAGGTGGCATTAGTAATTTCTATAACAAATAATACTGGGACGCAACACTTTTTTTTAATTTGAATTACTTAATTACGTAGGTCACTCACGTACCTACTTTATTGTGGAGCGTAGGTAGCAATTTGAATGAAAAGGTGTCATTTGACAGACAACAAAACTTGAACATACTTCACGATTTTATTTTTGCTTGAACAATGCCCTCTATTACTGAAGAGAATGATGTGATCATTGTGTGCATTAACCACGCCAATAACTGATCTCAAACAATGTCATTATTGTAGCCAATAGCACCTTTGACCAACCCCTAAGAAATATAAATATTGAACTGTATTTCCTCATTACTGTTGATGCCTCATTATTCGTTACTAGTTTCCGGACAGCAGTAGGTAAGTGATCTGTTATTCGACCATTGTCCTGTATAAGCGACTTTACGGTACAAGGAATGGTAGCTCATTTTAATTATTCTGCCGTGACCCTCGTGAGGCTACAGTAGCCAGCAATTTTTGATACGACAGTAAGAGTGCGCAGCGGTGGCGCAACGGTACGGGCATCGTCTGAGAAATATAGGGTTTCGGACTCGATTTCCGGTCCTGCTCACACAACTTTGTGGGCATATATCGCCGCTGCTCAATATCGGTGAAGGAAAACATCGTGAGGAAACCTTACTAGGAAGAACTAACTAATCTGTCTCATCCACCTACCCGTACTTGGCCAGCGTGTGTGGATTAACGGCTAAACTCTCTCAAATCGTAAGATAGTTGAGGGAAGACTCGTGTCCATTAAAAAGGGCTGAAGTGAAGTGAAGTAAGAGCGTTAATTATTTGTATCATGTATCTTCTTATGTATCTTCTAATGTAGCCTTGCCTTAGCGAGCATGCTTTTACTGCATTCTTTGCATAGCGACTGTTAATTTGATCTCGCAATATTTCCAAAAAAATAAAATGTTAAAAATATTTTTCAACTTATTCAGCACCAAACAATAGACTTTATATGGATTGGTTACCAAAAAAAACTTTGTACCCAGCATTGATTGAGTGCTTAGTTTTATATGTACCGGGTATCATATATTGGCAGCTATTGGACTTTTCCCTTACTGTCAAAACCTTTGTGCTCTTTCTGTTACAATACCTGAAATGCGTGTACTAGATTAGTTCTATGTGCTCTTCTTGTTCCGATATCTGAAAAGCGTGTACTTGTTTGAACTCGTTTTCAAGTTGTCTGTCGTGCTCGAGATGATAAGTATTTGTTTCTCTTAGCCTTTAAGCCTTTCCTAATGAAAAATGCGGTTTTGACACTATATTGTACTCCCATCACTTCGGGTGTAGTATTAGGAGTGTTTTAAATGATTGTGATTCCGTAGAAAGAAAGGGATGCGAATATACACACTGTATAACAGCATCACTCCCTTTTACCGGAATCATAATCATTTTAAACACTCATAATATGCAGTAAGACTCAGTAACAAAAGTTACTAAGAATTTAGAAACCCGTATTACAGCTGGCATGTTTCTAGTATTTAATTTTGGTGTCAGTGTTATAACTTCCACCCTTTTTAATGTCCCACTGCTGGTCACGGGTCTTCTTTTAACTATTATACGAGTTGAGAACTGGCCAAGTGCGGGTTGGTGGATGTCACATGTCCTCGAATGATTAGTTCGAAGACATGCCGGTTTCCTCACGATATTTTCCTTTACCGATATTGAGCAGCAGAGATGAAACAATTCACACAAAGATGTGTGGGTATGATCGGAAATTGAACCGGTGACAGTATATTTCTAAGGCGAGGCCCGTACCGCTGTGCCACCGCTGCGCTGTTTATCTAGTTTTGTGCAATACTGCGATTTCTTATAATATTTACTCAAGTGAGACTACAAGCATCGTATCGATGCTTCAATCCATTATCCATTTATTCATGTCCTTCGACTCCAGCTAATTTAGAAACACTAAGTCGAGCGAAGTGCTTTTGTCTAAATTGAGCATTTTTGTTAGTTTGTACATCTGTGTAAAGCTGGTTATTCATGTTTAACCATTTTAAAGCACTTGAAAGTACCTAGTGAGGTATCATATGAATTATTTTGTGATGTTTTAAGTTTTCCAATACCTAGTTTTGTTACTACAACGACACCTAACAAAAAGATGTTGGAAGCATAATTAGACCTCAAAGATGTGTATGTTATAGGCATTGTTCGGGTTTATGTGCCTAGAAGCTAGTCGCTTACGACTGTATGAACATAGCCCTCATGTTGCTGAAGTATTTTTGACGCTAATTTCTGTCGTTTTGTGTTAACCTTGCCTTGTGTTGCACATCTTTGGTTTTTTTGACGTTCTCTTGCACTTTTTGTTCTACACTTTTATTTTGATTTTTCTTCTTTTTCGCTGTGTTTCAGTTTCGTTACTATTTTACGAGTATTCCCTCGTGAAATGATCATCATTTATGACAATTCCAATATTCTGAATTCTGAGTGTGCGTCTCCTATAACGAGGCAAGGCTTAAATCTAACAAGATTTGCCCAATTCAAGTAACGACATATATGGTACGGTATAGGTACATACATACTCCTTGCTTTATCCTTCACGTTAACTTTGATGATGTACTACTACAGCCAAATACGCATCATTTTAGCTAACGCCACATAGTACTTGGATTGCGTAGGTACTTAAATTCTGATTCTAAGATGATTAAGTTCTTAGTTTCGGTGCCTCTGAACTGTCCAAATTCTAAACTGTAAATTCTAGTCTAAATTCGCAATGTACTCTATTTTACTAATTTTAAATATACTATTTTGAAGGTATTGTAATTTATCATCGAATCTAAAGGAGTGACTTTACCTGTCGCTGACAGAATCTTTGTCAAGAACGGTGGATACCAAATACATTAATAAGTGAAGTACTAAATTTTTAATTAATCAAAAGCAGGTAAATTTCAGTTATATATCGATTCATGTAACATTTTTTCATGTAGAGTTATTATTATTTTATTTTTTATAAAGTCAATCTCGATGACGTTTATCTCTTTACACAATGCGATGCTCACAAATGCAACTAGCGTCAACTGTAATTGGAAGTCGGGATTAATAAAAATCGTATACTTGCTTTCTACATAGCAAAACGCGTTTTTTTCTACTTTTATTTTGTTAACTTAGTTCATTTTTCTATAAAGACAACTCTACAGCTTCCCTCGGTTTTATAAAACTTCCAATAACATTTGGCTGATCAATTGCAGTTAGAAACCATATATATTTTGCTGGTTGCTGGTGTTTTCGAGCTTGTGCCCTAGTTGTTACTTACATTTATGTGATACTCAGCCATGTCTTTCATGATGTTTTAAAAAAATTTGAGATAAAGCATCTGCAGCTGCATTATCCCTCTAAGTATTCGACAATATACTTAGTCGTATGCCTGGAGGCAATTAAACAATTTAACTTTCCAACTCCTCCTATTATTTATCTTTCTTAATAAATTCATACGGAATCCAGTTTACGTTTTCCGGGACTTGGCCGGGTTCAAATCTCGAGTCTCTTCACGGCGCCGTTGTCGATCCTGGCTAACAGGAGTAGCAATGGCGGGATTGCGATGGTGGGTTAAGAATATAGTCTTATTCTTCCGAGATTAGTCTGAATTTCATGAGCCTACTTGAGAAAGAGAGAGAGAGAGAGAGAGAAAAAGAGGTGTGTTATGTTCCTAGGATATTACAGACGCAACTATTAACTATATTAACCTTTCATCTTCACTTGTTGCTTTAGAATATAAAGTCATAGAATCTGTGATCATGATCAAGTATTTATTATTGAAAATGATTATCACTAATGAAATAAAAAAATCTTATTCAAATAAAACAAAAGTGAAAAATTATAATTTGTTCACCTAATTAATTGAATTAATTTATTTAAGACGGAGCCAAATCGCACAACTGATATTTTTAGGTTACCATTATTTTAGGTTTCAGTTTATTAAGAATTCTGCTATGATATTTTGAGTATTCCGTTTTGTATTTCCGATATTCATCATCAGCTCCCAAAATATTTCCATAGAACCAACTTAAGTACCTATACCTATTTAAATAAAAACAATAATCAATCACAGTTGATGGAGAAATCGGCGAATATAAAAAAAAAACAGTGAAAAAAGCAATAATATTATGTAGTAGGTTCTACTTCGAAATATAAGGATAATTTTTAAATTAATGAATAATATACCGACCAATAAGATACCAAATCTTTAATAGCCAGAGATAAGAGAATCTCCACAATTTATAACAAAAGGCCCTGTTACAATAGTGATAGTGGGTAGGAAGTTTCGTTCTATTATAATCAGTGTAACTTAAATCTATCTCTTATGTTCCTTGTGCTTCGTTAGTGTGTGATCCGATCACAGTTTGTTGTAAAGATTATGTTCTAAAAAAACTTTCATCCGGTGTTTGCGAGTGACCGGTATACACGAGATACTAACTAATATATCTTTAGATAGAATCCATTGTGATTAGGACCGAGGTTACAGTTAAGAGTAATTTACGATACAACTGTAAGAGCGAAAAATATATCACCAATAATATTCTGCGTAAATTGTAGCCGAAAACGTGATTTTTTTCTACGTTTTTATCACTCATGTATCGCGGGTCGCGTCTTGCTCTAATGTAATTTCAGCTTAACCGAAAACTTTATTATTTCAAAATCGATTTCAACAAAACCGATTTCTAGTTAAATAAGTTGGTCTAAATCTGAATAAACCACATTTAAAGAAAAACTAATTTTACAAGTTTGCTGATATTTATAGACGCAATGACTAAAAAATATATGAATATCCGAATTCATAATCTCCATCTTTTTGAATTCGGTTAAAAAATCCGATGGTCTGAAAAGAAATCTTATGATAATCGGTATAAAGCCAATTAGTTTAGAAACTACAAATGTTCCAATTTTCGGTTTATGTTCAACTTACACATAAAATCAAGTTTCAAGAATGAGCATAAAATAGAACTTTAATATCGCAATTTATTTCGCTCCGAATTTATCGATAGTTTATTTAAAGTCCAGGCTTGTCCGTTGGTTTTATGGGAACAGTAAACGCGATTGAAATCTGCATGAGTACCATGTTTAACGTAATGGTACCAATGTTAACCAGATTAAAATAAAGATGAAATAAAACGTAGGTCTATTTTACAGGAAATGAAAAGTAACAATAGTTATTTGGATTACGTAGGAAGCTCTACTTTTTAACTAACTTCAAAGAGGAGAAAATATTAATTTCAATATCAGTTAATTTTTTTTTACATTTATTCGGGCTTATGTAATGCGTCTTTTGCGTATTAAAATGTTTATTTCGAAATAGTCTCATTTATATTTCTTGTCTGATCATTTTTATTTATTTTTCTTGTGTAGTATTTATTTTAATTAGTAGGTATTATATCTTGTGACAAGTCTTAGGATCGAAACGCTGTGTATGTACCGTATATAGTGGTCAACATTGGTCCTCCAATGTCGGACATGTCGCTCCTATCTGTTCCAATGCATTTGTCGTTTAAACACCGACCTGTAATAAATCAGCCATCATATCTCGTTAAACTTAAGGTAATATCTGTAATCTAAACACCTCAAAATTAAAGCATAAAATCTTATGAATAAAAGCCAGTTTCCAGTGACAGATCGATGTGACTTACATTTAGAGGCCGGCCGCTAATTTAAGCCTATCTCAAGTCCACTACGGACACTGTTCATTCAATACTTTAAATGAGATTCTTATCGTACGCCCTTAAATAGATTAGTAGATTAATGATGTCTGTAATAATTAATAATGGATCGTGAATTTTACAACAACAATAAAAGCGGTTCGGTCGCCATCGTAAACACTGCCTTGCAGTTTGTTGTTTTGAATCCTTTAACTTTACGATCCGTCAATGCGTTCCATATATTTACCTCGTCTTAATTACAGTGGAGTGATCCTCTGTTTTATTGCACTTCATTTTTAGTATAATCAAAGTCCTGTTTAGTGGTACGACTATATCCTTTATGTTTGCTTTGCAATAAGGGTTTAAGAGTGCTAATAAATGTAATCACGCGGCCCTAATACTATAGTGACAGTAGCTTTAATAGTAGAAGATATTTATTGCCTTTCTGTAGAAGAAATATATGATGGGCATTTATCTATAAAAATAAAAAGGAAACTGTTAGTAGATGACAACATTTTAAAATTTAGTTAATGTTTGTAAGTGTAAATTTATCTCCATATCAGCTAATTGAAATCCATACGAGAATCACTGAGATTGATCTAATCAAAAGAGTCAGAAAAAATAAAGAATAACATCAAGCGCCGGCTGGTCAACGTGCAAGTTTAAAAAGTTAAACCCTTTTAAAAAATGAGTAAAAAAAGCAGAGGAGCCCCTAATTGATGCGTCGTCTTTGTTTAGTTTAATTCTAACATGCTTTTCCCATTAAAGTGGTCAGGAATCGAGCCTGTGTAAAAGATAACGCGGACTCTTTTACTCCTTACACGTTATAATATTATGAGGTCGGAGTGGACCCTCCACAATTTTAACCCTAGTTTAACTGTCGTTTGGTAATGTCAGTTACTCGAGCACCGCACAAGAGGACAAATAACTGAATCCCGCGGTGCGTTGTGCAGTCGCATTTTTACATTGTCACAGTGCCCCTGGGGTGTTAGCGTCGCATATTGAGAATCGATATGTTTGCGCTAAGTGCTTAAGTGCTTTGAGGGGATTGCGTTTCACTGATGAATAAGCAATGCACGTTATTTAAATTGGCACATTATGCTCAAGTAAAACTATTTCTCAAGGTCGTGGTACTACATATCTTTCAACTAAGTATTTTGGTTGTAACTACTATGTCATTATGATAATACAAAAATTACTTGTTGATTTAAACTTGGTTAACATTTGGTATAACTGGGCTTAGGGATGTAAAGACAACTCGGCACCTTTTGTGAGTTTTATGGATTATCTTGGTTTACGTGTATTAACATGTGGGTCTGTGTCCGGTCGCACGTCCTGTCTCTTCGTCCACTCGCGCGTTATCACAAACTACGGTCGATGGTCGATAATTTTATTACAAAAGTTTTGTCGAATTACTTAAGTCTCCAAATTAAGTTAAGCGATAAGTGCTCGTGTTTTGTCGATATTGAAAGTTATTAATTCATCTGCAGAGATTGTTGGGAATAGAGTCACAGAAGCTAAATTATCTTCTAACGGGCTGGTATTGTATTAAAAGTACATAAGAGGGGACGTTCGGCTGAACATTGAAACAAACAGGCGTTTCCAGAGTTCCCCTGCGTTTCAGGAATGACACTGTAAACAAAAGTATCATATAAGTTTATTAATTACACGGCCCCTCCGGCACGAGCTTCCATGAATATTAATTACTGGATACCGAAAAGCTTTAGAACGCTTAAGGAGGGAAAGTTTTACAAAGAGCTTTTATTATTTAAGAAGTAACGTCGATGTGGTAAAACGAATTATGCTCACTTGTTGGTAGCAAAGGGAAAAGGTCGTTCTCACGTTCTATGAGAGTCGAGTTTGTAATGCAAACGCCACCATTTATCATAACTCGATAAGAAGTGACGGAAGAAAGTCAATAGAGTAGGTGCTTGAGGGTAGGCTTTACTCAGAGTTCGCTTGCGCGCCCCGCCTTAATGAACAAATAACAGTTGCTTGTGTGCGTCGGGAACCATTCAAATTATTCTGTTTTCATAAAAATGAAGTGTTATGACGCGTTTTTTTAAGTCGTCGACGTTCGATGAAACTGCGTTCTTACGAGTGAACAATGAAGTTAATTAGATAATTTATATTTAACTTGTATCATTTGCGTACTTCAAACACAAATTACGGTATCATATTATCGTGGTTAGTAACTTAGAAATTTGAATAAAGTCTAGTAAACCTAGTTGAGAGGTAGAAATATATTTTTACATATTTTTTAATGTGAAAGAAGTGAAAGTTTAAGTTAAATGTTTGAACAGTCTTTTGAAAGTTTTTAATGACGAAAATAGATAGATCTATGTACCTACTTAAAATAAACGAACAATATTAAAAATCTTCCAAGTAAGAGTCGGCAAGTAGTCGACTGAAGATATCTATGTGATTTTACAATTATTTACTTACCTCTGCCCTACCCACTTAGAATTAGGAAGTAACCAAAATTACTAACTACCCACACATACGTAATACCTACTCTAAGATAAAACAATTGGTAAATTAAATCATGTGGGACATATTAAATACATATTTATTATATCGCATTATTTAAATGTCATCTTAAACGATCTCTACCCCTTCATATTCATAGCAAAACTAAAGGACAGCGCGAAATGTGACACTCTGGTCGAGGCCGAGGAGTTATTATTTAAAGTAATTATTTAATTAACATCGTGTCACACAGTCTTACCCTCTTAAGCGAGTTTAGGGCTACAAGGAATTAAGTACGGAGCTAATGTTAACACGGCATACGTCGTGGTTATTGTTGCCGACGCCTGGCGCGGCCCCCCGCGGCGGTATTTATGGCCGCAGTACCCAAGTTTTGGCGCGCACACACCCGAACTATGACTGTTAACATTGTTACTCTTACCCCTCGCTTTTAACGTCATTAGTTGTACGAGATTTCGTACGTACTCGTAATGTGTATTTGTTTTCATAACTCACAGCACTATAGTGTTTTCAGTGTGCCCTTTATTACTGTTTGCCGTTTAATCGCTGTGGGAACTATATGCTTTGACTGTGCATTTTTTAATTTATTGACTTAATACGTTTTATGACATAAGCAGATGCTGACTGAAAAGCTCTGTCTCCCGTATTATGTAATACATACAAAACACATTAGTACGAGTGATGTTTCTATGATGAGTAGGCTGCGTTCATCGTACGTTAAACCGCCTGCCATAACAATTGAAGATATAAAATGATAGACAAAAAGACTCATAATGTTTTTGTTTGCTCATTAACAGTAGTTAAATGTTATCTAAACTCTCTTTCGAGCAGTAAAAAGAAATTCATCACGTTTTATATGAGCGTTTTATTCAGACGGCGAGCGTCAAAGAGCACTAAAGCTGTGCGCCTTTAAATTCATAACTTTTAATTAACTGGAATGCTAACACAATTACAGGCTTTATAGTCGTATCAAATTTTCCGAAACGGACCGTTCACCGTCGTAAAATGTGAGAATGATTACAAATTTTAAAACAAAGCATTGTAACGTGGAATTTAGTGCGAGCAGCTGGCATCACGCTTAAGGGAAGCTTTAGGGCTCGTTCAGAGCTGGGAATGGGTCGTTGCATTGCCGCTGTTGGCTAAAGTCGGTGTTAATTTGTCGCTACAAAAGGAACAGATGTTACGTACGGCGTCTCCGCGCCTGGCGGCTCCACCACCGCACCGGCGGCGGCGACGGCGCATAGCTATGTCGCGTACCTATGCTATAACTTCACAAATGCAAATTACTTCTTTATCGTTGTACAACGGTACTTATGGATTAACATTGGAGTTTGATTTGCATAAATACATAGGCAGGTACTTTACGTGCCGAATATAAAAAATAAATAAATTTAAATATTACAAACCTTGCTAGATCAGCACTATAAAGAAGGTGTGGAGAAGGTCATGGTGACGTCGCTGTAAATAAAAAGATCTGTTGAAGTGCGACTCGGACACCCAAATAATGGGTTCCGTATCATTTTTAAGGGGCATTATTACATTTTATGACTTGGTTGACTAAACTAAAGCGACCTACTCTAAAGCCAACTAGGCCGTGATAGTTTTCTTTTTGTATTCATCATCCCTACTAATATTATAAATGCGATAGTAACTCTGTCTATCTGTCTGTCTGTTACGCTTTCACGCCTAAACTACTGAACCGATTTGGATGAAATTGAGTATGGAGGTAGTTTAAGACCCGAGAAAGGATATGATAGTTTTTATCCGACTGCGCAAAAAGAAGGTAATATTTTGGCGCGATAACCGACATACACGCGGGCGAAGCCGCTGTCGGAAAGCTAGTATACCTATAAATTGACACTACTAGCGTGTTTTTCTTACAAATGTAGTACAGCGACAACAAACAGCGATTTAGCTAGTTTAGTTTACGGGGTACCTACTTGACTCTCAGCTAGCTTAATATATTTCGTAAATCGAACCTTAAATCGGAAACCGTTCTAAACATACATTAACAACTTTTTGACGTGATAACGTCTTTAAAATCGTTTTAGTCGGGTGACATGTTCAGAAACTTGTGTCACACCAAAACCTCACGAGCGCGATCGCAGGTATAACGAGAGACAGACGGACCGATCTCCCGTCTCATCTCGAGCGCTGCCAGTCATTCCGTGAAACTTGTCACGCGGAATCCTCACGAGCGGAGGTTGGCATAGCGTTCGAGTGAGTGGACCGATCTTCCGTCTCTCTCACTCTAGCGGCAACAATATTAATTCCTTACTTCCCAAAAACTTATATCACCAATAAGACGTTATCACGTAAACATCTCGATCGTAAACCTACTTTACAAACAACCAATTTTTTATTCCAACGACAGGACTATTGTAAGTACCAAGCGTCTCTGAACTAACCTGCGGACAAACGGACGGACACAGTTCCTAGTTAATTATGGAACTATAAATGTAGAGTAACAATCCTTTACTATTGCTGGGAACGGGTCTTCTTTCTACTATCTTCAAACGTTAGTTAGTTTAGGCCTATTTCCACACACAATGGTTAAATGCGGGTTTGTGGGTGACCTCATACTATAACGTCGCTGACTAACGAATGAAAATATTGCGGAGAAACCGACATAAATTAGATAGCCAACACGCACTTGGTCAACAACAACAAGCAGTTGACAGGAGACTGGTGATCAGTTGTAGGTGACAGTTGTATACAAAGTTTGTTGTACAATAGGTAAGTGTTATTAATAAGAAAAAAATTATTACTTCAAATTATTTCAGGACCTCACCATTACTACATTCACCTTCGAAATGTCACTTATGTCTTTATTTTGTTCTGCTGTAGCTTTTAGAGTTTTCGTTCTATAAGATTTTCATTTAATTCAAAAAATCTATGTCTTTGTTTATAATTCGATAAACATTTGGCAGTATTTAATCAGTAGTTAGCATTTGTGTGACCCTAAGTAGCAAACTCTAAAATAATAGTTGTTACATACCAAAACATACGACCTTATCGAATTCATCTGCACAACAACTAAAGTAAAATCTTATTTAAAGAACATTAATTAGATTTCCTGTTGAGTACCTACATAACAATCAAGAAGTTCTATATATAACTATCTGGCTAGCCGCATAAGTAAGTACGTACACACGATAACTTTTAGCGACCGACATTCGCGGGCTCCGAACTTTGTAACAATGTCACTTGGTTCTTATGTTGTAGTTATCCGCTACTCGGCAGCACATAAATCACAACAGGATTCTCTTACGGTCTTGCTACTCAAACCCTCAGACCGTAAGGTTTGTTAGATCAACTAAGTTCTTGCTTTATAATGCTTAAATTATTAAGCGTTCGTATTTACATTCAAACTAGATCCATCTTGCCTCTGTCTTTAGCCAAAAATTTTAATAACAAAATAACTTGCCAACTCCGTCTCGTCAAATATAATAGCAAAGTTGGAAGTAATAAGACAAAATTTTATGCATAACAAGGGGAGCCCTTCGAGACGGGGCGAGCAGGGGCGCAGGAGGCCGAAGAGGGATAGCACTTGTCGACCTGCCTAGACAGAAATGAAACGTCAAGCCTTATGAAGACGAACAACTTTGCCTTAACAAATATAAATCTCCTTTTCATCCTGTGAAGGTTTTTTTAAGACAGTTAAGGGTAATGTTAATTTATGGTTTGTAATTGTTTGCTGTTAACCTCGTTGGGTGAGAACCCGCTGATAATGTTCTTAAGTGGTTAAGCCACTCCACCTTTGTCTGGGCAAAATCAATTTCGGTTCTGTTGCACATAATCGTCAAAATACTTACCTCACTAGCACCACACTTACCTTTATTAAGCAAGTTATTACGTGCACACCTAATTTAGTGAGGGAACAATAAAATCTTAAGTTGGAGCGAGATGTTACAAACGATGCGGGGAGTTGCGTGTATCATCCGCTACTCGATTCGACACCATCTGCACAACCATTTACATACAACAACAAAATATATTAAAATCCTGTCATCGCGATCCAAGACACAGTTGCGAGCCGTCATTGACACCGGGCGCGGGCGGTGATTAGCTGGGAGGAGGGGGCATAATGGCGACAAGAAAAAGGGCTACCCTCCAATAATTACTTTATATACCCCCTGTGAATAATTACCCGGACCAAAGATCAATTAGACGGAAACCCCTAATTAAACTCTGTGCTAATGAGCCTGCAAATTTTTATTTAACTCAAATAGAATCGATGATCCACATTTTATGCTCTATAAAAGGTGAGATTCATAAAATGCAATATAATTAACTTGCCATGGCGTATTTGAAACACTATTAGGTAAGTACATCGTCCAAATAATTAATGTAATACTAATACTTCGTAATAAGTTCGATTCCCCTTGTTCATTTAATAGGATCATCTATTCTCTTTTTGCAAATATCAGAAAAAAGTTAGTTTATTGACACATTGAAGGATACACAGAATACTGTCTGTTTGTCATACTATCTCTCAAGAGTCGTAAAACATTTTTTTCACTTCCTACTCAAAACGCGTAACGACTTAACATATGGTGAACTAAATTATGTTACCTACGTCTAAACGACAGCAAAATAAAAATGTCCAAACATTTGTATACATTAAATAAATTTATCATCCCGTTTCATTTATAGAAGCGTTACAGTGAAAAGGAAGCTGCCGTGCGCACATGGGGAGCCGTCAAATCCCAAACGTATTATTTTTTCAATATTACCTCACACGCTCGCTAATACAAGATAACGAAATTCACGACAATCGGATGAATGTTCGCGCCGCGTGAAATCACGACTTTTGTGAGGAAAAAACGCTGGAATTGAACGTTACGTCGCTTCGGACGAGTCCGCGTGGGACACACGAACACGTGTATGTGGGTAGACGAGGGTACAGACATATGACGATACCTGTCAAAATATGACGAGCTTCATTCATCTACAGATGTACCTATTGTCATCGTGCTAATCTAATTCGATGTCGCGAACCGTGAAAGTGTTCGGCTTGCGATTAACACATTTTCGTAACGAATTATTGGGAGGCTGTCAGTCGGTTTGCGTAAGCTGTGACAGTGAGTGGCAGGAGCCGTGGGGAGCGAGCTTAGGGCGCAGAGTGGCGCGGACGTGCATGCGGCTGTCGGATAGCGTTATCGCATAGCCTAAACACTGTTTGCTACTCTACTAATACCTAGTAAAGCCTACGAGTGCCTATGTGCTAAAACATCACCTAAAACCTAGATAGTCTACACAGACTTGTGGTATTATCCATCCAGACTAAACTAATCAATCAATCAGTCTTTACAAACTTAACTTGCATAGGCATATCTATTTCCATACTTGATAGAGATAGTGATTTAGGCGCTTTGCAGATGGAGCAACCTTAGTTGTAGCAACATCAATTATTTAATTGTTTCTTTTAAAAGTAACTAGTTGCTACAACCAGATATCCCGGTTTGCGGTTGCCGCAATTTTATGGCAATCTGTGAGCAACATTGATAGCTATGTAACGCACAGTGTGATGATGGATATCGAAAAAGCAACACTTGGTCTGAATTTACTGCACCGCCGCGGTCTACGTCGTTAACAACGACAAATTATTCGCAGCAATCGTCGGCTTTGGATAATTGATAGTTGCAGCAATTAGAAACTAACTTAATCATCGACTGTATATCACAACTGGATTGTATATCATATGGAACTCGTAACTTGAGTTTTATACGGGTGTGCAGTTGAAACACCTAATTAGTTGCCAGTGGCTACAATGGTTTCTAAATATGCAAAGCAGCTTAAACAGGCATCAGCGTCCTGATTCTACCAAAATTCACAGTGTTGTTGATTGCGAACTTTAATGCCCAGAATATTTTTTGTGTTGTTAATTACTATTCTACTTAATTTAAATGGATGTCATGTGTACTTACTATTCGTCTCCCTCACTTAGCGTTATCACTGTAGGTAGGTTTATTAAATAGTCATCTATTTTATTGAAGAAAGAAAAAACATATAATTGACACAAACAGGACACACACAACCAAATAAAAAACATGTAGGAAAGAATAAACAAAAAAATATGAACATGACTGTACATTGAATTAATGAATAATTATGTAATAATAATATTTCTTGTAATACCATATAATAATAATAATGACTCAATAATTCAATAATAATGTGTCCTGTAATAATAATAATGACTGTGTAAATCTAACACTATGTAAATTTTGCATGCCCTACAGCAGAATGTCCTACTTGGATGCACTAATCATGTAAACATCTTTTGTAACATTTACCTGCATTCTAAGCAAATAAAGATTATGATTATTATGATTATGATTATGAAATGAAACAGCTAAAAAAGAAAAAACTAAAATTTACATGAGACTCATCATGGACATTGCTCAGTAAACGCTGTGAGCACCTACCTGAGGCGCCCCACAGCATTGTTTTCAGCAATGTCCATTGTCCATGAAGCGTACACTTAGTATGAATCCTCACTCACTCTTTACCTCACTTCAGTGTAAACAGATTACTTACTTGCATATCCCGTCTTTGGCAAAACAAGGGCAAAATTGGGAAAAATATCGAGATTGAGTTAAATATGTCAAAATGGCTTAAAGTGCTTGTAAGCATTTCAACATACATGACTCTATTCCGCAATTTTGGACAATGGTAGTTACCTTTGTTCTACCAAAGGTGTGAATAGATTAGGTGCTTGCGCTCTAATGCTTAACTTAGCCTAAAGTCCAAACACTGATCAATCAGTTACATTCGCTAAATCTGTAAAACCTATAGTTAGTTACAAAGCTAAATAGATAGGTACATCATGTCTTCACGTACCTACTTGTAAGGTACGTTCCTATTAAAAAGTATTCGAAGCAACACGTCATACTTAATTATTCACATGCTAACAACACGGGCAGCTGTTTAAAAAAGCACCTCCTTGATTAGCTCACAAATATATTTTTGTTTGTTGTTCACATCAATTGAGACAAGACAACAAATCTGCTCTAAAACACACTTGGTTTCCCCAATACATTTGTAAAGATACGGCTACTTAGTAAAATTAGAAGGTAGGGGAGAAGTGTCACACAAAAGTTATTTAGATGTTTACGTGTGCATCGTTGCATTAAATAAGCAACGAATCCTTGCGGGGGGCGGCCTGCTCGAACCTGGGACAATGATATCAGGCACCCGGCCCACCCCGGCGCACTAACATGATTAACTTTTATATTGGCAATCACGATCGTTGACGTTTCGGGGTTTTGTTCTCTACAAATGCACTACAATGTGTCATTTCGTGAGTTACTTTGCACATTGCCGTTGTAATCTTTATTGGCAGTCAAACTCACAGTAGTTTGGTTATTTGATGATACATCGTGCTGTAGTAAGTATATTTGTTAGTGGATTAACTATTTGACAGTCATAACGTTTTAAAATCTATAACACTACTAGCGGCCCGTCCCAGCTTCGCCCGGGTAGCTTCAGCCCACTCAACAATTTCCATAAAATGTGATAACCATAGCAGCGCCATCTATTGATTACTTACTGAACCCAGTCGAAAGGTATCGACATCTGTTAGAATCATTTGGAGTTAACAGATAATTGTGACTGTCAAATAATAACAGACAAATAATTAGCAATAAATTAAAATTGCGACTATAATTTGAGATTTAAACTATCCTATCTCTCAAGTTGGATCGAACTGCACATGGTGTGCGAATTTTATTATAATCGGTTAAGTGGTTTAGGAGTCCATTGAGGACAAACATTGTGACACGAGATTTATATATATTAAGATATACGTATAGGTGTATCTTTGTAAACCTAACTACAGTAAAATATTAATACAAGTGTCTTCGAGAGGGCTTAATGTATACAATCGCAGAGTAATGCCGAGATAACGCACGTCAGAGAAGTTAATTGCAAGCAGAGCACCACACTCGGCTGTTAGGGGTTTCACACGATCCCTCGAGACGCCGGCGGCCCTCGCATGTAGGTGTCACCCCGATCCGGCGCTCTACCTCTTAATCATTCACTCCTAATGGAAACCTATCAACGACGTCTATCTTGCCAAAATACGCATGAAATTTAAATGATCCACTCTTTACGAAAGTATTTCAAAAAATAAATAGTACGAGAATATTTGCCGAATTGTGTCCGCAACGAACAATAGCGAAGCCACCAACGCTGACGTACAGCATCCCGCAGCGCGACTTATGAATAGAATAATGCGAGTCTACACAAAACCCGTGCGAGGCGAACATCATCAATCAATGTATTTAGAAATGTTTCATTAGTAAACATTAAGATGTTTGCTTACATGTCCGAATGTTGTCTGCAGTAATATGGCTGGGTTCCGTGAAATAAGGGTCGGTGGTAAAATATTGTCAGTTGAGATGTATAGATGTATGGATGGTGCATGGTAAAATAATCGCAATGTACTCTCTGTTGCGTTGCAAGTTCCCCACGCGGTAGGTGTCAGGGACACTGCTGTGAATATACATTTTAAACTTTATATCGTACATAATAAATTATCAAACAGAATTATCTTTGTGCTCGTATTCTACCAAATGAGTTCAGTATACAAAAAAGTGCTCGATACTGAGCTAAAATAAGACATCAACCTTAATTCGGGCCAGCCAGCCGGGCCATTTTGCATAACACATTACAAACTCTACATAAACTAAACTAATATCTAAACGAAAATGAACTCTTTAATACATACCTAATATTTTCTGTGAAATGTCTATTTTGTTATATTTAAAAATAGCTACTAACCATTATTTTTGGGTACTTATTAAACACGAACTTTAATAAATTCCTAGATAAGTCAAAACTTAACAAGCGTGAATCCCCTAAGAACGTGCAACTCAACGCCTTGTAAAAGAAAGGAAATTCTTTCTATAGCGTTCACACGTTGCGGCAACACGGTGTGCAGGCGCATCCGAGAAATACTATTGATCTGTTGATATACAACATTCGAATGTCTTTAAAACTATAACTCTAGTATTTAATAATGTTGTAAATAGCTTTTTGAACTATAATTACTTAAATTCATTTAATAGTAGCTAACAGTAACTGAATATGGACTGTATCTATTTATGTAACTAAGTGGGTTAAACGCCTATTGAAATAATCATCGTCTTTTTAGTTTCTTATTAGTTTAAATGCGCGCTCCTGCTTTCCACGTGGTTGTGTTGATGTACACGATATTACAACGAAATTTTATCTAATTTGGTGCACTTGTTCCAAAGTTATAGACGCACCTATTTCTATAGATTAAAATTTTACTAATTTTACTCTATGAAACGTAGCTAATTAAGTCAGTGGTAGTGATTGATGTTAGTTCTATCCCGAAATCGATGGTTAGATACGTAAGGTACATTTTGGGTTATAATATCTTTGCATATCAAATTGATGATGATGAGAGATGAATGAAGGTTTGCAACATTTTACTGCAAAAATCGGTGACTAGGTTTAGGATTTAGCTATCTCTATTTTAATATTATATCAGCTGACCCACGAACTGCATACCGCGTATTTCTCACCTTTCAATTCTTCATATACAGACTTCTACGAATATTTAAAAACGAAAAGTCTGACAAATTCGTTCAGCCATTCTCGTGTTTTAGCAAGACAAACAAACGTCTATCAATTTTAATACTAAGGAAGATTAGGTAGGTGCCGGACACACACTCAGTATTACAGGGATAGTTAGAAACAAAAACTAAAAGCTGTCGACTTTTGTCATAACGGATAAAATACTTACCTAAATCATGAAATTCGACTAAATATTATTTAATTTTTTAGTAAAATATTGCGCTGTTTAATAAAAACTGTTGTATTATGCCCGTTATGTAATTCTGAAAAGTCCTCATCGATACTATTCTTAATAATATTATAATATTCTGGGACATACACATATGATATTCTGATCACATAATAAGTAGAGCTTGTGTTATGGGAACCAGTTATCCGTTAAGTATATTATACCTGCATAAACAATTTTTTCATAAATGATAATCACACCCAGATTAGAGACAAACAGACATGTTCTTCATCACATAAATGTCTTGTTTGGGTGGGAATCGAACCTACGAAACCACCACAATTTTATTTTTTCAAGTATGACTTCCTATTGCAGAAGACGCTTCTTTTTCCTTTAAAAAATGTAACATTATTTTCCTTACTTTCTCTGTATAAAAAAAGCAATACTGCTCGTCACGACGATTCTACTGTGATTCTATAAGGGGTTCTGTTCCATATCTTGGAAGTCCATCATCAGATCATAAGAAAATGTATATGACCAACCAACTTTGAAACAAAAATCGTTAAAAAATATTTTTTTGCGACCTGTGATCTTGTTCTTTTTTTCCAATCACGGGATCTATAACATAGAGTCACGCCTGTATTACCCGAAGGTGTACGCAGAAGTGACAATCACCCACTTTTCTCTGGCACAATTCCAAACTTTTAGATGCAACTAAGATTCTGTAAGAAGGTAGGTATATTAAAAAAGTGAAATAAACATTTTCGCTCGCTTATCACTTATCACTGTACTACCGAGGCAGTTAACAGGATCCATGAGGACTTTTCAGGATTTCAGAGCGGTATTACTAGTACTTACCCCTAAAGTGCTTGTAAATTTTTAGCTTCTGGTCTGTTAATGTAGGTACACCTATTTTTTGGGCAAATTTGGCCAGTGTAATACCAGTTTCCTAACGACAATTTTTACAGATTTGGGTATTTATAGCTATTAAAATGAATATAATATGGTGTTATGTTGAGTGAGCATCGATAGAGAACGAGTCTGACTGAGATATGATCGATGGTTGAGATGCCCAGGGACACCCACTTATACATCCCACGACATAGATCATTGTGTCACTAGAAGTGACACACTTTGGTTAGTGTTCAACCTGGTTCAGTGCGTGAGTATGGATAAAATATCTAATAGTTATTTTTTATTAATATTTTTGTTTATTCAATTAGGTATGATGTGCCGCAAAAGTTATATCTTACAGCTAGATATTTAACAAGATGATGATCAATAATGCTAAAATTTTAAAAATAGGTACTAGTTTGAAACCAAAATCCTTAAATAAATAAATATTCTGGGACATTAACACACACGGTCATCTGGTCCCAAGCTAAGCAGAGCTTGTGTTATGGAAACCAGATAACTGGTATATACTATACATATAATACTTTTCTTTTGTAAATATATACTTATAATAGATATTTACACCCAGACTCGACACAAACACAAATGTTCATCACTAATGTTTGTCTCGGGTGGGAATCGAACCCACGACCTGCGGCGTGAAAAGCAAGTATCTTACCGACCACGCCACCGGCCCGTCGAATAATAATAATATATTGTTATTTATATTGTTAATATATTGTTATTTAATAAAGGCCTTATTCATAAAAATCTTGTAAGTCTCTTTAGTTAAAATGAAGTTTGGACTTTTCTTACTAGTATAAATGTCAAAATGACAGACAAAAACAAATGAGTTATAAACCTATTTAAGCTATAATGCGCTTATAAGACGTTTATGAATATGGGCGAAAGGCTTTTGGTTTTAAGGCTAAATATTCGGGATTTCATCATCAGACCAGACATTTATAGTTAAAAAGCCACACATTTCTTCAAAGATCGGTTCGACCGTCTTCGGACGGCTCACCGAAATAATCCGGTGAACCTATAATGGTTGAACTTCACACCGGCGCTTATGAAAATGAAATTATAAATAAATTGACTCTATATAACCACTTCTACCCTTTTTAGTGTCCCACCGCTGGGCACGGGTCTTCTCTCAACTATCGTACGAGTTGAGAGAGTTTAGGCTTTAATCCATACACGCTGTCCAATTGCGGGTTGGTGGATGTCACATGTCTTGAAAGTTTAGTTCTAAGCCATGTCGGTTTTCTTATATATTTTTGTTTTGCCAACATATTAATCTTATTGTAAAAAAAAAGACGGGCTGCACTCCGGGAGTGCCGGCAGAAGTGAAAACTGAATTTTACGAATACACAACAATGTGATCACTACACAGATGGTCGAGCCATCAGCTGTCACCATCCATGGATGCGCGTGGCACGCTGTAACATACACGAACATTCGCGCAAGCGCCCTGCGCTGCCTAAACGAAACAGTAGGCCCAGGCATACATTTTCGCCGCGCCGTAGAGAGGGGATAGCTGTCTACTCTCCATCCGCCTTACGCTTTTTCGATCAGGTCACGTGTCCTGACGCGAGTTTAAGATTTTATACCCATTACAGAAAAAGTGCTCAACGTCGCTAAAGAAGTTTTCACTTCAAAAGCCTTTAGTTATTGCTAATGCATTTTTAGTGAAAAAGAAATACTAAAGTTGTCTATAATACATTGAAGAGACCTACCCATATACCTAAGTCTTTGTATGCGGTAGACGGCTGCAATGCCCTATCAATGTCAGCAAAACTACTGTTTTGTTATAGAAACCTTTTTATACTTACATAAAATAAACAACAACCAGTTTAAATAATTGTAAACCGAAAACTAGCTTAATATATTTATCGTCCCCCACAACACGAAATTTCTTTGACAATATTGGACCCATTTCCGACATCCAAAATACATGATTGGTCGCCTAAAGTAATGAAATATTCTAAAAATGTTAAAATCTTATAAATAATTTTAAAACATTAAATTTATCCCCGCTCCTAGGTCAGTTAGTACTTTCACTCGTTATACTTGCCAAACCCTAACCTAGGTCTTAGGGTTTGGCAAGTATAACGAGTGAAAGTACTAACTGCACCTAAAGTGCCTAGATTTTGCAGATATTTCTCGTTATACTTGCGAAACCTAGGAACTTAGGTTCAAAACTTTAGGCTTCCTACATAGAGGGTTAGGTAGGCTTGCTAATAGTGTTTACCTTATAAATCTAGCCCTAATAGTTTAATAGCTAGGAACAAAAATGTATAGTTTTTAAAATGAAAATAAAGTTAACACAGGAGAGGTTACTGCAGTCGTCGTTACGGTAAAGTTTTGAAGTAGCTAAGCGCACCGCTCTCTGCGGCGAGCGTCCCGCCGTTTCCCGCCGCCTCCCAGCAGGCGAGGGGAACCGGCGATGGCGCTGGCGGAGGTACTGACGGCGCCGACGACGTCGACGTCGAGGATCCGCTTCCGCCGACCTCCCCAGCCGAGGTCAAAGCGTTGATAAAAGTCCTTCATCCAAGGCAGGCACCTGGTCCCGATGGTATCACCAATCGGGTTTTGAAGCACTTCCCTGCTTCCCTCATTACTCTCCTGGCTCTCATCTTCAATGTGGCCTTGAGACATAATGCCTTTCCACAAGCGTGGAAAAGAGCCACCGTTATCGGCATTCCCAAGCCCAAGTCTAAACCTACCAGCTGTCTCCCCATAAGTCTTCTCAATTCCATTGGGAAACTCTATGAGCAACTCATTTATACCCGGCTGTTGAACTTTGTCAACGCCCACAACCTCCTTCCCGACGAGCAGTTTGGCTTTCGAGCCAAACACTCTTGCGTCCATCAACTGCACCGCCTCACGGAGCACATTGAGATAGGATTCCATCGTAAGATGTTAACCGGGATTCTCTTCTTCGACGTGGCGAAAGCTTTCGACAAATTGTGGCACACGGGCTTATTATATAAGCTCTACCAACTGGGTGTGCCTGATCGTCTCGTGCTCATCATTCGAGATTTTCTCACTGGTCGCAGTTTTCGTTACCGAGTGGAAGGCTCCCTGTCTTCGCCGCATCCGATTCACGCCGGAGTCCCTCAGGGCTCCGTGCTCTCGCCTCTCCTGTTCACGCTTTTCACTAGCGACATCCCTCGTCACGCGAAAGCCTGCTTGGTCTTCTTCCCTGACGACACAGCTCTCTACTACCGGGGCCGCTGCCCGAAAGTAATAGCACGTACACTCCAATCCGCAGCCGACGCCCTAGGCGAATGGTTCCGGAGATGGAGAATCGAGGTGAATCCCGAGAAGAGTGCCGCCGTACTCTTCTCTAGGTCCATCCCTCCACCTATTCGTTCCATCTGCATGTTTGGCAAGCAGATCCCTTGGGAGAAGCAAGCCAAATATCTAGGTGTCATCCTAGATCAGGGACTCACTTTCAAACCGCACCTTGCCTCTGTTCGTAAGCGTGCGCGTTTCGTTCTCAGCAGACTGCACTTCCTAATCAACGCCAAAAGCAAACTCTCGCTTCGTAACAAAGTGAGAGCTTACACGGCGTGCGTACGACCCATTATGACGTACGCTTCACCCGTTTTCGCGCACACTAAGCGCTCCTACTTGCAACCGTTGCAAGTTCTTCAAAATCGATTCATGCGTAGAGCCACGGGAGCTCCGTGGTTCTTACGCAATGAAAACCTACACATCGATTTAAACCTGCCGACCATCAGGCAGTGGATGAAGAACGCATCCAAACGCTTCTTCGATACCGGTGTCAAACACCCGAATAAGTTAGTCGTATCCGCGTGCGACTACAATCCGCTCAGAGGCGCGAAACGGCGACGTCCGCGAAGCGTACTCACCGATTCCGACGACGAGATCACTCTTGCGATCGCCCGCGACCGCGAACTCCGATCCGCTGCTAGAGTAGGTAGGGACAACCAAAATAGTAGCACACAACACATGCCGAGATGTCGCCCACGCCGTCGTGGGCCGCGCCGCGCCCTTCCAAGATAGGCCCTCAGTCGATAACGGTTCCGGTCAGGACCGGACCGCGCGAACGCGAAATGCCCCCCGATTCCCTAAAAAACTAGAGTGTCCGGCAACGTCCTGAGCCGAGGTTCGTCCCCACATGGGGAGCCCACATGGCAGTTGCCACGGTACTTGATCGGTTCGACCGTCCTCGGACGGCTCATCGAAAAAGTCCGGTGAACCAATAGAGGCCCTTCAGGCTAATTGGGTTAATTGCGTAATACGGCGTAATTGCGATCTACCACAGCAGATCCGAAAAATAGAAATGATCAAGCAATAATCTCGAGTGTGTGCGTATGTTGTCAAGTCGGTGTTTCATTTAGTGTCCCGGTGGTTTTCCCGTAGCGGATAGGAGAACATCGTTGGGTCGGGCAGTATTTCAGGGAGTATAAATCGTCGTCACGAAATCTATGAACACGTAGGTGTTCAGGGCGTCAGCTAGATTTTCATATATTGAATTTTTCCAGCCCGCCCGGAACAGAAGTTTCAGTAAAACGAATTTATCGTCCTGAAGTAGATAAATACATAAATATGGGGCTGTCGCTATATAAATATTTGCTACAAGCTGCTGTGTAGTAAGTGTTCTCAAGTTTTTCAAGCACTTGGTCAGGCGAGACCCAAATTGCCTCGAAAGAAAGAATCGAAAGAATTATCGCAGTGCATAGTCAGCGCGCATAATCAGTGGTTCTGGGTCTTGGAAGTTAAGGCAAGCAGAGGTCGATTTCCTACGTGATAGACCCACGTCATCCAAGAGGCATTAAGGGCGATTAATAAAAAAGGCGCAAGGAAGACAGGCTGGAGAAAAGTGGTGGTATAGTACGCTCCAAAATCACATCCCACAGTGATGAGTCATGAGGAAGACCGACGAAAGCAGAAAAACAAAAAGAAAGTTATGTGACAAAGCTTGCGCAGAGACAAAGTAATTATATTAGTATACTCGTATATTAGTAATAGGCCTTTTTTGTAAAAAAAAAGTTAGTTTCAAAAATTTATTACCTAAATTAAATAAGTTTGTTAATAATTTCTTCAAATTTTTGCGTTTATAGAATCCCGAAATCGAATCTTATCTTGTTGTATTTCAATTGCCTCATCTAGTGTGCTGATATAACGTTTCATACGTGCTTAATGAAATACATACATCGATACATCATTGATTGTGCCGCGATAGCAGAGCCCACGTCATGTTTACTAGATCTGACATGAACGTCCCATGTAGTTTCAACTCTTATTACTGGAATTAATGATGATTGTCGTATGGCATATGGATAATTTTATTAATACTTAACTTGGGCAAATTTCTTGATCTTATCGGCATTATCTGTATTAGGCATATAAGCTGAAGTATCTTAAGGAGAATCACCTAGTTAAACCTGTGCGATTACACAGGAGAAAAGCGCCAAAGTATGTCCGTCGTAATAGCACGTTGCTGTACATAATATTATTATTATAGGAATTATATGTTAAAGAAGTTAATGTTTCGTTTTCGTTTCGCTGAATGTCTGCTTATTACTTGTTTTAAAAGGGTTTCTTACCATCCACATTTAGATTAACAACACGTTCTCAAACATTATTACCTACTTTTAATCTGATTATACATAAATATTTATGTTCATTTAAGTGGATACTTTGATAAGTACCTACTTAACTAATTAAAATACGTGGAATTACGTAATATTATTAGGTAGGGAAGTAAGCACGTTTGAATAATAGAAATTTGTAAACATTTTTCTTTATTATAATATCGCAATATTGAAACATTTCTCGCCATCAAGCGGCGTCGAAAAACAATACAAAACAAATACATATACAATATCAATCCCTACTTATACCGCGAAATGCAAAACAATCTTCAACCAATTTATTATTGTTTGAAAACCAACAATCTGTGTATTATGGAGGAAACGAAATTATAGTAATTGTAAACAAAAAGATTTTTTACGATTCGTGCTGGCTAACATGTGGCCATAAAATCTTTGGTGGTAGCAATAATAACTTCATTCTCCCTTTGTCGATCTCCAACGAAATAAAAAAGCTTTTACAATCGAAATCAATTTAAAATTAATAAAACCGTTCAGGACGACCGCAACGTTCAATCATCTGATGTTTATATCAAAACATCAAAAAAGAACAAACAATTGTTCTGGTGTTTATTATTTTCCGTAATATTATGTTCTGAATGACTTTTAAAAGTAATGTTTTGTTTATTTTTAGGTACCTACCTTTTTTGTAGCCTGACTTTGGTACTTACCTTTAAATACGATATCTTGATATCAGCTAACATAACAGCCGTAGTACTCTACGTCCCATGTATCTACTTTATTATGTTTTTTAATGCAAATTCTGGAACTAGGTAAAGACTCTCTTGTATAACCCATAAGGTGTTGTAGGTAAGTGTATAATAATGGGTCTACCTACTACAATTATTCAAAGGTTATAAATATTTCAACAAACTAGAGGTGGATGAGATCACCGAGCACATTTTTTCACACGTCCGACTCAAACAAACAAAATTATACCAACGTTTTAAAACACTCAAACATAAAAAAACTACATAAATATTTCATTTTAAAATCCACTGTGTATTTGTGAGACCAACATTATTATTCGTTACCAAAATATTTTAACCAAATCCTAATACGTTACAAACATTCCAGAAATTCGTGAGATTTAAAAATACCACCTAATGATTATAACACACTTATATTCATTAATCTCAGGATAAATTATAATTTATAATAGCCTTACGAGCGGAGCATTAATAAATTTGGACGAGAGTATTGAAAAGTCCCAAGTTATGATAAATAAATAACAACATGATATCGTGGAACAAACAAACAAACACAGGTCACCTCCCGGAGCTCGGCGCGCGTGCCCCGGATTAGCTGTATTTTCATATCAAAGGGCTCGCTCAGTTTTATGAATTGCTCCTATTTGGGTCCCGACGTAATGTCTTATTTTATACGAGGGACGTTTCGCGTGGGAGAATTTAATTTGTTGCACTTTTCATTTAAGCGCATTAGTGGGTATTCGTATCTTATTTTCGTCGGAGCAACAGTTCCTTATCTCTCATTTGCATAGGCTGTGAGTGACAATTTAATTTAAAATTTGCTGTTATCTTTGATGTGCAATATAATAAAATTGCGGATAGTAAATGGTGGAATAAGATTTATATAAATGGCCAAGTAGTGACGGGTACTAGGTGGGTTATGTTAAAGATAGGTGATGGAAAATGTAATTCGCTCTCAATTACCTGCAGTAAATTAAATCTAATTCAAACTTTATGTTTTAAATTTAATGTTAAACAGTCTGATAACTGTTTTACAACATAATCTTTAATAGAATTATAAATGAGTCATCATTGCTTGTGACAGCTTGACACAATAATTTACTTTAAGAGTAGTTTAGGTAGTAGATAAATGCACAATTTCCTATCTAATTTGTAACTTCCGTTATTACAAAAATCATTTAGCGCTGGGTGACAGGTGGAGATATTACCGGAGTCGAGTCCCCTGTCACTAGGAAATGGACAGAGCTATGACGTCATTATTCCCGGATTGGCAAATGGATCACCCGGTGAATCCGCGGACCACCGGTCTCGGTATTTGTCCCTATTCCCATGAATTTTGTTTGTTCAACATTGGTCCGTTTCTGGGTTTGTTTTGTATGTTTTCTTAGACATACACATGATTTATCCCCGCCCATTAGGTCACGGTGAGTAATGCAGCCAAGTCGAGCCCGCGCCCCGGGGCGTCCGATCCGTCCGGATAGATAGCGACTACACGTGTTGTCAACTTGTATGTTTTCATCCAAATGCCGTATTTTTGATAAATTTAACATTCTATATTAGTATGATATCTCGATAATGACGCCGTTTTATACCGATGTGTCAACTAATAAAGTTCTTGGGTTTCAGTGTCGCACCAACCATAGGTGTTTTACATCGTGTTCGCATATTTGTTGATAATGTTTGTATCGTATCCTACAACGTATTTAACAATTTCGTTGTTGGTTTTGGCTAATAAGAATAGCTAGATGGATTTAAAGTACTTAACTAGTTAAATATTTTTATATATGAATCAATCGATCTGAAGTGATCACTTCAGTGCCCCACAGCTGGGCTAGGTCTTCTCTCAACTATATTACGAGTTAAGAGAGTTTAGGCCTTAATCCACATACGCTGGCCAAGTGTGAGTTGGTGGCTGTCACATGTCCTCGAATGATTAGTTCTTAGTCATACCAGTTTCCTCACGATGGTTTCCTTCACCGATATTGAACAGCGGCGATGTAACAATTCACACAAAGAGGTATGGGCGCGCCTGGAAATTGAACCCGCGACCTTATTTCTAAGGCGAAGCGCGTACCTCTGCGCCACCGCTACTCCACTACGCTACCGCTGCTGCATATGAATGGATATTGGTACCTAATTTAATTAATTACATCAACCTAGATATTTGCCATAGTTGTGGTAAATTTAATTAATTGTTATTGTCTCATTTTGCCATAGATGAGATCAATGTTCTTGTAACTATTTGAACAAAGCTATCATGAATTTGTTTACACTACAATTGTTGCAGCTTTAAGCTCTAAAACAGCGCAGTCATCAGGTGTTATAAACATTCATAAACAAGTTAAACAAATCAACAAACATTATAAACAAAGGGCACTTGTCACCCGACGTAAGCGTTTTTGTTCCTCGTGCATTTTTATAACAAACGTTTTTGTAGTGAGGCGATGTAGGAAGGAAGCCACGGCGGGGGGTCTTGGCCCGGCCTCCCGGGGTACCACAACACAAAACATTTCGTGATCCATAAAGACAAAAGGAAAATTAAAATCTGTAAAACTCGCGGGACGACCGCGCGCGCTCTTGTACTGTACATTGACATCCAACTGTAGGTATTTACTCCAAATTATTCTGGTAATTGAAGGAAACATTTCGAAATAACAATTTTCCGCACAATTAGGAAGTCAATATTATAGTAGGTAGGTTTATAGTGGGTACACTCTTAAATAAATTTAACTTCAAATAGGTTCAACTTAATTTATTGTACCTACTTATCTTGTAGCTATAATTATGCTTAAGTACTAAATTCAATTTGACTTTAATACTTATCTATTACTTACTACTCAAATTACTTTACTATTACTTATATATTAAAATTTGAGGACTAGTTACTTACGCAATTTAAAATTTCAAAATTGCTTTGTTATCTAGTGCCTACAGAAAAGACACGTCGGATGTTCTCTCAAATAAGACAAGAACAGAACCTTCCTCAGTAGCCTCGCGGCTATAATAAGTGGTTATTATCAAAAGTGCAAGTACTAGACACAGGCACTAACAAAAAACTGGCTCTAACCAGACTCTTATATTGCGAATATCAGTTTAAAAGCAATTTACTTTAATTGCACAGTTTAACACAGTACTGTATCACGAAGTAGTCACGAGAGCTCTTGAAACGTGTATATAATAATGTATTTACATATTATTATTCATGGAAACAAATGTCCTTTGAATGGTTTTTGGATTTGTTGACTTTATACAAAGTGCTTTTGCGAGAGGTGGTCGGTCTGTCGACGACATCGCATAATAGATGGTCCTGATGTTCGCATTTTGCGCAAATGTTTCTCTTATTATATCGCAAAATATATCTTTGCGAGAGGAATCGATGCTTTTGTTGCTTTTTCTTTGTACTTCCTTTAGAACCGCTTAGAATATTTTTCATGTGATGTTAATCAAATATTCTGTCAGAGCAATGCTAAAATTTATCAAATGTAAATAACGTTTCCTAGTTGAATAGAATGAAGTCAGAATGCAGTGTAAGTCCATATGGACAATATAACAAAATTTTCACTTTTTTTTTTGTTTTATAGCATATAAAAAATATACCTATTGGCGCCTTATTTTTTACTTTAGGTAGTTATTACACAAAAAAATATTACGATAAACCTACAATCAGTCAAAAAAAATCTAATTAGAAAAATATGAGTTCCTTTTTTTTATATCTTAATGACAGTTTTGTATGACCCTGATATTATAATAATAATAATAAGTGGGACATTAACCCACACGGTCATCTGATCCCAAACTAAGCAGAGCTTGTACTATGGAAACCAGATAACTGGTAATATACTACATATAATACTTTTCTTTTGTAAATATATACTTAAATACAGATAATTACTCCCAGACACAAGACAAACAGACATATTTAAACAAATGTTTGTCTCGGGTGGGAATCGAACCCACGACCTGCGGCGTGAAAAGCAAGTATCTTACCGACCACGCCACCGACCCGTCGTTATCCCTATTGTTTACCCTTATTTTATTGCTATGAAGTTTATTGTCTAACATATATTTTTTAATAGGAGTTAACCCACCACCGCAATCCCGTCACTGCTACTCCTGTAAGTCAGGATCAACACCGGCTCCGCGAAGAGACGCGGGATTTGAACCCCCACGAATTTAATCAGAACGATAATAGGAGGAGTTGGAAAGTAAGATTGTCCACTTTCCTCCAGACAAGATGGGAGATATAACATAGAAAATGGAGAGGTATAAATTGCCGAATCAAAATGGACTAAGCACCACGGGCAATGTAATCTAAGCGGACCTATTAGAGAGCTGGTTCCAGTGATAATTACATCAAAATGGTTTGCTCGCATGGAAATTAGCAAAAATGGAAATGGCTAACATAATAGTAAACACTATCTGAATTTAAGATGTTTAGTCGAGCAAAACAAGTTGAAGCAAACAGGTATAATCGGCATATACCTAAGCTGATAACGACGAAGATGATCAGGATAACATCAACGTTTTTTCGGTCAGTAAAAAATGACGATTAATGCAAATAAAATGTGATGTGATAATAAAATGAAGAAGAGCTGGAGGAGGCGCTGAGTGGCCATGCCAGCCATCTCCGGAAATCATTGGTAGGTACTGCAATAAAGAGCTGCGCGAGAAAGCGCCCGCGCCCGCTCGCTGCGTGATAGATGCCCACGAGCGAGCGACAAAAAAATAACAAAATCGACTTAGCAAACATGTTTAATAAAATGAATGACTCGCTCGTATATCTTCACCTGCTTAGTATGACATAAATTATAATAACATTATGTTGTACACGTTCAAGAAGTCCCAACAAATTCTTATTCACTAGAAAATAAGACATTTCTCAAAAATTTTATTGTAGTTATTGGAGGTGAGATCGAAAATAAGGTTAGTATTTGTTACGTATTTATCTATTTGAACCCAGTTAATGTAGTTATATTTTGTTGTTGTTGTTGATTGTTTAGGATCTATAATCTCCAGAGTTATAGCTTTGTAACAATATAAAGGAAGAACTCTACTTGGTTTTTAATATACTAATTTTTATGTTGGAAGCATTTTAATTATACTGCGGAATAATTCATTAAACATAATCTTTAGCATACCTATTTCATCAGACAGGGTATTTGAATCTCTTCTTATAGTTATTGTATAATTTTCAAATTAAGTTTAATATTAATCTACAAATTTTTAAAGAATGTAGATTAGGATTTAAATTATTTATACGACAAAAATCTCGACACATTAGGTAGAGAATAAAACTTTACCTGCCTATTTAACTATTTTTAATAATGATACCGATTTCCATAGAGCAAAGGAAGTGTGATCATTGATACGCGTTCAAACAAAGCTCTACAAAATGACCTCCCCGCAGAAACCGTTAACGATCGCAGAAGCAGGCTGCACATAATTAGCGCTAAACAATATTTAGCACCGATTAACCCCATAAACTCGCATTAAATTAGGACGGCAGTAAAAATCAATTAGAGAGTCCATCGGAGTGATGTAACCGCACGCTTCTGAATTTCTCCTCTTATTAACAATTAGGTGGGTTTATGTGTAGAGTAGGTACGGATTAGGCGAGTTTCGGACGACGTGCGTGTCCTCGCCGGACGACGGGGGCTTATCCTCGAGGGATGCGACGACCCTTCAAGCTACACGATGACAGCTGCCTTTGTCGTGTCTCGAGAGGAATTTTATACCGCGAAATTGACAGCCGCGACGTACCGTAACTCATCGATCGCGCAACGTGTTCCCAGGGATGCTTAGATGAGCGCAATAAAGTATTTGTTCATGTTCACGGTGCATGAGTGAAGCCAGGTCCGCAGTTCACGCGGCGGGGTCCGATTTATGTTGTTTCATATTGTCTTGTCCGGTTTTGTTAATGTAAAAACTAAATCAGCGTGCGCTTTGTGTTGTGTCATTTCGCTTATGAGATTCAATGTTCTCTATTTAATGTTATTCAATGTATAAATGAAAGTCAATCATTGAAATCGTTTTCACTTTTCATTTTACTCTAAAATATTTGTGAGATTGTTCATGCTACGTGATCACTGAAAGAAGAAATCTGCATACGTGGGGTTATCGAACAACGAATGTTTGGTAAAATCACGCCTGAAGGTGAACTCATTTAAACTCCAAAGTTCCTCTCGATCAGAACCCTCAATGACGTGTCGGAATGTCTCATTGATTTTCCTTCAGATTATGCGTCGTCTTAGCCGTGAAAGTATTCCTAACTTAAGCTTTTGATTGGAAATCAATTTATTGTAAGATTCTTGCAAATTTTCTATTAGAAACTCATTAATTCACCAATTTAACTTTTAAAAGAGTAAATAGATCTTCTACTACAAGGTATAAAGTAGCCATAAACTCTTGATATTAGAAAATGTAGGTAGGTACAGTAACTGATATAAGACTCTTAATCAGTTAAGTATTTGCAATATATTCCAGTTACGCTGTCGGACTTATCTTAAAAGAAATTAATATTCGCAGAAGCGTCTACTGATCTAGTGCAGTGAAGCCTGGTGCCGGACAGACAACATTGGGTACAAGACTAAGGCAGCCGGGCGCAGACGAATTGCCGTAGATAAATTATTAAACGTAATGTTTTCAGTTATCTCCGTTGTCAGGCCAGTGGAATGCTGACGATCACATCTCGGACGTAGGGGCGATCGATGCTGCGATATGAGCTCGGCTCACATCTGGTAGCCACTAGTTTGTTATCGGCGTGAACCGTCGCTTAAACCTATTTATCGAAGTCATAGAGATTTATTGATGGCTATTTTAGTTAATAACATGACGTCTAACATATTATGTCACAATAAATAATTAGGTGTATCAGGAAAGTTAAGTAACCGTCGTTTGTTAATGTAACTATAAAACTTTGAACCCTAATCTGCGATGTAATTTTTTACATGTAGATAAACGCTAACAAATTGATTGATATTAATATGATTATAGTAATTGAAATAAGAGATTATCAACGTAAAACATCAGGAAATTATTTCCGCAAAACAGTAAAAAATTTCTATGTTCCAATAATTTTAAAATGTTATATGAATCTTGATAAAATTCTAAACAAGATAAACGACTCGTTATCTCATAAATCGTTCATAAAAATCTGTTTAGCGTGGAGTAATAAATAAAACTGAAGGTCCGCAGTGATCTTAATGCATATAGGGGGCAGCATTACGCAATAGTTTGATTTATTGGTTTCGGCAAGGTGCACGAAATTCTAACGGCTCGCGCCCTCTTTGGGAGGCGGCGTGATAGAATTTCGCCTCGGCAATTTTCTCATACATGCTAAAAACTATTCAGAACGGCTCGCGTTGATAAATGCGAAGTTATGAATAAATTTGGACCCTCGCACGAAAATCTGAACCGATTAGATTCGACACCTTTTCAAAGCAGGTGAATTTTTACCGGTAGTTATGGGGCAGATGACTGATGATACTGTAGGTACTCGTATGTGAAATAATGAGAATGAATTAGATATGTCATGATGCCCGAAATTACTGGGCAATCTAAATTAGATTATTTGCCAAGGTACGTTTAACTGTAGGCATAGAAAAGGAAGAAAATAGTTTTTAATTCGAAATAAAACTAAAGAACTGAATAATAAAAAAAAAGGAAATAATGCACAATAGGTAATAGTTATTTACCTAAGACCCACATTATGTGCATTTCATATTCACACAGGTATGCCATCTGTTGCTAAACACTAGAAGCTCTTTAATCGTTTAGTCTCTTGGTAGTTACGTTACTAGGTCGCATGATGCATTCAGTAATGCAACAGTCAGCAGTCAACAAGAACAGTCAGTCTCTTAAGAATATTGCAGCAATAAGATAAAATTAATGTAATGTTTCTAGTCGACTTCTTGATATCATCCGTCCTCCGTCACTGGCGTCCGCGTCATATCCATAAAAAAACATTTAAAGTTAGATACATTGGATAACTTACCAAATCAAATGATTTTGTTAGTCTTCTCAGTACTACCTCCGCCTTACTCACAGGTAGTCCCTTTCATATTTCCCTTTCTTATTATTATTACTGCCACAAAAATTTTTTTTATTAATTATCACAAAAATTTGCTAAACAAAACTAAATAACCCAAATAATCTCTCACACTGCTGTTCTCCGGAAACCTTCTCAGAGAGACGGCAGCATTGCCCCGCTGGGTAGTGTAAGGAGTTGCTAATCCTTTGCCAGGCTTCAGTGTTGTCAACCAGGCGGTTTTGACAATCCTACTAGGTAAATGTAAAAGATTGTGCGGAAGTTTCTTATTCTTTCATAGGAGTAAGGCTGACCAGTTTTAATAAATTAATTTAATAAATCATGCGCACAAAGTAGGTACGAGCAGAAGCTGGTCAACCGTATTTCCCCTTCAAAATCCCAAATCAAGGCACCAAGACGTACCATTAAGTTCGATGTCGTCCACGCAGTCATGCCCGTCTAGTTTTTATAAAATAAATTCCGTTATATCAGAAATTAATTAAAACCAGCCAAACCAAACAATTTTATTGCAGCAATCATCTGCAAAGCTGGACCCTATAAAGGTAGGTATAAAATACATTGGTGTCACATGCGCTCTGATTGGTTCTGTGGGTTATTAGCTGCTATTTGTATTGTCAATGTTTATGACCATTTTATTAGCCATGGCGGTTTTATTGCAGATTCAATTGTTATAGCAATGGATTTGATTAAGTAAAACCAATCGTTGTGTTTTGTTGGATATTAAATGAGTACATTTTATACGTCCATATCCCTCCAAATGACTTATTTGTCTAGTTTTATGAAATAAATGTTAAGTATTGAGTAGGTACCTAATAACTCTATGTATGTAGAGATAGGGGTTTCATTTTATAAGTTGGATTGGTAAGCTGAAGTGGCAGTAGACCGTAGTCATATCTGCCGCAGAACCGACACTGTCGGAGTAAATGAGACCACAGTTGGGACCACGGATTGGCAGACGTAGCGTAGGACGCCTCAGACCCGGTGAAATGACGATCTTTGCAAGATGGCTGGTACGAGTCAGAAAAAAGAAAAAGATCGTGTTCAGTGGCATGCTTTATGATAGGCCTTAAATTATGAAGATATATCTAAGCGTTGCAGCATTGTACTACATCACAAACTTCAAAAAATACACACACGACATACATTTAAACCGCAGCCCCAACCCACAAACCAGCCAGCTTTTCTTAGTATGCTCGTCAAAATGAATAGTATGAGCCAAACTGGTCTACTATCTGGTTCTTCCGGATCTTGTATTTCTTGACACCTACCCAAGATTATTAGCAGTCACATCAGCTTTCACGTGTTCATTTGTTTAAGCACTACGAAGCCACAAAATTAGTAACACACGTTTAACTTGAAAGATCATTACGTTTTTTAAAAAGAGAGAGTCTATTAGGAGATCTAAAACTGGTAGTGCTAGCTAGTGTTGTACTTAGATACTGGCTGGGGGTTTAATAAAATCAATGAAATCACTGTCACAACTAAGTGGTCTTACATTTCTACTAACCGATTTAGGGGGCAAACCGCAAAAACAAACAACTACTTGCCTTGCACTTGCAATGTTATTTATCCCCGTCATTTATTATGTGTATATGATTACTATAATGCACCTACTGATCCAGTTAGTCTATGGTGTCTTCGTGGATAACCTTAATCATTTTAGGTGATCCTGATGTAGATGTATGAATCAAAACTTTATTTTTGTTCTTAGTGGGTAGCCCGTGCCTCAGAAATTACTGCATACCCAGAAAAATCCCAGCATTTCCAAGTGAAGACGGTTCCCATCTATGGTTTTCACAACGCAAAAATAATAGGCACGTACTAACCTACCTGCTAGTACCTACTCCATAAGTATTAATAGACTATCTTGATTACAAATATATTTCATAGTAACATCTGTAAAAAAACAAAGCGGCAGCGTAATTCGATTTATTTTTATTTACGGTTTCGACGTTTTCGGCTGTTGGCTGATTTATTATGTCATGGCCGGAAGAGACAGCAGTAGCATCGATATTTTTCCGTTTGCTGCTAGGTCTACTCCATTTTATATTAACGGACCTTTATCCTAAAGTACCCTTTTTAATTATAGCGTAAGTAGGTTTATCAGTTAATAAGTATATTTTGTTATTCAAGCCCAAGATTGTTGAAAAAAGGTTTTATTAGCTCCTAAGCATTGTTTAAGTGTTGATGGCGAGGGAGAGTCCCCTCAGATTACCGAGCCTTTAGCGGGTCATTACGGACGAGTTCTCCGTTTCAACAGCATATACCTTAACATTTATACTGGAGTTCGAAGCGGATTTCTTTTAATTTACTTACAATTTACTGTTTGATCAAAGGGTACTAAGCTACTTTGGGTAATAATTAATTGTGGGCAAATGAAAAAGGTTCGGTTCAAACCGAAGAATTTAAATAAATGCAAAGGATTTGGTCGTTCCATTAGTTAACATTCAAGGATTGCAGGTAGATACTACCTTTTTAGTGAGCCTTTTTTTAAATTTATTTATTGCTTTTGAGTAGCATCGAAAAGAGTTTGCCAAGGTTGATAAAGTAGGAATTTCCATATTCTTATTTTTAGACTTATACCTATAGGAGTAAGGACAGGATAAAATATTTTCTGATATAGTCTACGCGCAACTACTAGTCACCACATGATTGATCTATTAAATTTTTTTTTATTTATTTATGGCCTGTTGTAGAAAGTAACCTCAATTTTGTCAGTGTCAAATTTGGAGTTGTCATTATACCTATGTCAGATACATAGAAGGTAGAAATAGAGAGAAAGAGGTATATTAACGCATGACGGGATAAGTAGACAAACGTCAACTTGCTACCGTCTGTCTTAGACTCCTGCAACATGTCATAATTATGGACAACAGTCATGTGTCTGACACATCTCGTTTTCTTATTGCTGGTCTCGCCGCCCTCTCCTCAACGCTTAGATGAGGTGACTAACACTTGCGCGCCCGCTACCCAGCAGTGGTGAAGTGTGAGAATTTGAAAAAGAGAAGACGGAGCAAAACATGACAAGTATTTCTTGAATACCTACCGTATTTTTTATGCTATTTAAAACTTTTAGGCATGTCATAATATTTATGTAAGTACGTTATTTTAAATAATTCCTAATGGGAAGCCGGTGGGACTCGTGTTATATGGATTCTTCGCCACTGCTGCCCAGGTATATTACAGTATGGTATAAAATAAAACTTACACCGTTGAAATAAAGGTTTAATTACAATCGTTACATAATTTTACTCATAAGTAATAATAATAATAGTTATATATTCTATAAATATCTATATAGAACATTTAATATTAAGCGAATGTATTCGATTTGGTCACAGTGATTCTTATGAAAGAGTTTGAGACCGGATTATAAAGGTGCGCTTAAAATATCCGGCTTCAATTACGCATGAAACAAATAGTAACCTGTGATCACTAATTCTTAATCAAGAATCTTACAGTATCAATCGATGTATGTTTGCAATTCAATGCGTTCGTTAGATAAGCTACTTTTATGAACTAGGGTACAGTGAACGGGAAATCACTTGACAAGTGGCTTTGACTGCGCAGTAGCCCGTTTGCTTTTATAAACCTGCGCAAACTCTAGTTACTACGCCCCGCTTTGCCTAGTTATTTGCCGCTTACTAGGTAGGTAGTGTGCGTGGGTAATACGAATATACGCGACCCCTGAACGCACTGTTTTAAAAATCCCAGCTATGATTTTGTAAATTCGCTTATTCGTATGAAGAGTGTACAATCTCATAATATACAAATTTTATAGGAGAGCATTTCAAATGTTTCGAAAACATTGGCCAATACTTAACATACATTCCTTGTGTGTTTATGTTTTGATTTCTAATTTACACTATTGAATAGCAAAGATTTTAATTGTAAACTAGAAATTTAATTTTATTACATATTTGGATCTTATGGGTCTGAAATAAATTATATTTAATTTAAATTACTTTTTTAAAAACTTTATTTTGTCCTTTTTTGAAAATGTACACTTTTTATGCGAAGCAACGAATTGAGAAATTAATATTTTAAAACCTCGATCCTAAATAAGTATCTATTTGCCACAAGTTACCCAGTGTATTTTCACAACTATGGCCATCAATAACCTTAATTATTGCAAATTGTTTCATATTTTTGCAGTAGAACAACCATATTATAATTATTACATCATCCATTTGATTTAAATAAAAATTTGACACAGAAACGAAATAAATATAATTAAAAGGCTAATCTATTTAGTGGCTGCGGCCGATAAAAATTAATCAATAAAACATTTTATATGTATTTATGTACATGTATACTAATAATACTTTTAAACAATATTATTTATAAGTCCTATCGTCTTGTAGTTCATTGAGAATATAGAACGTATTGAAATCATACTAATTACTTTGTACACATCTCGACGAACTAAATAGAAAATCTACAAAACATTTTTATATACAAGGGACAACAACAACAACCAAATCGACGATTGTTTATCGACTCTATTTATCTAGATATTAACAAAATTAAACAATATTTTGTATAGGAGAGCGCCATACCAAACCTAACGACCCTCATTGCTATTCTCAATTTACAGTTACACTTAAATCTAATCAAAGTTAAGTCTGGCACCTGCACTAACTTACTTAAAATCTTATTGCTCCAAGTAATTTAAAACATAATCATATAGTATGTTTGGAAGAACTAAGTAAAATATAATTTAAGATTTTTTATCGTATGTCAAATATTCCAGCCAGGAATTAAATTTACAATAATTTACTATTACCAATTGAGGCTAGATTTATATATAAATATTATACGTAATTGCGCGTTTTGTAAATTCCATAAATAATTTAGGTTACAATATTTCCACAATATTCTTAAATCTATAAAAATACTGAGCAAAGTCGATTTAATCACGTCGATTGACTGTCGACACGAGATGTAGTCGCAACAAACACAAACACTACGAAATCTTACACAGGGTTAATCAATGAGCCATTCTGTATATTAAAGTAAAGAAAAACTTTACATGTTGTGATATAAAATGAAAGTAGTAAGTACCAAATTAAGTACATTTGGCGGAATTATCCGGAGCTTATGACTAAGGCAAGGTAAATAGGTATACTGTATTGTTGCTCTTGTAGCAGAACTGAGACTCTGTGCCACTGATGTTTCGACAGTCCCTAGGAGTAGTTGGAGGGTTGTGCAGAGACCCAGGTTTCTCTTGCTTTACCTGAAACAACAAGAAAGACAAATAAATTTTACATTTCATCTACTTAGTTTACCACATAAAAACAATTTAGTGGGCCACATATTAACACAACACAAAGTTAATGCAGTATATTTTGTAACAATAAAATATCCCTTAAAAAGAATAGCGGTATTTAAATTAACAAAAAAGAAGGTTCAGTCATAGCTGTTCCGATTCTATCGCGTCGTCGACGTTGCCGGCCCGCCGCCGCGTTCACACATATAAACCGAAAAAGAAAAAATCTAAACCAATCGAGATGAGGTGACGAAACGTTCAGTCTCATTATCTGAGAATTTATTAACGAATCGCTCGGACCGGAAAACCAAAATGTGAAAGAAATAAAAATTCGACCTCGGCCGCGGTCATCTAAAGTTTGTACGGCGTCAATGAAAAAAGAAGTCAAACAGGTTGTCCGAGCGACCTGCGGCTGAATGAATCGAAGAAGGACCCGAGTCAGGATCGGAAGATAAGAGAAAAGATTAGACCGTTAAAAAAAGTAAAGCAGCTTTTAATGCGGAGGTAGTGTTGTGAATGAAGAGGATCCATTGAGATTACTCGCCCACGCACGCTCGCGGTACGCACGTTATCGGCGCGGCTGGACCGCCCGGCTGCCGTGCGCGCAACGACGCCACGGCGGCCCTTACTCGCAAGACATTCATAAAAGCTTTGTCTGTAAAAGTTGTGCTTTGTCTTCCGCATGAAACGCACAGCCGTGTTATTCAAATTAGCGCATTGAATGGAACTGGCATACAACCGTTTTCATCGGTGCATCTACTGACCACCTCAGTCGGTACTTTTAATAACCTGTTATCGTAAATTTACCCAATTTTAATTGTTATTTATGAAATTATACTTCGAAAAATCTTAATTTTTAAGCTTTCCCTTACTGGGGATAATATCATGTATCTACTACTACAAGCGATTTACGAATGGTATTTAAGTTCAATACAAAAACTGTTGATTTAAAACTGTTGTTATGGGCTACTTTAAAAGAATGCCGAGATAAGAAGTTATTTTCGCGTCAAGGAATTCGAGAGGCAAAAAGGCGTGAAAACCAAAATAACACAAAAAGTTTATAGAAGTGAATTTGTGAGCTTTTGGCTAAAACAAAATTCTTAGCGATGCCGTCCTGTGCGGTGTGTCGTCGGCGAAACGATTTATTGTAATGAGTCGCGAATGAACCTTTAATACTTAGAAAACCTTTGACGTCTCTAAGAAATATGTGACACAGGAAGCGGCTTTTTCGCTTAACTACTTGGATGCAAGATTTTAAGATTTTTGATATAGGGAGCTTTTATTTAGGTAGATAGGCATAAGTATACGACATTAAGGTAAGTGCTAAACCTATGATATAAGCTTAACCACATTATTTCTTTAATAACATTAGTCGTCACATGTCACGTCTCGGGCGCCAGTATTGTGTATAACTTGTAAAAAGAGCTAATTTGGGCAGGTCAGCGGTACGAACGTAGGCGTACGGAACGCGTCGCTCTGACAATGACAAACGACACAAGATTGCAATCTCGCCGCCCTCAAGCGCGTCGCGTTGCCCTTCCGCCTCGACGGAAAACTCCATTGTTTTCAATTACTCGACATGACACCCTGGCGCGATGCAACTTAACCGCAACTACGTTTATGACTCTCCACCATTTATATCACGATCGTCCGTCTACATATGCGAACTGTTAATCTCATTTAAGTTTGTACTACGGTTTTAATTTATCTTTCATCAATGTGAATCAATCTAAAACTCACCGCTAGAAGCGCACGGTCCGTTTTCAGACGGCTGACACGTAACCGTTGGGATGTTGTAGCGAGCTGGAATAGGAAACATTCACTCTTTTCACGAGACGTTGGCAATGTCTGAGTTAACTAATCCTTATCGCAAACCGCGGAACACTACCTAACGGAAGCAAAAATTGAATAAACTTTTAGATTTTAAGAAAAAATAAAAATAATAACCTTTTGTAGAAGGGCTTGAAGGCTGCAGACCCCTCGTTGTGATGAGGTTGATTGGGTTGATGAGCGTTGCCGGCGTGGTGGGGGTTGTGGTAAGGGTCTCGTTGTGGCGACTGTTGGTGCCGAGGAAAACAGTAGCCGGAGCCACCGCCACTGCCCAGCGGATTGGCAACACTAAGCACCTTCATATTAGGGGGTGTCTGTGGCGGAGTGTCAGTCTGCACGTCGGGGAACGAAGCCGGGTGCACGCATGGATGCTGTCCGCCGTACTGTCCACCAGTAAAGCCACCATATCGGCCGTAGGCACCACTCGCTGGACTTGCGGCAGCCGTTGCGGGTAGTGCGAATCCGTTAGAGCTACCGTCTGAGGGCGCCGCCCGCTCAGGTGGCCCGTACGCATGTTGGGGCCATGGTTGAGCCGTGGGCGGAGGCGTTTTGCAAGCAGCAGTATCGGCTAAAGACCATATTTTTGGTTTCGACGCCGGAATCGGTACGCCGCAGTCGGACGTGCCTCGTTTTGCCTCTTCTTTAATTCCATATCCTAGCATGTGATGGTGCATGTTTTGGAGCATCTCATCCCCCTTTCTCTCCTCATCTGTAAAGATAATCGTATTCATTGATCATATTTTATGTCAGACTACCAATAAGTGCGTGAGTGCACGTTATTGCAATCAGATTAGTCGCAATAGCCGAGCCCATAACTAACGTGACAACAATAAAGAGGGCTTAAAACGATATGAAAAATCAATACAATGCGGATTGAATAGTCGTCGCATCGTGGTGACCGCTACACACGGAACGTAAGTTTTAGCTTGTAGGTGCGAGTCGAAATCTCCTGTCTCCCCTTAGAAAAATCGTGTGAAAATACGTTAGACGTGCAGTGACCCATTCGTTAAGTGGTTATCCGATTAGCGAAGTGAAAATACCACTTTAGGGCAGGGCTCCCCCGCCGCGGGCTCTGCCGCGATCCCTTTCGTATTTACGTCGGGCATTTATTTCGCATTTCCTGACGCGCCCCGGGTACCGCTCTCTCTACAAAATGTGATTGTGGTGCAATTAATGGTCAACCGCACTTTTCATTTTTTTTTTAATTTTTGTCGTAACTTATTCATAAATGTATCTTTTAGACTTTTTAAAGGTAAAAGTAATTTACAACTTATTAAACTTGTTTAAAACAGGATCCGATTGTTTAAATTTTAATTAATGTCAGTAAGTACAAAAAAAATATCAATCTACCCCTAATTGAGAAATCAAATAAAACTTCAATAAAAGTTTCCCGATTTTTTTCAATTCAAGAAGTTATTGTACAATTACACAAAAATGTTTATTCAACGAATTTTATAAGGCTCTAAGCATTATCATAATACCATTTTCCGTTGTAAAATGGCTATTGGTGGGCGCGTAGGCGGGCCCGGGGCCTTAATGAAATACAGTCAGAGAGCCGCGAGCGTGGCGGCGGCAAAGACGGCGACGTAGGGCGCGGGGGACGGGCGACCGCTCGACTTGATTCTCTTTATTCCATTTAATGCTGACTGCTCCTAGCTTTTAAGAGGGGTTATCCGAGTTGCCCTTCACTAAGGAATAAATAGGGACGCCACTGATACTCCGCGCGAAGATATTTATCCGGCAAATTGTTTTAATTTTCATTGTATTAATCTAATAAAGACCCACAAAGACGGGAGATAAGCGAAAAATTGACGATTTCCTAATGTTTTATTGTGTCTTAAAATTTGTTTACCAACAGATTGTTTAGCTAATTTATATAGCTTTAAACGCGGGTTTACCTGCGAGAAAGGGGGTTGTTGAAAAATTCACAAAGAAATTGTTGCACGTAACTAAAATTAAACCTAGATTAAACTAGGCATCAATCCTAAAACTTAATGCATATCCATTTACCTTATCCTCAAGTATCTTATTCTAAACGAAGTTCTGACGTGACATTTATCTCATAGCAAGTCCGGTATGAATAAATCTAAATAAGGCCTAACAATTTTTTCCGAACCTACACTAGAGCTGAGAAGATGTTTTTGAAGAAAAATAAAGATGATACTGAAGTCCGGATAAAACAAACACCCACCTAACATAACGAAGTTTTGCACTAAGAACAATCGTGCTTTGGAGATCTTACTAAATATCTTGAACAGGTTAATTAGTTAGATAAAAATATCAATTATGAAAAAACAATATTTATTATGCCTAAATCAAAGTAACCAAAGTTAACTTAATTGATATTACTTCCATATTTATACACTTCCAATGATGACAGCAAACACTCAAGATTGTTTTACTTATTATTATGCGCTTATTGGATGGGGGAAAAGCGAGGTGCGTGGAACGTGTGGAAATAGTAGCAGGGCGCACACTTCGCATAGAGTGGTTTTCCCTTCAGTGTGTTTTAGTCACAAGCTGGGGGTGAAGTGCGACGTAATAAAAACCCGTCTCGGTCGCTCGGGGCGGATCATAGAATTGCTCTCCCCATAACGTCTCTACTTTAGGAAACCCCTTATTTAGGGTGTTATAATTCGCCTAGGATTTGTTTGTCTTTGGATATTGAATTTGTACTAAAATGTATTGTTACTTTTCAATTTCATTATTTGTGATTATTTTTAAATATTTTTTGTCATGATAAAGGTTTACTCGATTTTAGTGATGGTCATATTTTTATAAATAGAAATGTAAAATAGAAACTTCTTGAGTGAATAAAGTTTCTGATCAAATAGGTACATGCTAGTACGTGCACCCCTGGGGTAAGTACAGCCGTGCACTTTACAGCTGAGGTCAGTGCAATCTATTACATGTCGTCTCGGTGAGCGGCGTTCACTTGTTTGTGTTACTTCTACTCGTTTTCCATTAACGCGCGCCGGATTAATATTTTGTTTACAATGCGTGCGCTCACGACAAAAATTAACATTTATTGGGGGGGTCCGAAAATGAAGCTTTTATTCATGAGTGGCTTAGCTCCGGATAGTTCTGTGTATTTGTTTGCCGACGACGGTGTAGGGATCGCGTGTGAAAGATTTAATATTGGTTCTGTTTACCGTGACTTAAAATGATATATTACACGTCGCTTACATTGACGTTGTCGTAAAAGAATGGCGATGCGCATTGGAAAATTGTTATGCCTTGTTTGCGATTTGGCTTTAGGATTCGTTTATTCGGAATATGTTTAGTTAACTAAGTGTAAATCTTTAGATGGCCAGTTTTTGATTAGATATTTATTCTCACGAACCGCAGTCACGAAGGTTCTATCGTGGCATTATTAATTTGATTGTGATTTGATAGTGGTCGATATCACTCACGCGAATTGAGGAATTTGACAGAAAAGGGCCACGTTTATGGTAATTTGATAGCATTCTTCCTTTCTAAACTAAGGACTGATTGCTTAAACTTATTCTCAGAAAGGTTACTAATTTCTTTTCCAACTAATATCAATACAGTACCTATACCTATGTTTGTATAACATTTTATAACAATCAATATCCCTACATAGGTAGGTATTACTAGGTACCTAATTATTTTTATAAAATCAATGAATATTATTTTGATCTAAATTCTATAGCACTGTGTTTTGTGTTACTTACCTACCTTAGGTTTGCTTAAGGATACTTTTTCATTTATTAACGTAATTTTGGACGAGAAAAACCATTTGATTACAATTTGTAGAGGTACACACAAATTATGATTTTATTTATTTGAGTAGACCGAATGTGATAAAATTAATTCTGTCTATTAAAAGTATTAGGAAGCATAAGCGCGCAATATGGTAGTAATAGGTAGTCTAGTAAATGATAATTAATTAATGTCTTCTTACTCTGACACCATAAAGTATTACTATTGCAGTTGTACGAAAGAGAAATTGCTCTACATATTGTATAGCGGCGTTCCTATTCCGAATCTCCAGCAATACTGCTTAAAACTGTTGTAGTACCCTACCTGGCATTGACGTCTCTTTCTGATTTACTATCATTAAGTCATGTCTGGCGTCTACTCTGACAACTACTCGACAAACGGGCCACATAAAGACTTAAGATATCTGCCAACCAGTTTCTATACTTCACCTACGAGTTCCTCAATACTAAAAATATTTTCCAATACTATCATGAACCTGTGAAAATCCAATTTCAAATTCCATTTATTCATTGAAATGGAAGTGGAATGATAGAAATAGAATAAAATTAATTAAAAATAAAGTAGATTAACCGCATTCCGGTCAGACACTTACTGCCACTGTTGCTTACCTACCCTTTTTTAATCAAGTAGATAAATTGGAATAAAACTACTTTATAACGGATTTTACAGCTGTTTAATTTTTATTTTGATATCCGGACGTTTTAAAGTTTTTCCAGAAAATAATATTGATAAATTGGATTTAGAGATGTAAAGGAAAAGTTATTATGAATGTTACAGTGGTGACAGCCCAGCTTCGCGTCGCCTTGACCAGTAGTACGTGGGGCGCGTATCTGTAATCCCTGACACAATGCGATCGTCGTCTTGCGCTTTTTGTCACACTCCAGAGGGATGCTAAAATAACACTAATAGGTAGACGGAAGAGGTATCTATAGTTTTTCCTGGCTTATTAAAACTATAGGTATTTAGTGCGAATATTGTTTTAATTTAATTTAAATTAAATTTTATTTTAAGTCTATCTTTACATCTCTTGGTAGAAGTACAACTAAAGTAGATATCAAATATTTGCCACTAATACCTATCCATTCATTAAATTTCTAATTGAACATTACCAAGGAAAATTATATTTCCGTAAACACAAATTTACAAAGTGCGTGGACACATTTTATTGTGAAAATACAAAACATGGTTATGTTCGATTAGGGCGTCAAACAATAACCACAAATTTAAAATTCGTTCCATCAGTTTCAGAGCTTTCAACACGCTCCTGCCATATATCTCGACGGAGTTTCTGAACAACACTTGATGGCTGCGAATGGCCCTCGGCGTGAACCGCGAATTAAGTACACTTCTGTCGCAGTGTCGCAACAATAGTGGGCTTCATTACGCGACAGTATGCCGAGCGTTACGCGTGACGCCCTCGCGACTCCATTACCGACCAACTTCGCTACGAAAACACTCGTGTTGGAAACCATCTTTATTGTAACAATGTCTGCTCATAATAATTTATGTTGTTGACAACGACATTACCTACCGACCGCCGCCCTAGCTTTTCTCACGTACCGTGACGAAATTGTCCTCACTTTGTGTTTGGTAAAACTTTCAAATAAGGATTGCTAAATGTTTTAATAAACGATTGGCTTTAAACAGTGACGACATAATAATACCCACTAATTAACACAATTCACAACCACCAACAAACGCCATTACTAAAAAGGGTCCTACAGTCGGTCGTTACCGATACATTATAAATCTTCAAAATCGTAGGTACTTACGTTCAAGCGGAATATTCTCATAAAAGAAACAATCCGCGTATTCGACAAATCCTTTGGCAAGAACATGAAGTAGGGCAGATCGTCAGACAAGCAGAACGCGACCTCTGCGTCGCGTCGTCGTCGGGCCGTTGTAACGACGAACGGAAGACGCGTTATGTGAAATTTGGACCCTAGCGCCGCCCACTTTACTACGAATAGGAAATCCGGTAGCGATGAGCGGTTACGCACAGTTACACGCCTGAGACCATCCCCGCCCGCCGCGCGCCCGCGCCCGCCTTGCCTTGCAGCCGCACACCCTCCGCTCCGCAGCCGTGTTATGCCAATTCACTCCACGATTTATACATCAACTAAATTAAACCAATTTCCATAGTTAACCTAACATAACATAATAAACATTGGTGACATTAGATAAGTCGCTATGCACTTATCGGCTAGATAACACAACAATTTAACGTTCACACCATGACAAACAATTCGCATCGCACAATGAAATGAAAGTCACATTGAATAAAGGCAGATAGTAAGCGATAAGTCAACAACAGACAGTCAACTCTTTCACCTTTTGTTAGGATCATCATTGGTTTAGGAATTGGTTTAGGTACCAATATTCTTAGACCAATAGTGACGGTTGACTATCCGATGTTGAAATAAATTAAAACCAACGAACCTTTGTGAGATTTTATTTTCTCTTCGTGTTCATCTTTTTCCTTTTCCTCATCGGACAGCAATGTATCGTCATCATCATCCGTCTTATTCTTCGGCTCCCACGTCATCTTATTTTCTTTCTTGAGACGCCGTCGAGCGTTCGCGAACCACGTCGAGACCTGCGTCAGCGTCATCTTGGTGATGATCGCCAACATTATCTTCTCACCCTTGGTCGGATAAGGGTTCTTCTTATGCTCATTTAGCCACGCCTTCAGCGTCGCCGTTGACTCACGTGTGGCGTTTTTTCGTCTGGCAGCTAAATCGTACCCCGCTCCATATCTGTCGACAAACACTTTTATACTTACATTATACCTAATGGGATGCATAAAGCTTCCGACCTCAGCAACGCTGCAAAATTTCGCCCAGATATATCTATCTATAGGTACATATTTCAATTGCATTCGAATAATTTTAATGAGTACTACCTACTTAAATATGAGATTAAAATTTTACAAACATAGTTTTTAAAAAGCTCAATTGCAGCAATACTCTTACGTACTTGGTCCCTAAACTCATATGTGTGTATAATAATTAGATATCTGATAGTTAAAGAGTGATATTACCTTTTTCATAACTAATATCTACTTGGCTTTACCTACCGGTTTGTCTATTAAACATGTTTTAAAATAAGTATCTAGCTACTAATAGTAATTAACCTCTATAATGGGGTACAATATCAAAAATATCCTATTTGTTTTGAACTGAATAATAGGGACCTTTATGATAAAATATCTTAAATCGGTCAGAAAATATTCACTGTGTTTTGGCAGTAATAAAATGTCTCTGGGTGCTATAAAATAATCTAATAGATTACCTTTATTACAAGAAATACCGCCCAAACACATTTCATTTGCCGCTCATGGGTCGCGCGACGCTTGCTGTACAGTTAAGAAGTAGCTTTTAAATTCGTAACAGATAGGAGTTTTATTTGCGGCAATAGATTTTTCGAAATGGCGACAATTTCGATTGGCGTGGGAGAGAGCAACATTCGATACACTTTTAGGACCTTCGCCTACAGTCTCATTTGCATCCGCATTTGAAAAGTAATTGTGGCTTCCCCCAAGTGCGGTACTGCCTGAATTCGTACCTACCTGTTTCGATTTTTCGTTAACATGATAAAGGCGCGGTCTAACGGGTCCAATATATATGTGGTAGATTTCGCAAGTAAGAATAGTTAAAAAATGTTCCCTCTTGGTCTCGTGAATCGATATTTTCAGCGTTTGGATTAAGGTTTACTTTTGTAAGTTGTGTTAAGAGTTTCCTTGTATAAATTATTTAAATGGGATTTGCTGATTTGACGGCGTTCACTGTTTCAGTTTATTTTGCAGGTTGATTGCTTGTCAATACGCGTGTTGTGAAAATACCAGAGAGGTTTTATTGAGATGCTGTAAATCGTAAATAAATACAACGGACTATTTGACCGTGTTGTTCTGGGTTTATTGCGGTACCAGACTTTGTTAGAACATAGTTGTTGAAGTTGTGGGGCGGGTCGTTGCATCTCCGCTGCAATTGCAGGGCGTTGCAGCGCAGGCGTGGGCAGCGTGGGCGTACTCGGCACCAATCGATCGCGACGCCATCTTGCTCACCGGACAACACCGGTAATGCTTGCTAGTCGCCAAACGACCGTCGGCCGGTGACACGGCCTTAACGCATCGATCGAGCCGAAATGTAAACTTAAAACACTGGCACGATGTAGATGACGCTAACAGGTATTTATGAGAGCGGTTTACCTACTTAATTCATATGATTGAAGTTGTTTTACAAGCCTTTGAAATAATACGCAGCTTACCAAATATTGATACATGTGTCTATCTCACATCTACACAAAGCCTCTAAAACCGAACCGCATTAGTTCGAACACGAATAAGCTCTTCAGAAATCTACGGCGGTTAGTGATGACGACGGCGGCCTTTGTAAAATGCAGCGCTTTATTGCTTAAACAGTTATATTGATTTACCCCGCTCGGTATGTTTTACAGCTCTAAAGCTGCTGCGAGGGTTTGAACCTCTAAGCTTTGTTAATTAATTTAGACAGTCCACTTACTCGTCGCGCCCGCCCTATGAGAATACGTACACTCGGCTCTGGGAATGTTAATACTTTCATGGGCGGAAATACTTAGTATCTTTGATAATTTGGGGATAACACATTAAACCGATGGCCACGCTTTGAATTATGTTCTATATATGTGCTGTACCAAACGAATGTGTGGATTAATTCTAAGTGACGTTTCCTGCGTTTGGTTTAAAATTTGTATTTTAGTTGCAATGAAAAAGCATCAATCAATTCACGACATAGTTACAATATATTTATTTGAAAAAAAAGAAAAGAAAATAAAACAGTTATTTTATTATGTTGTTCGCATAAAATGTGTCCTTAGCTTTTGATTTAATGTTCTTAGTGTAGGTAATAAGTAAAAGTTACGCAATGACTAGACGTCGACATTGGTTTGAGAGTTTCCAACGGCAAAGCAACGCGCCCTGCATAATGTTGGGCGGGCGGCGCCGCGTGGCGGCGGCGCTCACGACCGTTACTACATATTTGCGCTTGCCGACTGCCGAGTATTCAATTCGCGGTATCGAAGGTTTACGATCTATCCGCTTGGGGGAATTGCGGGTTCTACGTGCCCTCCCCCGTAAAACCGTACAGCTATGTACGAATGCGAACATAAGTAATGCCCTCCGCCGTGGGGAGGCTTGGTTGTATTAGAATTAGGATTCGCCAACCAAGTGCTACTCGAGTAGGCGTTTAAAACTGGATTGTGGAGTTACTTAATTTAACTAATAAGTTATGGTTGTATTGGTTTATTGACTACATTGCTGTTATTTCAGGGAACGATGACGTTTAATTAATTTTAATTTTACATTTGATTTATTTTACACACAGCTTTATTTTTTCAATTGCTCTTTAAGTAAGTCTACTGGAATAATTTTATAAATCATATTTACCTACTGTTTGGTGAGATTCTTTTGTATCTATATCCTTAAGTATTGGCACGAAGTGTTTTTTAAAACATTGGTACTTTCTTAAAGTTATTTAGTACCTAATTAAGTAACGAAAATTCCAAGAATTTATACTATTTCTTATATTTTGTTGAATAGCCTCCTGAAATACCTAAATACCGTGTCAAAAATTTACCAAGTTGGGTAAGTAAAATATGGCTAATTACAACGCATATTTGTTCCAAAATTTGACGTGTGCCTACCTACTGCACGTGCCAATCACAAAGCAATTCAAGTATAATTAGTTAATTACGTACTTCCCTCCTCTACGCGGTTCGGTCCACAATTTGTGTTACATTTATTATTATCTTACACCTGAATGGAACGCGCTGTATGACGTATTAATTATGATCAATACCCCGGTAATTGTCTTCCAATAACTTAAGTTTTTGTCGGTTTTGACAGCGACAAAATAATCAATAACTCTAAATTAATACTGATCACCGTAAAAAGGAATTTGTGTAAATTCCGCCTGCAGTTACGCGTACATAATTACGTTTAATTTCTTGCAAACTTAATACTTAGGTTATTTCCTAGTAACCAGAAGGTAAGGAGTTGAAATGTAAAAAATACATAACTTATGAAACCTGAAGATTATGTTTTAGGTATAATAGATAAAATTTTTGTATGTCCCGACTCCTTTCTAGGTAATCTTTAAGTGTATTAGGTAAACCATTTACCTTGTCATTCAAGTATAATTCTATACTTATGCCTAATATAAATTATCTATATAGATGTATCTATGAGATAAAACTGACACAAATTGTACATTAAAAATTTAAGTGCTAAACGTTCATAAATGTCCCTTGTAGCCGAGTGTTTCGTTAACAAGCACCCTTATTTGGCTTATTTAAAAGTAACAGCCCAAATCGTTGGCACACAAATAATTCCCTCGGAGCAGTGTGCTCGAGGCACGGTAATTTCCTGCACATTTTGATCTCAATGGTGCGGTACAAGTGCTCCCTCGTCTCTTTTCTCTAATTTTTGTACGTTTTCTGTGCTCGAGACTTTTGTTAAAAATAGCTGAGTAATTTTTCATTTCGGCGCGCGGCGGGCGTGGCAGATTACAGGCTGTTCCAAATAATACGCCAACGGTACTTAACTCGAGTATGCCTACATTCTCGGCCAAGTTTTGTTGCTTATGTACGCTTTTCACTTTACCTACATGTTTCCTTGACTATTTATTTAGTCTGGTTTATTGTGACAAAAAACCCTTTTATTGTAGCTCTCACATTTTAGAAAATTGTTTTGATTCTTCAGCATTTTATATAGGTACACAATCAAACTTATTTTGAGTAAGTATCTAGGCATTTATAGAATGTATCATAAAGAAAATTAATTATTAATATTATAAATTATTAAATTGTCATACCTACTATACGTGAGTCGTGAACAATTGTCGAAACACCGGTGGCATCTCTGTTATATATCACAGTAAACCTATTTTGGTGCGCGTCCTGCCATGATACCGTAACTCTGTCTTTTTTACGCTTAAAAACTAATATCGTCTCTAATTATTTTTAGATTATAACGCACCGCTAGCGATATATTAAGTCGAACGCAGCCGAATTGTCAGCATAACTTCGCTTTGATGTATCATGATTTGTTTTTATTTTCAGACAGTTCTAGCGTGATTCATGAGCGGATAAATTTCAAGTACGCCGTGAAACGTTTGTTTAATTGATGCATCCGCATAATACATTGTTATGACATTTTTATGAGGACTGATACTTTTAGAATTGTAACTAAGTATGTAGTGATTCTTTTTCCCTTGACAACAAGTCAGACGGGTCGATAAGTTTGCCGAAAACGTCAACCCACCGAATGATCGCGTTTCAAAGAAAAACTGTGAATTAATCAAGTGCTAGTGCGAATGGATGTCGCATCATCCGTCTCCGTCAGAAGTACGGGAGTGCATGCATCTGAACAGGACGGGCGACCAACCGGGAGTGGTTACCCAGTCATTTGTCCCTCACGACCGACACGCCACGAGTCGGTACTAACGTTTAACTAGATATGTGTGTGTGAGCCTTAAACAATACATATAATATTTTTTAAGAGACAATTGAATGATCAATAAAGTTTTTAATATTTAAGGAGTCGCATTCAAGTAACCAATATTATGTAGATACCTACATAATATTATATGTGGAACACCAGAACGCAAGGTTTAATGCAGCTAGTTTTTGCTTTTTAAAGTAGCTAATTTCGATATCTGCAATGGAAAAAGAATCCTTATTAACCACATTCCTGTATAAGTAGGTATGTACCTCTTCGGACAACGTATCATCAATTTAATGGCTATGTTTACCGCATAAATTACTTATAGAAACCTGAAGGAACACTCTAATTGTACGAACTGTTAAATGTTCGATACACGCAGTTTATTTATACATATGTAGGTACATATTTTAACGAACTTACTCATGGCGGGCTGTACGGGTCATAGTTTTTAACGATCTCGTCTGTATTTAATGTTGACAAGTTGACGTGACTTTTGACAATACCCAAAAGGGTAACATGATACTGATGGTTGTCACTTAAGTGCCTTCAAAAGTAGGACTGTACACATAAACCAATTTAATAGCCTGTTGACTAGCGAATATTAAAATACTTAGAATGCTTTTAACCGGGATAATTAGACATATATTGTAAAGGTATATATGTATTAGCTGCTCGGTGGTCCAGTGGTCAGCGTGTTGGCTTAATAACCAAGAGGTCTCGGGTTCGATTCCCGAATCGATCAAAAATAATTTTCTAATACACTTGAAGAATCTTAGACGCAGTTTGAAGTTTGGAATTGAGCCTCATGGACGGCAATAGGCTAAACATAGCCGGCAAAAAGTGGGTAATGTTCACCTCTGCCTATACGTTCGCGCGCCTATATATTCAGTTTTTCAAATTGACTGGGGTACATTTAGTAGATATTACTCAGTAAAACGAGTCCGAATGCAATAACACTAAAACGCTATATTATGCACAACATAACAAAATTGATTAAAGTCACAGCGGATCGCCAAATACAAACATGAAGCTTTCGCATTGCAATCTATTAGAGAGATAAGTCTCGATAGGGCGGTATTATGTTAATCCGGGTGCGGCGCGGCGTGAGCTTTATCTAAACTGGCACGGGCGATGTGAGCCTGTGGGGCCTGTTGGACCCCGGGGACTTACCCGTAGGCTGCTAGAGTAGGGTCGTAGGGGTAGTAGCCACCGGAGGGTTGGAGGCCAGCCGACGTCCACGCTGACATCTCGCCGCCGCCCTCCTTCAGCGCGTAAGGGTTGCTCTGAAACATCGCACCATACTATAAACAAACATGCCGCTGGCCACACCTCACGACCACTATCTGATACAGTTTAATTTTGTTAACCTGACTTAGTTACATTATTCGAGTACCTACCTAATGATCACCTACCTAGTTATGAAATAATATTTTGCCTCGTCTAAAGTCACGTAATTATATTTAACTATGTATAAAAATTAGATATGCGACTGAAACTAAGTTTCAAGCAGCATATTCTATAAACTTTTATTGTAGGTACATAATTGGTGATTAAAAATCACTGTCGATAAAAAAAGCACAAGTAGTTTAAAAATACGGTTTCAAAAATACTTCGTTCTAGCTACATGGCTTCCATTAAAATGCTAACGCTCGAGACTAAGTCTTCTAATTCTTAAAGACTCAATCCATTAAATTACTTTAAATTTCGTTATCCGATAAACTCATATTCGTTATCCATTACAACTAACACCCCGCATTAGTAAACCCTCGTGTAAGTGGATAAATCTCGACTCATAATACCTTTCAGTCAATCGGCCTTACAAATACGCTGGCTTGAATTTAATTAAACTTAACTTAATAAAAGGGAATAAACTGACGAACAACAATAAAAGTCCCAAGTGTACCGAGTGACATATCACTAGCACATTTGCATTATGCATGAAAGCAGAGGGGAAAACTATTAAGGCTTACAGAACCCTCCGAGTTATAGTTGTTTAACTGTGAGGTATAGCGGGAATGAACCCTCTGTGCACTGTTATTCGCATACATTAGGAGCAACTAAATTAAAAGTGTGAACGATTCGCGAGCGCTCCGGGACTCGGTCCCCACAGCCTCGCCCTAGCTGCTGTGATAATAAAATGAAAAGCATTATGACACGTATGGCACTGGTTGTGTCGCGATAACTGAATATAAAGAGTAACCTTATTAGTCCCCTACTTAGGAAAGAAAAATACTTGTAACTGCTTATACATTAAGAGAAAAATATTTTATAATGAATTTTATAGACAGTTGTTTTAATTTTTATATTCAAAAATAAAGTTAAATCATTTTTAATCTGTATTTTCTCGTAAATACCTCATAAGATAGTACAATGAGTGCTGTTTGTATTAGTCTTATTTCGTTCTTCCAAAATTGCCGGTTGTATTCTATGCTAAAGCTAGATTGATTGGGGTAGACGGTTAGGAAGGCCCACCCAATAAACCCAATTTTAGTTTTTGTCTACCTACTTTTTTAGTCTTTTTTAACCCGTGTGCAAACTTGAGCAAAATAAATATAATGATATCTTGGTGTATTTGTTTAAAATAAAGACTAAATTATGTTACTGAAAAGAATACGGTTTTATTTACGTTTTCTTTTTGTTTTTTTTTATTACACTAAATATTATTTGAAACTTAGTTTACACTACTTAAAACCTTAATAGCATACCTGAAAAGAATACAGAAACAACATATATAGCCCTTATTTTGTTATTTCTTATTAAACACGTTATTTAAAATTATATAATTATTTTATCCGTTTCTGTTCAAGACAAATGATAGAGGCCATTAACATTCAAGTGACGTGACAAATAGCAACTGCCACTTGTCACAATCATAGTGCATCAGATTTGTATGTGATCAAATAAATTAAGGGGGGAAATTTGAATAAAGAAAGAAAGATGCTATTCTTTATATAAACATAAACATCTTTTAAAAAACATGTATTTTTTATGACTTAATTCTAATAAAATAAGTAATGTATAGCTAACTATACATGTTTACTATTGATACTGCTCACACGGTCACCATACCTGATATGGCAGTGCACGCACTGCCATATCAGCTGTGCGCTCGCTAGGTGTGTACGCGGGTTACTGACTGCTTATTCTACGCCCGCTACGAAAGCGCATCTTATATTACTTAATACGAATAGATCATCTGTAACTTGTTAAATTAAGAAATAGTAAATGTATTGAACAAGTAATGGAAATGTATTCTATTATTTATCTTTCTAAAGGAAATCTTTTCGATACAGTTTTTAAATTAATTGAATGCGCTTTGTTTCCACTTTTACTGCGCGAGCTGCCAGGTTGTGGAATTACCTACCAGCATCTTTGTTTTCCTGTAGCTATAGTCTGTCTGTGTTCAAGTCACGAGTGAATCGGTATTTACTAGGTAAGCGCATTTCATCGTAGACAGCATCCTTGCTTAACAACAGGCAAGTTGTGGTCAAGCGCAAGCCGTATTACAGGATAAAAGCAATCGTGATTCCGTTGAAAGAATGGGATGCGAATATATGCACTGTATATCCGCATCTCTTTCTTTCACCGGAATCATAATCGCTTTAAATATTCATAATTCGGCTGAACCACTAAAACACTGCGCACTAGTCGAATTTTTTTCCTGTAGATAGAACAATTACATTGTTGTAATTGTTCTATCTACTGTATATTAAATGTGAAAGTTGAGAACTAAGTAGATCATTTTTAACATATAAAAGTAGAGCTAAACTTTTATTTTGTATAGTTCGGCGAGTAAATTAATCAAGTTATGTAGGTATGTGTTTTTTACTGGATTCATTGTACGCTTCAAACAGTTCAAGGTATTTACATAGTGCTTGGGACAGTTAAAACTAGTCTCCCATCGCATATTTTGTCTAATCTCCAGTCAAATCAATTTGAACGCTAGCCGTGAACTTAACATTAATGAGCAATAAAACCAATGTTTATTTTTGTTCTCTAATTGAAGTCAACGTGTTGAATTGATGGCTATAGTTGAGTTCTTTTAATCTGTTTTTAAACAGGTGTATCTAGCAGTGGCGAAGAGTCCATACAAGCTGATTGCCAACGCGAACGGTTTCCCTTGGAATCCGTCAGTATAACACGTACTTAATAATATATACCTAATGTAACGCCTAAAAGTATTACACACACACACACATACACACACACGCACGCACATATTATTATTATTATTATTATTTTACATCTTTTTACTATTTTTTTTTTCTAAATTTCTTTTAATATTCTATTTTTCTGTTTTGATATTAGTTTTGTTTTATATACCTGTTTTTCATTTTTGTTTGCACTCCATGGCTCCCATCGTACAAGCTTCGCTTAGTTTGGGAGCCAAAGATAGTACAATATTATTACTGTGTACTTTCGTCAATAAAGATTTTTTATTATTATTAGTATTAAATAGAAACAAGAATGAGTATAGCATCAAGGGTAAGAACGATCGGAGACGGTATTGAAGAGATATTATTTTCCTAAGTAAGAACTTTTTTAGACATAGAAGACGTTGGGATAAGTCTTTGCCCGGCCATGCGACAGTACCTAGAGGATAGCTAAAATCGCGTAATTATGAGAAAAAATCTATTTGAAAACAATATTTGTAGACAGGAATATTTGAATATGTGAGCACTTTTTTGCCCTTCTAGCCACCAAGGTAATTTTATTTAAAAATGTTTAGCACGAGCGGCACGAGTGACCAAGACTCGATCATTGAATTTAAATAAAAACCATAAAAACTAAAGTCGCCAAAAGTAAAGTTATTTGTGTAGTGCGCTATCACCGTTATCAAAATTATAGTTGTACCTACTGATAAACATAGTAATTTATCCCTGAATACATGGACAGGTACGTGTGGGTTTAAGTACTAAAAAGAAAACCTAGCTAGATCCATTTCTTCTCTCTCAAATTTCATCAAATCATCAAACCACATCCACATCATCACAAACTCATAAAAGAGATTTTGACTGAATAAATATTGGTCTATAATAATATTATAAAGCTGAAGAGTTTATTTGGGTGAACGCGCTAATCTCATGTCCGATTGATTGGCCTTAATTCACACACGCTGGCCAAGTGCGTTTTTGAGGATGTCACATGTCCTTAGTTCTTAGACATGCCGGTTTCCTCACGATGTTTTCCTTCGCCGATATTGAGCAGCGAAGATGAAAAAAATCACACAAAGATGTGTAGGCACGACCAGGATTCGAACCCGCGAACTTTTTTGCGAAACCTACTAAATCGAATCGCTATTCAGTCAGGGAGGTAGTTTTGTAACGTAATGCTCAAAATTGATACTGAGTTGTTACATTACATGAATATTTCCGGTTAGGTAGCAACTTAATGTAACATAAGAATAAGTGAATTGACTGAACAGGATTCTAATTAAAGATGTTGTTGATATTAATTAGCTTAACTATCATTATAACGGTACTTAGGGTTACGTTAATGATAACGTAAGGTAATCAGTTTCTAATAAAATGGGCTATAAAACAGCAAGTAATTCTAAAAATATTAAACAATTTTAGACATTCCAATTAAGGCGATACTCTAGTGCACGTAACATAAATCTAACCCCTGATAAATGAAGACATTTGAACATTTTATTATTTTTAAATGATAATGTTGCGGCTGTTGATTTTAAAACGTTTTAAGTAGCTAGGTAAATACTTGTGTTTTGTAAATCATGTCTGTATAACTTGGGAAGTGATTTTCATTAAAACTAAATGGAATAAAATGATGATTTGTCTTTTTAGAGATCCGTACCTCAAAAGGTATGTCCGTCCCTATAGTAGTTCCCTATAGTATGTCCGTCTGCCACACCCGATTTACTCCAAAACTACTGTACCTATTTAATTGAAATTCTCTACACTTAAGTAGCGACCCAAAAAGAGACGTGGTATGTAAATGAATATATTTTACTATAAGGACCACTTTTTGGGGTTAAATCAGAAATACAAAAAAAAGTTTTTACACTGTAATGTGTGACAAGAACTTATTGGGAGAAACCTTATTTTATAATTTTTATTAAAAGTTACTTAAGAAAATAGAATTAAATTAAGAATCCTCCCCTTATCGCCGTAAAACTTTTTTCGAAGTTGTCCTAAAATAGTTCTATACCTCAGGCAAACACTGTAGATGTGTAAAAACAATTTTGAGAAAGAGGCTAACAGAAGAATATGGGGCAGCATATGGGACAATACGTCAAGTCTTCACGTCTTCCATTCCACAGAGTCTCAAGACAAAGGTTTTAAACCAGTGCGTCCTTCTCGTTATGATTTACGGAACTAATACGTGCACACTTACAGTAGGTCCATAAATTCAAAGTCACTCAGCGATCTATGGAAAGGGCTATGCTCGGAGTCTTTGAAGGATCGAATTTGAAATCAAGTGATCTGACAGAGACCTAATGTAATTGAAATAGCTCAGCAGACTAGTAAGCTGAAATGGCAGTAGGTAATAAAAATTAAATATAAAATAAATTAAATCTAACTACGTATACTCCTCTTATTAGAATGTTAATTATTGTTTCTAAGATAATGGTATAATTATTGCTTAGTTTACTAAGTAAAGAGGTAGTTTGTTTATAGCATGAACAAATTGTTCGGCATAGTTATCTACCTGTTTTCATTGGTAATTACTGTCGTCAATGAAGTTACATGATTCATGTCGCTATACCTAATATTACTGACTTGTAAATCCTTATTGCTCTTTGGTTGTCACGTTTTTCGATAAAAGCGCAAGTAGGGCGCCAAATAAAATTCTGCATAGGTACTAAAAGTTTAGGGTTTCCGCGTACTTCATCGTCCTCGCCTTTAAAATATAAGGTTGTGGGTTAGGTGAATTGTTTCATCGCCGCTGCTCAATATCGGTGTACCAAAACATAGTAAAAAAAATAAACTGATCAGTCAAGGACATGTGACGTCCACCCATCCGCGCTTTGCCAAAAACTCGCTCAATTGGTAAGATCAGTAAGAGGAGACCCGTGTCCAGTGGGGCACTAAAAAGGGTTGAAGTGAACTCAAATAAGCTTTTTGATCATATTATTGTTAGAACTAAATACCTAATTAATAGTAAACCTGACATAATCGAAACTTGACGTCTACCTGTTGGTTATACACGAAGATACAGATACAGACAATACCACCTAGCTGAATATCATCAATATTTCGCCAGTTAAGAATACAAAAAAATCAATTCGTTGTAGATTAGCTTCGTAACTGTAGTTTACTAATTGATGAGCTGTAGAAGCACTACGTAGCAGGCCGTAGCTGCTACGAAAATAAACTCTAGGCGCTACGAATCCGTAGTAACTACAGCAACCAAAATATAGGTACCTACTACTTACTACATTTTATTCATTCCTATTTTTTACTTACGATAGCGGAATACGCATCTAAGTAACTTCTTTGTTAGAAGGTTAAAACACAAATAAAAAGGCCATATGATTTATAGCAGTCAGCTTTCTTTGCCTGTGTATGATTAGGTATAAGCCATCATTAATATCTATCATTGTTAGAGTAAACATTACACTTCTTGCGCGTTCCCCAACAAAATAAGTCAGTGACAAATTTGCAACCGCAACTCTTTGTGGGACTGTGATAAAAATTGCTCCTTTTCCTGGTAGTGACAGGGTTCCCTCTGAGGTCGGGGGCTAACTATGAATGATGATTGTCTCGCCCCCGACATTAGCGACGAGACTCGAGAATGCACGTGCCGGCCCGAACATTAATGATTATACCGTTATTATTTATACGACGCATGTATGTACGAGTAGAGTATATCCGACTTTTTTCGAGGGATTCTGATATAGTTGGCAAGGGAGTAATGAAATTGCGAAAGTATGCATTTTATAATGATTAAATGGAAAATGGAATAATTCTTGCCTGCTTGTATTAATGTGTCTTTATTATATAAACGGCGTAAGAGTATATTTCAATTTTACTTTGTGTACGTGTGTGTGATTGGAATTAAAATACAAATCCTATGATAGGTATAGGTTTATTTACTTAATATTATATCATTTTGCCATGCTAAAAGTTATTTAAATGAAATTCACCTAATAAATTAGTGGACACCACACTAGTGGGTAATATACCTACTCAACTACCCATATTTCTAACGATGACGTGCATCTGCCTCATAAGTCCAGTGGTAATCGTATGCGCTTTACAATCACGAGGTCCTGGGAGCGATTCTCGACTCCAGCAAGAATACTTTCTAATATAAAAGAATATTAGTTACAGCTCGAAGTTTAAAATTGTGTCCGTTGAACTTCAAAAGTCTCGCTTCCTATTACGTATGGGAGCTAAAAACAGTCGGCGAAAAGAAATATTTACCTCTGCCTACACCTCTCGTGTAATTCAAGCGTGATGCTATGTGTGTATGTACCTTAAATATACACCTACTTTACTAAAATATTTGACTAGCATTCTAGCAACCTACTTATAAACAAAATTAACTTCTTGGTTCTAATTAAGAGACCTAGCTAAGCTAATCACAAATACGAACATTCCAAGAATGGCACATAAAACTCATTTATTAACTCTCAAAAATCGTATTCGCGCCACTTCACCCCAGTTTCACGTAAGACTGAATCTAACAACATTTTAATCAATTCTCCACAGACTCCGCGAGTCAGCGCGCCAGATAGACTCATTACACCAACCCCAAATAAATATAAACAGTAGCGAAAAGGGGCTGGCCCCACTATTAACGTTATTCACACGCGCCGCTAGATCCATAAATAAGAGCAACTACGACCACGACCCTAGAAACAAAAAAGACAAAGTTCACGTTCGACTGATCTGTGCGGTTCATAAATAAGGCTCGTTTATTTCATTGCATTAAACTGGTGATAAGTTATTTGACGGTTCATAAATTCGTACCCCATCGGTGGTTGGAGTCAGAGCCACTTATTGGGCTAGCGCGCGCTCTGGCTTCGCCTTAGGCGCCGTGTCGACCCGCTTTCTTGCCAAATCGCGGGCACTCCATCATTTCGCGACAAAGTTAGCATTCAGCTACTGTGCGCCAATTTAAAGGCATCACGTTAGGTGTACTTGTATTACTTGTATTTCCTTTAGTGCGGTGACGTTATGTGCATCATGACAATTCGTGACGTCTCTGTTTCGTGATTTTCTACAATAGTCGGATCATGTAGGCAGTTTATGTAACTTATTATATATTTTTCATAAGAACAAATTAAATTGTTTTAACTCTTTAAAATAATACTTTCTACATTTATTTTAAATGTGGTGCCTAGTGACACTAAATGAATCTAAAAGTGAATTGTAGCAAGTGGAAAAAAGAATGACTCCTAAGTGGATAAAGAGCGAATACAAACGAAAAAGTCATTTCATGGCGCACGGCATGACGCAACCACACTTGATACGCTACTATGAGCCGTAATTCGGTAGATTTAAATTCTATATTTGTGAGTTGCAAATACAACGTGGCTAAGTTCAATAAAGCTTTCCCCCAAATAAGTCATAAAACGAGCGGCGACGGGCGCGGGCGTTTTAGGTATACGTTCCCGTTCCAATTATTTGTTTGTGGAGGAACAATAATTTTATTTTACGTTTTATTTAACATTTATTTCGTTACGGCAATTTCACGGATATCAAAGAATTGCTAGATTGTGATTTAAACGAAATTGGTTATTTTCCACTTCGAAGACTGTAAGTTATTTCTTTGGTTCATATTGATTTATTATTGGGTATACTTATTATAATGTATGATGATGTATCAATTGAGCGGTAAGGAAATTCTAAATTAAGTTGTCCTTGTAAATTTTATTTGACTTTAAACGTACGCAAGACATACAATCGTATGTCACACTACTACTAGAATTAACATAGGTAGGTATACCTACCTAGGTACTTTTTATCCTGTCTATATTTTGCTGATGATTTTGATGACTTTAGGTACCTACCACTTGTTATTAGTAAGGTGAAGGCGAAGTCAAGTAATTTTTTTTTATTTTTAATAAAAGATATAGAAGTTGAGTTCCAAATCACCTAACTTCAATAATAGACTTATTACATAAACACAAAATAATTGTTTACGTATTATCCTTCTAATTGGGATAATACATAATCCTAATAAGCATGAGTAGGTACTTATAAGATAATAAAACCCTAATCAAACATCCTTTCCCATCATAAATAAATAACTAATAAAACCGGATTAAACAAGTCAATTGAAGATTAGAAACAGACAATACGCGGTCACGTTTAACTGCCAAACCCGTCGGTAACCGATCGCGGCCGACGTAATTCAATGATCGTAAACGCTCGCAATGATATCAATTAGACAGGCCCCGAGACCGATAAAGCTCCACTTTAATTAGGAGAACAAACAACAGACGGTTCTTAATGAGCCGTGCGCGTGTGGAGGGCGAGAGTAATTAGGTCGAGGGAGACTCAGTGCGGAGACGCTGAGGGCTATCAATTATTGAGCCTCTGTGATTGATTCGGGAGCACCGGGTCGCCGCGGTCCACCGCGCCCTCCGCGACTACCACGCCGAAACCGACACTCTTAATCCTCGTCTCCTAAACTCTCAGTTCCATTTAACACGTTTTACCGAATTCGCGGGCTTTGTTCAAACCACAATTACGAAAGTTATAACCGCTGCAGAGCTTTGAATATTTTATCAATTGTATTTCAACCAATAGGTTGACTTATTAAGTAATAAATTTGAATTCAACCTACAACATCAATGTAAACTCAAACAATATTTCATATGACTTACCTATTAAAACGCCTAATTCAACGATAATAGTGGAGGTAAGTACTTAAGCATTAAATTAAAAATGAAACATGAAGAACGTCAGTTTATAAGAATTTCCGGGACGCCGCGTTTATCGTATTTATCTGATGTCTTGCTAATAGCCGTCATCGGAGGGTGAAACGCAGCTGTAAAATCCTGACTGCACGTATAAATTACTTATAAAATAAGGACATTAAAAGCCATTTAGAGCAATAACTATTATCCACTAAATATAGCTATAAATATATTGAATAAATTATATAGGTATGCATTATTTTGATACAAAATTGTTAGAGGTGTCAGTGTTAATGGTTGATGCGGGGAGGTCGGGGAGTAGATGACAATGCAGCCCCGGGGCGCTTTTGTTCGCGTATTCCCTGCCCGAGACATCTGTCCAAATCGCTACAATAAATCGCAAAAAACTTGAAATTTACCCACAGTATAAGCTACTCTGTGATTATTTTGAGCTGAAAGTACAATGTACTTCGCTTCCTCGCAGAGATGTCTTCATTGAACTATTGTCATAGTTGACATATTATTTATTCAGTTTTGAAGTGCCCTACTACACCGATGGTGGCCCTCAATTCATCATAAAATTGGATCCACGAGTCATAATATTAAAAAGGCGCATAATTATGGTTTTCAATATATTTTTTTATAATGTTGCTATCTATAGGTATATTCGTACCTAGGTAAGTACCTACACTTACTAATTGCATTGGAAATTAAACCCTATAAAGAACTTGGGAACATTTTACCTTCAATGTATGACGAGTAATAAATAGATAACAGTATTACTACGAAAAAATTAAAGGTCAATTTACATATTGCCTATATTTTATTTAAGCGTTGTGTATAATTTGCTTCTAAAAACTTTCATATTATGCAAATGAATCGAGAAACACGAACCTAAAACAAACTTAAAATTATATAATAACGTAGTATAAACTATCTCAGGTTTAATCGACACCTTGTTTTTTATTCGACTAATGCTTAGCGCGACGGGTGAGGCGAATAGCGCGGACAGAAATTATTACGGCTGGATCAGTTTGTTTTTTTTTACTTCCGGCTGAGATAACGGTCAAAGCCTCTCAGCTCTATTATTCGATTTTGATCCCTTTTAGATTAATATTTTGCCTTTACTTTGTTTTATCAAATTAATGAAATTTGTTCTGTTTTGAGTCTGGGTGTAATTATCTGTTTTTAGTATTTATTTACAAAAGAAAAGTATAATGTAGGTACTTATAGTATATCGGTTATCGTATTTCCATAGCACAACCTCTGCTAAGTTTGGGATCAGATGACTATGTGTTAATCTCCCAGAATATTAATACCTAAGTAACTTTCATCAGTTGGGTTAAATCCAAACTTTTCGCTTAAGATTAATCACAAAGTCTTTCATCCGAAACGGTCATAATATCGTCGAGTTCCGGACCTCACAAACGAAGGGACATAGCAAATTTCCTGTATCGCTCAAGACTGCTGACTAACGTCTACCACAAATTGAAAGTGATCACACAGTGAAATATGCACTAGCAGTACGGACATCGGTCACTCACTATAGTAGTGTTTTAGGTGTATTCAAACAATAGTAAATGCATTTAGCTCGGCCATTGTGTGATTTATAGGGAAAGCGTGTAGGTAATTTATAAGAGTGGCGCGAGAATGGACGTGGGGAGCAGGCCGCCACGGGACGTCGGGAAATCGGGGAAAATCCGAAGATTTATTAGCGGCAGAGCCACAACGCGGCTGACCGCGCGACCGCTCGCTCTGTTTGACCAGTCATTAAAGTCGGCAAGTAAACGGTTAATGCTAAGATAAGTATATTTGCGGAGCAATTAACGCTTTTGAGGTGAGACGAGGGTTGCTGGGATGGTTTTATTAGTAATTGTTTGTCAGTTATTTTGAATACAGGACAAGGGTTGTGGCAATATTGTTAACTTTAGCGACTATTACCTACATACTTTTTAGACACCTATTCGTCCATCTTTTATTTGTATGATATCGTTGAAACGCTTATGGGTTCGCTAGATAAGGCGGTTGATACAGAAGGTACAACTACGTCAGGATATCGCAGTGTAAATATGCGCGGTGTCAATCACTGCTAGGCGGCGCTTTACAACATTTTATCGGTTGTCACATATGTAATCTATGTATACTTAACGCATTTATGTCAAATCGCTGATGTACCTATTGATAAGCCCACCCACGTTTCACTGACTATATTGCGCCATTATAGCAATGGCGGCTTATATTATGTATGTAGTAAGTAATGTTGGGACAAACGCTTTGTAATGTAAATACATACCTACTTTCTAGGTAACACAATAACGACATACCTACTTAACCGTTTTCTAGCCGGCATTTAACATGAAGGATATATTTTATGGATACAGAAAATTATAGATAACATTTCTAATTTGCACAAAGAACACGTTATGGTTGTTATTAAACTTGACACTCGCTTTTGTGGATAATTTATGTGGGTTTGTGCCACATATGGCTGTCAGTTTGTAGTGAACAAACACTTCATCGAGCTTGGTAAAAATTAAAAGCTAGTTTTGGCGCTACGCAGACTATAAATAAACATTAACTAAACGTAAGAAATGAATTGATATAAAAATTCTTGAAGCTAACCACAGATAATATATATTAGTAAGCTAACTAAACTGACACAACTAGCGCCATCGCTCATAGTTTATTTAAACAACAAAAGCAAATGGGCTAGATGATAAAATTTTATTTTTAACTATTGTAGAATATTGAAATAAAACTACTTTTTAACGGATTTTATCGCGGTTTATTTTAGATTTTAGATCCCGACGTTTCAAAGTCTTTTCAGACTTCATGTTCACGGGTGGACTGAGATATTTGACGTCCAAAAATATTAATATATTATATTAATATTATTATTATCCGCGAAGCTATTGAAATTAAAAAACATCCTAATTTTAACAGAGAAAATGGTTGGAATATACCACCAGCTTGGGACCCAGTGCTTAATTTACTTGTACCAAAACCCAAGCAAAATCAACTCAGAATTCAAGACACTGTGAGCTCAGTTTGCTTAAATCGGAACGCAACTTAAATATTAATGTTTGAAGGTAGTCAGTAATAATTGTGATTAATATTTTTGGACGTCAAATATCTCAGTCCACCCGTGAACATGAAGTCTGAAAAGACTTTGAAACGTCTAAAATTTAAAATAAACCGCGATAAAATCCGTTAAAAAGTAGTTTTATTTCAATGTGTGATATTCGCGTAAATCTAAGACAATACTATTGTAGAATAATAAAATGTTAGTATCGATTGTTCTTTTTTTAGACAATAGAAAAATAATGGCGATACTTTTAGCCCATACTGCCAAAATGAAACGTACAAAAAAATAGATTGTCTTGGCAATTAGTCTTGACTGCGCAGTAGTCGATTTACATACCAATTTACGTGCACGTCCACTAGCTACATTTTTCCGACACGTATTGCGTAACACGTGTCTGATGCTTTGGTTTGGTTATAATTTCTTACAGTGACATCAAGCCTTTACTGCGCAGTAGCCGACTTTCATAAATGTAAGTGTGCAATCTTACCCGACGACGCCCGGTTCGGCCATGTTATTTGCCGCTTGCCGTCAAAGATCAATTTATCTATGTATATTTATCATAATAAAATAAACTGTAGCTACCTAGATAGATGCAGCTTATTTTAGTTAGATATAAATAAACATTATTAGACATTTGTAACTGAAAATTAAATGCAAACGGACATTCAGTCAGATTAAGCACTTACATCAAGCGACCATTTTCAGGCGCGTTTTATTACTCAGCGTCACATTAAGGCGACATTATTAATTCTTAGAATAGTTTGGTGTCAGCTATTATGTTTCCTCAAGGCTTAAATTCACTATCGTCAAATCTAAACGTTTTCTAAAGTAAATCTTCCAAATTAAAAAAAAAACGGATATAATGCAAGTCTATATAAAGCACCGACGGTTAAATGTTGACACTGCAACAAATTCAGAATTTTTGTTTTTAACTTCACTTGTTATGCAATACATCACACACATAGATATACATAACATTATCACTAGAAAATAGAAATGTATGTATGCCCGTGATGATGTCAAAAACTACTAAACGGATTTCCATTTTTTCACCATAAATTCATAAGTTAGTGTGCCATCTCTGCTACCCGTGCGAAACAGGGGCGGGTCGCTAGTTTGTCTAGACAATACTACAAAATACAATTTAGCCCTGTCAGCTTGTAATAAATATTTATCAAATCCTTTAGACTAAAGTGGAGTTTTGTTATACGTCGACCACATAATTGATTAATTTACACATTTTTGTTAAAACTAGTTATCTTAAATTAGCGTACGCAACATGAACTCGATCGATCCAAGCAAAATTCACGACCAAAAAAGATGACACTATCAAAACTTCATCGTCCATTGTTGCTCGTGATACACAATTTATAATTAAGTCGAAATTTAATCTGCAGTGATTAATGAGCAAAACAAGCACTACAAACAGACCACCCACAGGGAGGAGACGGCTTAATAAGACCCTCATTAACACCTTAATGGCTATTCTCAATTCGCTTGATTTCTCGTGACTTTTATTTTTTCTCTCTCCCAGTCCCGCAGCGTTCCTAAGCATCCAACCTCTCGTTCTATTACCCTCCTTTAATTGAATCTGGTCTCCTTTTTCTAAAGTTATTCTCTTTGACTGAAGATTAGTGATGTATTTAAATCAGCGTTTTGTTACGTTTTATAGTCAGCAATGGTATATATTTTTTTCGTGTTTCTTCAAGTTGTCGAGTTTCTAACTCGTTTGAACTAATGAAAACGAAATTTGAGCTGTGAATCATTCTAACTAAGTTAAACTTTTTGTATTGGGCGTCAAAATATGAAAGGTGTGTTTCCGCAATTTCCTTGTTTTATCGGTCGTTAATCTGGGCCATATCGTCATGTCTATCAATGGGTTATAACAAGGGTTGGGCTGAGGTTTCCGCTTGCAATAAACGAGTGACAAAATTATAAGTACTTGGACACATGGTGGTACATATGCTCATATGCGCCTGTCGAAAGACTTTATTACCTCCCTCTACAATTTGCCAACAGTTCGTAAAATAATTGCCAGCATCACATATTAAATTAGTTTTTATGCAGTACATTAACAGAGATCAAAGAAACAACATAAAGAGTAGCTTATTTTTATTTGAAACAAACGAATGCTTAAGTATCTATTCATGGGTAAGTAAATACCTAATCCTACTGATTGATTGATCTGATTGATAGCCTACTTAGCTGTTTATTGTCATCCCGATCTAAAACCAACACAAATTACATGCTCGGTATTATGTTAAAACGCAGTTTATAAACAACTTAATAAGATCTCTGTGACATCAATTCAATTCTACATACAAACCCTTTTATTGATTATAAAACACATACAATAGATGGCGCTGCTTGTATTGTTAAACGCAAGTCGAGAGACGTCGCCACCGGAGTCGCTCGTGTACAAAAATGGCAGTTGAATATTTTTCCCCGCAACGACTCATGAAATTACCAAGCCAGAACCAACCCTTTCTACTTCGCACTAAGAATGATTTTTAAATGTGATTGAAAGAAGACTTATGTATACATTCAGAATCAGACACGAGTGTATTTGCGGTAGAGAGCGTCGTCATTGTTCGCTAAATCGTTGCTTGCACGAAACCGGCCAGGCTTGTCGTGAGTTAGGTATGAACGAACAGTGCACACAATGACAATATACATACATTTAAACACCTGTTATTAAACATGAAGGGTCACAGAGCGCAGGTAGATAAGTACCTACTTCGTTAAATAAATGACCGATAGAGATCTCACTACCGGTGGTTTAGGATGCATCTACAGTTCCTAACAACGAATAAACTCCATCGTTTTTAATTATGACTTCAACACACTGGCATTATTACCTATTATTATTATTGTTCAGGTCCTATGTGGATTGAGTCTCATTAAATCTGATTAGAAAATAAGCAAATTAGCCTACCATATTTTTTATGATTTTTTGGTAAGAGCTCTGCATAGATTGTGGGTACGGCAACGCTGTTCTGCCACAATTCGACTACAATACGTATTTACTATGTCCTCTCTGCAACGACGCGACGCGACGAGGTGATAAGTGATTGTTTGTACTTTTCTTTTATCAACTTCAATTAATAAGTACCTACTTAAAATTTTAATTATAATGTAATCAATAATAGGAAAGTATTATATTTTAGAAAAACTAAAAGATGACGTGAAGCTAGTGTATTATTAATTTAGTGTCGCAAATATATTTCGGAACTGAATCGTATGGCGGCCGCCTTTGAATATAATTTTTATGTTTAAATATTAATGTTTCGTGACAGGGCGGCGGCCGTGCGGTGGCGCGGCGACGACGGCGAGGTCCGTGAGGTGTCGGTGGTTTTCTGGCCCAGCGCGCTGGGACCGGTTCGTCGGTGGCTCGCACTGCTCGCACGCCACACCAGAAAAGTCAAACACGTTGTAAGTATAGCAGCCGAGAGCGATAAACTCTGCTTCGTTTACGGGCAAACGGCAAACGACCTATTCGTACCAATTTGCAGACTGTTAATTCTGCTTTAGGATGGAAACTGTACGATCGCTGCATTGATAGTGGTTACAAATTAAACTGTATCTCCATAATAGTCAACATAAACAATTATCACGGGTTTCATATCATATTTTGTTACTTATGCATGACACAAATATGACGATCTATAATTTTTACATGTTCTAGACAAGACCTACACAGGTTAGATGGCTAGTTATCGTTAAAGGTCTGAACACAACCGTCCTGGATATTAGGCGATTTGTGTTTAGATAAGATATTAGTAATTTGAATTATTTTTTTGTGATTAAGATAGAGTAAAGTAGGTACATACCAAGGGTGAATAGAATGCAGAGCTGTCGACGCCAATGCTGGGATACGGATTTTGATCGGTGGAGGGGTACGGTGTGCCGTAGACGCCGACAGCAGCGCTTGAGAGGCGCGGGTATGAGCTGAGGGCGAGTCGCGCACCGTCATACTGACAGGAACAGACGGTTTGTCCAGAGACGGGGTCGGTGATGATGGGGCGCGGCGTGTCACAACACGAGGCGGCGGGGGTGCTGGCGTGGCTGCCGGCGCCGGGCGAGAGTGCGCCGCCCGCCACGCCAGACCCGCCCGGCGAGAGCGGAGGCGCCGAGCTGGAGCCTCCGTCAGGCGAGGTGGCCGCGCCGCCTGTGCCCGCCCCGCTGTTGCCCACAAGCAACTGCAATCATAAAACCCACCTAATTAGCGCTCTTAAGTCAACCATCAATATATACCTACCTACCTATCTGTTGGAAAAATATATCACCTTATCCTTTCACACCTATAAGCACCTAATCTTAAAACCTCCCCCAAACGGTTAGTAGGTAGAGACTAATGTAAATTTGGACGACTAAATATAAGATTATGGTGACTCTTTAAACTACCAACTACTTTTCACTCCAAGGCAACTCCGTAAATACAAATGCATAGGTATTGAAGTGCATATGATATTTTATTTGAATGCGTTTATTTGTGAAATTACCGGCAAGCTGATTAGGTAACAGATAAAATATTGCAATTTAGTTTATTTGATAGCATACCCAACAAGTGAAATACTTTCTCGTAAGTTTATTTTTAAATGAATGCAAATTAATTCCATTTCTAGGGCAGAGCGGTAAGATAATATCAGGGGCATCCGCTTAATCTAACCATCTCTGTGACGCGCCCATCGTCCCGTCGCGTCGTCCGACTGGATTGGAGATACTCTCAAATTACTTCGTGGAAATAATTAGTAAACATATTATGAAGAGGCGAGTTAGCGCTTCGCTGATCAAAGTAACGACGTGATCGGTACAATTTGTTGATCGTAACGTCTTGTTTAGCCGTAGTAATTTCGTGCTAATAGTACAGTTTCGTAGACAAGTTTTGGGATTATTATTTTCGAAATAACGATGACAAGCAATTAATATTAATTATATTCAAAGACTCATTTATAATGTAGAGAAGATATTTATAGCATTTGTAAAGCTTTCTTAGTAAAAAACAAATATGTCATCTGTTTTATATTCAGGATTACCTATTGGTATCTAATTTAATTCATTAGCAGTCAACTAAACTATCACCTGCAACGTTAGTTCATGCGAGGACTGAGGGGAGTAAAGTAACGGAATCAAAACGGTGCTAGGTGTGCGCACGGGTACCGCGTTCTAGCCTTTGTGTTGCAGTTTTTCCAGGAGTAGCGTCAAGTATGTAAATTTGCTTCTCGAAATGAAACAGGCGTTGACGTCTGACACGCTTTAACGCGCCTACCTAAGCACAAGCTAAACATTGAACTTTTTGAAGTCCGCAAAGAAGCATACGTGTAAGAGCATACCTGTACTGAAACGCTCATAGGTATGCTATAGCGCAACACGGGCCACCGCACCGGCGGCGCGGCGCTGCGCTGTGCGGATTGGAGTGACCCGTGTTGCTTAACACTTTTACGTTATTCCGCACTAACCTACCCAATATTGCTGTATTGGTTAAAGTGTCGAGTAGGTATGTCAAAACAAAGATTTCTTAAATGATTTTGGCTTTATTAATATCAGTGAGTTTCATAAATATTAATTAATAGGGCACGGAACACCAAAGCTGGACTGGAAAAACCACTTCAGAGCATACATTAAATTTGGTTATAAAATAGTAGAGTGAATTAGGCGGCTGAAGATAAAAGAAGACGTAGACGTAAACAGATTTGGTTAAACATTGGGCTGAGTTGACATTGAAATAATAGCACACGATACTATGCACACACTGGACCCCACTTCACCTTAGACGCTCCGTTTGAGAGCACCAACTTGTTTTCTTTAAACAGAGCAAAATCTTCAAAGAGATGGCCCTTGTACCTATATAGGTATATTTGTAGATTTGTTAGCTTTCAATTGGACATGAGTAGTGTGGGATTCGAGTTAAATGGCTGACAGAAGAAACTATTCAGTTGATTTCTATCAGTATAATATACCATATAGACGGAAAGCAGTGAAACAAAAATTTGCGATTAAATGACACAGTGAGATAATTACGTTTAGAAGATTGTAGCAGGTACAAAAAGTAAATAGGAAAATTGGAGTGGCCATCTAGCTTTTCGAATTGACCTGGAAATAATGTACGATACTAGTGAGTGATGTATCAGTGTAAGTTTGTATAAAAAGGAATTACGAAGGGCCGTACAGTAATAAAACACTTGGTTATATACCTATTGTTTACCCGACTATCGACTTTTGAACGGCTAAGTTTTCCATAATTGGAAATAACGTACGGCACTACTGGGTAAGTAGGTATAAAATGGAATTACCAAGAGCCGTACACTAATAAAACACCTAGGTATTTACCTATTGCCTCCCTGACTAATCACAAAGTTGTACTTATTTTCGGTGTCACTACTTCTGAACGGCTAAGTTAGTTCCAGCAGAAAAGTGACGCAGGGCTATGAATTAACTTAGCGTTCTACATGTAACTCTCACCGAGTATAATTCGTTCATAGGCCTGGTAGTCTATTATTGTTGTTTTTCCATTGCCTACTTTGTGTTCTTTTTAACTTTAGGTGAGTGCTTACTTAATTAATCATGTGCGGAACTTACAGCTGTTATTCATATTTATAGTTTCACTTTCGTGACGGCTGTCGTAGACGTGAGAAAAGGTATGTGGGACGCCACACCTGCCTTGTCGTACGTGCCGTCCACCTGGACGTGTTCAATCTAACTCCTCAGTGGACTCAAAGATTAGGTAGGTTACCTTGTCTTTCTTCAATTGGTTTGCGGTAGACCTTGAGATCTTACCAGAATATTAGGTAGACGGAGCTCTCTTGATTCGACCCTTGCTTATAAAAGAATATATGCGATCACGTGGATGAAATTCGGTAAACACTTGGTGTAAGTAATATAGGTACTTGTACAACAAAGAAAAGGAACTAGGGAACATTTATATCACACCTAATAAATAGTTAACGGTTGCATTTGCCATGTTTCAAAAGTGGATGAAAACGATTCAACAGGTTTATCCGAAACGATTAATGTAGAGTGCAATTACTAAGAGCCATTGGTCGCCATATTTGTATAAACAGCGCTATCACTGCTTGCGTGCTCATGTGTAATTAGTAATAGTCCGAGATTACACACGAACACACTGTGTCATTATAGATAACTACGATATTTAGGTATAAAGTTGGGATTTTGATATCAATCGCTGCCCGATAGTCTCGTTCTAATAAGTTATTACGAATACCACTACAGCGTCAGATGTGAGCATTATAAATCAATATTTTACGTTCATCTGTCTACATTGATCTATCTCACTTAGCATTCAAAATAATTTATTCATTATTTAATATTTTTGACTTAATTTTAGTCATTATTTGATCTGTGAAAATTTACAGTAGGTAAGTCGTAAAAAATACTAACAACATGTCAAACAAACAATTTTTATTACATAACGTAACCAAACTTACCTACTCGTAAAATAATGTCTGTCACTGAAAATATCACCAAATTTTTTAACTGCCCTTAAACAAGTAAGTTGTCGGCAAAAAAAAAATTGGGGCGTGTTGTTATTTAGGCTGCTGTAGGTGCTGCTCCTTAATATAAATAATTAACGACCTACCTAAAGTCAGATGATGCACAATAAACAGTAAAAACACAACCCTCCTTTGAAAGTAAAATAAAAATAATGAAAGGCATATTTGCTTTTTAAAAAATTCTGATCCAAAACTTAACTTAAAATATGAGGATAAAAATAAATTGCAAATATCAGTTTGCGGATTATATACTTAATTCTACTCTCTGAATCAAGTCTACAAATAGAACAAATGATATTCCTATCAACTACACACACTTTAGCGCTTAGTGGGATTAGAAATGAACTTTCAGAACACCAAACTAATGACAAGTTATACACAATCACCCATAAAAGTAGGAAACGAAAGTATTAAACATGTAAATATATTTTTTATGTACAGGTACTTAGCAAAACAAGTACGCTTCAAACAGACCAATAACACAGAGGAAATAATATGAACACAGAAGATACTCGTACGTCATGGTAAAGGTAGTGGGCTCACAGAGAAATACGAGTACAAAAAGGTGATATGCCGCTATATGTTAAAAATAAAATAAGTAGGTACTTATTGAAAAGTGACATTCTTCTCTGTCTAACATACGGCTCACTAACATAGTCTTAGACAAAATATAGGAGGTGGTACCGAGAGTGACGTCCAAAAAAATTTAGATTCCTCATAGTCAAGTATATTTAAAAATACCCCATGTATTTTACGGTATTTTTCGAAGTATTGCGAGTTAGGATTATTTTTGTTATTTGTTGATGATTTTTCAAGAAATTAATTTTAAAAAATTGTATCATTTTTTTATCTAAAATTCCAATAAAAATGCGAAATTTATGTTTCAACCAGGCGAATCCAAATTTTAGCTACCCTGACTGCCGAACTGAAGCCATAGGTCATGGGTTTGATTCCTACCCAGGACAAATCTATAAGTGATAAACATGGTTTTTGTCTGACTCTCGTACCTAATCAGTTCCTAGTAATTTTTTTGCTTAATTTGGGACTACATGGCGTTCTATGAAAATATTATTATTATTTATTGATGTATTCACATTTAACCCCAGTATTACAATCGTAGGTAGTATACCTACCTGTTCATAGTAAGTACCTAGGTAGGTACAAGTTGTACTACCAGATTAGTATCTACTAGGTAATTACTGAGTTAGATGTAGGTATAGCGCTTCTTACATATTATTGGTGGTAATACGAATTGAGTAACTCCGCCCACATTACCCAAAATTCCGTCCAAAATTTGCCAATTTTAAAATAGATTACAGGATCATTATTTGAAAATGAAGACCGTTAAAAGTTATGGCCATAATTAAATCTTACGACCCCCAAATCAACTGGCTGGAGGTTGTTCCAATCATACAAACTTAGAAATAAATAAATTTGACTTTAATATAATTATGTAGGCACAGATATGTAGATAACATCCAAATTTGGCAAACCGACCATGTGATTGGCATATATTTCAATCATTGATGTGACATAGTAGATTATAATTTCTATTTATTCGTATCGGTCGAACGATTTATACTATAACCATAGACTTGTTTTATAATGTGAAAAATAACTTATATCAAGCTCACTTTCACCCCCTCTTGAAAACATCTGATAGCGCCCACATAAAACATTAATCCAAAACCCTCTCTTTGCTCAACACTCTTTATTTGACAGATTGGACTAAATTACTCAAGATTTTTTATTTAATTTAAGGGTAACGGCAATCGTAGGAGTATAAAGGGCTTGTTTACTCGAGTTCACAGAGATCACGGAGCGTTACGTCCGAGTAGTTTTTATTGGAAGTTTTGTTGACTGAATCAGTCAAGCGATGGCCAAACTTTGCCCCTTTTGTACACAGTGACATAATATTGCTTATATTTGATTTGATCAGCCCTCTGTATGGCCAGGATGTCTCGTTATTGCAGCCCTAAGTTTTTATGACTCTATAAACGCTGCGTTACGTTACTTAACAAGAAACTAATTAATTGTTTGGTTATAATAAAACAGTGGGGTATTTTGTGTGTTTTTGTTACTTATAATTGTGTGCTCTCTTTTGAACTCTCTATATACCTACCTACATATTATCCAACTACTAGATACCAATCTATATTTAAAGCGAAGTTTTTAAGCGAAAGTTAGTGAGAATAGATAAAAAGCTCTCCTACTTCTTATTAGGCGACATTATTACCCGGAATCTAGTGAAGAGTATGTAGGTAACAGTTTTACTTAGGTATTATTATTAGGTACCTCCTACTTAATAAGTTAACGATAATATCGTTAATCAAATAAGATGATTTGAATATTCGATCGATTTACTTACTAGGTTGACTCTCGTCAAAGATATACTTTATGCCGACAGACTAATTTGACAGGTAGGTAGTCATTACATTACAAGTAGCTTAAGTAAATACTTGATACAGGTACAGGTAGGTACCAATTTATAATGTTAAAAGATTAAACTAAATGGTTATAAATAGCTGCGGGGTACAGTTATAATTCTGCTTGCATAGTATAATTTGATAGGGGCGTGGTTATATCATGTAGGTGTGCACAGTCAGACTAGATTTGTCTGTATATTTAGAGATGGTTGGGTAAGTATATGTCTATATCGATATATAACAGATGAGATACCCAGGAAGCTTTCAGTAAACCGTCAATATTTGATGAGATTCGGATGAGGGCGAATTCGACAGTGTCCGAGCATCCCGCTTGTCTTTCATATCCATTCGTTGTCAGCTTCTATACATTTGAAATAGGTTGGAGGATATTTCGGTACGACGACGATAGAACGTACAAAATATAAGAGCTTAATAGGTACATACTGAATTTCTGTCTAGAAACTGACGTTCGGTTATGAAAGATCAATTTTGCAATAAGACTGCATTTTTAATGCTATAATAATAAATAATTGATCCAAAAAGCACATTACCAATTAACGTTTTAGGCATATACCTAAAGACCTATGGTAATCATTTCATAAGCTCGATTTCAAAGGATTAAAGATGGTGATCTCATAATTTTAATTACATTAGCAAAGGCATTAAGGTCCCGAAGGTTAGTCTCTCGTTCGAATTTTGCTGCGGCCAACGGGATATGTTAAAGAGGGCATTATAATAATTAGATTGTTATCAGATGTTATTATATGAATTTCACAAAATTATAAGAGTGAACGACGAAGATAAGTCGACGATATCGTGACGACGGTAGGAATAGATTACGGAATTGCCGGCGGGCAGAGCAGCGGCGCGTAATCGGACGTAGGCACTAAATTTGGTCCTTTAGAAAAACACGCCATACAGCAAATCGATAACCGATCATTATAATGATTGGGCTGTAAACGCCACTTTTGTTTCTTTTGAGACGCTTGACGAACGGGAGTCGTGTTCTAATTTGAGTACACAGGCAAGTATGAGCGCATAGGAGGTATATTCAGCACTTCATCGTTGTCTTCGTTCTATATTATACCATTACCTCATCATTATCTTTTCGATATTTCCTATTTAGATAACCTTAGGTACTGCTAAAATAGGAACACTGTAAAATAGGAACACTGTCATTTAAATAAATGATCTGTATCCTACCTATGAACAAAAAAGTAAGTTTTTACATGTAGGTTTCTTTCCTTAAGGACACGCCATAAATGACAAAATTCAACCTCGAATAACATCTTCTATACGGACATGGCACAAAAGTGGTCGTCTCCACGCCGCCGCCGCCAGTTTTCAATTGACGCCACTATTATGCGTATCATAAACATAAATCTTCAAGCGCCCTTCCTTGGAAATATCATGTGGCGCTTTGCAATGGTGCGCCAGAAAATATTCTTATACTGACGGAGTGGTTTCGTCCATCCATATAGCAGATAGCACGCGCACTATGTTGATGTTGTACTCAGTAAGTAGGATTTTGCATTTTTTTTTTCAATCTTCCATTGTGTGTGGACAAAAGACGAGTTCTAGAGTAGGTATTTATTATACAATGTCCCTTTATTTTAAGGGGCTAACATAGTAATGTGGTATAACTACATGGCACTGATATGCTATATTGGGCGTAGTACCTAGGTAGGTTTGCTAGTTAGCTACACCGCTCTACAGAGCATGGCATGTATCCACAATATGTCATGCGGGTATTAATGTCTTGTGTCAAACTAGGCGTTGGAATGCCGAACAATGTACTATGTCATTTAATTATACATACCTACCTACATAGGATATTAGGTATGTTCATAGAAACCTTTTGCGAAATATGCAATACTAGAACGCGATAAAGTGACTTGTGCTTGTAGTTGCATAGAATTAAGGTGTGTGCGTGACGCACGCTGTCACGAAAAACGAGTTTGCGATGTGCGTGGTGATCCAACACGACGAAATGACTGGCCGTGTGTGACACTCGCGCAGACGTGTGCGCTGCCATTATAGATGTACCGCCGTCGCACCTTGGGACCTACCGATGGCATCGTTGATAAATATCAATCGAGCTCGCGACAACAATTAATGGTTATTTAACGCGTTTCCATTCAATTATCGTCAAGCGGATTGCGTCGATAATTCCAATGGCCACTTGTTAATGCTGAGGACTACTGAGCATGTATCTACTTCATTCATGGCCCTTGCCACGCAAGCAATGATCTCTGCCCATGTTCATTTGGAGATCACTGGATATTTATTCTGGAACGTTCAAAGCCGACAGACCGTTACCTACCCAATTCATATTAAAGTTTGCTTAAAACATTAGATTATTGTAGTAGCATTTTGTTTAATTGCCCGTTGACGACATTGTGGCAACTTAAACATTGTTTAAAGTGCAATTGCCAAACAACAGTTACTTACCTTTTTTACAAGGATTTTAAACTAGCTAAATATAAAATCTATGCATTATTTATGTCATTCATTACATTACTTTAAAAGCATTAAATATTATTTATAAATCAACAATAAAATATTTCTCAAGTTGATATCTAATAAATTTTACACAACTTACACGGATATGAAACCGCGGGTGATCGGTGTGCGCACTGTACATCACTAACAAATCGAATGAAAAACCATTTACTAATAATTATAATTCTCGATAAAACACAATCTAGCCGTATGCTGAAGGGCAATCGGCCGCGACGCCGCAATTTAAGATGCGTGTTTCATCTTAAATTATCGACAAGTTTAATAACAAGCGTAAAGGCAATAGCAATAATCGCTGCAAATTAATTACCAGCTTAGAGCGAGCGCGAAGAAAAACAGTAAAAGTAACGACGCGTTGCTGAAACGCTGGGTGACTGCCGGGCACGGCCCCGGCCAGTATGGGGTGCAATAGGCTAAAATTTATACACGGTGTAGGTGCGACGGCCGGCGGCGGCCGGCGGCTGTTTGGAGTTTCGCTTATAAATAACATTTAGAGGGTGGGGCGGGAGGCGCGGATTATGAGGTCGGAGGACTCAATTAAATTGTGCTACCGGACCCGGCTTTTATTGTGGACTTTTGCCGTGACCTCCCATCGGATTTTCAAATAAATGGATCCACTTTACGCACAACGTTGTCGCGCGGCCAAAATTTGGGTATAAAATACTTAATGTCAAATTCAATGGGAGTAAAATTGGAAGGTACCTTTTATCATATAAACCTGAATGGGTTTGTATTCGTACTTGTTTCATTTTACGCCTTTGTCATAGTGTGGTTTAAAAGAGTACAAGTTATAATTATATCATGTAGGTATTTCATTTAACCTTAAATAAGCTAAATTTAATTTATTTTTACCCATGTGTGTAGCTGTGTACGATTTTGTGGCATCGTAGCTTACCTATATTAATGAATGAAAACGTTTTTCATACCCAATAAGCAAATACGCTGAAGTGTTGAAGATGATTGGTAGGGAAAATCGATTGAACCATTTAGAGAACATCATCCTGTTTCAGAATATAGGTAGGTACAAATTTTACAAGGCTTATAGTTATAATATAAGATGTAGGTAGGTAGGTACTGTACACATGGATATAATGATTTCTTGAATAATTACTTCAGTGACAAAAATTAAAATCTGTTTTGTAGTTAAATATTGGTATCATGCAAAACATACCTACACATAGACGCGGTGGTGGATTTCGTTTAACCGCTCCATCAAAAATCAATTGCAGTGCCCGTGGCACCTGAACCCAAAATTTTTCGAATCGATAAAATATACCTACAATAAATAGGAAGATGCAATAGATAAAAATATATAGGTATATAAGCAATACGGGCGCTGGGGATACAAATAAATATGGCGGTTAAAAGGTTATTAACATAGTGATGTAACTGTACTCTTTAATGTGCACAAAGTACCTACATATTTATTACTTAGCATTTAATTTTAGGTTTTAATTAATAGAAAGTAACTAACGGTTTTCACCCACCTCACTGTTATTAAGTATAAGACTTCAAATGAATTTAGACAAATATCTGAAATGTTAACTACAGCTGTCTCAAAGTATACGGTAGATAAATAACTGTACCAACTTAGATACATTTTATTTAATTTTATTTATTATCCTTTAAATAAATACAAATATTTTATAGGAGGTACCTACTTATTTTATTTTGAAGACCTATTAGCATTCTGATTAAATTCGTGCAGGATTAAAGACAATTTCAGTGCCCGGGATTCAGCCGCGTTTCATAATACAAGCGTCTTCACTGTTGAATAGCAAAGGTACGATTATGGTAGGTAAATTCCAAGAAAAGCCATAAAATCCAATTAGATTATTTCAACGAAAACAATGCTTTTATAATACTTGTCTAAGTAACTGCCTAAATAATTTGATGATAGGTAGATGTAAGTAGGTACCTATGCAGGTCCTGTCTTACACAATTAGCAATTTGTTTCATTCATCTGTATTGTAAGTAGACAATATACAATAAAAAATATGTACATCACTTTAGTTTTATGCGCGTATCAGTATGCAGTAGGTAATTACACATACATAATTCAGTAGGTACCTACATACTTACCACGTTCTAAAAACAAACAGAACTAGGTATTGTAACATACGATATAAAATTATGCGTCTGCTACAATGAAACCTCATTATCATATAATTATAAAGACATCATTTTTGTTACAGTTATTTAATGCGCATCTTTTTCAGGAGGCAGCCTTTTGATAATACTTACAGTTGTTTACAATGTAAAACGCAGTACCTACTTGCAAAATGGCGGTTTCGAGATAAACGCGGTAAACATTTTTTTCGTGCAAGTACGTACTTCGTTTCCCGTTAAACAAAAAACATGTACTATAAAAAAAAAATCATTTTTTATTTAAGTAGATTAGCGCCTTGATAGGTATTTATGTTATTTTTGCAAAAAAGTGGGGCAAGGGCAGTATTTCTGACCAGTAAGTTCAATGTTTGGATTTGTGCCTCTTTCTGAAATTATCACATAAATTCAGGACTATATACCTATACTTAATATACACACGAATTTTTCTTTTCATATAAACTAGCTAATTAATGAAAACTGGGAGTAACTGATTGACTGTTCTCCTGTTCTGTATTGCTTACAGTAGGTAATATATCAGTAAATGTAGTTAAGTGCATAAAATGTGGTCTTTTTTTCACAAATTATATTTTCTGTTCACCGATAAAATAGGTACCTAGTATCGGTAAGTAAAAAAGTAATCGGTTAGTTAGGGGTTATATCTTCGTGGAAATTATGTTTAGGTAAAGAAGAAGAAGTTTAGGTGACGAAATTTGACATGCAAAATTAACAGGCACGTACCTAAATAGGTACTTTAAATTAAAATTAAAACTCTCCATTACAATAACCCCCACCGCATATCGTGTCAAACTTCTCCACTGATACATGCGTCAAACTTAGCTACATAAACACCCCTTTTTTTATCGAGGGTTAAAAAGTCGTCTTGCAGAAACCCGACGTCACATCCATCTATAATATAAAAATGAATCGCAAAATGTGTTGGTAAGCGCATAACTCGAGATCGGCTGAACCGATTTCGCTTATTATTTTTAGAATTTGCCTTGAAGTGCGAGGATGGTTTTTAGGCAAAGAAAAATAAGAAAAAACTTTTCCGAAACGGCTTGATCAGTAGGTCTTAGTATCGGTCGTAATCTGTTTTCGGACCCGGTGGATGGCACTGTTTTACCGGGCAGGACGACGTCTGTGGGGTCCGCTAGTCATTAATAAAATAGAAACATATATATTGGTATCTACAGTTCTAAAATCATAAGTAGGTAAGGTAGCTTCTATTACTAGATATTAACCTAACCTACTTTGGGGTTAAGAATAAACACTTTAAACCATTTAACAGCGGCCGACCACAAACTTTAACGAATCGACAAAATATACCTATGAATAGCTAGGTGCAATGGATGAAACAAATAAAAGTACATGTTTTTGTCGCATAAATGTGACACGGGCTACTAATAGGTTACCTACCTACAATTTAACTTTACCTACATACCTACGTACACACTGCTATATACTTATTATCATTTATCTGTGCGGTACATTATCGATAAAACGTATGAAACTGCTGCAAAATATTATTTTGTCAAACTGCGTAAACTATCCACCTATCTTAATTAATATAGGTAAGTTTAGTTACTCAAATTGATTATTAAGTAACGATACAGACCTACACTTCCCTAATATTTTTCACCTCGTCTTTGCGCGAGTAAACCCACAGAACTGAGTTAATACCTACTTATAACGATTTACGGTAAAGCAAGCTGCCACAAACGGTGGCTATTCTCTTTGCTCGCGTTAGTTCTAACTACAAAATTATCACGCGACATATTTTAGTGACGTTAAAATAATATCTGTCTGTATTCATCTGGCTCCTTGGAAACAAAAGCGCCACACATAAAAAAAATTGACAAAAGTTTTATTGCATAAATGAGGATATGACACGGTTTTCAAAATTTTTGATTTGCGGCACTTTTGTATTCAAGGAGCGATTTGTATATCCTGTATATTTTCTATACTTTTTATACTTTCTAAACAAAATATACCGTAATGTACTTTGCTATGATTTATAATTTTATAAATCTTTTGGTAATAGGCTTCATCCGATGCTTGTATATGGATGTAAAATGTCTAAGTAACGCTAAAAAATACCGTTGCTTGGTAAAAGAAAAGCAGGTAAGCGGTAGCTAGGTAACATTGGTGATTTTATGCAGGTAAGTAAAGATGCATTAATTGCGTAACTTCTTTTACATACTCAATAGGACAAAATGTTTCTCCAGGTTTATAGATAGAATTCGAAAAATCTTATCAAATTGACGTACGTAGGAAGGTGATACAGATAAAGCATTTTGCACCTGATCAAACTGCTTCAATGCAGTATTAAAATATTAAATAGTAAAAATACGCTTAGTATATTTTATTGAATTAAATAACTTTAAGAATGTGATGAGAAATAGCTATCAAACTCGAGAGTATAAGAAGTAAAGTGTTTACATATTGAATGTTTCCCTTTGCAATTTTCTTCCATGTTTGTTTATTTTCTAGCAATGGACCCATATCAGAAGGCTATTAACTATTAACTGCTATCGAATCAAGTTGAATGCTCAATTGCATTTAGTCAATTAGACGGAAAATTGTTGTGGGGAGTGCACATGAGCCTTTCTGCTCCTGTAGAGTGCCATAAACTAGTACTGTAGAGCTTTCTGCTCGGGAATAAATCTGATTTAAGTTGGTACTCGACTAGGCCTATCATTTAACTGTAGCCACTCAATTAATTACAGTAGTAGGCGGTCTTCGTCACCTCTTATTAGATTCCGAACTAATGAGGTACCTACGAGTAAACGAGTATCTCAGTAGGCAAGTAAATTAAGAAGCTATTCAATGCACTTACCTACCTTCACCTTACAATTATCAAGAGCTTGTTTATAACTATTTTTAGTACGTAAGTCGAACAAATCAATACGAGACTAGGAGCATAGGCTTTACGTGTAGAGTTAAGGTAAGGCTTCTTCCTAAGTACTTATATATAAATGTAATGTTGTGGCACATCTCATGTGTACTACACATATTTTTTGCTTTGATGTGGATGACAGGTTATTAATAACTGCGTTTGCACTAACTATACCACAAAAGTGTTGCAAGCACTGTCTGCAACGACAGCGTTTGCACTAATTTTGCTCGTCATATTACGGCATGCGCCAGTGAGAACTAGGAATGAAATTAAAACTATACCTATTAAAACTATATTGTTATAAAATCTTTAACAAAGAAATTTAACAGATCTGTATTTGTAGATGAGACGAATTTCTTTTAAATTACACAACGTAGGTACTTACCTACATACGAGTACATACATACACCTTGTAAGTAACTGCGAATAATTAACAACTCAAAACAGTAATTAATTATTGATAAGTAGGTTTGTAGACAGGTACTTAAAACACTACTACTAAAACACAACTTTAACAGTGCACTTAAAACTTAATTTTATTAGAGGTCGTTTTCATTCAAATTAATTGCCAAATAAAATCTGAACTTTAACGCAAAGTTTTCTTTTTAAAACATTATTATCAGATCTTATTTGTTGACAAAGACGCCATCTTGATATTGTATAGAGTCCCACAAAGTTAACAACAGAGCCTTTTGAAGGGCTTGATTTTATCGATCCGTCCGGTCATTCATCTCGAATCATCGCGTCATCTATTCACAATGGGGACGTTTTAAAGTCACTGTTTTCGTTTCCTAGTCAATGTGACGAGTTTAAAATAATTACATACCTATACCAACGTTTATTTCTATTTTTTACTTCATTAAATTGGTTATTAAAATTAAAAACAAAGTAACTGTGGTGGTTTTTATGTGCAGAACCTTTTACAACAACTGTTATGCGGGAGTCAAATATTAAAGTCTTGTTACATAAACGAAGCTAACATTTGCTCTACAATCATAATATTGAATAATGTCCTCCCATTACACCATTATAGTCAGTATCTTTAGTGCTATAAAAGTCATTGTCCCGTACACAATCAGGCAGATGTTAATAGCTTTGCGTCCTATCTATCTAGGCGATCGAAGTCACCACCTTTTTGGGATTGTTGTAATTAATTATTAGTTAAATATAATTTTAACGTTTCCTTTTAACGTCAATAAGTCTGTTAAGTAACACCAAACAGCCTGTAGGCATTTTTTTATCTTTCTTATTTTAAATTACATATTTGTTTAATGTTGTTGAGATAAGTTGTATTTCTAATAATCAAATCGAGATGGATGTTTGAAATAGTGAACGACTTCGACTATTATATTTTGTGTGTGTGTAGGCAAACGATGACGATTTTTATGAACCATAGAAATTATTGGTCAACAATAGGGGAAGATGGGGGCACTTGTAGTTTCCACTTCCTATTCTGTTTAAGTTACTCATAAGCTCATTTATTTTGTTAGTTAAGTAAAAAAAATACTACCGACGATTATTTTAATTTATTTTTGAATAATTCGGATTCATATAAAATCTTCTTCATGCTTACAGGACTTATATTACAAAAAGGGTCCGCGAAAAGAGATATTTTTTTTTTAAATAAATAAATGGTAGAAAAATTTGTATATAACAACATGAAATAAGTTAGGTATTGTTAGGAAAATTAAACTGAAATTTCTTTAACAAAGCGACCCACTTTATTTTTATAAAAGATCACTAGATTTGTAAATTTGTACTTATCAATGTTTTTAATGTTGCAAACATTCGTAGGTACCTACACTTATTATGTCTATCAGTAGGTACTTACCCATTGGTAAAAACAAAACTAAAACACCCTTCAATTTTTTTAAACTCTAACTTCCGTATTCATAAACGTTTTATAAGCACATTACAGCTAAATTAGGTTTAAAATTCGTTAGCATTTGTCAGTCACCTTGAAATTTATACCTACTACTTAGTAAGAAAGAGACAAAGTCCATTGCAACTAAAGAGTCTTTTAAGACTTTTATGAAACAAACCGATTAAAAATAATAAAATCGTAATTATGCATAAACATAGAATGTTATGTTTTTATGTTTGTTTTATGTTATGTTTTCCTTACCTAGGGTTTGCTGGTAGAAAATTCACATTTGAATTAAGCTCGCCTGTGTACATGTGCTATTTCCTATCTATAAATTGTTTATGTAAGTGTTTTGTGTACAATAAAGAATAAGAATAAGAACATAGACCAAAGTAAGTAATTAACATTAACTTCAGTAGATTATACCTACTAAAACTCGAATCAGTTAATTAGCATTATACCTACAGATTAAGAACCTAGCTTAATATATTTTAATAAATAATTCAATAATTGGAAAATGCAAACTAAAATTAGCAATTAGAGGTGCATCCAATTTTTGGTGGGCAACACTGCAACAAAGGAACATTTGTTAGTACCTACTATTTGTTTTATGTTTCTCATTGTATCCAAAATTAATAGCATAAATTTACTTACTGTTTTCAAAAGTTAGTAAACATTACCTAACATACTACCAACACAGCAAGATATAAGAACAACAAATGACTTTTTAATTATGAATATACACTTTTTTATAAAATTAAATATTGTGTTAAAAAGTTACAGTAGTTAGCATAGTAGGTGTTTCATAGATAATGGATAATTAATTACTCAGTTTCAAAAACACTTATTGAATTTCAAACTTTATTTTGCATTAATTAAATTAACATTACCACTGCTAAATAAGCTTTATGGCCAAAAGAATCGGATGTCAATAATCTAGTTAAGTACCTATGTACTCATCTGAACACACACCTAGTCAGGAAAAGGCATAATGTAATACTGTACAAATGTTCCCCCTTTTCCCTTACTTACCTACTTAGGTAGCTATTATACTACTTTTACCTAGGTTCTATATATGTGCCTAGTACTAGTACTAGGTATATAGATATAAACAACGTAATTGAAAGTGATATGATGTTATCTCAAAAGTAAATTTATGCAGCAAATGATGCTAGCTATTAATATCTACTTAAATTGTATTGTATACAAATATTAAATAAAGATAATGTCACGGAAGTAAAACGTAGGTAGGTACACCTACTTAAACATGTGTTACTTTAAGTTAATATAGTGTTTCTTGTCACCAATAGGTGACTTGTGGACTCGAGTACATTGCTGCTTATGGCAGATAAGCATTGAAAGTGTATACACTTGTAACAAAGTAAGTAACGTTAGCTTTTTTCTAATACATACTTAGGTTAGATAAAACGAGGATTAAACTTTAACGGCTTGAAAGCCTAAAGCTAAACTAAAATCAACTTTGTATCTTTCTTACTACATAATATAAATGTCAAGACAGACAGAGACAAACAAATTATAAAGGAACCTATTAAAATTTTAGCTATTTTAGCTTCTAAGATGTAGGGGGTTGCGTTCCCTTGGGACGTGCAGTCACAGCATGTATAACAGTTCATTTGTTAAAAAGGTATACAAACTTATTAAAACAACCTCCCTTCTTGGAGAACAAGAAGGGAGGTTGTTAACTTAAAAATAATAAAGCATTGTCACTTTTTGTCATCTACATCACAGACTATTAAGAGATTCTACATTATATATAGGTAAAGGAGAAAGATTTGATTGTTTGTGTCTCAAAAACTAAAAAATCTAGGAACATTAGAAAGCTACATCTTTACTGAGTAACACAAGCTATATAGTAGGTATGCTAATATAAATTCGTGATCTGTATGAAAACTTCGATAATGTAACCCAACGTGTGAAAATAATAATTATGTATTAGGGTAAAGTGACGTACCTACCTACCTACAACAGTTTTATAGAAGACATATCTAAATACCTATCAACAAAAAAGTCCGCGGTACCATGTTTATAACTACCTACATATTTTATAATAGTTACGTCACAATAACTTTATCTGACGCCAATGCAATTTTTTAAGAGTTGAATTAATTTTAGTTTCGCTGCACTACGCTCTGAAGAATAATAAATACCTACTTATTATACGGCCTTACTTGTAAACCATAGATACCTATATTATAACACCAACTTCTATCAATATAAATTTAATCTAAAGCCAACCTTATACCTAAAGCCAAAATACGATTAGACAAAGAAAATCTTACTTTAACATGCCTTTAGATGCTTTAGGTAGGTACTATAAGTTTTTATGAGTATGGGGGTTAGCCTATGGGAGATCCATACCTAAGTAGGTCCGACTGTGTTTATGTGCAAACTTTAAGTAGATAAATGTACCATTAGAGATTAACAAAAAATCAACAGTAGTAGGTACCTATCTTAATCTTGACGTGGGTTTAATCTTAATTCGCATTTTTGATAATCCATCCATACGAATGAAATACTAATCTACTTATCAAATTAACTTTACTGTTATCGTCCGTTTTTAACCGACTTCTAAAAGGAGGAGGTTATCAATTCGACTGTATGTTTTTTTATGTTTGTTACCTCAGAACTTTCGAATGGGTAATCCGAATTTGATATATATTTTTTTAATTTTAAGCTGATGCTTCTATTGTGGTCCCAATTCAGTTTGGTTTAGTTCTGAGAATGGCATCCATGAAGTCGGTTTTTTTGTTAATATTTTATAAATAATACTAACTTAAAAATATTACAACCCGACTTTAATGTTTTAACAACAACGCAAAACCCACTCAACCGATTTTGATAAAATTTAAATGTGACCACCTGAAAAATTTAGGTACCCTATGAAAAAAAAGGAAATATTAAAATGGATGTGTAATTTGCGGAATTATGGCGTAGGTACCTACATACATACATACCATGGTAGGTACACCATAATTCCGCAAATTAGGTAGGTCGAATTAAAAGCCTCCTTCTTTTTGAAGTCGGTTAAAATCGAGGCAAACCGCATTTACCGGCACTACAACGCTCTACAACGCAATATGCTCAATCCTTACTAATATTATAAATTCAAAAGTCACTCTGTCTATAACGCTATCACGCCAAAACTACTGAACCCATTTGGATGACTTTTGATATGGGGATAGTTTGGGACTCGGAAAAGGACGTAGGATAATATTTATTTAACTGCGCAAAAAGAGGTGCGACATACGCGCTAGTAGTCGCGGGCGGAAAGCTTGTACCTAGGTATTTACTTAATAAGTAATTGGGTATAGGTATACCTAAATACCTGGAGTAAGTATTTCTGGAGATATATAATATTGTTAATAAGTAGTAGGTATAGTATTATATTTTCTTTGATAACGTTAAAGTAAATAGTACCTACTTACCACCTAAAATTAGCTAGCTTAGTAGGTGAGTTATTAGGTTTAAGGCATTCTACTTATTGGGCATTCGTATACTTGGTTTACAATCCTACTGTTAGACTAATATTGATAGCAAATTACGTTTCTCACTACCTACTAAATAAGAAGTTTGCTTATTAGAATTTTCCAATGGCCATTAGTTAGATAGGTACTAGGTGCCTACGTATCAATGACCTGGTTCAATCAATTAACTAATCGATTGAACCCTTTTAATTTATATTGACAGCTAAATCTTTTAAGATAGGTAGGTAAGAACTTGTTTACCTATAGCTTTTCGTTAAAAAATTGATAAGGATCATTCCTAGAACATTGTACCAGATAATTAAATTATGTTACAATCAGATTAGGTACCATTATTTTACTTTAAATCGTGCCGCGTTAGATAGTAATGTACCTAATGTGCATTTACTTTATCAGTAGAACAAGGAAATCTCAAAGTTTAACCCTATCACTTATGTTTGTCGTAGGCAACCATGATAAGGTTAGGTAGGTAAGACATTTTATTTCGAGGGGAAACCTGTACTCGTGGAAAACAGTGTGCCAAATATCTGTTTGATATTATCTGTCTAATTAAAAATTATTGTTGGCAAACAAACCACAATGTACCTAATAGAAAGGAACATTGCATTCATTCTAACTTGTTTGGATGTTAGGTGCCTATCTATCTTTGTAAAGGCTTTACCTTTAAACAAAAACATAATCGAAATCGGTTCATCCTTTTAGAACCTACGTTTTGACGTAGCTTCACAAGACACGTCAAACTTATAATAATACCCCGTCGTTTCTACGTCGGGGTTTAAAAATAAAATACCAAATGTTTTTAATGTCTAATCTACTTTAATATCTATTTATTTTACTAGAAGCAATTAAATTTACAAACATTCTCTTAGATGGGTAAGTACTTAAAATACACAAAAGTAGAGATCTAAATGCACAGTTACGGGTCACACACTCAGTTAAAGCTAGGTATTGTTAAAAACTTAGGTACCTGGTTATTTTTCGCATAAAGGAACCACGTCTTAACATAATCGTTTTCCATTAAGTTGGCTTTAGAAATGTAAGCACTATCAACACATACTCTATTTAATTTGAGAGATAATATTCTTTTAAAATGCTTTTTAAATTGCGCCTACTTTGCTGCGCCGTGCACTCAGGCTACCGTCGCGTCGCGTCGGCTTAAAACGTCAACAGGTGATGAAAATGTCATGGGATAATAACCTACCGTTGCTGATACTAGGTATGTAATTTATGTAAAATTAGTTGGTAATAATGACGATGTTATTAACGCTACCAACTGCAAGGTTTGATAATTTGTTTGTATTGTTTTCATTCGCAGTTGGACTTTATACAGAATATTTGCAGAGAAGTAAAAGTAATAAATTGATTTTTAGGTATCACACTCATAGCAGGTCAGTAGGCCTACTTAGGTTCTCTGAAGTCTGAATGATTTTTAAACATGTCCTTTGGTGCATTAGGTAGTGGTTTTCAGGTATTGGAGAGTACCTACCTAGATAGGTACCCAGTACTTAGGTATTTTGCTTAATGTAGGTATCAATTCTTAGGTGCGTGTATATGTATTACATAAGTTAGATACTTGCCGTTACTTAACATGTAGTTAGGTACCTATGTAGGTACCTAACGGTAAATATACCTACTTACTCTACGGTCAGCTAAACACTTATTAGGTGGTTGTATTAGGTATAACTTAGGTACGAAAATACCACGCTAATTAACATAAAAGAGTATACACTAAATCACGGGTGGAGATGAGAAAAACAATATACCCATACTTCGATGATGTAATTTCAAATTGGCGCCCGATATGGGACTTTTGTAACCCAATTTAATAGGTAAGTAGGTAAAGCAATCAATACCTAATTGGCTTTAAATTTAAAATAAATTAATTGGTAGGTAACTACAATAAGCAACTACGAGAGTCCTTTATGAATTAATCCATCTAGGATGGATTTTTAGATTGATTATCATGGCAATAAAACTAAATTATAAAGTACTAGCTGCCCCAGCGAACTTCGTACCGCGCAAAATTGTGAATCTAAACCATTCCCAGATCCCCTTGAACACACACAAAAAATTTCATCAAAATCGGTCCAGTCGTTTAGGAGGAGTTCAGTCACATACACACGCACACAAGAAATATATATATTAAGATGTATTTTGAGCAGTAAATAGATAGGTACCCATTACTTGCAGGGAATACCTAAGCCAATAATTAAAACAAAAATCATAAGTTTGGTTTTATTGTTAATAATTGTATTCGTGGCCTCTATTTCTGGTCTCTGTTAGAGTGTAAAATATTAACAAGTAATCTTTGATCGTACCTAACAATTACCTAAAGGTACCTACCTAGGTAAGTTGGAGCCTACCTAGGTTAAGCTAGGTATTACCTATTTTTATGTTACAAACAGTTGTTATTTGTAAAGACGTTGGCTTCCATAAACAAAGCCAAAGTGAGTTATCAAGTGAAGTATAAAATTGTGTAGAAAACCTGCTGTTACTAACCTGCGAGGCGGGCGGATATGAATAGCCAAATTGCGCATACGCTGCCATCGGGACGATCATATGGGCGGTTTAACACTAAACACTGTCTCTCAAAGTCTATGCTCGGACGTATTAGTTTCATATAAATATTTTTACTAGTGCTAAAGTTAATTATTTGTATCACAGTTAGTTATGAGCGCGGCGACTGCGCGGCGCGCTGCCATTCCTGCGCGTCAGCGGGCCGGTGCGCGCGCGCTTCGCATGCCGCTGTGAGTGCGACGGCTTGTACCTTCTGTACGCTATCGAGGCTCAACACCGACTGGCGCGCGAATGACGCCCATCGCCCCTCCACTGTAGGAGAGGGCCAATTTGGCTCCGCCCTAAGGGCGGGCTCGATAATCGACCGCCAACCGTCTCTCTACTTTTCTATCCCTTTCAAAATACCAGACGAAAACGTAGAACCAGATTGGTGTACGTTATCCCCTCTCTTTTAGCTTACCGCCCACTCACTAGCGGCCGCCTACGTGCAGATGAGGCTTTGAAAAAAAGCGGCAGAGTTGGTCCAGCTTGCTCATGTTTATGGGTTTTCGTCGAGACAATCCGCCAGTCCTGTACCGCGACCAAACAAATCTCTGTAGTGCAAAAAATGGCTTGTCCAAGGACAAGTTGTTTCACCTCGTCAGATTTACGAACGAACAAGGCGACAGACTTGAGTTGACTTTACTTTCTGGGCATAGGTAGATTTATAACCTGAATAAATTATAGAGATCATAATTTAGATTCATAATTCCTTAAATTAGGTAGGTACGAGAGGAGGTTTATAGGTACCTACTTAGTAGTTGTAGGTAGTGTACCTAGGTAGGTACGTGAATAAATATATGTTTAAATTTATTAATGATTTTATTTACAGCTCCTTCTCTCCCTACAATAGAAAAGGTAGCCTGCCACTTTATTCGTTTCTTACTTTGAGGTGAAGGTATGCCTCATTTTAGGTTTACTTTCCCTACAGATACCTAGATTCCTACATAAGTATCAACATTTGGTAAACAAAACCTTAGTGGAGCCGTTAGTAAATTTACCGTACGTACCACATTTTTATTATGAAAAATATGGACTGCACAAATACTTATGTAGGTAGGTATAGGTACCTATAGGTAGTTAAGTAGGTAGGTAGTACAACGTTACAGCACGGAATATTTCGGTACTAACTGAATTGCGAGTATTCTGCGCCTGTCTCGATACTGAAGTGATTTAGAGGTTTAAACACAGGTGGCGCTACGGTCGGGGAAAGCGTTCATGGAGTAAGTTGTAGGACATATAGGTATGTGTAAGTGTCAAAATCTAATGCTCTTAGGAAGTAGGTACGTAGTGATAGTTACCTACCTGAAAATGTATCAATCTATTTAATAGGTATCTATAAACTAGCAATTCTTGTAAATGCACTTATAGGTACCTACTTAAATATTTGTATATACCTACCTATACTAGCTTCCACCCACCGCCTTGTCTGCGTCTTAGGTAGGTACTTGTTGTGATATATAGAAGCCTACGTGTTATTCCAGACCATAATAATCTATCACTGTGCTAAATTTCATCCCATTCTGTCCAGTAGTTTTTGCATGAAAGAGTAACAAACATCAAAACATGCTTACAAACTTTCGAGTTTATTATATTTGTAGGATATCTTGTAATCTGAATCTCGGAAACGGCTGCAACGATTTTCATGAAATTTTGTATGCAAGACTTTTCGAGAGCGATTAATCGATCTAGCTAGGTTTTTGTTTTTAAAAACGCAGTTTTATTCAGATTTTCGGGCAGTGAAAAACTGCTACAATATTAGGTATAGGAATATGCAGGCAAATTACGCCACAATGTAATTAACTGAGCTATAATGTAGGTAGGTACCTACCTACCTACATTATAGCTCAGTTGATAAATTGGGTAGGTAGTCTCGAAATCAGAGGACTCCGGTTCACATCCAGGTGAATAATTATTTTCTTCTTCTTTTTTAAATTCCTTTTTTGTGAGAAAAGCTAGGTAGGTACCTACCTATTACTGGGAGCTGTTTAGGTAATATTATTTCTAAAAAAAAACGAGAAAGGCCTTACCTAATTTTAACTGAACCATTAAATAGGTATATACCTAGGTAGGCTATAGGCAAAAACTACAATGTAGGTACCATTGTATGTTTTGCGTTTTGTGTTATCAGATAAAATAGATCAGTTTCTTTAGAAATAATCGATGGAGTGTAGCTTAAGAACCTACCTAGCTTATCTAGCTTTATGAACAGCATATTGTTATACCTGCCTTTACTTACGTGAAGCAAAAACTTAGTAGCTAACGAAAACAAGGGTCCTGCTGATCCAGTCCTATTCTTGTTCGCCCCCTGCCGATACTGGGTGTGTAAAATTTAATGATCTTTAGAATTAGTAGGTAGGTATGATAGGTTTAAGAAGCGATTCACTTTCTTGTTTATTATTCCCAGATAATAGATACCAATAGGTATATAAAGAAATAATGCCTATAAATGAAAATAAAGATATTTCACATGTAATAAAGATACCTACATCAAATAAAGATATTTCACATCATGACATGTACCTACTTACACAGGTACCTACATCAGATATAAAATAATTTACATTAATACCTAGTACTTATTATAAATTAATTTTAAAAATAATGATAAATTAATTTTAGTAGGTACCTACAGTGAAAACACATGAATTTGAAATGAATTTGTTATTCCGGTAGGTAGCGACCTGCCGGAATAGGTAACAAATCTTTCATTGTGGGTGCGTATCGGCAAGGTGCGCATAGGAATGTGACTGCAACATCCAGACCCACATGAACTTTGTAGTATGAAATTGGACAGAGAGAGAGAGAGGGGGAGGGAGAGAGAGAGAGAGAGAAGCGATGAAATCTATTTTTTTAATAAGGCCGAATTTTTAGCACTAGAGAACCGCTAGAAACCAACCTATTATAAACAGGATTCGACGATGCAGAAGAATTAGGTAGGTTGCACACTAAATAGGTATACCTACCTAAGTTATCCTTGGTACCACCTCGAGCCTCGTACAAAAGTAACGATTTGCTATGAGATATCAGTGATAGTGCACAATAATGCTTGTTTTACTAAACAATTTTCTATTACCTACATAATATTTATAGATACGCACTTTATATGAGATAGCAATAAATGGTTATCATTATTCTTAAATATTATGATAATTTTACTCAGTAGTTATAGAAAAATAAATAAATAATCCAACACAACCTTAGGTAACATAGGAAAGTACCCAAGTCAGGGTTAAGTAAAAAAACAAGTACTTAGGTAGTAAGTAAAAACCCTTGCGCATTAAAAATATGTGAAGTTTTTATTAGGTGTGTAAATAAATTCGATTAAGTAAACTTAGAAAGATATAAATCTAGGAATCTTAAACGTGTAAACAACATCCTAATACACTTTTTAATACAGGGCGGCCGAGCGCCCTTTGCACGTTCGCGCCAAGCCGCAAGACTTCTTCCCCTATCGGTTATAGGTTTTACTACAATATTGCCGCAGTGCCACTTCAGTTTCTATAATCCTTGTACAGTCAACGTCAAAAATAGATACCAAAATTTTATTTTTTCGGTGTTTACCCAAATAATCAAAAACTTTGACAAATACTTAAATTAACACAAACGCCTCTGAGCTACCTAATAAAATTCATACCTATTACAATGGAAATGTACTAGCTAGTACCAAGAGTAGTCACACTGAGCCGTATAGGTACTTGCCACAGTAATACGACATACATACTTACATAACTATATCCCTAGTGATATAATTATATTACAACTACTTGCAGCTATCTTACTGCGATATACCCCCAAATACAAAATAGTTTAGCTCAATATAGGAACCTAATACTTAGTTATTAATAATACTTACCTATAACTATTCCATTATCTAGTGGAATTATTTATTTGCACATCCCTGATCTGTAAATCTGCTTTAAATATTCAGTGAAGAAGGATTTGCTATCACCGATATTGGAAGTACATTAAAATTAAAGTGTATTCAAACATATCAATAAGTTTAGCTTCGCCACACGTTGACGTCAGACAATAAGACACAATGATTAAGGTACTCGTACACCACAGCTGAACTATAACACTATAGTAGGTAGTTTAGCCATTTACCTACCTATCTTCCAAATCTAATTGACTAACAAGCAATAAAAATAAGCATGTAGGTACCTACCCACCCACTTAAGTTTAAATTAACTCATTTTTTTTTACATATAAATTAACTGGTAAGCTAACGTAATTACTTAATGTAACTCGCCAATAGGCGACTATTGCTAGGCAATTTACAGGAATATCTATTTGATGTCTCACCATCCCATTTCTCCTTGTTATGCAAAAAAAAAACAAAGTTTTTGTCACTAATTGCATATCCATAGCTCTAGTATCAACACATCCGATCAGTCGCCTCGAGATTTTAGATACGGTTTTTTTCTGAACTCGTCTCTATGCAAAGGGTCTAAAGTTTCATTTGAAATCAAATCTGAGATAGGCTGGCGCCAAGACATCTGTCATCGTTAATAACAGGCAATTTAAACCAATTCTGCATTTTTGGAATATGGAAGAGCGCCCAGGCGTCTCACTCTCGCCGCAGGAAGTAATACAAAAAGTAACACTAAATAAAGTAGTAGTTGACATGTTTAGTTTTTGCCCTGGCTCACTAATTACGTGAGCCAAACAGTAGGTGCGTGAGCGCTCGCGTGAATCGTCGAGGCGAACGTTAGCCGTAAATGCTAACAGTTTAGATATTTATGAACATGTGTACGTAATTAATTTTTACGATGGATCAGATAACGGAATCGGTGGAGCGATACGCTTGTCGCGGCGTCGGCGTCTTGACTCCATTGGGACTCGCTCGTATAAAGGTTAATTAAGGTTGAATTAGCGGCTAAGGAGGTTTTTCCGCAGGTTAATTCGATACAAAATTAAGGATCGGAAGGTGTGGGTCACTGCTCAATGTGCAGGCATTTGAACAATAGCGAACGACGCACAAGTCTCCGACGTGTTAACGTCGTAAGGTCAATAACACAATGTAAATTTCCATATAAAGGACTTTCAAATCGTATTAAATTTATTAGAAAAACAAGGAAACTCGCTTTGTTGTGTTCGAGTCACGGATATAAATTAGGAGAGTGGGTTTAATACGCTTACGAGAATAATCCTTTTGTTACAATTTGATGCGATGTAACTAACTGAGATATAGATAAAGGCTGTGTGTAGTGGTAATGTATTGCTTGTGTGTAATGTTTGTTAAGAGATGTTTCGTTTTTGTGGAGATGTGCCTAAGGTCCCACCCTACGCGCCATCACCCTCCCTATTATAAGGGCTGCCCTGCTTACCTACTTACTTCCTAGTGTTGTGTCTTAAGTTCATTTAATATGCACTTACGCGCGATATTGGCAAAATATCTTAAATATTTAGGTGGTTACTAAAATTAAAAGCTTTAGTAGTGTAAGTAGGTACACTCCCTATAATTAGAGAAACAGCTACCTACAATTTTATAAAAAAAAAATAGGTATGGGCTAAAAACAAAATACCGTAAATATCAATAACGACCCATAATGTCAGTAAGTAGGTATCTACATCATGCAGCGTGGCATGTGGATTTTATTCCCAAAAAGCAGGCTATAACCAGCCATTTGTAATTCGCATTAATTAACTCTCCCTGAATAAATGCCGAAAAGTAATCTTTCCAGCAACAATGGGCACATAAACCTTTTTACGGGTGGCCAGAAAAAAGGGTGTGGGCACATAGATACATGTGTCGACTCGAAACCGTCGTCCCTGGAACACCGTGTTTATTCGTTGATTAAACATATCCACGGCCGCAATGCGTATGCAACCAGACGGACATATTACCAGGGCTCGAATTCTGATTGTTTAGAGAATTTATTACTCCCGTGCCTTGTACAGTTAATTGAATTCGCCTGTAGAATAGGCACGAGCTGAATTGCCCGCCGACCGTTTATCGTGTCTTCCCAGTGCGTGGTCCGACGCACAGCGACGCGACGCCATTTTTGTTGATAATAGACCTTATCGTCTTTTGGTATTAATAATTACTTTAACACTTTAATCAAGCTTTTTGATACATTTGCCGAGGTACTTTGCCTGTTAAGGTACCTAAGGCTTTATTTTTAACGATTCTGTTACTAAGCAATACCCTAAGTAGGCACATAGAAAATATTAATTTCTTATTTTAAAAGTCCAACACATCAAATAAATCATTATTGAACAATTTTGAAATAAGTACCTACCTATGACCGCCATGAAATTTAACAAGATTAATATTTTGCTAATAGAAGGTCTAAACATTTATTCACACTTAGTTTATTAAGTATGTTTATTAGAACCATAGGTAGGTATGCTTCGTAGCTTCCTATATTATTTATTGGTAATTAATTATCATACAATGTACTTACTTAAATACATATGCAATTTAGTAAAATCTTGACTCGGTCAAATTTGCAACTAGCCGATGACGTAATCTACATTTTTCTTGTTTACTAAATAGGTACTTAGGTGTAGGTATATCTATTTTGCTACATCTTATGCAAAGTGTAATTTTAATAGTCTTTCAATGGCCGCTCACACCGATGACTACCTCTGATATGCTATGATGACTATGCTCACATCTGATGATGATTATGAAGCAACATATTTATTTATGGAAAAATAAACTAACAGTTGAAAATAAGATCAATTAAGTATGACAGACTTACTAGGTACGTAAACACATTTTTAGGGTTCTAAGAGCATTGATAAAGACCTACCTACACGCCGCGCGCAAGGTACTTAACAGTGTGTTTAAAAATTAAGCTAGGCGACATATTTAATGATTAAAACAAATCTTCATGATTTTATATCTAGAAGTCATCGGATAAACGATGGGGACTACTATTGTAAGACGATGAAAATTACACGTTCTATTTAAACGTCTGTCTCAAATTAATTGCTCTGTATTAATTTATCAAGTGCAAAGGCCCAGCCGTTACATATTGGGCTCTGTCCCATTAATTATTTATCAAGTTAACGCTCATTATCTTAAAACAAAACAGCTTTTTTCGTCGTTAAAATCTTGCGGTCATTAATCATTGTGCACCCTACATACATTTAGCATCACCACCACACTGTTTAGAAAATTTTACCTAATCAGATCTTCAATATCTCCGTATTTGTTACTTGTGTTGCGATTATGATACTGATACCTACCTACCTAAAATAAAGAAATTTACACAGTTTGGTAGAGAAATTTTTGTTTATTCTAAGAATACAAACAGAAATGTTTACGTTTTACGTAAATATTTAAATTTCCTTATGTGGTTTCAAACTCATTTTCATACTCTTTCACTCTTCATCATGATTGAACATTTCCTTTACTAGCTTTTTGAACAGATAATTTAATTTCTTATACATAAAATCAATATCCGAAATGTAGGTAGGTATGTGTCGCGACTTGTTGCACCAAAATGGGTAATTCCTCTTTTACTGTTGTTGTTATGAGGAGATGGTTTGTGTAAAAAAATCGGGTGCTTACACTACCCGGATGAAACTGGGGCAGGCAGCTAGTAGGTATTAAGATTTAATTGCGGTGAAGTAGGTAGTAGGTACCTACATTATTTTAGTCTAGAATTCTAAACGGATTGTTTTAGAACTTTTATAGAAAAATAATTCTACTCTAAACTTGTTTTCGTTGCATGCTCTGCGTAAACGGTAGGTATAACCGTTTACGCAGCGCATGCAACGACAACTCTCAAAAAGGAATATAGGTATTATTATGTTCCGTTTTGGCAACATTTCTAATGCGGTCGCAGCTTGATATTATAAAGCCTTCCTCAATAAAGGGACCATCTAACAGTACAATATTTTTTCAAATTGCACCAGTGGTCCCTGAGAATACCGCGTTCCACCATCCAAACAAACAAGCTCTTCAGATTAGTAAAGATTTAACGAGTTTTTCTATTAGGCTGAAGAGGTTTTCAACAAGATAAACCCTGGCATAAACTAAACAAACATATCTGCAGACAAGCGCACTCAACGTAAGAACTAATCAGTTAAGAGTAACTATTGAAAAACAGGCGAGAAAAAAATTGGTCAAAGCTGCCGGATAGCGGAAACTTCTTATCAACCACTTGTACTATATCTGTTATACACGTGTTTACAGACATTTTTGCCTCCTTTTTAATTAACCAACCTTAGACACTTAAGTGTGGAATTAGGGAGGGTGCGGGTGGGTTTAAGGGTACTGGCGCCACAAACCAAAGAACTTAGTGTCTTTCTTAGAAAAAGTAGCTTCGTTCTTCCTTGGTTTCTTTATGGGTACAATCTTTTTATTCAAATATTTGGGCCGCCTGACAATGTTTCGAATAAGTATCAGTTTTGTAGATCGACCCGTGACGGCTACTATAGAAACTGTGTTTGTTGTGTTACTAATGCTTATTGATAAAAGAAGCAACTCTGAAGCCGTTTAGTTGTTTTTACCTATAGAGTAGGTACTGAGGCTATCAATCATCTGAGGCAATGATGACGGGAACCACTTGCACAAACCAAAGATATAAAAAAGTGTCACTAAAAAGGAACCCTTTTCCGTTCAAAGTCCGAAAATCAGAGGTATTAAAGTTTTTAACTAAAATTGAACAGAGCGGTATACAAGTTTTACACACGACTGCATATCCGTAAAGATACATCTTTATATATATTAGCTACACTAAGAGCTTTCCAAGACGAACTCCCCAGAAATGCATTTACATGTCACGAGATCCTATGGGAAAATCTGCACGTGGCGTTGATTGTCTGCTTGTACCTGTCCTGTATGTAGAATAGGATGTATGTATTTCCCATCAATACTTAGCATTACAAGGGGGTACTTACTAATAACCTACAATTATGCTTGTTCATACTGAAGTAAGTACTACATACTACCTAAATGAACCTATTTATACTAATATTGTCTGCCTGGTAAATACTAAGCCAAATAACATACCTATTATTATTAAAGTGTAGGTTGAAAGTTATAAAAATTTAAACGAGGTGGTGATAGGTGCGGAACACGAAACAAATACTTAACATGCGACAAAGAATGCGATATTCGTCGCGCTTTGTAACAATGAAGGGCCACAAGCTTTTAATGGTAAGTATCTACTTACTCATGAAATGTATACACATCCAAAATGTTTGGGTAGGAATAAGACACATTTTAGAGTATTTCTGCTATTAAATAATAAAATTAGTTTGTAAAGAAAACTATTTAGTATGACATGCGAAGCCGAAACACTCACAGTGGGACCGGTCTATAAATTCAAAGTCGCTCAGCTAGCAATGGATAAGGCTCGAAGTCTCTTCGAAGAATAAAAATAATGTAATCGGCATAGCACATAGGATTAGTACGTTAAAATAACCGCCGGAGTAAACAAGTTCTTGAGTGTAGATCACGAATTGGCAAACGTAGCGTAGGTCGCCCTCAGACTAGGTGGAGTGACAATCTCAGTGGGGTGGCCTGCAAGAACTGGGTGATCAAAGTCGCGGATCGTGTTAGTGTCGTGCTTTAGGAAAAGCATATATCCTGCAGTGGACTAGAATGGGCTGACGATGATGAAAGAAAACTGAAGAAGTTTGTAGAAACACAATTTTGTATAAAACTAATGGAAGCAATGAACCCCATGATATCGTAGTGACGTGAGACCAAAATTGATTTGTTTTTACGCGAGATTTTTAGTCTTGGTATGGCACAGTTGCCAATAATTTCTTCAGCCTGTCAACTTGTTAAGATCTATCATTCACAGTAAAGTTCTCTCTAGTTTAGTTGAATTTCTATAATAGACGTAATTAGGACGAATAGAAAACGCCTCCTAAAGATTCTTATCCTTAAATAAAAATAATAATAATAAATTTATTCAAACCAACTCCTCATTTTACATACATAAATCAATCAAAAACAGTTAAATTGAGCTAATGAATACATTCTTACCCGAATTAGGTGGAACCTGTGTTTTAGGCTGTTACCACTACTTATACAACAACATAAGAATAATAATAATAACACAAAAATAACTTATTTATAATATAATTCTAATAAAATAAGTACTCAATAACCCAATTTAGATTTTTTATTTTAATATCTTCAAGTAACTTTGCCGTATCTGCATAATTTATCATATTTAAATAATCTGACAAAACAACTTATTTTATATTTAACTAGTGGACCCGGCAGACGTCGTTCTGCCCGGTAAAGCAGTGCCATCTACCGGGTCTCAGACCTACCGAATATAACCAATAATAAATAATAGGTATCTAACCCGGTTTTCGGCAATTCTTCGCTTTCTAAATTTTATTTTTTTTTATTTTTCTCTGCGTAAGAACCATCCTCGTACTTTATATAGGAGTATTTAAAAAAAAGAATTAGCGAAATCGGTCCAGCCGTTCACGCGTGATGTCGTGACAACGAAAAACGGGTTTCATTTATATATATATAGATTTACCTCAAACTATATAATCTAATTGACGGGCCGGTGGCGTGGTCGGTAAGATACTTGCTTTTCACGCCGCCGGTCGTGGGTTCGATTTCCACCCGAGACAAATATTATTTGTGTTTGTGTCGAGTCTGGGTGTGAATATTTATTTGTATATATTTACAAAAGAAAAGTATTATATGTATAGTATATACCAGTTATCTGGTTTTCATAACACAAGCTCTACTTAGCTTGGGACCGAACGACCGTGTGTGTTGATGTCCCAGAATATTTATTTATTTTTTATTTATTATTATTTGTTGTACTAATAGGGACATAGGAAGAAGAAAAGCCTGTTTATATAAGTAGGTATGCTTATGTTTTGTGTAAGTGAAGTCCTTACATCTCTTAACTGTAGATCGGTATGAAGGGAAGCAGGGTATGTTGTTTCAATATGGTGTGCAAGGTGGATAATTGGCGAATAGTTAGAACATTAGTTATTTGATATAGTTTAGGTATATTTAGGAGTCAAAAATGGCCGAGATGTAGCCTTTACCCTTTGGGCACGTTCTAAGGACAGAAGTTTTTGATGCTCTGCCCCAGGAAGTTATACAATAAGATAAAACGGATTCAACTTAAGCCAGATTTACCTGTTTTAGTAGTTCTAAGTATTTTAGTGCATAGTAGGTCAATATGATTAAGGTAATTGAGGTTATTGTCAAGTGTAATACCTAGATATTTAATTGACTCTATCATATCATATTCAATACGTATAGGTTCAATACTTGTCCTTTCACCTGGTTACTTCGGCGAAAGCGGCGATATCTCAGTCGCAAACGTGCGTGAAAATCACTTTGATTTTGTACATTAGAGAGAGACATTTAATCATCTTAGAGTGTACCTTAATGCGAATTGTTAGGAATCGAAATATAGTAGGTTAGAAAACATTCACTCAGTAATAGATCTGTGTTATACTCCAGTGTGGATAAACTTCATCATTGCGTTCATTAGTTAGTTTACGTCTATTCGTCCGCGATAAACATACGCAACTTAAAAAAAATTTGTATCAAACCACTCAATTACATCTCCTTAAAGCAAACAGTAAACAAAACGATAACGTAATATCATTCAGAGTCCATCGTTCAGTACAGTAGTCCCCATACCTCTATAGTATTTCCTAGATTAAAACTTTAAGTCTATAACTAGGTACCCTATGTCATCGATTTCGCAATCTATCCGTAGGTGTTTGTATTTTAAACTATCCCTATAGGTACTAATCTTTTCAGCGGTTTAAGCGTACCTACCACTTCCGCATTTATGGGTTCTCTTACTAATTAAATAAATTCATCTAAAACGATGGGTAACATCAAAGCAGGTATCGGATAAGCTACTACGCTTGTAGTTTTTCATCATAAAAGTCAAAACCATTACAAAATTACTAGCTTTGCAAGTAAAGCAGAAGATCTCACAATCTTATTTAAAATGTCTGTCTATTTATGAAAATGTCTAATCTAGTATCTGTTGTATCTTCTCGACACAGTAATACCAACCTATTTGATCTTGGGTACACGTCTTTTGCCACCGTGATTATTGATTGATTAGCAATCAACAAAGTCGTTAGACAAAGAGGATCGTTTGATACACTCCCGCTGAACTGAGGTTTATTAGGCTTGTATTTGTTTAATACGAAGGCGCCTCTAACGGGTGTGGATAAGCAAACAGATTTTGGAAGGAACAGATTTCGGAAGCAATCTAGCTCGTGTGTACATAGGTTCTTCTCAGGTGTGTTTAGTTAGAGTTACGTAACTACCATGTGCACGACAAAATAGCTCCCTACACAACTACTAGGTAGATTACAGTCATAGTAACAGTCGTTTTACGCAAAGGCCAAGCTTTTTTTGCCTTGCAGTGTTACTAAAAGGTGTAGGTATCACAGAATAAGTACTTACATATTAGAAAAGTTTATACCCGTGCTTCAAACACGTGCCAAAAATATTTAGGGCGCCGTCTATCAACACCTTAGATTTCTAGGTTTTCAGTAAACAAACAGACGTTTATATTTTGTATTTATTTTTGTAATTTTTGACCCAGTTGTTTCGGAGATAAAGGGGTTATTTGATATGGCACATATTGTAGTTAAACAATATTTTTTTATTTCCAAATTTAGCCACAAAAAGTGGCCCCCATGTTTAAAATTCATAGTACATAACACGTTCCTCTCTGGGTCACTAATTTACATATGTAAATGTGTCCAGTAGTTTCAGAGTAAATCTGCTGTGACAAACGGATAAACAGACAACGGAGTCAGCCTGTAAAGGTACCACTTTTTACCTTTTATGGTACAGATCCCTAAAAAGTGAATGTCATCATCTCACATCAGGTAGTCAAAAGGTTAGACAAGGACTAAATCTAATATGAAGGTAACTCGTACTTGCCTACACTTAAAAATTTCTGTAGACATTCCAAATGAACCTCAAGGATATTATACTATAGGGTAATATATCAATAAAACTCTAAACTTTTTCCTAAATAAAATAAGATTTTATGAAGCAGATATGTATACCTATAGCTAAAACCATAGACATATTGATGGACGACAAGCCTTGAAATAAATAATGGCTTACATGTTATCGTTATAATTTGTAGTTTGTATATCTAATGCGAGTACATTTTAGATTAATATCACCTAAAATAATTAGCTACATGAGAATATATTATATTTATTATGAAGAACGAATGATTTAATTACATCCTGTAGTTGAAGCCGTTTTGTTTGTTGTTGGGCTTTGTTAATACATAATTATGCAGTTTGTTAAGTAATACTTATGATATTACTTTCACATATTATTATAATTTTGTAAAAGGCTCGACCTTGTCATTACACAGTAATACCCATAGACATTACTCCGTAAAGAAGGCCGTAGTGTGCGAGTGCACACAAAAAGAAATACAATGAAAATTCTTTTTATTAATTTTTTTGAGACGTCTACATTAAAATTGTCCAATTTATTTTCTTACCGTGCAGTGAATGACTGTCCTACCTAGTAGTAGCGACCATAGCGACAAGTAGCATTGCTTTGTTTTTAAGTGTGATCGTTTGGTAATCACCCCTACTTTCCAAAATTATATAAACCGTTTGGGGTACCTATCGTTTTATTTAAATTTTTTTAAGGGTTCATAAAATTTCTGGGAAAATATGGGTTGCTAAAATATTGCTTAATAAAATCATAGAGAAATAAAACCACCTTTTTAAACCTGAAAAAGAATTTTACTTAAATTTGTCAACTGAATTACTAAATCGGTAGATTAGACAGTACTGAAGACAATAACAAGGATCTATAGGATATTAGTACTCACTTCAATTAACAGGTTTAAGTGACTAATAATGAAAAAATATTTTTTAGTCAGGCCCGCAATTTTCACTTTTACTAAGCTTTCAATTACGGCTCATATATTTAGGGTGAAATTGTGGAAGTATATTCCACGGCAAATCAATGTGATGAACTAACAACTTGAGTTGACTCTTTCATAATATATTCTGTGTTTAGAATAAGATTATAATATTAAGGAGGGTGATAACGCCTCACAGTCATGTCTTCCGTTGGTAAATTGTATATCTCAGATAAGTTAAACTGACGAATTATACTTGGAGATTAATGGATCTACGATACTAAACTTATCCTATAGGTACCTTGGAAACTTTTCTCCATAACGTAGGTAGCATAATTAGCTCTGCGATGTGACCAAACAGATACTTTAATATGTGTCATGCACTTGATTGACGAGTAAACAAACATCTTTTAAATAAATAAGAATTATTAGAAGTAATACTAAAGCCGCTCGTTTGTACGTCGTCGTCGGTTATCGCGAAAAACCATTAACAATTTTTTGCACAGACAGATACAAACTATCCTATGTTCTTTCTATATTTTCTTGGTCTCAAACTTATTCAAATCGGTTCTGTACTTTAGACATGAAAGCATGACAAACAGACAGAGTGACTGAGTCACTGGGTTAACGAAGTTATGCCTCCTGTTTTTTGGCTATGACCAACAAGATTGTATTAGTAAGCCTCCACTGTGTGTCCGCTTCGCAACAGTCAACGGGCTGTGTCTCAGGGACCGCAATGAGTAGAGAATTATCGTGAAACTATTTCTAATAGTGGTTTTAAATAGTGGATATTCCCGTTCCAAAAATAATCGATGTGTTGCTTACTTTTTCTCTACAAAGATCATTAAATTTCTCAGTTGGTAATCCAATTATTAAATGAGTCATTGTGATAAGACATCTATGTTCAGTATCAGTTCCTTCATTAAGTACCTAATATAAAGGTACTTATAGATATGCCTAGTGAGTGATAATATAATAATGGAACCTCTAGGTCTAGGTCACTAGTAAATAATTCCTGATCCCAAGTAATAGAAATCAAAACTACTTTTTATTTTTCTAACAAACAATCGTAAATAAGTGTAATGCAATGCCATAGTTCCGCTGAACTCGATCAATTGAAGTTCGTTCGTTTATTATCCTCTGTACTACAACATTGACAACGTCAGCGATACCTAATATCGTTTTGCTGTAATACAGTGATTATGAATCGTTACTTTAAATTCTTAGTGTTGTGTTGGTGAGATTAAAGTCTTTATAGAAAACATATTAGTTGGTATTTTTTCTATAAAGTCTATAACTATTCTAGAGAGTCTATGTTTTCAATATTATCTGGTCCTAGGCTCCATACTGTAGGTATAGATAGAAGACTAGCTGGGTTACTCGGATCCATTACTGAAATGTACTCACTCAACGGAGAAAAAGTTTACACTATGCACATTTTGACTCTTTAATATTCATTTAAATATAGACGGGTTGGTGCGGTGGCGTGGTTGGTAAGACACTTGCTTTTCACGCCGCAGGTCGTGGTTCCTTTCCCACTCAATACAGACATTTGAGTGATGAACAAGTCTGTTTATCTTGAGTCTGGGAGTAATTATTCTATTACATGTATGTATTTACAAAAAAAGTAGTATATTGTATATCAGTTAACTGGTTTCCACGACACAAGCTCAGCTTAGTGTGCGATCTGATGACAGTGTGTGTTAATGTCCCAGAATATTATTATTATTTTTAAATATCTCAAATAATCAGAAAAATAAAATAATCAACATATTTATTAATTAGTTTAACTTACGCTCAAAAAGTTTCTAATTCTATTGGAAATCAATAAACTTTTTTTTTCGTCTTGTTCATTGCTTAAACAATATCTATTACACAAACAACATGAGGTCCATGAGCTCATGTATGATGTATAAAGGCAGTCTTTGTACTGTCAGTTTGGTTGACAATGATATTAATATTATATTCAAAGTAATAAGGCTCGTAGCAATTTATCAAATAAGTCTGCATATGTAAAATGACCTAGTAATAGCTAGGATCCTATTGTGTTTGAATCTATTGTCTTACTCTATCTACAGTAATGTCAACTACGCTTTACAAGACACTTTGCTTAACTAGACTAGCTACCTACATACATTGATATTACGAGTATGAACTTCGACACAACGTTTTTTTAGATTCTAAGGTATGATATTAACATCCTGGAACATTAACACACGACCGTCTAAAACAGATAACTGATTTACTACATAAAACTACTTTTCATAAATACATAAGTACATTTGCATACAAATTTTAATATATGTCCAGGTAGAGAAATGAGAATCGAACCCATGACCCACGGCGCGGCGTGAAACCCAATCTTACCAAACATCGTCGCTGGCCCGCCAATTGGTAGAGTTATAACCAAGTTCTCGATGATCTAAACAACTACGATACCTACGCATTTTCATGCGCTTATTACAAAAAGATTCAAGACGAAGATTTTCTTTTAAGTTTAAAATTATAATTTACCTCTGCTACCAGTGCGAAGCCTGGGTGGATCGCTAGTATTTAAATAATTACAAGAAATGGGTAGAACATGTTTTTAATGAAGGCATTTAACTATAGGTAATGGGCCTTACAAACGTGAAAATAATTTGCTTATTTATTTGAGGCTGTATATTTAGCTTTGGCAGAAGACAATAACCAACCAAACTTGTTTTTACCTAATTGCTTTAGGTCTGTCTGATAAAAGCGTTGAAATCAAATTTTATTTCAAGCAAACCCTAAATAAAAAAAGAATTGCTTTTGTCTTCTCATTTTTATTTCCTAATGTGGTTGTTTTAACGTTATTTTATCGTGATATAAATCTAGATAATTAAGTGATGTGACAAAAAATGGAGGCGTGATATTTTTTCGGGCCGTCGACTCTTATAAAGCTAGATGGTAATGAATGAACTGAGATAACATAAGATGAAGAGGATGGGTTCAGAGGACAGGGGACACGTTGGCCCTTTGTGAATGAACGTTTTAGTTGCCCACAGTATGAGTGAGAGGCATTTTGTTTTGCGTGTAGTCAAGCGTATGGGATAAAGGTCGTTCGTGTAGAATAATAGGCTTACATTTTTTCTTGTCCGATGCCCTTTCGAAAAACCGTTCTTAGTATTATAATTATTGAAAAAAATGTTATTATTGGCACATAATTAACTTTATAGACGTTGGATTTTTAATATCGTATTTTAAAAAGTTAGCCGTTAGAAAACCGATGCCCAGCTGTGGGACACTCAAAAGGGTTGAACTGATGACTTGAGGATAATATGTCCCATCTACCTAGTACCTACCCCCTTATCTACACTCTCAAGCCAAAACTCTTTAAAATATAAATATATTTTAGAGAATACAGCCTAGCACTAAAGAATTATTACGATAAGTTGGTAGTTAAAATATTATTTAAATTAGTACAAAAAGAGGAAATTATTACAACTAAGTAAATAAACAAACCTCGAAAAGAAATCATTTCACTAAAGTACGTATTAAACGATACTAAATTGCATAATATCGTATGCAACGAGTCATTAAACAAGTTGTATCACTCTCAAATTATACATTTAAACTCTGTATACTACAATTAGAGCGGACTTTTGCTACATTGTTATACCGTGCTTAATATCCCTTCTATTCCTTGTTCGTTATAATTAGCATCTCTTTACTTTAAATAGTTTTTAATTGGGCTATCATCACCTCGTTTGGAAATGAGGTTTTATTTGTGTGAGTGAATGCAGATCGACTATTATTATCTTTAATAGTAGTTAATTATCTCAGTAATTACCAACCTACATCTTTTTTGAAACAGTTGTTGTACCTACCTATAATAATTCCCTCTTGCAGTTAAATTCAGCGATGGCGCAGTGGTAGGTAACGGCCATGCCTTAGAAATATAAGGTCACGGGTTCGATCCCCAGTCATGCCCACACATCTTGATGTGAATTTTTTCATGCTCAATATCGGCGAAGGAAAACATCGTGAAGAAACCGGCATGTCTAAAACCTGATTATTCTAAGAAATGTGAAATCCACCAACCCTCACTTGGCCAGCGTGTGGGATTACGGCTTAAACTCTTTCAACTCGTTTTAGTTCAGAGAAGACCTGTGTCGTAAAAAAAGGCTTGAAGTAAGGGCATATTTCGACTAGGTATATTGGCTAGTTAGGTAGTACGTAGGAAATATTACAGTGCACACGTGAGTACGCAAATAAAGGTGAACTGTCTTTTTTCGCTCTTGTGTGTGATAAACTGGTAATATTGACGGGACGGTGGCGTGGCCGGTAAGTTACGCTTTTCACGCCGTAGGTCGTGGGTTCGATTCCCACCCAAGTCAGACATTAATATTTGTATGATAAACATGTCTGTTTGTTTGAGTCTGGAGGACCTATATTTGGGTATGTATTTACAAAAGAAAAGTATTATATATAGGTAGTAATATTATCAGTTAACTGGTTTCCAATGCTTTGCCCGGTTAGGGATCAGATAGCAGTTGTGATAATGTCCCAGAATATTGTTATTATTAATTGATCAACCTGTTTTCAGTAGTTAACAATGGCTTCTCACAGGCTTACGTCTCAAAAAAATATTAATTTTGACTTAATCTGGGGAGTCTCTAAGTAGTAAATTTCTTAAAGAAATTGTTTTAACTTTTAAAGCGAGACAAATGTATATAAAATAACAAGTGACTGCTCAACAGGGTTCTCAGGGTATTCCTGTATTTTGTTAGAAAATTAATACATAAAGTCAGTAGCCAGATATTACAGTTGGTTTTATACGAGCAATTATAATCAGACATCGCGGCGTCGAGGTGGTTAAAAGCTAAAATTGTCATTACCAAACCACCTCGTTGGTTCAGTGGCGTGTTTAGTTAATAATCGCAAGGTCCCAGTCGTTCAAAAAGTTTCTAATAGGCATATAAGACAAATCTTATCAGCTGGAAATAAGGAATAGAGCTCGATAAGCAACAACAGCGGTAGTGCTAGGCGGTTGGCCTCGCCTTTGAAATGTAACAACCGCAATTAACAATGTCGGAACTACAAAAACACAAACTAAGTATTTCAGTGCAGCTTAATAAAGTTTTAGGCTTAATGGAACGCTCTTACAACTTCCGACGTATTTACTAGATAAAAACTATGATAGCAATAAGTTTAACCTATTTCAAGACCTTAGGTACAATAAAACAAAAGTCGCCAAAATGGGTTCGATCCCCCCCCTGTCGTGCCCACACATTTTTTGTGTTTTCATCTCCGCTACTCAACATTGGCGAAGGAAAACATCCTGAAGATAAAACTGCCACCAACCCTCGCTTAGCCAGCGTGTGTGGATAAAGGTCTAAACTTTCACAACTAGTAAGATAGTTGAGAGAATAGTGCCCCGCAGTAGGACACTGAGAAGGTTGAAGTGAAATAGTAACAGATTAAAATCATAAAATACTAGGAAAGGACAAGCCTAGATAAATAATGAGCTTGAAATCGAAAATATGTAGTGAGTAATAAAAATGCGCAACAGTAGCGAGTTTAGTCTCACAATTTATGCGTGGCCGATTATTTTTCCAGAGCTTTTGTTATGCGTTGGATACATCGACAAGCTCAATCCTTTGGATTTTAGTTAATTACAGAGTGCAACTAAGCGCCGGGCGCTCCTCTGCGACCGCGCTGGTGGCCGCTACACAAAAGCGGGTCGATGCCTTCGATAACGAAGCCTGTATTTATCTTCTTATTTTAACGCTTTTAATTAGTTAGGAAAATATTCTCAAATAAAAACTGCTAGCGGCGATCGCGAGCCCTCTTGTTGTGAATTGTCTTTGACCGCTCAGAGCCTCGGGCGGGCTATAATGAAACGAAATAACTCAGCTATTTCGATTAGCTTCTGTATTGCCGATATCTTTAATAACAGTAATTGAATGCATCGTTTTAATGATTTTCTTACAGCTCGTTAGAAACGTACAGATGCTCATAAAGCGAAATTACATCAAAGACATTAGATGTTGATATTTTATGTCTCTCAAGTTTTATGAATATTAAATATTTATAGAATATAAGATTGTGTTCATATCGATATAATAAGATACAGTACTCATAAAAACAAAAGCGAACACTGCTTCATTCCTAAACTTGTGGAAATTAATTTGATACGAATGAAATATTGATTGCCTGAGATATAATGTGCAAACAATAAAATAACTATTTGAAGGAGATATTCCCTGGAATAACCGCAGGAAGTAAGTACTTACTATTTGAATTCCCCTTAATGCTTAGATACGTAGGTGCTCATGATTTCATATGAAATTAGGTTTAAACTCTCTCAACTCGTCATAAAGTTGAGAGAAGAATGTTTTCATTGGCACCTAATCACTAAGGCACTGTCGGTACCTACGTACATATATAGGTACCTAAATGTTCATTAATTTTTCTTCTTAATTAAATTTGAGCCGTATAAATTAATTGCCTAATTATCATAATTACAAGCAATCAATAAAAGATTTTAATACAATAATAATTAAATACAATCAAACAATATTTGATGTACAACAATGACTTAAGTCAACTGTCATTATAGCATTGGTGTCAGTGGGATAGCCGTAATTAGAATCCATGAATAAATAATACTTATTCTCAGATCAACAATTAACCCACAAGGAAAAGATAAATATCAGTTTTTTGAGTTCAGTACTAACAGTTCAAAATGATAGATAGCTTACTCGTTAAATATCCTTTTTACTGCCTCCCTATTTATGTTGGTTTAACAGTTTATTAGCGTCCGTCTCATTTCTTAAGGGAACTCTAGGTAATAACATTGTATTAAATAATAACATATAATTAGTATCTACTCGCTACAAAGATATAGGAGAGACAACGGAGTTTTTTAAAAGCTGTTTACAATCAACCGTAAGTGGGGGTACAGACAACGACACAAGTAGTTTGTAAAACTTGACGTTATCTTATTAATTAGTGCATACCTACTTATTACAAATATAGCTTTTTTACTTAAACTAAATAACATAAAATTTTATGTAAAGTCGCTCGTTTTAGGTTTAAGAAAAATCTTAGATGAATAGGTATGCATAAAACGGAAAGATTTATGAAACCCAAGACTATACAGAACTTAGTAAAAGTAAATCTACTTACATTAATGGCATAAGTACGTAGTATTTGCAATACCTAATAATGTAGGTTTGTCTGAAAAGTATTTATTATTTTATTTATTGTTATTTGATTTCGCAATGTAATTAAATTGGTCAATAATATTATTACTGATAACTGAAATGTAAGTAGGTAACTTTAAAATGCAATGTAAAGAATGGTAATCTAACAATAAATGTTTTTAAAGTTGAACGCGACATTACTACGGATGTTAGGCTCGTTACCACGTTATCGGGGTCCGGCCGCGATGTTTATCTTGACAGCCACATCGCTGGCCACCTCTCGGGGCCTTCACCATCGACACCTCGCTACAATAAATTGACCTTGTTAACCCTTTATGCAACAATACATTAGCCTTTGTTCGTTTTATATGTTCACTCTTTATATCACCTAGATACCACCTAAATATTAGATACTAAAAAATCTAAGCGATGTTTTCTAGTGTTGGCCAGAAGTCCTAAATTTTAATCAAGGTACGATAATAGCCTTTTTTATATACGGCCCTGCGCCCTCTCGGCCTTAATGAGCGCAGAGCAAGGGGTATGGGCACTACCGTTTACGGCCCGGGCGAGAGAGGCCCTGCAGAGATTCCAAGCGACCGGGCTCGGTGTTTCATCGGACACCAGCCTATTAAGTAGCGTGATTCGCTTAATAAAAACCGTAGCGACGACACAATCTAAATAATCCTTAAAACCGTACACATATTCTCATCCGTTAATCAGACCAATTCAGAAGTCGTACTACTATTGAAAAATCGTTAACCATTAACACACCAGATAACCACCAAGACTTATCGATTTAGTTAGGAATATACGAATAGACATGAACATGAAAGTATTTAAACTACGAACCCGCACAAAACGAATACTTTAAAATTGATATAATAATATGCCACGGTGTAACTACTTCCAGGAATTCCTAAGTAAATGGTTGTTGGCGAATAGAGGGACAATAGAGTGATCCACAGACAGAACTGCCACGCATTGGCTGAATGTACCTATCTATTATTAACCAAACTAGGTAAGTGTGTAACATAGCCTCAGGACCTTATTACCGACTGCAATTTGTATGTTTTATTAAATTTCTATTATGACATCATATCTACTAAATAGCTACATTGATATGTGATATAGATAATATGAAATGATATGGATAGGGTACCATCGTTAGACTCGTGTCATAATCTCTGTTTTCTTACTAATGTTTAAATAAAATGGTAGAATCTTGGAGCCAAATGAATTTATCGGGCGAGGATACATAATGTTTTTAAATATTAAAATTCTTGTTTGTTGTTGTAGAGACCAGCTGCCGTATTGTAAGTATTTAGAGCGATTATGATTCCGTTGAAATAAAGGGATGCGTTTATACAATGCGTATATCCGCATCGGTTTCTTTTAATCACTCGTCATAACGCGAAACGCGATTGGGAGAGCATACGTGACTCGTCAGGCGGCAATTTGAAAGATAATAATAACAATAATAATAATATAGTGGGACATTAACACTCACGGTCCTCTGATCCCAAACTAAGCAGATAAGATCAATTATAATAATTGGTATTTCGGTACTGTACTTACCTATGTTATTAAATATGTAAACTTTGAAATCCTTAAAGTGTAGTGGGTATATTTACATCGTTACAATCATACTTTTTATAGGGCTCCGTTCCTGATGGATCTCAACGGGATACTATTAGGTACCTATTAAGTATTTTCTGTGTATTTCAGGTGAAATAATAAGTAGGTAGAGCTAAAGCCATGAATTTCCACCGAATGCGTATTCATCTAATTAGTAAACCCCTTCATGTGCGAGTAGAATTTGTTTTTGACCGTCGTTTTCTAAGACATTTTCCTGAGTATTGTAAACTGTAAGTACCAATGCAAAATGCAAAGTAGGTACCAATCTAATAAACTCTACAGCTTATTTCAATGTCATGGCATGTGGAAAAATACATTATAATGACTGTAATGCATTCTTTTACATTTTTAGTTTATTGTTGGAGGTTCGCGTGTTTCACACTAATATACAGAGCAGTGGTAATGTGCAGACCGAACCGTATAATATGAAACATTGCATAGTACAACAATATTATGACTAACATAGGCATTAAAAAGAAAGCTACATAGAAGGAAAAGGTTAGTAGGTACCCTTTTCGGGTTGAAGTAAAACTACCAGGAAAAAATCAAGCATCCCCGCAAAACAAGAATAAACCGTAATAAAACCTTTGTAAAGTAGTTTTATCTCAATGTTTAATTTTACCGTAAATATAGGATACCTACATTATTTTGGAGTAACACGCCATAAAAATCCCGCTACTACTACCTACTTTTTGTAAAAATAGGTAACTAGTTAAACAACGAAAGTGGCATGGCTTAAGAGTTGAGCTCGTACGACGAATTTATTTTTACATTTTCCCTTCATGCTCCCTATAACATAGAAGCTTAATTAAAATAGAATTATAAAAATCCGCGGAAGATGCTCCACAAAGAATATATAGAAACAAGTAGTTTCTACTTATTTTTGAATTCTTATGTAGGTACATTTGTAGGTATTTTAAGTGTAGGTAACAATCTGATAAAATCAGTGTGTTTTAGATGTGGGAACCTAAACAGATAAAACTCAATTTCATGAATGCACAGAAAGTCCCAGCAAGTTTTCATGAGTCGCGGGTTGTGGACGTTAAAATACGCGCTAGCCACGCCGTCGGCGGTTCCTTATGAATAAATTATTATACCGGCAGGTGGAATGACCTGACACAAAATGTTTTGATGGAATTGTTTTAATTGGACGTTATCTCGCCTCAACTATCGCACCCGATACTTCGTTACAAAAATATGAATTTTGTTGACCGACGATTCACACCAACGTTCGCATTTAATTATAACTTCATTGTTGCATCTAAATTAGGCAGTTTAAAAACAAATAATTTAGCACAAAGACAGCTCGATTCGTTATCCTTTATTTTATTAGGTAAATAAAACGACTGGAACAAAAAAATTGTTTGTTCAGGAGGACTATGGAGGAGGTTTTTGTAGTAATACATTCATCATAACCATCATCGGTCTATTCAAGTCCACTGTTGGACATAGGTATCTCGCAATAAGCGCCCTTTCATCTTGTACCTATTCGGCTTGTCGTACCTATCCACCTACTGTCGGCTGTCTTTCGCAGATCGTCACTCAATCTAGCTGGAGGGCGCATCTTGACTGCCATTTTACAGAGATTTTCTCTTCGATTAGATTTAGGGCGCCCGCAACATTTTTTGAGGCAATGGCTGATCGAAAGATGCTTAGGTGGGCTTTGTTGTTACGACTCATGACTTAAGTCATTTTAGGAATTCGTTTTAAGATTCGATCATTCTGAAAGATTTCACGTAAAACTGTAAAAGGATAGCTCCCAAGGATAGACCATTCATTCATTCATTTTCCTTTTTTTCTTAGACTATAGCGTCAGACTACAATCACAATACGACTTAAGCGTCAACATCGTAGTCTTTTAAACCTCAGCAGTTATTTTTTTCTACATCAAAGTCACCGTCTCAAACTACTTTAGTTTTTTGTAATTGTAAAACTGGTTTATTAATAATGAAGCCACCTTAAAATAGAAAATAGGTTGTCGATGACCAACAATTGCAGCCAGGTGTACGATTTACATAAAGAAATTCATTACAATATAGATTAAAAACGATAATGAAATTGAAACTACTCGAGCTTTTGCGTGTTTTATACGCAAAATTGTTTAATTAATCAGGTCAAGGTGAATTATAAATTGGGTCTTAGGTACATTTGGAATTGTTTATTGCTTTTACCGATGCTCCTGAACCTATTTCAGGTATTTCTATAACCTATAAATATACCTATCGATGTAAAGTTTTAAATTCAACATCTGAAACAGAGAATAGCATGACCTCGTTCGTCATAATAATAGTTTCGCCATAGACGCTATGATGCTTAAAGAATATGCATAACTATTTGTGTGTCATCTAGGTAGATGACAATTCTATTAAAATACTAGACTGAATTTAGAAATAAGTACAGTAAAAATAAGTAAGTACGGTACATTTACAAATAAGTACAGTAAAATAAAAAAGGAATGAGTTATTGTTATTGCTATAATAGTGTTGGGTTGATGGCATGACATAATAAGAGATATACATATATACTTAGATAACAATGGGGATAGCAGAGGTGTGGAATAGTTTTCTGACTTGTTTTTCCAAAGAAATTTTAATATAATCAAGGCACCTAGCCTTCAAGACTAGGATGAAAAGGTATCTCTTAACTGCACCTATAACATCTTTGTCACATACCACCAGTGCCACCAGGCGGGATCGAGTACAGGTGTGATGTCAGTTACGTATACAAATCGATATTGTTGAGACTATTATCTCTAAGTTCATGTCGACTCACACACAATCTAAGTACTTCAACTCGATAATTATATAATTTTCGTAGCTCGTCAAGCGCCACGAGAACGAGGCACGCATTCATTAGACTCTCCGGAAGTCCGTCGCGTGCTTCCATCGCCGATAGTGCATTGAATTATTTATACTTTTAATATTGTAATTATTATACACCAGCGGCCGGCCTTATTATCATTTAGGTTATTATATTAAATGTTATTATAACGCTCACACAGAAAGGTTATACGTTGATAAGGAGATAACGTGGAATAACGTCCACTGTCAAGGTATAATGAGCACTTTCGATATAGGTACCTAAGTTAAAGTAAAACAAGTGTACAGTGTACTAACGACGTAGTTAAAAACTCGAATGCTAATTCCCTACCAGCAACTTGATCTTTATAATACACGCGACAAATAAATTCTTTTACAATTTGTACTCGTTTGTCGAACTTGGTGATCTTGTTTCAGATACTGAAAGTACAAATTATGTAGCTGTCTGTTGTGCCAAATTATAGTGAGTGTCAAGATACTCAGGACTAAAGGTTTTGTTAAACCGAAAGCATTGCGTAGCTATGTTGCTAATAGCAGACGCATCTATAGCTACCTGCTTTGAATGCGTTTGGTATCCAGCAATCATTTTCATTAATTAATTTGTCCACACAACGTAGCACTGCATTGATGGAAACGGGTTCAACTAAATTAATTTTTTATATGGAACGATGCGGGCTATAATGGCATGCTATGGGTCTTTGCTAAGGATGTATGCTATGTCACTTTAACTTTAGATGCATAGTGAAGTGTCAGCTGCTTTTGAGCACAACTTCGTCGCAGCAGCGCATCTTCATAGCGCAACTTAATCGCATTGCTAAATAGCAGCATCAGTAGCAACTACTGGGTAAATAGTACCTACTTCGAGGATTAGATATAAAGACATCACAAAATATAAAAATATATAGTAGGTACAGATGGGTTAGTGTGGCAAAACTACAAATAAAAACTGGGAAACTGAAAATTTTCAGTTTAGCAGTTTTAACAGTTTTCATCATAGTTTCACTAAATAATTTTATATTGGATGCGATTCCATGGTTCCTATGATTGAATACCTAAATCATGCCACGATTAGGTGTTTACTTATGTTCACGATTTAAATAGCCTAGCCTTGCCAACTAACCGTAATTTTTATTCGTAAATAATCTACATATAAGTAATATAAAAATCAATTGCTGTTCGTTAGTCTCGCTGAAACTCGAGAACAGCTGAACGGATTTATCTTATCTTGGTCTTGAAATGTTCGGGAGGTCTAGGGAAGGTTTAAAAAAAATCGAATAACTCCCGGGAAAACCCTAAAAACAGCCCTTTTCTTTTTCACATACAAACGTTTTGATTGAGTGTTCTAAGCATGGAAAATAAGCCAAGAGTGTGATAAATGTATGATGATTAGAAATTTTGTCAAATACCGATATCTACCCGTGCGAAGCCGGGGTGGGCCAATAATATGTAATAAACAATATTTATAAATGTATGTGGTAGACAGATTGTAAATTTAACCACTTCATGGTTGGCCACAAATGGTTATAAGTACTCTATGAATAGTGGCCAACTTAATTTGACCATATCGTTAAAATGTTAACGTTTAATAATATGGCCATGATGTTTGGCGTAAGCTTCCATAATGTTGGCTCATTTTTGGCTCATACATTTTGTTCTTTTCGTTCTTTCGTTATCGTTCTCCTATGTCACTTTGGGCGTAGATCAATTTTAATGTTCAGCGTTTAACGATATGTACAGCTAAAATGAGCAGCGACGCCGCGGCGGCGCAGCGGGCCTAACCTTAACGTTAAACTGTCGCAGATTCAATTCACGGTCGGGGCACGCATCTTTGTGGTGTGAATTGTTTTATAGCCGTTGCTCAATATCAGTTAAGGAAAACATCGTGAGGAAACGGACATGTCTAAGAACTAGTCAATCGAGGACATGTGACTTCCACCAACCCACACTTGACTAGCGTGTGTGGATTAAGGCCTAAACTCTCTCAATTCGTAAGATAGTTCGAGTAACTCCAGATTCGGCACACATACACCTTAAAAAAATTAATGAAACATGTTTTTTTAATTTTCCCAAAACTACCCCCGAGGGGTGTGTAAAATGAGTTTTGTTTGTAAAAAATAACAATTTTGGTATAAATAAAGCTTAAAACAAATAATGAATTACGTGTTTCTTATTTTTTATATTTATTTTTACACACACACAAACACACACACACACACACACTACAACTATATGTCTTTATATAACTATAATATGTCCGTAGGCGAGTGAACTGTAGTCCTGAAATACAGGGTTTCCCTAGTTTAGGCTCCAGTCCACCCCTGCACAGCCAATTTTTTTTATACGCTAGTTGTTTATCAACTCAATTAATAGACTCGTAAACAAATATATTGATCTAAAATTTGATGGAAAAATAAACGTATTTTTACTATTTTTTATTTTTCCAAAACTACCTCCTGTGGGGTGTAAAATGAGTTATTTTTGTAAAAAATAAAGTTTCTTTTTCAGTTTATTATAAATTCGATACACATAAACTTTTAATGAAATTATGAAACACGTGTTTTTAATTTTGCCAAAAACTACCCCTAAGGTGGTGTTATCAACATAAAAACATTTTTAATTTCTAAAAATATTGTATTGGCAACACTGTGTTGTTGCATACTTCTTTTCTTTTCGCTCGTGTTCCGTCCGTCGTCCGTGCCAATAAAATCATTGTGCAGTGCATTTCGTGTTTACTTAAACTCCAATATTATAAAATACAGTCCACTACAACCAAGGTATTAAACAGGTGGTACGAAGAGTTAACATTATGAATGTGAAAATTTTGTACTAAAGTGTGTTTAGATGGATGTTTGTTACTCTTTGTTGCAAAAGCTGTTGGACTGATATGGATGAAATTTGGCAGAGAAGTAGATTGTTGTCTGGAACAGATCATAGACTAGTTTTATTCTTATACGACACGGGCAAAGCCGGGGGCGAAGGCTAGCATATAATATACTATAGTAGATAAGAAATATGTAGAAAAATGTACTAAAAGCGATATGGATTTAAAATAATTTACTTTCAGTAAACGTCAGAAAATGCTCTAACGTCTAATTAATTATTCACCCGGAGTTTATAAGTACACATCCGATAGGGTTCTTCGCAATGCTTTATCCACGCAAGCTTATCATGTGGTAGGCAAATAGCTATTTATTAGTAGAATCATATTAATTTTGAAAGCAAATCGACTAAACTTGTAATTATTTCGATAGTAGGTAAACACTTTATTACAACCTTGCGGAAAATGTTTTTCACATAGAAAATATTTGTAGTACAGTCAGCTACAAAAGATGATTAATAGATTTAATTTTACAAACCATCTAGGTTAGTGTCGTGTTTCTGTTCATTTTTAACCGACTTCCAAAAAAGACGGAGGTTATATGTTCCACTGTATGTATTTTTTATGTATGTAACGATTTTTTCCCCATTTATGAACCGATCCTCTAAATTATTTTTTTATTTGAAAGAGTTTACTTCTGTGGTGGTCTTATTGGCACCATGTCAGGACGTGATGATGATATTCCAGAGTAAACGAGGAAACCATCGAAAAGTGTAGGAAAAACTAGTGCTGTTGTTAATTTTTTCACTAAATATTTGAAAGCACTACTGCTTGGAGGTCTGGAGTCAATCTGATGATGGATCCGAAACAGTCAAGGGAACTTCTCTTTACAGCAAATACTTGTTGTTTGGGCTTGATTAATCTGTATTGATAAGTACTGTACACCTAGTTATGTAGTGACTGTCATTAGGGGTCTGATGATGAAGACGAAGGACAATCAAAGGAACTCCTCAACGGTTTACAGTAGATACCTATTGTAAAATAGTATTTATTAAATTAATTTAATTTTTAACCAAAACATAAAACCGTCTTCAAAAGGAAAACTAAAAAAAGTAAAAATATAAATTTACTTATCATAAAGTAATTCGTATTTTGATGTCGTTAGTCAGAATTGATTTTAAAAGTATTTTATATCATTCGAAGTCGGTGCCAACTAAATACTACAACAATCTTACTTTATGAGAAAGATCATTATACCTATACTTATATATTGTTTTCCTTGGTACCGACGACATCGGATGATATGAAATACATAAAAAATCAATTCTAACGAAACCAAAAGTACCTACTAATGACAAATTTAATTTCTCCCCTCATCGTCATCAAGTAGCTATTTATTGAATGTTTTAGTGCTAAGTAAGATTATTTTGGTAATACCTATTGAATCTGCACCTTCTCATGTTGTTTACAAGACTAGTTGCTAAGTTGGTTTTTACTTTAGTAGGTATCTCTGAGGGATAATTCAGCTTGTATTTTACTTGTAGTAGGTAGGTATTTAACCTATCAGATAGGTTCTGTACTGTTACAGGGCATTAAAAATATTTTATTCTATTTATTTTCATGATTTTGTTTTATCTAAGCGAATTATTGATTAATAGCTATTGCGGCCACGGCTTCGTCGGGTTAGGTTAATTAGGATAAAAACTAGCGTATGTGTTAATCCACATAATCTATCTCTGTGCCAAAAATTCCAATTCTATCCAGTAGTTTTTGCGTGAAAGAGTAACAACAAAGATCCATATTTTTTTAAAAACGTATTTATTATGTTATTAAGATTAAGATTAAAAAAAAGATTAAGATTGAAGCAAATTGATTAAATTGATTGAAGTTTTGGATGTTTCACAGTCTTTATAGTCCTCTGAACCCCCTGCGACTATGACGTATCCGAAACGTCGATGCATGTAGGTATAAAAACTCTAGCAACAAGCCCGTTCAATGTTAAGTAGGTAATAATGACTCATTATGATCTTGAGGGTTTCCTGTCCAGTGTACCTTTTTAAAGCCCATGCGTTTTACTTATTTAATTTTTAGCATGAATAAGATTATTAAATTATTACCTTTCTTAATTTATTCGGGTAATACGCACAGACAACAGTTCAGTCGAGTGTGGCACAGCTGCAGTATAGTATAACATTTCATAAAAAAAATACAAGTTCTTAAGTAAAATAATGCGGGTGGACGGTCCGTTAGCAAGACACACGTGTCCAGAGAAGTACTTCCTCTGGCCACCTGAATGTTAGTCTAGTAGATTTTCTCACGGCAACGCAGTAAAATGGTAAACGCATTAAACACAATGGACGAAACTAGTTACAGCACTTAGCTGTCCACTTATAATGATCAATGTCAATGGTCCATGACAGGCTTAAGTTGTTGTGCTGGACACTCAGTTAATTTGAAAAGTCTGTGTATATTTAAACTACTTAAGAAGACATGTTACATTTACAATTTTTGTCAAAACACTGCCACTGCCGTGAATCACTCCACAAGAGGCGTTTTTACTTAGGTACTTACACAAGTTGTTTACACGAAGCCGGAGCTCGTGGAGCTCGTTTAGCAATTTGATTATTTACAATAATAACTATTACCTAATAACGAATTATTTAGATTATCTGTTTGTTTGCATTAATGTTATACAAATAAAGACAAGATTCTATGATTTCCATGCTACATTTACGTAAAATTTCTGTGGGTGTAGGTTGGTTTAGGTCTCTAGATGTATTGATAACAACTGAATGTCCGCAATAATTTATGTTTGATAAGAAACATTTGTATTTCAAACTTAATTAGTTAAAGATCTGTTCAAAAGATTTGCCGAGAACATTGTATATACAAGTGTTTCTGGCACGTTTTCTTTCAATTTTGTAGTTAATGATTTGTATCGAAACACTCGTTAATTTGCTTTCTACGACTTTTTAAAATGTGCTTATTATGCGCCTGATGTGTTCACTAACATCAACTGACATTTTGAAGTCACGCTAATTTTAAGGCTCTCTTTATACGAGATTATGTCAACCTACATTGTTTACAACTTAACCAGTCTAATTTTGCAACCTATTAGAGGAACTGATGTGAAGTCAATAGACAGAATTAATAAAGAAATATATGGAATGCATGAATGACTGAGTGGTTAATGCAGCAATAATAATAATAATAGATATTATTATGCTTGTTAGTCATACATAAATTTATCGTACACACGGCTATAATTTTCCAGTATAAGCTGATATAGCATTCTGTAGTAGTTTCGTACAACGAGAGATCAGCATATACTGGATTTTTATGGCTTGATGCGTAGCCGTGTGTACCAACTATTTTTGTTCACTTAAAGGATAACATTTTCTACCAACCGTAAGCTAAAACCTGGGTCCTTAGACATATTACTTATAAAAACGATAGCGAGAGATCGAAAAGAACAGAATATCGAAATGGACATTCACCTTAGAAATGTCACGTGGCAATCTTATGTCAATCCCATACGTTTTGTTCTTTCGTTTTTGCCATGTAATACGTTTAAAGGCCCTGTTCTTATAAAAAAAAACTTGTGGAACGCTATGTGACCCCACGTTAGTACCTATGGTTATTATGGTAGGTTGGCAACGAATGATTTCGCTACTAATGACTGATATGAACCGGGCATAACCACGCTCTAACTATATCAAACAACAGTCTACTGAGCGTAGTTACCTATAGAATGTAATTAAAGGCAAATCAAATGTGAAATAAAGTCTCGCATGTAGGTGTCAATACATCGCATCGTATCAGAACGTTTTATTTTATAGCAATCAAGTTTTCTTCGAAATTACAGTTAACTACACGAGCAAACCTATCATTTACAAGCAGCACTGAATGACAAGTTGTGTTTGATAATTACAAACGGAGTGGGGACTGCGCTTATCTTCAGCCACATCTACCTATGGAAAGAACGTAGGTACCTAATGTTGACATGAAATGTATGTTTTCAATCCTTATAATAAGTACTTTGGTTACTCAGTTTCGTACAAAGCTTATGCAACCAATACGAATAGCTATTTAAGCTTTTTAAAAAAGGAAAATAATGTAACAAAAGAAGGTCTTAATTTAAATTTTGAAGTATTAGGTATATTTTTAAAGAATTGTAAAACTAACTTAGGTATTATTTTCTTTTAAACTCTTTCCTTCTGCAACCTCTTTAGTATACAAACCTATATTTCATAAAATTACTTAAAAAATGATTCATCATTATGAAAGAATAATATTATAACAAAACGATTTCTTAATTGTACCTAAAGTATACTTATTACAAAGAAAAACTTGAAACGGAGATAATGAACGTTATAATTTATTAAATAAGTTAGGATATATTTTAAACTAGTGGTCCGCCGCGCCGGTAGCGTCGCCAGCGTGACCTGCATTTTATATCATGCCCAGCAGTGGTATAAAAAGTGACCTATGACCTCCTTAATAATTAGGCTATCAAATATTACAAATTTTTTTCAAAACGGACCAGTAGTCCTTGAAATTAGCGCGTTCTACCAAACAAACTCTTCAGCTTTATAATTCATTATAGAAGTCGGAATAGATGGGGACTACACCTATTATAAAATAAATATAATATTATATTTATCGGAAGTTAGTATCCGACAGTTGCGTTTTTTAGAGTTTTTATAATAAGCCCCAGGCTATGTGGGCTCTGGTTCTTGCATTACTTACTAATGTGTTGTGTATCACCTTGAGCACCGCTCCTGCAAGGGAGAGTGAAACCGACCCGACAATTGCGTGACAGAACTCGTGTGAACACATCGCGAATGAGTTTAACATATTTTATTGAAGTATACAAGATTTAAAGCGGCGGAATTATAAGTCTTTTTCTTGAATAAATCACCGGGTATCTCGCTTTTGCTATGGTCACATTTTACATATCTATTCTGTTATTAATATAAATAATTAATCGCACATATTAAAGTTCGAGAATAATTCTACTAAATTGTATACGGAGTCCTTAAGGTAAGTTTTAAGCGTACCTACGTAACTGATATCAAGTTCGCATAAGTAGTAGGTACCGTCCACCAGACCATCTTGTCACAGTACGACTGTCTGGGCCCCGTTTCTCTGGCTTTAGACATTTGTCTTTAAGAGATATAATAATATGTAGAAAATAAATATTCCATTATTTTTCCGAAATTTTTTCGACAACGCGAGACATTTATCTCTAATAGAAATATGTATAAGGTAAAATAAGGATTCCATTAGTTTACTGAATTTTTTTAGACATCTGCTGTTAGAGTTCAATGTCTAAAGCGCGAGATTTGGGACCCTTGTGTCGTGTTGTCTTGCCGAGCTCGGTCTAGATACAGCTCATGAAGCATCAGCTAGGTATCATTCCCAATCCTATGGGTAGGATCAGTTAAAAAAGATCATTTATAAACTAAATAGTACCTACTCCAACGGTACCCAATACCAAGTAACACCAATAACAGTTTCATGACTCAAGAAAGACATATGCGTAGAGATGCCTATGTTGATTCCAGTGGGTGGCGCTTTTATTCGGGCAATTAAGCAGCAATACCGGAGTTCGGGCACCTTGCCACATGGCAACAGACTCAGTCCTCGTTGTATGAAACTGATCTAACGCATAACGTTGGACACATCTCTAGATAGCTAGAGCCAGGCAACTAACCATGCATTGCACGTAAATTACAACGTCCCAGAAAACAGACTCGCATAACGGATATATATACTTTTTATGTAGTACTAAATTCAGTTCGCTGCTTCGCCCGCATGGTACTTTTTGGGATAAAAAGTCTGGTGTTAATCCAGACCATCATCTATCGACCATCATCTATCTCTGTGCCAAATTTCATCCAATTCAGTTCTTGTGCAAAAGAGCAAAAAATAGACATCCATACATATCTATGCCATACATCCGTACGTCCATACATTCATACATCCACACATTCTAACAGTTTCGCGTGTATAATATATTAGTATTAAGTATTGTTATTATTATCTACCTTTATTTATTGTTACTTTAATCTTACTCCCCCATCCCCGTTTTTCTATCGGACAAGTAGAGGTACGGCTATGCGCCACCGTTATATGGTGGAAATTCCAAGGGTACGCACAAAGTGCTTTGCTGCCACTTTCATTGTGCGAACTGCCAAATTGTGGAATTCGCTGCCGGCATCTATGTTTCCCGATAGCATAATCTGCTAGTTTTAAGTCTTGAGTGAATCTGTATTTACTGGGTAAGCGCGTTCCATCGTAGACTGCATCCTTGCTTCACATCAGGCAAGTTGTGGTCAAGCGTAAGCCTATTTTAAGATAAAAAAAAGTATTACTGTAGGTAGTTTATTATTATTAATATTACTGTTGCGTTGATTTTATAATAGTAGGGAAAAGGATGTATATATTAATAGCACTTAATTATGTAAAATGTATACATTGTAAGTAGTTTACTTAAGTTTATACAACGGTAGAGATAACCATTATTTTACTAGAAGTTTTAATTAGTGTCTGTCTGTCTGTCAATATCGGTTTTTTCTAAAACAGGTGGAAGTTTTTAATATGAAATTTATGTACCTAGGTGTTATAACTAGGAATTAATTTTTTTTAAAAGATATAATTCTCTTCTTTATAATTAGGAATGCCTGGCTCATTGCATTAGGAAATTGGCGCCGATTTCAAAAAATTTACACCAGCTTCTGTTTATTGCTATTATTTAGTGTTTTGTTGCCCCTTAATTCCTACGTCGCATGGGGCCTAATATGTGAAAAGTAACTATACATACACACGATTGCATCAAACGCAGTCGGTTTGTTGTTAACTACTTATTAAAAAGTCTCGAAGTTCATCTTCGCAAAATTTCATTAGTTCTTTATAAAATTTAAATGGGAGGATTCAGGAATAAAGATTGAACATCCATATAACATTTTATGCTTTAATTGTAAGAACAGCGGTGATGCAGTGGCATTTTTAGGTCTTGAGTTCGATTTCAGGTCGTGCTCGCCGCTGCTCAATATCGGTGAAGGAAAACATTGTGAGGAAACTAAAATGTCTAAGAACTAATCATTCGAGGATATGTGACATCCACCAACACTCATTTGGCCAGCGTGAGTGGTTTAAGACCTAAACTCCCTCAACTCGTAATATGGTTGAGAGAACACCCTCGCCCAGCAGTGGGGCACATTTTTCATCCCTTAAATTTGACGGAGTTATGTCCGAGCAAACAATAAAACATATCAAGCATGTGACCACAGATGGCAGGTTTTTCAAGTAACGGAACTCATTAGTTAATTCCACAAATCATCTTAATCTTCCAACTGACTGTTCTGAGGTTACTTCCTAGGGTTTTAACCAACTTCCAAAAAAAGGAGGAGGTTTCTCAATTCAACCGTATATTATGTTTTTTTGTTAATTGCATTGTTCTGTCTTATCCATTACAGTGCATTAGTAGAAATTATGATTCAAACGAATACCTAAGGATATTTTCACGTAACTACGTTATTTTTATTAGTACCTACACTAATAACACCTTGCTAGGCTACTTCAATAATGTAAGTAGTTTACCGTTTTCAGTTAAATCTAGCTTCACTGAAATGACGGGATTACCGTTTCCACCGTGAGCGGAGCGACACCTTTAAGCACCTACCTACTCTGTTTTATGCGCAAGAGTTAACTGAATGCTTGTTTCCACAAATGGAATAAAGGAATCTGTAGTAAAGTACTAAGCGAGTAGAAAGAATTGAAATTTTAATGAACTCGCCAAGTTCTAGGGACGGTAGAAACCAAACTCTTTGTTTTTGTTCGTGTAAATGCAAAACTATTTTTATAGGAATGAATCCGCTCCACTTAACCTCAGGCTTCACACTCAGTATTTTTTTCGCACTAATCCTACCTATGTTATAAGATATTTGTATTTTCTTATTTTATTCATTTTCTTTTTTGAATTGAGATCTGCTCTACATCATCTACAGATCCAGAATAGTCGTTCCTAGGTTGTGCAACGCCCAGTTAGGAATGCTCTGCTAAATAATCCCTATTAATATTATAAATGCGATAGTAACTCTGTCTGTCTGTTACGCTTTCCCGCTTAAACTACTGAACCGATTTGGATGAAATTAGGTGTGGAGGTAGTTTGAGACCCGAAAAAGGACATAGGATAGTTTTTATCCGACTGCGCAAAAATAAGGTACCTAATGATTGGCACGATAACCGACATACCTACACGCGGGCGAAGCCGCTGTCGGAAAGCTACTATTTGATAATTTCAATACAGTTTATCTACAATGATAATAAAATCTTACTGTTTTAATGCCAAAACAAACATGACCATTAGCCACATTTTAAAAAACACATCTTCAATTACCTTCAAAATTGCATGCGGAGCATTAGTACCTTAGCTCCAGTTCAGTGTGCACATATTCCTACACCATCATAACCATTATCAGATACCTACTTACTATTATTACCTAATGAAGCATTAGGATAAGGAACTACTACTATCTTGGGCAAATTTTTACCCCCTACTTAACAAATGATGCTACTTGTAGCATCCTTAGTTAAGTCAAATACGCAAATGATATGTTTGATACACGTGTTAAACTTATTTGACACGTGTATCAAACAACGTGTACAAAGAAAAGAAGAAGAAAAGTATTATATGTATAGTATATACCAGTTATCTGGTTTCCATAAAAAGTTTGTTGCCACTGATCTGCCAGTTTTGAGGCGGGATTTTGCATTTAAAAGTTAGTCATAGACATAGTTCTTAACTGAGAAAAGTACCTACCTATATCACTTCAACCCTTTTTAGTGTCCCACTGCTGGGAACGGGTCTTCTCTCAACTATCTTACTAGTTGAGAGAGTGTAGGTCTTAATCCACACACGCTAGCCAAGTGCGGGTTGGTGGATGTCAAATGTCCTCCAATGAATAGTTCTTAGACATGCCGGTTTCCTCACGATGTTTTCCTTCACCGATATTAAGCAGCGGCGATGAAACAAATCACACAAAGATGTGTGGGCACGACTGGGATTTAAACCCGTGACCTTATATTTCTAGAGCTAGGCTCGTACACTGCGCCACCGCTGCTCACCTATATGTAGAGAAAAGAATACATTTTAACTTTAGAGTTACAGCAGTGATTGTTCAAGATATATCAGATTTGTATAGATTTCATTGCAAATTAGAAAATAATTTAAAGTTATCACATACAACACTGACTGCAGTCTCTACATCTTACGTTTATGACGAGATAACCATCTGTAATATATAATTAAAAGTTTATAAGGTGTTTAGCAATAAGAGGGCTAGAATTCTACGACCTTACTCGTAAAACTTATAGTTTGTTATAATACGTCAAAAGGCTAGTTAAAGTATGATTTTCTTTAAGTAAACAAACAATCTAGCTATATCTAGATGTTCAGATGCTTTCTAAGTTTTTATCATTAAATAGGTTAATATTTAGGTACTCCTTATAGACAATCAAGACATGCTATTAAAAGAAAGGTATGAGGGAATTCAACTAAACATATATTGCTCCCAATTATGTTGTCACGTCCCAATTATGTTATGTTGTGTATGAGACCTTAGAGAATCGCATAGCATCGTTAAAATTTTAGACCTGCCATTCGATATTTCGTATTCTGAAAACATCAGTAAAACTTATTATCTTTGGACCAAAATTTGATTTGCTGTTACAACAGGATACCGTAGTGAAATTTAAATTTAAAGATGTAAACAACAGGTTAGCCTTAACTTTAATGAATAGAAAATAGTTTTTGAATAAAAAGCATCACAAGTCAACAGCCTTCGATAAGAGTCAGGTGGGTAGAAAGAAGACAAATAGGTATAATGTGATCTAGCTGTCGAATATTAATTAGAAATGACAGACCGTTGTGGTCGGTAAAACACTTGCTTTTCACGCCGCAGGTCGGGAATTTGATTCCTCCCAAGACAGACATTTCTGTGGTGATCTTTTCTGTATTGAGTCATTATTATATCAGTTATCTGATTGCCATGACACAACCTCTGCTTAGTATGGGACCAAATGACCGTGTATGTTAATGTCCCAGAATATTATATATTATTAATTTAACTGTATATAAGGAGTAATATTACATGTTTATAGTTTTAACACAGAATTCGTAGCTAATGGTTAAAAAATAAGTTTACCCAGTTACAAATGACTAGAACATAATAATATAAAGTGAGTGAAAGTGACATGAGATTGTGTTAACTCTAATAAGAAAATTGTAACTACATATGACGAAGTTCTATGAACTTTTTGACTAAAGTAAGTAGTTATGATGTTAGTATTCGCGACATAAAAAATACTTTATGTATTGAGTTACATGATTGTCTTAAGACCTAACCAATGTAGATAATTGTCTACTTATTGTTTCACGTAAGACGCCAAAAGTGGACCTCTGCAGTAGATAATAATATGTGCCTTTATCTTACGCATTCTCTCGTTTAAGTACTTTTGGCGTGATTGTAGTTGCTATCAAAAATAAGAGAAACCTAGTGAAAGATGTTTCAAATTATTTCCTTAATTTTTGAGGAAACTAAACATTTGGCCATTAGTTTTATACTTAGGTATTTGGCAACGCGGTTGTTTATTTTGACGATCGAAGGACGCTGATTTTGAAAAGTTTGTGAATGACTATTGGGTGATCAATCAGTGAAGGTTGTCACGAACGACTCACCCATATTTTACCTTAATTTGAGCATTAAGTAGTAAGTTGGTATCTAATTAAGTAAGTTCATGAAGCGGCTATAACTTACGTCTTGTTGATTGAAGAAATCATCTTGAGCATCTTCATTTGCACACCCCATATCTTGTAAAAGCGGTGTAACGTGCCGCTCCCAGTCGTCCATTATTATAAAACTTTATTTAACAATTGATAGAAATAGCGCACACAGCTCAACAATCCTCACGATATAACAATGCAGTCATATTAACGAAAACCACATGAATCCAACAATATTTGCAAGCGCTACGTGAAATCCCATTTTTCGCGCCAAAAACTTCACGGCTCTACTTTTTACTTGTTCGTAAACTACTGAAAATGGCGGGAAATTGGACAGATCGCACGCGATTCTCGACTGTCACAAAGTCGAGTGAAAGAGAAAAAACAGCTGCGGCCGCGGGCGTATCACGTGCCCGCAGTTACCGACGCGCATTCGAAAAACGTTCTATGAGAAAAGTCGGGTCTAAGAAGCGTGTGCGGAGTCAGTATGGCAAGGCTCGGGTTCCCGGCCGCCCGTCGACGCGACCGGAACAGGAGTGCCTGGCGGTCCGCGACTTCGTACGCCCTCTGCGTCGCGCCGCCTCGCAGCTCTCTCACTCGCGCTTCCTCCGCCTAAATTTCGCCATCCCTCTCGCCAGGCTCAGCGCCGCACGCCTCCCATGGGCGGCGGCGGCCGCGATTTCCCGCCGTCTGTCCACGGTCGCAACATGGCCGTAACAATTTGCAGACTATTTACCAACTATTACTAGTAACTTGCAAAACTCATTGTTGCTTATGAACCGTATGTAAAAATAACTAATAAGTAACAACAGTACATCATGAGCTTCTTACCGACTAGCTAGTCGGTAAACTCACTCAGCAAACTTCATCTCACTTTTTAAACCCTCCTTGGGCCTGTACAAATATTTTAAAACCTAAATCAGCCAAATCGGTTGAGCCTTTCTCGAGTTTTCGCAATACAAACATACGTCAATTCATTCAAGAAAAAATACAGACTAAAAAGCAAAGATAACTAGCCATAGGCCGGTGAAAATAGTGATAGGTATAAATACGTAGGTCAAATAAGTAGATACACTCAAGGTAACTTCTACTTACCTAATTAGAATAAGTAGGTATGTGACAGATAAAAGTTTAAATATTTCGTCTGTATCATCTCGAGTCGCCGATTTTCAATTTTATTCTAAGTACTGTCATACTATGGTTGCCACCCTAAACATTTCCTACCAACCATGGACCAACGAAGTGGTCATTCGATTTTAGGTCTAAAAAATATGTAAGCAATACCTACACTATTTAAGTTCATTTAACGCCATTGTTTGGTCCCTGATTGATTACCTACATTTACGAATTACAAATCTATAAGTATGTCGAAGTCAGAATTAGCACTTACGGTTAGTTACTTCTTGACTGAATACACAAAATGAAAAGAAGTTACCCGCTTATAAACATTTATAGATAATAAACGGATGAACGTAAACACAACACAACTTTACAGCGCCAAAACCTCTACATAAAAGTGCGGTGGTGAGGTTTTACACGATTAGTGCAAACATGAGTGCCAAATGTATTTTATTGCGACTACAACATCAGCCATCTGACATTTCATTATTTCCGATTGATCTACAATGAGATAATGGGACAAGAACACAACATGTTTGCCATGCACCAGAAGCACCGTACGTAGGAGAACTTCAGAACTGCCTAGAAATAAGGTAGGTAGGCCTACATCAAGAAAAACATACATAGGTACATACACTACTAGAAAAAAATATTAAAATGAAGGTGTAAGCAGTTGTATTTTAATTCTATAAAAAATATGCGTAATAAGAAAGTATTTTGTGTGTAAGAAAATTTCGTTATCTAGGCAGGTACACTCTTACGCTCCATGCTGTTGAATTTTCCTTTTTCACTGCATTTTTATTTGATGGCCAGTAGAAAATAAAATTCGGAGGTTCACTGAAGGATCGAATACGTAATTAAGTGATCCGACAGAGAACCAGAGTAATCGATGTAGCTCACCGGATTAGTAAGATGAAGTAGCAGTGGGCCGGTCATATCTGCCACAGAACCGACAGCCGTTGGGGTAAGCGGGTTCTTGAATGGAGACCACGTATTGGCAAACGTAGCGTAGGACGCCCTCAGACTAGGTGGAGTGACGACCTTTGCAAGGTGGCTGGTAAGAGCTGGATAGCCGCGGATCGTGCTCAGTGGCGTGCTTTAGGAGAGGCCTATGTCCAGCCGTGGACTAGGATAGGGTGATGATGATGATGAGAAAATATAATTATTATACGATAAAACTAATTTTATAAATGGAAAAGATTAAAAATGCTTTACAACTAAAAATGATATTAAATATTTATTTATTTTTTAATTGTTTATTTATTCGCTTGGATTTAGATAGTTCAAAAAATATTTATCACTTTTTACGAAATTACATACATAATCTTCAATATGTTTTCAAGCAATTTTATGTTAGGTTTAGGCTTGCGTTTGACCTTTACTACTCTACAGATAAATGGCTAAACGCGTTAATGTTAAAAAATGGCAGATGTCATTGGAAAACAAAAGGAATCGCTATTTTTGTTAGTCAAATGTCTATTAGAGATAAATGTCTAAAGCGCCAGAATCGGGGCCCTGATGTGAAGCAATGATTACGTCTACGATAGAGCGCGCTTAGCGAGTAAATGCCGATTCGCTCCTTGCTTGCTTGACTTGACGACAGCGAAGCGCTTTGTACGTAGGTACCCGTGGAATTTTCACCGTATAACGACGAATTACCTATCAATAAGGAGAATTTAGAAGCGATCTCTCGTTCTTAATGAAAGAAGAAATGTTAATATTTGTAAGGAAGAAGTTGCTTAATTAAAACCCTTGCTAATATTAGAATTATTCGATTCGTAAATAACAATTCCCCTTTTAGTAAATAGTCTACCTGTAGGTATACTTGCAGCGGTGGAGCAGCGGTACGGGTCTCGCCTTAGAAATATAATTTCGCGGGTTTGAATCCTGGTCGTGCCTACACATCTAAGTGTGAATTGTTTTATCACCGCTGCTCAATATCGGTGAAGGAAAACATCGTGAGGAAACCGGCATGTCTAAGAACTAAACATTCGACGACATGTGACATCCACCAACCCGCACTTGGCCAGCGTGTGTGGATTAACTCTCTCAACTCGTAAGATCGGACTCGGAGACCCGTGCCCACCAGTGGGACACAAAAATGGTTGACGTGACTATACTTAACAGAATCCAAAGTTCTGTACAATGCGACAGATTACCTACGTCTACTGATTTCACTAATATTCACCGATTTTCGAACGCGAAAACCCAACAAACCCAGCCCAGAAAGCAACTTTGGTCATTAATACAACCGTAGAGTACCTATACCTATAACATAGTTAAACACTTACGGTGAACGAAGTTTCTGAAGACCGTACAAGCGGCCAATTAAAAGTTAAATGTCTAATTCTTGTTAGACGCAGGAAGTCCAGAACTAGCGGGTATGCTTCTAAATTGAAAGTTCTTCAATGTTGAGCATAGGTAGAACACGGATCCGCTACGGTTGTGATGCTTCGCACAACATTGTGATCAGGATAATGTTAAAGTTTGTTTGGCAACTAACTTTAACTTATAACTTGAGTAGATTGCGCTACCAACGCATAGCGTAAAATGTTCCTATTTTCTTGATGTATGGATAAATACGAAACACAAAATTCTGCTCAGTTCGTCAATTATTTTACCTTTAAAATTTATTAGCCACGTAACTTTGTTTTGTTAAATTTTAAAAATTCCGATAAAAAATTAAGTTAGGTATGTTTATGCAACATCCACCAACCAGCACATAGCCAGCGTGTGTGAATTATGGCTAAACTCTCTCAATTCGTAAGATAGTTGAGAGTAGACCTATGCCCAACAGACACTAAAAAGGGTTAAAGTGTAGAGATCTACTTTCGTTTTGAAGACTCACGACTTGATTAGTCTTATAACTCTCAAGTTTTAGCGACTAAAGCTTAAACTGTGTCGAAGTCCTTAAACGTCTTATATGACTAAAAGCCTTAAACGACTAAAAGGACTCGTGCGTCGCGCCCTCACTCCACGAAAAAAGTTTTTCTAACAGATGAACATGATGACACTGACCATCTTCTTTATTTTAATAAAGAGACTATAATTATTATACATAAAATAAAATAAAATACATTATTATGAATACCTTATTACTAACTTTAATCTTCTTTCCAGACTTATTTGATTCGTGTCAAATGAGGTCGTGTCCCAAAAATTAAAGTAGGTGCAGTAATAATAATAATAATAAACAATACGTAGGGAATATGTACAATTTTTATTATTTCTTTAACTCAAATTATCAAACTTTAACGCGGCTCCGCGCGTATGACGGTTATCGCGCTAAACCATTATAAACTCTTTTTACTACCCTTTCCCGGGTCTCATACTATCTCCGTAACAAATTTCATCCAAATTGCTTCACGCCGACACTACTGAATTGATTTTGTATAGGTAGAGATAATTGGAGACCCGGGTAAAGACATGCTAGATTTTATGCGACGGCGCATAAAGAAATTGTTGTTTATGCACGATTACCGATAATCCGCGGGCAGAGTCGCGGGTGGAAAGCACACAGGCTATTTTTTCCAATACCACGCGGGCAGAGAAGCGGTGACGCTGTGGTATGTGCCTCCCGATGAAATAGCTATAAGAACTCGGGTTTAATTCCCGGTTGCGCTTACACATATTTGTGTGAATTGTTTCATCGCCGCTCGCTGCTCAACTCGCGAGGAAACCGGCATGTCTAAGAACTGAACTAACTATTTGAGGACATGTGACATCCACCAACCCGTACTTGGCCAGCGTGTGTGGAATAAGTCTTCAGTGAGTCTTCAGAGAATATAGGCCTATATTCTCTGATGACTAACTGAAGAGTTGTTACATATTTTACTATATGTATGTAGGTATCTACATCAGGATTTTCTACCATGTTTTGTTATGTTACGTTATTGTGTTACAACAAACGATTCCTATTCTGAGATTCTCAGTGTTAGTACTGATTCCTAGTGCTGAGAACTGAGATTTCTTATCGCCACGTTCCAACTACTTCTTTTATTCTTCGATAGGCTGGCGCTTGACTACAACTTGCCTGATGTTATGCAATGATGTAGTCTACGATGGAACGCGCCAACCCAGTATACCAATTCGCTCGTGATTACCAATGATTATCGGTGAGATGGTGGCATGTAGAATGAGCCACAATATGGTTAGAAACCTTAAAGGATAGTATTGTCTTAGATTTACGCGAATATCACACATTGAAATAAAATTACTTTTTAACGGATTTTATCGCGGTTTATTTTAGATTTTAGATCCCGACGTTAATGTTTGAAGGTAGTCAGTAATAATTGTGATTAATATTTTTGGACGTTAAATATCTCAGTCCACCCGTCAACATGAAGTCTGAGAAGACTTTGAAACGTCGGAATCTAAAATCTAAAATAAACAGCGATAAAATCCGTTAAAAAGTTGTTTTATTTCAACCTTAAAGGAGTAACAATTCGGACCCACCCTCTCAGCATGGTGTCACCAGACATCGCACCGGAACACAACAAGGCCACTTGGCGGTGTGGCATTGTCTGGTGTGTGGTTACTAACCACGACCGAAGCCTACCACCAGTTGATTGTCACCTGATTTGCACCACCCGGGGACCACGTGTGGGGATTCAATTAAACGTGACTCAGTCCCAAACATCAGACCAATTTTAGCTAAGTACCTAGGTAATGTCAGGTATCCAAGAAAATTTTAAAGGGAAATAAAAGTATAATGACAGGTAACATATAAAGGTAAGGGACCGTAGAACATCGACCTTCCGGTGTGACAACTTTGTAAGATATATTTTTTATGAATCCTCATAGATTTATGGACATACCTACTTGTAGGAGCTTGCCGATTTTATATTGTTTTTCATTGAAATTAAACTAAAAAAAAAGTTAATGGTTAATGAGTTTTTTGGAAAAATTAAATATTTAAGAATTGTTTAGTCCTTGGTCCGATTCACTTCAAATTCGGTATAAATAAAGCTTAAAACAAATAACGAATCACGTGTTTTATATTTTTCCAAATTTTTTTATCTTTAGGCCAATGCTACGCGGGCGGAGCCTGAAAAAACATTCTGAGGGTGATTTTCTTTGTAGTAGATAGGTATCAATTCTCCTTCGCGTTTTTGAGCTAAATTACTTTTTATTTTGACACAATGACATGTTTGATAACTCAATCCGGTTAGTAGAATTCGAAATTAAAATTTTATTTGTTCTTGGTTATTTGAATGGAAAACTTAAATGAGCAATTCTTGTATATACTCATTTAAGTTTTCATTACTCATTTAAAGATATAAGATATAAAAAAAGGAGCGGTGATGGAGATATGCACAAACACACGCACACGCACACGCACACGCACACGCACACGCACACGCACACGCACACGCACACGCACACGCACACGCACACGCACACGCACAAGCACTCGCACACGCACACCTACTTTCACATTTATAAATGTATTAGTAGGATAGGATAGGATTTGATTTAAAATAAATGTTTAATTTTTTTTTGCGAAAATTGCGGTCTCAAAGTGACAGTGAAAATTTTATGTAGATATATTTTATTTCGATAGCTTGGTATTGTCGTACATACATATTACATATATGTATTACTAGTATTCCGCCCGCGGCTTCGCCCGCGGATGTCGGTTATCGCGCTAAACCATTAATCTCTTTTTTCGCAGTCGGATAAAACTATCCTTTCCCGGGTCTGGAACTATCTCCATACAAAATTAGTTTAGTAGTGTAGGCGTGTAAGCAACATTTTGAAATCGGCAAGCACCCATAGGTATATCCATAAATCTATAGGGGTTTCTTAAAAAATACTATGGCTCTTAGACCATGATTATTGTAAGTTTTTCATTCAATATTTGAGAAGAAACAAAATTTAAATTTCGAATTCTAATAATCGGACCGAGTTACCAAACGTCATTGTGTCAAAATAAAAAGTTATTTAGCTAAAAAGCACGATGGAGTATTGAGATCAACTTCAAAGAAAATCTCCCTCAGAATAATTTCTCAGGCTTCACCCGCGTATTATCAGGATAAAGATAAAACAAATTGGAAAAATAAAAAACACGTGTTTCATTATTTGTTTTGAGCTATATTTATACCGAATTTGAAGTGAATCGGACCAAGGACTATAAAGTTCTGGAATATTAAATTTTTCCAAAAAAGTTCATTTTACACTCCTCCTGGGGGTAGTTTTGGAAAAATAAAAAATACGTGTTTTATGATTTCTTTTAAGGTATATGGTACCGAATTTGGAGTGAATCGGACTTGAGACTAAAGAGATCCAGAGAAACTTTAGTTTTTACCAATAAAACTCATTTTCCACACCCCATGGGGGTAATTATGGAAAAATAAAAAACCCGTATCTCATTATTTGTCTTAAGGTTTATGTGTACCGAATTTTAAATGAATAGGACCAAGGAATAAAAAGTTGCATACAAACTTCACCCCTCTATTTAACCCTCTTAGGGGATGATTTTCGGAAATATTATTAGCCTATGTCCTATTCTAGGTTATACACTACCTATGTTTCAAACTTCATTTACATTGGTTGAGCGATTATGGAGATACGCGGTAACAAACCTTCACACACACACACACTTACTTTCGCATTTATAATATTATATATTATATTATATAAGTAGGATAGGATGATAAAATGTAATTATTTATATAAAAAGATTTTTAAGTTACCTTTAGGTAAGAAGGGGTAAAAAAAAATCCCGACTGCAATGCACCTAAAAGCTACTTATTTATTATTCCTAAAATGTAATTAAACATTTAAGTTAATTTATTCAATTTCCTTAGTTCTTTTAACATCTTTCATTTTGTTACCCAATTACACAAGATGCGGCCTAAAAAATCTACCTGAAAACACATTAATTTTTTATTTTTTAAATAAAACCTATCTAAGAGCATTTGGGTCATTAAAATAAATCTATCCTTTCAGCTGTTTGGGAGTTACATATTAACAAATAAATTTACAAGCATACAAGATACGCGCGAAAATGAAGTTTTAGTTTAAAATATTTTACCTACAGTATAAACCGTACCGTAGCAGAACTGAACACAGCCCCAGTAAGCAAACAAAACTAAACGCCAACGTCAGTGTGACAAACCAAGCATCATGTGTCATGCATTCGTGACGTAGAGTTGATGTACAAATATTGTGTTGGCAATGCTGCTGATACCTACATAAAGTTTTTCAATTTTTTATAACTTGCTTGTCTGTGTTTGTAGATTAGTTTTGTTTAATCTAATCAAGTTTTATTCAATAACTATGTTGCCACCGGTGGAACTTAGTTTTGATGAAATATTAAAGTTCATGCTTGCTCATAATGGCAGGGTTACAAACCATGAGTTAGTTAAACATTTTAAAGTGTTTTTAATGAATCCAGACATGAGAGGTAAGTTCTAGCTGTTAGAACTTTCTTTCTTTTAATTTAGTGTCGTGTTTAGTTCGCCAAACATATCCTTGTTTTTTTATAGATGAAGCCAGAAGCACATTTAAAAGACATGTTAACACTTTGGCTATTATTAAAAATCAAAACAATGAGAAATGGTTGATATTAAAAAAGAAATATATGACTACTACTGGCAAAGAAAATGTTGATGTCACTGAAAAAGTCTCTGAATCAAATGTCAGTTCATTGTCAAGTCCTATGGTGGAGAACAGTAACAATACAGAACTTCAATCGCAACCACCACAGCTACCTCTACAACTAAATCAAGACTTCAACATTCTAACTAGCCTTATTCCGGAACAAATCTTGCCTAATGAATCTAGAATGCCACCAAGTGAGTCTAAAGAAAGTCTCTCATCACTTCCAAGCGAAGAGATACCTCCTAAAGTGTATCCCCGTAGGCGATCCTCAGATAAAAGTTCAGACAAAAGATCAAGTACTTCAAGCACTCTAGAATATCAGCGGTCATCAATACCAAACCAAGACACTTTAGAGTCAAGCACTTCTCCTATTACATCAACTTCTTCTCAAAGCGAAAGTATGTTAGTTGACAGTGAGCAAACTATATCTGTTAAGGAACGGAAGCAGATGTTCAACAGAATGGCTTCAGAGAGTGATGTTTTGAAGACTAATAAAAGTAGTGGAAATCAAAACTCACAGGTATGACATTGTTTTTTTTTTGTTATTTTATTTTTTTACAAACATGCACATAGGTGCATGTTTGTAAAAAATAAAATAACCACCCTTAAGTGTCCCGCTGCTGAGCACAGGTAAATACGTGGAGACTAGAGGGTCAGGTGGGAGATCCTCGGTGAAAAGGGAAGATCTGGCCAGGTGAGGTGTGATGCCAGCAACTATGGTTACCCATTTTTCTTGCCAGGAACTTTTAAACATGCTTATTGTACATAACATTCTATTGGTGAATAAATTTTCATATCTTGGTCCTTAGGTTTAAAATTTTTCATTTTATTGGTTGAATTCTTTATTTAAGTATGAATTTGTATGATAGATCATGGAGATTGTGGATTATCTTAATAATATTATAAACTTGAATGTTTGTGATAATGTATTTATGTACGTTTAGTACTCGTTTATGGGAAAAAAATTAACACATTAGGGTAGCATAAATGTAGTTTACTCAAACGCTGAATCAACATATTATTGTTGTCTTTCATTCATTCATAAACTAAGAAATGTCATAAATAATTATTTTATTGTTATCAACACTACTGTCGATTTCAAATTTTCAACCAAACCACAGGCATATCATTTTAAGGTTGGCTCCTCACGATACAGGCTTGCCTAGTGTGAGGACCACTATAAATGTTATTATTGTAAGTAATGTTGACAATAAACATTTTTTAATTTTTCATTTTCATTTATTTATTATGACATAATTTTTATCCTGATAATATTGAGATACTTGCCATATGTCTCACAGTCAAATATGCCTATGAAAGTTAGTATAATATATTTTATCTTAAGTTATTATAAGAATTACTTTTGTAAAACTTGCTTAAAAGGTATCTAAGAAAGTGGTAAATAGGCATCAAACAATTTCTATATTACTCTAGTACACAGTTTTACTATTACCACAGATAATATAATACTATACTAGCTATTACTTATGCTCAGAAGTGAGACACTACTAATTGGTGGTTATTTTATTTTGCTTAACACTATTAATTTACTTTGCAGCAACACTAAAATGTATTTGGTATCTTAACATTGTATCTGTTTTTTATAGTATTTTAATTATCTATTCAATACAATAATCAACTTAAAGGAAGCATACCTTTTATCATCATGATCAAACAAATAACTGCAAAACTATTTATTTATATAAATTCATAAACAGAAGTGATTGTTTCTCACAGTGAGTTTACTGATGACTATAACCTCTGGCAAAACATTCACAGGAAAACATGTTGCAAGCACTATCTGTCTCTATCGTTTAGAGATGAGTAGAAAGAGATAAGGCTATGCTTGTATCATGTTTTCTGTGCAGTACACATTTGCACTGCACAAAAAACAAGATACAGTGACGACACCATAAAACCTTTCAATCAAAAGGGAATATGTAAAATTCGCATAGAGAAGATCCCGTTTACCAGCAAGGAGCTGGTGATGGTTTTGTGCAACTCGTAGGTCTGTCAATGGGTCATAGTCAATTTACTCTAAAACTTCTGGACTGATTGAGCTGTTATCTGCTACTCTTGAGTGAATTGGTGCGTTATGTTATTATGCAAAATAAATGTGCGTGTGCCTGTGCGTGTGCCTGTGCGCGCGCGTGTGTGTGTGTGTGTGTGTGTGTGTGTGTGTGTGTGTGTGTGTGTGTGTGTGTGTGTGTGTGTGTGTGTGTGTTTAATTTCGTTGGGGCAGATAGTATTTATTATAGAAATATTTCGTATAATTGTTACTTTTCTAAAATTATACCTTATTTAGCCATAAATAGCGGCTCGTATGCTAAAAAAATCAATCCTTTACGTCACCATTAACGTAAGTGTACAGACAATCAAAACTAGGTTAGTCTAAGGGTTCCATTTTTTGAGGTATAGAGCCCTAATAAACAGAATAACAAACCTATTTCCAATTAAAACTCTTGTTGAATATGGTGCTTGCCTAATACTTGTTGCATTTCGTTGCGGGGTAAAAGTTTCTTGTTTGTCGACACCTGGTGCAGCTAATTGAATTGTAAAACCTTCATCATTGCCCTTTGGCGGTCAAAATGTCGAATATGATTACAATCAATAATAATTTTCGTGACCGCGCCGCTGCTGCGCCGCCGGGGTTTTAAATTAATGCAGTGTTACTAACTTTATAAAATTACACTTACCGTTGTTACGATATTAATATTACACATACATACTTAGTATTGGTTAAACAACAGTAGAACATGCAACGATGTCACAAAGCACACAGCAAAGTGTATTTGATTGACACTGAATGTATTGACACGGTATAATACTACCGTGTCAAAATAAAAAACATTATATCGCGCACGCTGCAGAAAAGGTTTTTGTTATAAAGTTGAGACGTATTTTTTTTGTCTAAATACCGTTATCTACCTGTGCGAAGCCGGGGCGGGCCACTAGTATGTTCGTATGTTACGAGCAGCGGTGGCGCAGCGGTACAGGCCTCGCCTTAGAAAAATAAGGTCGCGGGTTCGAATCCTGGTCGTGTCCACACATCTTTGTGTGTATTGTTTCATCTCCGCTGCTCAATATCAGTGAAGGAAAACATCGTGAGGAAACCAGCATGTCTAAGAACTAATCATTCAAGGACATGTGGCATCCACTAACCCCCACTTGGCCAGCGTGTGTGGATTAAGGCCTAAACTGTTTATTTTAGTTACTTTCATAGTAGGTATCATGACTTACGGAATTCTTTTTTGGGGAAATGCGGCTGATATAGAAACCATCTTTATTTTACAAAATAGAGCTATCTACAAACTAGGAAGCCGTGTTTCTCTAAGAGAGAAATTCAGAGACATAAATATTTTGACTGTCGCTTCTCAATATATTTATGAATTTTTTTTGAATGTGCATAAAAATATTACGAAATTTAAAAAATAAGCGACACACATAATTTAAATACTAGAAATAAGAACGATCTTGTAGCACATCATACTCGACTCCACAAAATCAGTAACTCTTTTATTCTCTATTAGTGTATACGTGTCTACAATAAACTTCCAAATAATATTAGGGAAATGACTATTAACAAATTGAAAATAACTATAAAATCTACGTTATGTAAGAAAGCGTAGTATAACATTTCAGACTATCTAACGGATAAAAACGCTTGGAATTAAGTCGCTCTAATTCAACACAATAAACAAACAAAATGTAATAGTTATAAGTACTTCACTTAAAAAAGAAAAAAGCCTACTGAGTTTTTTGGGAGTGTTTCTCAGTAATTGCCAGCCATTCACTGCATGGTAGGAAAAAATATTGGACTATTTTTAAGTAGACTCGCGTCTCAAAAAAAATGAAGCATATTTTCATTCAATCATTCAACTCTCTAGACTTATAAGATATTTGGGAGAAGTCCCGTGCCCAGCTGTGGGACACAAAGCAGGGTTGAAGTGATGTTACGAATAGGCTCAAAAACTCCTGGAACGATTCATTTAACATGAATCGTTCCAGTAGTTTTTGAGCCTTTTTTTTAGTTTCTGAAAAGCTACATCTTAACTGAGTAATATAGGCTATATTACATGTTGAAATTAATTAGGGATCCGATCCGATCCGAAAATTTCGATAGTGTAACCCAAGGTGTGAAAAAAAATAACGAAAAATATCATTATATCGCGTACGCTGAGGAAATATAGTACAAAAAAGTCCGCGGTACCATGTACCTAACTGTTATAGTTACGTCACATTAACTAGTTACTTTTTCGTCTTAGAATATGCAAATGTAACGCCGGCGCCGGTACAAATTAGACTCAATTATTCGTATCTTGGTATTAACCCATAAATAAATAAATCACCTTATGTATATTCAAGCGTATATCAGTACCTGTAAATTACTTTTACCATTCAAAAGTAGGTATCATGAGTACAATATTTATCAAAATTGAAATTTAAGAAACAGAGCGGTCTATGTCTGTGACTCTAATGGAATTTAACCCTCGACAAAAAATTGGGGTGATTTAAATTTGAGACGTGTATCTGTGTACAAGTTTGTTGCCACGTAGAGCGTTTGTTAATGCGCGGTTTTTAATGCGATTTTTTTTTATAGAAGAGAAGTTTTAGTGGGTACCCTTTGAGACTCCCAAAGTACCCACTAAAATCGCTAGTGTTTCGCAGCGAATCTATCCACCCTTGCGAAGCTGGAGCGGGCCACTATCTAGAAATAAATTTGTTTGCTGTCGTTATTATTCCCTTTTTTAAAGTACCTATATTAAGTATGTGGGTTAAATTGTTTTTCCTTGTACTTGCGTTCCCTAAGAATTTATTCAAGCGGCAAAGACAAGTCGATTGTAATCGACTTTCAACGTTAGAATTAATTATTTATGGACGTATTTACGAATTGCCGCGATTTGATTCTAGGTATTATCTTGCTACTACCCGTGCACGGCTCACACGCACACAGTGACATGCGCAAAGCTGCGAAATTGCGAGGAAACTGACATGATTTGATGATTGATCTTACTTCAATCCATCTATTTTTTCAAACCTTATGTTGTTTTATTTTTAAAAAAGTTCATAAAATTTGAATTACAGAATTTTTGAATTTTTTGGAACAAAGTTCCATATAGAGCGTTACACGTTTTGAGCGGGTAGGGGCTAGACCGAAAAGAACTGTTCTTTCCGACGACACTTCAGTGAAAGAGGATTCCGATTATGCTAAAAATTTTTAGTCGTATGTAATTCGCGTGACAGTGTAAAACGATGAATTGGATAAGATGGCCATAAGAATTTAGGTACTTTTTTGTCCAACGGCTAGATTCTTTTGTAAACATCTAAAACATAATTTTAAGCAATTGTGGATGTATGTACCAACAGCAGAATTTGCATTATAGCAGTCAAGTGCACAGCACTTTGTGGTGAATATGAGTGTGCAACTCATATTCACCACAAAATAGTGAAATAGCAATATGTACTTAAAATGTAAGGATACAGTGTGATTTCTTTTAATAAATGGCCCGCCCTGGTTTCGCGCGGGTAGATATCGGAGATATCGGTGATGTAAATGAGTTTTTTTTGGAAAAATTAAATATTCCAGTTTAGTCCTTGGTCCGATTCTTTTCAAATTCGGTATAAAAATAGCTTAAAACAAATAATTAAACACGTGTTTTTTATTTTCCAATTTTTTTTATTTTTATTTTAATAATACCCAGGTGAAGACTGAGAAATTATTCTGAGGGTGATTTTCTTTGAAGTTGATATCAATACTCCTTCGTGCTTCTTAGCTAAATTACTTTTTATTTTGACACAATGACATGTTTGATAACTCAATGCGATGAATATAATTCGAAATTAAAATTTTATTTTTTCTTGGTTATTTGAATGACAAACTTACATATTTTTTATGAAACCCCTATAGATTTATGAACATGCTTAAGGGTGCCTGCCGATTTCAAAATGTTGCTTACACGCCTACACTGCCTAACAAATTTTGTATGGAGATAGTTCGAGACCCGGGAAAGGATAGTTTTATCCGACTGCGAAAAAATAGGTTAATGGTTTACCGCAATAACCGCGGGCGGAGCCGCGAGCGGAAAACTAGTAAATAATAAACAGTTACCAACCATACAAATAAGCTGCGTCGCCACCCATCGAAGTGAAATTCCAACACATTCATCAACACCAAAATAGACTGACTTATGAAGTCAACTCTTCCGCTTGTCAATTAGTTTTTTAAATACAAAAGAAAAAGAGATACATTAGATAAATGTATTAGGTATAATCCGGGCCAATAAAGAAACAAATCAAAAATGGCGACATGTACTTGTAATGACGGTCTAGACCGTCAGCAATAAAAAGATAGCAGATAGGTGATATATATTTTTAAATATTATGAACCTAGGTGTTGATACCCATTTAAAAATCCAATCGAGCGAATTAAGTGGTAATTAAACACGAAGCAGCGGGTTCCGTACTTTCTTAGAACGTATAAAACCTACTACTGAGTACATACGTATTTAAAATAGAATTTTATTTTTTGTGTGCTGTACCGACGTCTGTGACTAAAGGGGTTCGTACCTGAGAGACTTAGTTCCTGAGGCACCCGTTCCGGAGGGACCCGATTCATTTTTATCTTAATAAATGTAATTTACTAGTAGTTTAGCTAAGAAGTACCGTCTGCACATTATATGTTTAATAAAGTTTGATAATTTACAAATAAAATAAAGTTGAATAATGCAGTTGTGCTTTTCCATAGGAGCATTATTTAAGGTGTGTACCAAGTGCCATCAATCGTCAGTTTACAATAAATGTTTATACATTAAAAAATTTATTTAAGGATTATGATTAAATAAAACACAACTTTAGTTAGTGCCAATATTATAATTACATACTTAGACTCATTTAGATTAATCACAGGTTATAATTACAACCACAATAAAAAATGCGAAAAAAAACCTACTCTACGTGGTATATGACAATTAAAATTAGTGTGAGAGTGTCTTACTTTTAGAAATCATTTTTATACTTTTAATATCGAGTATTCAAAATATCGCAATGGAAAAATTAAATTATATTTTTAGTATCAGTTTTTTAATTCTTAATTTAATATTTTTATTTTACATGTTTTAAATTGATCTACTAGTCAAGTCCTTTCATTTGATACCTATGTTGAGGTAAAATATGTAGGTATGTATACACACACACGTCAAAAACGTCGACATTCTATACCAATTATGATTTCAAATACCTAATTAATTACTTTCGTCTTTAACACATACCTACATTTTTGTACTTCTTTTGTTGACTCTACAAGTTGTCCCAGCATATTCATTTTTGGTAGTATTTAAACTTGTCTAAATTTTGGCTTGCATCCGTAGCGAAACGAGTGCGCTAACTAGTCATTTATATTCAAGGAATATACTCTGTAAGTATCGGTATCATTATTGAAATGAATAAAACCTCGTGACTTACAGTCGATTGTTGATTACTGTCGTGTGCCTTCTAAAGCACGTGCGTCATTATTACTCGAAAAATTTACATTCGTGCTTTGTGAGGACCCACGAAGCTTAGTTTTGCTGAGGTGAAGCTTTGCCTATTAATTACCAAGTGTGGGTACTGCTTAGATATGATGACTTATGACTTAGTCCACTTAGAGCACCCAGCCAAAAAGCACCTGTGCGAAGAGCACCTCGACTTGTCCACGAAGAGCACCTATCAATATTTTTCGCAGGTGCTCTTCGTGGATTAAAATTAGTATTTTTATGTCCACGAAGAGCACCTACGAGTCAGCAGCCTAGTGTTGGAATGCATTTGATTTAAATTCATTATATCAAAGATATCCATAAAATCACTAGAAACTTTATATTAGTATCTATTACATGTGAAAACTTGTAATTGGACATTCTCTATTTATATATGTCTTGTAAAAATATGTATTAGCTGTAAATTTTCCTTAAATAATAAAATAAAATAAAATACATTGAACTATTAATACGATATTATTCTACTACCCTGTGACAATTCACACAACTAATAATTATGTACGATAATGTCGTACATAATTATCAGTGTGAATTATTGTATTGGGTGCACACGTCCGTAAATACACTCGATAGACTTACTCGATCTTGAGCAAGTATTACTGAGTGTACCCACCATTACGAAGGTATCGGTTCTATATTCCTAAAAAGGGGTGTTTATCATGTGGCCGCTAACCGCGATAGCGCTGCGTTGGCGATGGCGCTGGCGGAGCCAAAGTACACGAAGTGTTACGAATTTCACCGATTGCTTCCAGAACTTGTTTACGTGCAATTACTAAATTAGCGCCATATTGTATGTGTATTCCATGTTATAAAAGTCTTGTGCATAATTTTATTAGTGGAAGTGTGTATTGTAAATAAAGGAGCCTGTTGCCGGTGAAAGCAATTAAAATATTGCTATTAGGTATATTTCCAGTAGAAAAGGAGCGCCATTAGTACAAAACAGGCAGTACAGAAAGTTTAAGCAATACAAAAGTAATGGTACTTATTGTGTTATGGCGGTGCTTGATAAAATCTTGTAGAGGGTTCCTGACGATAGATGGCAATAAAGATGTACTAAAAGTGACAGAGCACACATGTGAACCCATCAACAGCGCTCAAGCTAAAATAAAGAATACTATATGTGAACTTTGGCAAGAAGCTGCAGCTACCGACAGCCCCATTGCTACATTGTACAAAAGAAAAATAAATAAATTGCTCGATCAAGGACTCAACTTAGTAGCCGATTGGCCAAATTTTATAAACATCTAGTCTCTTCTCTATAAAATAAAAACGGGATTTCGAGTTAGCCGGCTTTGTGCAAAAACCCGCGGGAGAGATACAAGTTAGTGGTATTAATTTTTAATTTAGAAGAACTCGTAAGCCCCGAAAAAACAGAGGGTTTCTCACAAGCTTAATACGTGTATGTGTGTTTGTGTACTTTTTGTACACGTTTGTAGACACTTAGCGTCTAAACGGATTGAGCGATTTTGATTTTTTATTCAAATGCTGAAAATTAAACAATTAAGTTTAAAATAGTGACATTTGTAAGATAGTGAAACTATATGAAAGTGTTATTATTCGGTAAAATTTAAATTATAGTCAAATGAGTTTTTATTTTTAAATGTTACCTAGACAGCTTTGAAGCATACGTAGGTATGTATAATTAATAAACGTTCTAGTGATATTATAGATATCTTTAATTTGATAACTTCCTTTAAATCAAATGCATTCCAGCACTAGGCTGCTGACTCATAGGTGCTCTTCGTGGACATAAATGTAAAAACTAATTGTTATTCACGAAGAACACCTGCTAAAAATATTGATAGGTTCTCTTTGCACAGGTGCTTTTCGGTTGGGTGCTCTTGACTACTTGACTACCTAAACAAAAATAGATTATATTGCAACTTACCAACATCATTAATAACTATCGTTTCTTTGTATCTATCTAAAACCTATAAAATATCTAAGTGCCTACGATCCTTAGTTAATTTTGTGGTCTTTCTCAGTAAGTGCTAAATGCAAAATCCAATTCGTTTTTAGTGGCTAAGCTCCCGTAAACCATTTTATTACTCGCGTCGTTGTCTTATTTTCAAATTCAATCTAGAAATTCTCAATGATTTTCAAATCATTGCTTTCAGAAAGGTTGTAGCTTCCATTTTATAAGATAGAGTACGAGTAGTACTATAGCATAAACTTCTTTTACACCCATTAAAGAAAATCTTCAGGCTCCTTTACGTATTTTCGCTGTTTGACACGTTAACTGTAGTTTAGAGGTACGGCGCTTCATCAAGCAACGGTTTGAATAAACACCTTAGTTGTTATTCACGATGTGGGAGATAACTCGGTACGCTCCGTTGCGACTTAGCAGAAAAATATGACCGATTTCATTGTTCTCTCTTTGCTATTTGAGCCCTGAGAATCACTTGCGGCCATCAACAACGCGGATACCACACTTAACGAGCCTTGTCGAAGTGATGGAAAATGAGAACGGATGAATTAGCTGTCAGTTATTCAATGATAAAAGTCAAAACAGCATACACGCTCTGTAGGATTAAACAATCGAAATGGCAATGCGGCGCTGCCTTTGTCTTTTGAAAGATAATATCCACCATATGAAGGAACTCATTAAACGATACACATTTATTTTTTATGTAATAGGTATAAGTACCTTTCGTAGATTCAATGTAGGTACAGAAACACACTCATTACCACAAAGGCTGCTATTAAGCAACCACAGACTAGCATGTGTGTGTGCATTTTGCAATAAAGAGTACCTCTACCTATCAATAATACTAAGTAGGTATGTTTTTTTATCATCATAAACTACGACTACCGGTAGCATGATTAGATATCCAATATATAAACATGCACTATGATAGGATTTCCACCAGAGTGGTTATCTGCTCATTTCTTGACGTTCAATTTGGTAACATTTCTGATAATCATTATGTTACAATACCTAAACAGGTTACCTACTCTTAATATTAGCACTGTTTAAAAGATAACAATTTAAAGTGTAAATCCTAACGTGTAATTTAAGACATTGTTAAATTACACGTTAGGATTAATCAACGTAACATTAATTTTGTCCTAACATTCTACTCGAAGAATTTTATGTGTCGTCTATAAACTATGAATAATGTTGGAAAGTACGAAGGTTATGATGTAAATCGATCGTAACGTGGTGCCATCGTCGCCACCATAGCGAGCCAGCGCGAACATCGCAACGTGAAGCGTACCCACACTGCACCGAACGGCGTCCTACGGCGAGGAGAGAGGCACGCACGCTTGGAGTCCTTTGGCGACTAACTGGCGCGGCTGTCCCTGTAGTTTACTTATCATATTTAATCCATTTTTACTGTATTATGACCACGATAGGTCATTTAAATATCTTGGCGAGTGTCAATTCATTACGGGGGACAAGACGAAAATTTAAAAAATTATTTCATCCGCAACAAACTACAAACCTTAATTGGAAATGGCCGAACGGAAAATAAATTTTAATGCTTTTAAGTAATATACTCGTACTTTCTTAAGACGTGGCGCGTATATTACGTATTACGTAGTATATTACTAAGTACATTTTCGTTAACAATGCACGACTAATAATTAATACCTATTAAGTTGTCATAATAGTTTGTCTTTCGTAGTGATATGTGTTGTCATCTCAATGGTTAGATGTGTCGTAAATGATAATATTTAAAAGTTATTTTAGCAATCCTCTTCTACACAATTTAATTCTGATAAAGGACGTACTTTTTAGAATCACGTTGCAATCATGTTGCATTTATTTTGTACCTTCTGTAACTTCATTTCAACCCTTTTAGTGTTCCACTGGTGGACACGGGTCTTCTCTCAACAGTCTCAACTATCTTTCGAGTTGAGAGAAGAGAGATTTTAGGCCTTAATCCACGCACACTGGCCAAGTGCGCATTGGTGGATGTCACTTGTCCTCGAATGATTAGTTCTTAGAGATTACATTTTCCTTATACCATAAAACAATTCACACAAAGATGGGTGTGCATGACTGGGAATCAAACCCGCGACCTTATATTTTAAAGACCAGGCCGATACTACCGCGCCGTTACTACCGGCTACACATCAAGCTATACATTTCCAGTATAAGACTGTACGGAAATCTCTATGTGTAACGGGACTCAGCTGAATATCTGTGTAGGACCTACATCCGTACAAAGATATTTTAAAATTAGACACAATCCGATCCTGACGTCAAATCCGATTGTTTACTCCTAACCAATTTATGAAGCTAAGTAGGTACACTGTATTAGTAAAATTGGTACTCCTTACTAGGATCGAAACCTGTACCTCCGCATAACATTCAGTCACTGTTGTGTCCCATAATGTCTATATTTGGAACTAATTTGTAATGTTAACTTTTACTATGGTATTTTATTTTTATACATTATTGATAATCACTACACTGGCCACAAGATATTGGCCGCGTCGTTGCAGCAAAGAAAATCGTATGTTTTTGAAAAGATTAAAAAAATAACAAAATAAACGATTAAAATACTCACTACTATCAGTAATAAATAGCATTTTGTTTGTTTATTATTTGTTTCTGCAGATACACAAGCGGTACCAAATCTACTTGTACAGTGTAGGTACGTACTTGGTTACAAATACTGGTTAGCAGTACACCCGCGGTTCTGACGTCAGAAAGGCGGTTATCCTATCCTACTAATATTATAAATGCAAAAGTAAATGTGTGTGTGTGTGTGTGTGTGTGTGTGTGTGTGTGTGTGTGTGTGTGAATGTTTGTTGCCACGTAGGTATCACCATAACCGCTCAACCGATTTTATTGAAATTTGAAATGTAGTTAGTGTATACCCTAGAATAGGACATAGGCTAATAATATTTATAAAATTCAGCCCCTAAAAGGGTTAAATAAAGGGATGAAGTTTGTATGCAACTTTTTATTCCTTGGCCCTACTCTCTTAAAATTCGGTACACATAAATCTTAAGACAAATAATGAGACTCGTGTCTTTTATTTTTCCAAAATTACCCCCAAGGGGTGTAAAAAATTAGTTTTATTGTAAAAATTAAAGTTTCTCTGGATCTTTTTAATCCCAAGTCCGGTTCACTCTAAATTCAGCACACATACATAGGTATAACTTAAAAGAAATGATGAAACACGTGTTTCTTATTTTCCCAAAACTACTCCCAGGGGGGGGGGGGTGTAAAACGAGCTTTTTTGGAAAAATTAAATTTTCCAGAACTGTTTAGTCCTTGGTTCGATTCACTTCAAATTTGGTATAAATATAGCTTAAAACATAATAAAACACGTTATTCTATTTTTTTTATATATTTATACTACGCGGGCGAAGCCTGAGAAATTATTCTGAGGGTGAATTGCTTCGAAGTTGATGTTAATACTCCTTCGTGCTTTTTATCTAAATTACTCTTTATTTTGTAACAAGGACATGTTTGATAACTCAATGCGATGAATAGAATTCGAAATTTAAATTTTATTTGTTCTTGGTTTTTTGAATGAAAAACTTACAGTAAGGTCTAATTGACAGTTTTCACCGATGTGATAACCAAGTTAAACATATTTTTTATGAAACCCCTATAGATTTATGGACATGCCTTTGGGGCTTGCCGATTTCCAAATGTTGCTACACTACTTGACTAATTTTGTACAGAGATTGTTCCAAACCCGGGAAAGGATAGTTTTATCCGACTGCGAAAAAAGAGGTTAATGGTTTAGCGCGATAGCCGACATACGCGCGAGTGGAGCCGCGGGCGGAAAACCTACTAGTTTTACCTATTCTTTTCAATTTCTCTGTCGGTGCACTGTTGTTCAGGGGAGGTACCTACGTAGGTACACAAAAGGTACCAAATAACTGCAGAGGCCAATCTGAAGTGTACACCCACCATTCTAATGTATCAACTGTTGCTAATTTTAATTGCCGTTGGGTACCGTTAAAAAAGTTACGGAGTACGAACTTAATCTTATTATTAAATCAAACACATCACATTAAGGATGTTATCTTGTCAATATCGAAGTCTCTAACAGTGAGGCCAATAGTGTAGACATAAATATGTAACGACAGGTGGTAAAGTGGTCATGCTGCGCAGCGCACGCCCAGTGCACCATTCGCATACATTGTAACTACACAAATCTATTATACGAAAACGAACTATATGAGAATCTACACAGAGTATTGATTTGAATAAGACTTTACAAAGCACTTGTAACTAATGGGTCCTGTAGCAAATAGCAGCGCAAGCCTGAAGACGGGAGAATTCAAATTTATTGACCATTAATTCAAAATATTATTTTCACAATATAAGTACTCATTTATTAATTTTGAAATATTAGGTTCCGATTAATTTATATGTGTCGTTAAGATATTTATTATGTATGTAAATATAGTCTTTGTTGATATAATCCTAATCTTTTGTTTTCAGCCGTTAAGTAGTATATGAACGTTTTTTAATATGTTATTCTCCATAAAAATATGAACATGTCTATGCCCAATATCAAAAACAAAGCGCTCAAGTCTGTATTAGCCACCGGTGTAGGCAGAGGTTAATATCACCCATATTTCCCCGTACGTACTAATGGGAGGCGAGCCTATTGCCGTTTATCGGGAACCACTCCAAGTTAGAAACTTTTAAACATTTTTCACTAGACCAAGTGTAAATTATTAGGTATGCAATTAATTAATAAACCACAGTATAGTCTGTTATATAAAAAAGTTTTACTTCCAAATATTATTTATGCAATATCTGCCACTGATACTTAATACTTTTTACAGGGTTCTGTGGATGAAGAAGACAGAGTCTCTGTGAGTAAAAATATAAATGAATAAATCTCTTTGACGTTCATTGCTATAAATTAAAATGATTTTAATTTTTACAGTTAGATCAAAAGAGTGAAACAGATCCGCTAGACTCGAAACAAAAACAATGGATATTGTGTGCTGCGAGGGGAGATTACCACGCATTAGCAAAGATGTGTAAAGAAAACGCCAAGCTTGTCAGGACTAAGGTAAGTCCTCTAATCTTTGATATTAGTAAACTTGAGCAATAATTAAATCTTGTTCATTAGCTCTAAAACAATAACGGTTGTATCTAATTAAGAGACCCGCATAGCAGGCGATAAATGTGATAAGAATAAATGTTGCAAAATATGTATCCCAAAATGCTCTGATCGGATACCAAAAATTTTGCAGAAAAAATGATAAACGTTAACGGATGCAGTTGTCCCCCATTCCCGAGTTTTTAGGCGTTAGTTTGTGCCAAGTGAGAGCACATGTCCAAAAGGTGTGTTTCTAATTGGGTTTCGAGAAGTTCGGACGGCGCCGCTAGCCTGCGCCCCCCGCCGCCGCAACCTATCTTGACATATCTCCGGACGTAATCCCTTGTTTTATTTTACGATACACAAACATCTTCTGATCTTGATTTTTTTCTACACAACCTTTGTTTACTATGTATCCACTTGCACGCTTAATATATGCAATACAGTTGTCATCATAAACTCAGAAATAAAACTGACAATGAGCCAAATTGAAATTTAACTAGGTATACGTAAATTCTTATTGATTGACCACTGAAAATAATTTGATTAGGTACCCATTTATACCTACAGAATACGCAAGTTTAGCTTACTTGTTTTCAAAGCATCAAGATTAAAAAAAAAGTTTTAAGGTAAACTGTTTAATATGCCGTGTCAAAATTAGACAAAAATCGAATTAAAAACAGTTATTTGTATGTAATTAAAACCTGGTTAGCCATTGCTTAAAGATACATTACTGAATGCGCAGTAAAAAGGTAATGATAGTCTCTACTTTTATTGATTCGCTGTAAATCAAGGGTCCAAGCAATTGGATATAAATTTTATTAGCATTCTCTTTCTCGTAGGCATGTGAATAGTCGTTGATAAACTTTATTATAGCTCATCAATCCCTATAAAAAAAGGTTAACGCTGTTGCAAACTTAACTTTTTGTAAATAATTGTCTATCTAACAGTTCTATTCTTCAAAATGTTATATGTATATTTATATTTAGTTTCCGCTCCATGAACTAATAAAGAAACAATAAACATTGTCAGACAATATCTAACACGTGTTTGCTACTGTGCCTGGCTGGTAGACATTTTTCGTATATTCTGTAAAAGAACACTTTGATGCTTATTTTTGTATTTGGCCAACTTGCTGATGGAACTATAGATTTGTGGAAATAACTCGGCGTGTGGGTTCTTATATTTTTTATTACAGGCCCTGCTTGTTCCTCTTTGAAATGAGAAATTTAAACATGTCAACGTTGCTTCCTATCCAAGAAAGTTCGTCTTAATATTTACACTTTATTTATGCTCCACGATGATTAGTCGGGAAATTTATATTAGTTGCTTTTATTACATTCTTTAACACTTCATCACATTCTCGTTTACACTGTGTTTATGTTAAATTCATTTTATCTTGTAAGAAATATAAGAACAGCAACTGAGGAGATTATTTACACGTTTGTTCTATTTCGCAATGTTATTGTTAAAAGAAGCGAAGGAATTTGGTTAAGTTTTCAATGGTACAGGGAATATGACAATTATAGGCCTACGATTGAAAACAAGAAGGTAGCGTGTTTTTGCTAAGGTTTTAGATTATTCCATACAAAGAGTACAACTATTAAAATAAACAATCTTTGTCTTAGAACCAGAGATAACGTTGACTCATCGCATTTCTTTGCTATCTTATCTTGCAAGCGAAGTAAAACAGCAATAGGTATGTCATTGAATTTAGTACATTAGCTGTTTTTTTTTATTCAAAACGCACACACCACAGACCTTTCTTCGGTGCCGGTTTTAAACTTTTATCTGTTATTGTCCTTGTTTTATATTATTAATTATTATTACTATGCTAGTGGTCATGATGTAGTCGGGGGCAAATATTCAGTCATGTTGATGGTAGCCTATAATAGTTATATTTGTGTCGTTTTTCATTTTGCTGTACTCTCTGATATTGTTGGAAGCTCGTTATCTTGTGATTAGATCCACGTCTTTTCTTTGCTCAACTTGGTCTTCGGACCGGTCTGGTCCGGCTTGACTTGATAGAGCACCCATCTCCCTTCTTAGCCATTTTGTAGGGAAGAGAACGACCCGCCCACCGAGCCGCCGCAAGTAGTGACTTTTTGGCGAGTACGCTTACTAGCAGTGGAGTATCCGGGTGTAGATTATGTCATGGTTTCTTGAATGGCTTATTCTTTATAGCCATCTTAAAGTTATATTTGAGGACTTACTGTTACGTTGGCCTTTTTTATGAATCGACCTATGGTATCATCGGTGTTGTTGGTGAAGTATATACAGCTCTCCGTGTGCGTAGAAACTCCAACTACTGCATGGTTAACGCTATCGTGTAGTATATGTCAATCATTAGGCCTCATTTGTGGTCACCAGAAGTCACCTAATTCCATTCCCATATCCCTCGATGAACAAGGATTTTTTCTCTGCCTGACTACGTACCAGGAATAGTGTCAGCTTGGGTTTATGGCATATGCACTCCTGTGATGTCTCCGAGTTTTAATCAGTAGTCAAGCAATAAATTGTTACGATTTAATGAAATCCTATTGCTAAAAAATTATTGCATAGCTCTACCCATTAATAGTTACTTGCCTAAAAATAAGAGAGAAGAATTTAATTTCATCTGGCGAGTGAGAAAGAGATTTATCTGTGATACGATCGTGTAATTGTATTGATAAAGATTTGTTTACTCAGTGAAAATAAATTAAAACTTAGTATTATTATGCTTGATTTACGAGTGCTCGATTCCAACGAGGGCGGAGTTGTCGATCCCAGTAATTATATCCAAATCATTTCGATGTTAGTTGCTTGACCAACGGTTATATTGATCGGATCAAGTTATGGTATTGTTAATTACATTTATATCGGGTCATATAAGTAAAGTTGTATTTAATTTGAATGACTACTTACGTGTTTTATTATATTTGTTAAATATCATTTCGAATTCACCGACAATAAATTTAATAGTATGTGTGGTATTCCATGCTCTAATTGGTGCCTTTAGCTGGTCTGCAATTACAATTTGTGTTTTTTTTGTGGCGCCTACTCACAGACCTCGGATATTCTATTTCATTGTAAAAAACATTTCCAAACATTCGTCTAAGATTTCGGCTGCACGCGCTATTAACGCCGACTCGACAGTGGGAGTGTCGTTGCGGAAAGCAATTTAAGTCCTGATTTATTTCGGTGCAGGGTATCGACTGCGGTGAAATCACTTGTCCTAATTAGATGATTTTGTTTACGTTTCACTCATTTTTATAATGATAGATTAACACTATTTTTACGGTCTATGTTGCGGTCAAAAGACTTATTGGTTTACAACTTCAAATTTACCACGTTTCATCGGTTTGTGATCTTATTTTATCACAGGGCCCATTAATTACCTACCTATGCAAATAAAGAAAAAAACTTCGTATAATTTCTATCATATAAAATTGTTTTACGGGATAGAAGAATTTATCATTCAAAGAAATCGTCTGTTACGTTCGCATATTACCCAACTAGGTGAAGCACATCGACGACAAGAAGTTTTGGAGTGTAGTTTTTTTTACCGTTCTCATTGGTTGCGGTAACTCAACTTCTCGAATATGTCTCGGCCGGCGCCAAGTCGGTGCAACCCGAGATTGACGCTGCGCCTCATTTGACCCGTCCGTCGAACGTGCGCCATTGTTTAGCTATGCGTGTTGAACATGACGACGTCTACAAGCTGACAATTATACACATGTCATCCAAAAATGTTTTTGTTATAATTTACAATTACGTAAGCAAACTTACTCATACTCTGTAGGTATGTGGAGCCGGTGCGAGGAATACGTCTATCGTGCAGCTATACAAATACCTACATCGGGCGGTCCAGTAGGCTGGGTCCATTCTTTGTAGGTACTTAAAATTATTTCTTCCTCAGGTTTCTTGTTGCGAACACCTAGTATTCAACCTATTTTTCTATTTTATGACTCCATATATTTTATTACTTTTTAGAAATAGCTGACAGGTATTACTTATAGGTAAATTCTAATCCTTATACCTAACGGAGAATTTTTTAATAACGTGTAGATGGGGGGTCTTGTTAAAATGCGACCTAGGCGCGTAGCATAAGGCACTTGCGCGGGAGTGCAAGTCACTCCCACTATAAGTGATTTCCAACATGGTGACGCAGCATTATTGTAATAGTTGTTTGTTTAGTGGTTCTACCTTACTCATGTATCAGCCTAATCATATATGCATAGTTTTGTTTTTATACAGATGTTTCATTATAGAGTTCATGGGCGTGTGATGTTGGGCGCAATCAAATTTAAAATAAGACAGTACAGCATTCGTACTGTTTCAGTAATTTAAATCTGGCGCCATACTCTGACGAATGATATACCTACATAACAGGTAGATCAAGCAATACCAATTTAGTTAGTGCAAGTGAGATTGATTGACAGTGGTAAAAACTGGTTTCGTAATTTAAATTCAACAATTAAAAAAAACTTAACTTATATCTAGGCATATATTTTAACTTAATTAATCATACTCTTGCGAAATTTTTACATTAATTACTCAATGATTATGTTCTAACAAAGTATAGGTACGCAGTTTATATACAGTTCACCGCGGGATAAGTATTAAGGGATGTTTTAAGTCAGTGGTTGTCTATCGTTTGTGTTGTATTCTCCGAACGGGTGCGGGTTTGTTATTACAAAACACGAAAGCATGCTAATTGAAATTCAACATGAAAGGGATAATAAGGGTGGCAGGGGACTTGGCCCTTTGACTACCTCCGCCATACGCCACGCAGTGCGCAACTGCGAAGATCACTATTGCCCAACTTACAACCTAACTTTGTACCGCACGACTTTGTATTACAGATTTCAATCTCTTGGAATATTACATTCTGTACGCAATATAGTTATGAGTACCCAGTGGCTAAAACAAAAAAAAATACAAAGAAAGCATAGCTTCGCGCCTGTCTTACCCGAATGTGTAGGCAGAGGCTATGTTTAGGTTTCATCCATAGTAGTGGTGAGCCTATTGTCTTTCATCGGGCACACAGAGTGAATAAAAAAAATATTCCAAAGATCCGTTCTACATTTTTATACGATACTTTTACACATATTAATGTGTGACAATTTAAATGTACAATGTGTGTAATATCCAATAACATTCAATACTATGTATTTATCTATTAGGTAGGTACGTGTGGTCATGGTCTCGCTCGTGTATTCAAGTTGTGTTAACACCGCACTGCTCATGTAAGGTTGTAATTTCAGCATTCTGTGGCCCGCGTGACAAATGACTCTACTTTGTACACGTTGAACATCTCGTGTTCGCAAATTTCCTCTCAGTTTAATTTCGAAAATATTTTTACGAGTTAGTTTTGTGTCTATTTATACATTAAGTAGGGTAGGCACCTACAGTATGTAATATGGTCACATTTTAATTTACCAAATTGGAGCTATCGCTACATATGGGGGAGATGGGTGTGCAATTTACGAAAACCGACAGTGGATGCGGGGGAGACCTCGCACTTTACCATGGCACATTAATTAACCGAGCTGAATCTACATACGGCGCCACAACCACGTTGAGAGCCTAGTGGTGGCAAGAGCGTAGATTTACGACACGTTCAACCACCATCTATTCGATAAACTAATTGCAGAGCAGAACTATTGTTTCTAAATACTAGGTAGAAATGGAGCCTAAATGATCGTCTAGTTCGATTGTCGTATTTGTCGTACAGCATCGGGAATTATTCGATTTAACGATAATAAAACAATGCGAGACATTGATAAACTACATAGGTGGTCAGTTCGGTTCTATTGTAATAATATGGTAAGAATTTTAAGCTATACATTTCTAGTAGAAGCTGATCTCATGTTGTATAGAATTTCCGTACAACGAGAGGTCAGCTGAAACTGGAATTGTATAGCTTTGTTTAGCTGTGTGTACAAAGTGGCATTAGGGTTTACTAAAGCTAAAGCAATGTAAGCGAGTGGCCCACAGGCGTAACATACCGATGTGTGTCATGTTTGCTTCTTGAATATATTTTTTTAAAGCAATGGATAAACCTCCCGATATTTTGGCTATTGTTAGGAAATCGGAATCGTAAATTCGCCGTATTGTTGATAATAATATGATACATCCATTCTAGTTTGAGTGTTCTATATTGACATTAAATGCGAACAGCTTGTCGTTGCAAAGCTTGCCGGCGGCATACACGCCGCACACCCTCATAGCTCCCGGCATTTAGCAACAGATACGTGCAACGTTCCTGTATGTATTACCTACCCTTGTTTCCATGATTTCACTCATGACTGTTTTAGACCGCGAATTTGTATGTCACATATTTTCTGAAAATTTTCAATATTCTGTTCAACTTTTTTGTAAATTTTTGAGTAAATCTATTTATTTTATTAAATGTTTTTCTTTTCTTAAAAATCTAATACGTAGTAACTACTAGAAAACTTTAAAAAAATCATGGTAGGCATCTTTAAGTAAAATCCATAACAGTTACGGCGTGACGTGACTAAGGGAAACAGGGATACATTTGTGGCAATCGAATAACCGGTAATATCAATAGGTACCTACTTATTAGTTAACCCTGTATGTCCGTGACTGTTAACAACCCCTCTTACATTTGCAAAAGATACAATTTCACTTCAACCCTTTTTAGTGTCCTACTGCTAGGCACGGGTCTTCTCTCAAGTATCTTACGAGTGTGTGGATTAAGGCCTCAAGCCTTAATCCACACACGCTGGCCTAATGCGGGTTGGTGGATGTCACATGTCCTCGAATGATTAGTTTTTAGACATGCTGGTTTCGTCACGATGTTTTCCTTCACCGATATTGAGTAAACATGTGTGGGCCGAAACCGCGACCTTACATTTCAAAGGCGAGGCTTATACCGCTGCGCTGCGGTGCACTGTGCTGTAAAAGATACATTACTTAGTAATAAATAGGTACTTACTAAAATATACCATTAAGTAAATCTGTTAATCTTAGCAGCAGAAGCGGGGGCGTCAACTTGTCTCGATTTACTTTCATCTTGATCTATACACGTACTCTTACTCAGCTATCGTAAGACAAAAATAATTATCTTAGAAGCAGTAGCAATAGGCGAAGCATGAGGTAGGCCGCTGCCGCTAAGCCACTTCGATTCGTTTTAGGCGGCAATGAGCGGCTTGTAAATCAAAGGGATTCTACATAATTAAGCTTATAATTAATGAAAAGACTGCTTTATTTATAGGCGCAGTCATTCTTAAAATTGGTACATTTTGATAAGACCACACCAAGAAGACGTGATTAACACATGTTACATGTTAATAGAAGTGATAGTGGTCTTGAATAAATGCGATATTTTGTTTGGTTATTTTAGTAAACATGTTTAATGATTTAACTACGCTGTCAAATAACAGTTATGGCTTATAATATAAAAGTTATAAAAATAATTACTAGAGTTATGTTTCCTTATCATATTTTCATTCATAATGAAAAATATCACAGCTACACAGGAAATGTACATTTAATAAAAGCAGAAAAAGACTTGATTTACAACAGGCACGTCTAATATTTTTAGTAAATACATTAATGAACACTTTGGGAGCGGTTCCTCTTCTAAACCCCTATCGGTGAACGAGTGTCTTTTAAATTAGATCCGCCACCACAGCGGGCTCGACCCGCTCCCTATTAATTTGTTTATATTAAAGACGTTCACTTGCGCAGTCAATCACAATTGTCGTCATCCGACCGATATACGATTTGTTTTCTAAAGATCTTAACCGTGTTTTGGTTATTTCTGTACAATTGAAGCTTTTAAATTTAGTGTCACCGCAACTCTCCGGAGACACTCTAAACATTTGTCTCGGGATATTTATCGCCGCGGCTCGTCGACTACATCATCCAGCCGGCATTGTGGCAATCGATCAGAAGCCGCGCGGGCCCATCTAAATTGATTATTTATTCAAGCTTAGTTAAATCTTTAAGCAGTTTCGTTATTTGTAGACTAAACAGACAGGAAGTGGTTAAATGCTTATTTGAAATGTGTGGCGTGCCTTAACACCTCGTTTGTCAAAGTGGCAAATTTTTAATTTATTGTATATTTACATGAGTAAATTTTATACCGACTTGGTGATAAATTATATTATTGACTAGATCACGTGAATTTTAGTCCCATTTTAATTTAATTTAGAGTAAAAAACAGGGGTAAAAACGGTGTGTTTAAGCTTAGGTTAAGTCTAAATAATGGATGCTAAGTACTTAAGGAGCTAATGAAATAGAAAAATCTCTAGATTCTGATACAGTTACTTATATTGAAACCCCAAAAAATCTTACTTTTACTATATAATGTACTTTGCTACCTACCTCTTTAAAGATATTCCCGTGTAAAACGACATGAGGGGCACGGCCGCATGACCTCCCGGGGCAAACGGGGATAAGTACACGCCGCACTCGGGTGGAAATATAAAACATGTTCATTATTTTAAGGCTAATTGGGAAGGCCGCTTGCAGCGAAGTAGGTGAGAGTTGCCACCGCCGCCCGCCCACGGCAGTACCGAATTCGAGCATCGTGTAACGGCCTCATTACGGTATAAATGCGAGTATACGTATATACACTGTTTCTGCATTAAAGCCAAATGAAATACTACTTACAACGTTTTGTAAGGAGTGTCTAATGGCATATATGTACTTACTTTACTTAATACCGACATTATACCATTATCTTACCTCTGCAACAAAAGTTTGTAGTAAGTTCGAAGACTACCGTTGATTTTATATATTATTAAATATGATTATAAAATGTAACTGAAAACTCTGCTCAAAATGAAGCATCAGTATCGTTTAGGTACAAAATAATGTCCTTATCAGTTTTCAAGCTTATGAATAGATAAGTTCTTAGCTAAATTTATAAGAAGGATTTATCCCCGTCTTTGATGATATCCCCGCCCGAGGCGTATACGTTATTGTAAAAGTTTTATATTTTGTTGCAGATTGAGCGTTGTTTTACTGAAAAACTTCTTTTCATAGAATAAAATACAAAAGAAGTTTACTAAGTACAAACCCTTGCGATAAAATTACCCTTTTCCATGCCAAACTTTTAATTAATTAAATTTAAAAGAGACTGTCTACGTTGACGATAATTTCTTCAGTTTTATTCGGGGAATGTTTTATTGTTAGTGATATTTCTTTTAAGAAATAATATCGTACGTTTGATACCTAATCTGAATAATAGGTACAATAGGTAACAGGTATTGTTCTAAACTGATTCAACAAAACTGATAATTCACATGATAATTACCATGTGTGGGATAATATGAACTCGGTCCCAGTGAAAATCGATCATAATTCCTATTATTTCTCAGGTATAATGAATTACCTATGTTGACTTAGGCTTTATCAGAAGGCAGAAGCAGAACAAAAATCCGCGGTTGGACGTGACGGCACCGCGCCTGAATATTGAATTTATTCCTCCAGAGATACTTTATACAATTATGAACGGAGGTGCCGCCACGGGAACCTATTAAAATATTGGAGATAAGATCAAACTTTTAGTATGGACGAGGTGGGCTGGCCTGGCCGTCTTATAAACAAGAATCGTATCTCGGCCGCTTCCACAGCACGCTCGCTCTCGCTTATAGGTTTGTGTTTACAATTGTTTCTAATTATGAACTAATCAAACATTCAATCCGATATTGTATGTAATTATCTTGTGATGTTTGTTTTTATTTGTAATTTGTTATTTAATTGGCTTCTGATTATGAAGTGGTCGAAGTATTTTAACAGTGTTGGTGTTGTCTTGTTAGACATTTACGCATTCAAATTTGCTTTGAGAAAGTTTAAATTGAACTGATTGTTTTTCTTATAAGTTCTTCGTTTAAGTAGGTACTTATAAAAATAAAACCTACTTACCTACCACAAACAGTTGATTATAATTTATGCTTATTCGCATGTTGGTATTGCTAGCTATCACAAACCACCTACAATTGGTGAAGAAAATAGACGGCCATCAGATATTATCAATTAGTAAGTCAGGTATTTTTATTTTCTGTGGCTTTTATTGATACATCGATATGTGTAACCCATAATAGCCGATTCATCCAACTTATTTTAATTAATTAATTCTAGCTTATAACTTAGTTCAGCAGTAAAATTTCCCTTTAAAAATACATTTATGATATGGGTTTTCATCTGATCCATCCTTCTAAAAAAATGTGTTTCACTTGCGGCAAAGCCACGCAATACGAACACTAAATGACTTGGGAGGTGTCCAGACGCAGTGACTAACTGCCTAAGGCCTCTGCGTAACATATGAGGGCGGCTGAATATAGTTTTTAATTAGAGTCTGCCTACCGACCCAACGAGACCTCTATTTGTTTTAACAAATGCAAAGAAAAGAGAACGCGATGTAATCGCAACGATAACCGATAGGTATGAAATTGTTCACTTGTAGTTTTTTTTTCATTCTGTCATGTTAAAGGAACTGTCAGTCCAATGTGTTACGAGTTGTCTCTCATACATGGATAAATGTAATAAATGACAAAATGTAGGAAATAAATAGATAATTCATCATCATCATCATCGTCATCATCATCAGCCTATTTTGGTCTACTGCTGGAGATGGGCCTCTCCTAAAGTACGCCACTGAGCACGATCCGTGGCTTTTCTGATCCAGTTCTTACCAGCCGCCCTGCTGAGATCGTCTCTCCACGTCACTAATAGATAATCAAATATACATAACATACATAGCACAGCGGTGGCGCAGTGGTAAGAATATAAGACCGCGGGTTCGAATCCCAGTCGTGCCCACACATCTTTGTGTGAATTGTTTCATCACCGCTGCTCTATATCGGTTAAGGAAAACATCGTAAGGAAACCGGCATGTCTAAGACCTAATCATTCGAGGACATGTGACATCCACCAAACCGCACTTGGCCAGCGTGTGTGGATAATACTAATAATAATAATGATTTATTACTTCAAAAAGTTTATTATGGATTAAGGCCTAAAAACTCTCTCACTAGTAAGATAGTTGAGAGGAGACCTGTGCGACTAGTGGGACACTAAAAAGGGTTGCAGTGAGACAATGGCCAGGAAAGTTACGCCGAAAGGCAAAATTGTAAAACCCTACAGAAGTATCCAAAACAGATTCAGGTCCTAGATGCCCTGGCATCTTATCTAGAAAACTATTTAATGAGGAATCCCAATAATACGTAATAGTGCAATGGTAAAACTAGTATACAAAAGCATTATTCTCGTTGTATTAGTAGGTGCAGTATTTTTAATTCATGATAAGTATTTACTTTCCTTTTGGGCGTTTTTTATATATCTGCTGTTATGGCAAGTTAGAAGTTGTGTAATCTGGTATAATAAGATTAATGATGTAGCTGTCGTCGCAAATTAAGTTCCCTTCAAGATTTTAATAAGGCCTCTGTCGAGCAAAAGTTAGTTATGAATTCATGTAAATTGCCAAGTTTGTACTAGACTTTGGAAATGTCGGTCATTGTCGATAAAATCTTCGCTAAGCCTCGGGTCCAATATGTAAGTTTCAATTAAAATTCTTTTATCTTCGCTACTGCCGTTGAATTGGTCCAATGAACGATTCGTTTTGCATAAATGCCCGCCAGCTGTTTACAATAATCGATGATATGTTTTTACGAGTTACATTTTCAATTTATTGATATTCATTCTTGGTTGGACAATTTATTTGTATCGATAATGATTCAAAGACTTCTGTTTATTTTTTATCGACGACTCGCTGATGGGTTTACGATGGTGCATCTTGGCTTGAATGATATATCACGACTTGTAATTATTTCACTAAGAAATCTATATATATTAAAAAAATAATAGAGAATAGCTGCAAATTGAGACGAAAATAATAGGTGCCATAATTAATGTACCTTTTAGCTTTGTCGTTAGGTACTAGAGTGTGTAGAAAATATCTTTATTGATTCGATTTGGTACCAAACATATGCGCCAAGTCCTTATTGTTCATGGTGGGGTCGCGTCGTTGTAAATCGTATTGTTTTTGTTTGTGTAGTCTCCAAATTCTGTTAAAACTGAACCTCTAAAGGCATTAACTGTAGGTAGGTACAATCGGAGGTAGGTATGCTGTTGGCGCAACTAACTGACGACAGCGAGTTCAAACAGTTTTTCACATCTCGGTGAGATAAGTGCATTTGCTTGTAGCGACACGATGCGCCGCGTCGGCGATCGGCCGGCAAGGCTGCCTCAATGGGAGTTCATTCTTTATTTATTCACGTTTTTGTAATTAAGGTCAGTAAAAAGAAATAACATTACAGTGAATAAAACAAACAAAACAATGGGCTTCAACAAACTTCGGTCACAATGTTGGTATACAAGTTTGCGACGAGTGCGAGGACCAATGAATAGTTGTTGTCACACGCACTTGTCCGTATCCTCGTACGTAGGCACTACGTATAAAATAAAATAACAACCCTTTCTTGACCCACCAATGCGCACGGAATTTCTCATAAATGAACTGTCTCAATTCAATAATACAGAATGCTGACACACGTGCTCGAATGTATAGTATTAAGACATGCTGGTTTTGTCATAATGTTTTCCTTCACCCAGTTTATTGTGCAGCAGTGAAGAAATATTTGCCAGGAATATGTAGCTATGTAGGCATTACCCAGGTTCGAACCCACGAACTATATTTTAAACTTAAGTCGGATGCCTCTACGCTGCTACTGCAGCGCTGCTCATGATGATGATCATGCATAGTTCAATAATAAATATAGCTTCACGCCTGGATTTAGCTAAATGTGTAGACAGTGGTAAATTCCTTGTGCCTATCTTAGTCAAAATCTCGTGTGTCGGATTAGCGCAACGCAATGAATATGCTAACACAAATAAATAGAATAGCCAGGGAACGAAACGAAAATTGAACGGAACGTTGATAAAATAAGAGAATTTAGGAGCAGATCGTGAGGAATGAGACATCGACGCAAGAGTGCAGAGGCGGTGGAGCAGCTGACACCTGTCATCACGCAATTTATTAGTCGCTCCGAAATAACGGAGTCAGTGAACGTTCAAACAAAATGAACAGACAACGCTCTATTAACTACACATCCTCGGGGTGCAACCGTTAACAACTACACAATTAAATTCACAAGTAACGTCGTTTGATATACATACTTACACACATTCAACATGCTAAAAATATTTGTGTTATCTTAATTTGCTATAGGTAAGTAGGATAGATATTGTTATTTGTTGTGCGTTAACGTGAGATTTCTAGACACCTTTTAGCTTGTATACCAAAACAAAGAGTAGAGTATTTACACAACGTATTTACTCTTAAATAGTATCTTTTTATATTATCGTTTGCTACTTACCTACGAAGCAATCTTTATACAATCCTTGCACATTTTCAAATTAAATACGACAAGTCTATTGAAATCAACTGTAGATTATGGAGAGATGATTTGTTCATGACAAAAACCTTTAGATTAAAAACACAATCTTTCAAAATAAATAAAACTTAATAATATGGCCAATTTTTAATCAATACCTAGAAAAAAATATAATTATCTATCAACAAATGCAACAATCTTCTTTGACATAGACTAAAAGCGTTAAAGGAGTTAGTGCCCACAATGGCGGGTACATTTTAATGATAGAGGTAGGTATCCTGAATTTTAACTATGATATTAAAGTATTCCAAAGCAAAACACAAATTATATTTATAAATAGGTAAGTATGTGTAAACTGAATAAGAATAATGCGTTCGAATTTGTCTTGGCTTTGATTTATGTATTAGTTGCATGTGTAAGTGGTGGTGCACACAAGGGAAACGACAATTCGTGGTGAGCTGCGCGCGTTCTCTACAGTCTGATGCAGTGTTTTGGCGCTTAATAACTGTCGACGAGTGTTTGCGTCACTGTGTCTGCAATGCTTATGATAATATATTGCCTCTTATTTTAGACATCCCCATTCACCACGCTTATAGCCATACGAGCCCATCGTTGACGATGTAGACATCCGTCATCCTAAAACGACATTTGTGACGACTGATTGTTTATTGCTTTGAAGTTTTTACGATTAAATTTAGTAGATATACTTGTAGCTTTTGAAATTCTGGTCAATATCATGGTTATATTTAGGAATGGCAATGTGCACTTATTGCATTCAGATTAATACAATAAAATTACTTATTATTCATACTAACGGGATTATTAGGTAATCATATTAACGGGTTTTAAGTACCTAAGTAATTGCTTCCGTTGCATGTTTTAAGGACCTTAATCTCTCCCTTTACGTTAAGGGAATTGTCCTTAACTAGCTACTCTTCTTGATAATCTGGAGTCTTCGAAAGCATTTGTAGGCTAACACGTTCTTTTGACATCTGAGCACTCAAAACAAAATAATTGACAGCTTTAATTTTATATCCTTTTTTAAATCAACTTCGATGGCCAGATCGACACTTTCCCAAAGATCCTTGTTGCAAATAAGACTTTACTGCAAACCCTCATAACGAAAAGCTTTTCCGTCCGGCTAATTTTTCTATTTGACGAGAAGACGTAGGTCTACCAATTTTCACGGAACAATGTGCAACGGAATGTGTACCAATTACTTAATACTCAATAACTTTATTGCTTTACCATAAGTTAGTAGATGCTTAGGTGGTAAGTGCTTATTATAATATAATCATTATGGACCCTGTTGGGCACGGTTAAAGTGTTAGATGAGAGGAAGCTCTGATTTTATATAACAATAAAAATATATATTTGTAGCCTGTGGAGCTATATTAACTTTTTTATTTACTTGAATATCAATAACTGTTATGCTCTACTGCAATGAATATTAATTCAATTTTTAGATCAATTTAGCCTAAACCCTGTAGAATTGTCTGATGAGAGATAAAATGGCAGTCATAGAAAAAATAAGGTTACAGCAAACTTTTTCCTTTTTAGGTTTTCGTAGTCAAGAAGAAACCCTTGTTTCGTTAGGTCCGTCTGCCTGTCCGTGGGTTAGCTCAAAGACGCTTGATACTACAGAGTTATAATTTGGCATGGTAGTTTACGAAATATTAGACTTAACAGCTGTAATTATAGTCAAAATCAAATATCCCTCCTTCTCTACAAGTTTGTTTGTAATTAGTAATAAAATTCGTGAAATATGATAGATGAATTAAAGGAACACTATTACGGCCAAGGATTTATCATGCATACTTAGAACTACGAGTATGTACGCATTTATGACAAACAACTACAGAACTTTGCGAGTAACCTGACGATCTCTTGGCCGATTTTAACGTTATATAAACTAGCACGAACGAAAGATTCGTTTACAAAGTAGTATTTAATGTTTACTATTTCAACAATAACAAAAAATATTAGTAAAAAATAATCATCAGTATCAAGTATGCCTAATCACCAGTAACCATATCATGTTAGCACAAGTCCTTCAGTTCATTTTAGTTTAAGACAATATTTTCAGCAAAATGTTCCTTTGCGTTTAACAAGAGACATAGAAGCAAACATTTTTTTTGCTGAATATTGCTTTCGCTTTACTTGAACTTTTTTAACTTCAAAATAATTAATAGATTCTTCAAAGACATTTTACTTGATAGTGTTTGTGTCAAAAGTTCTATTTATATGGAGCTATTCAGATCACTGTGCGTAGGTCGCACAGTCATTACCGAACCTCATCTTTGTACACGCATGGGGTATAGCACTGATGGGATATTAAGGTTATTACCGGCGAAATTGGTCTGACCGACCGCTGAGGAAGCTGCACACCGAGACCTATTAGTGGTATTACATATTTCATATGATCCACCGTCGATCGACGATTATGGGTGTATTAAAATGCTGTCTGGCCGTCTCCTGATCATGGGAATATGCACAGCCTTCACATTTATCTACGTTTTTTACAGTTTAGTAGGTAATTCGGTGATCATCGGGCGTAAGAGGCGGCGCGATGTAGGTACATTATGGGTACTACCCGAAGGTTAATCTGATTTTTAACGTTCATATTATTTTTTACCTCTATTGTGAGAAAGGAACTTAAATGTATAATCTTCAGACAGATACAAAACCATTTACCGTTTCTTATTTAATTAATGTACTACCCCAATAAGGAGATCTGAATTAACACAATTTCCTAGCTTTCATATTCTACACTCGTCACTTGAAACAACAGAATAAGCAAAATAAAACTTATGAAATCTTAATTTCCACTTAATTTGTTTCAGGATCCATTTACGGTAAGCAATGCAAGATCCTACGCAAGTCATACCTGTATTTAGGTGAGGCATGTTCTTGTGTTTTAGTTGTAAGTTCACTAATTTATTTATTTTCTTTTTCGGTACCAAATCTTCTCAATGCACCATGATCTTCGACTGTAGGGTGTAAGTATACATTTTATGTAAATAATTAAATATTTAAATGTAGTATAATCAAATCGTAGTACCTATGAATTACACCTACATATATTATGTATATGGAGTTAGATTAAAATCACTATTGATTAGTAGTAAAGCCTGAGTTGTTATAGTTGTACGTTACAGTTGTTATATATCCCTACACAAAGTAAATGCATCCTTATCATCGTGATGTTATGGAGTACCTATATAGTATAGCTTTACTGTAATTCGTTAACTTGAAGCTAGAAAAATCATCTGTCGTATTTCCTATAATACATAGAATACTTATTGTATTAGAAATTATCTACTTAGATAGTGAAGTTGGATGGTACCTACTCTTGTATATTAACGGCAATGTCAACGTACATATATGCATAATTACGCAGTGACAAGATGATAATTAGTGGCGTGGAAGACGCATCGTTCCGCGGATCCTAATTGATGTACATGCAAACGCAATCAATATGACGTGCTAGCGGATGTTGGCCGGCACACGGGGACATCAACTAAGTATGTCCTAATCGAATATATACAGTCAGCCAATGTACTGACACACGTTTAACAGTTCCTTGTTACTGTTGATACTATGTGTTACCTACACCTTCTAAGTTTAAAGCAATCGTTTTAGTTTACGACCTTTTCTTGTAGTGGCGCTGGTAGCAGTATAAATTGATGTTCGGAACAGCCAAATAATCGGGTATAATAGCGAGCATTAGCTACTATTTACTACCCTTTACGTACTAATTTAACATGTAACTTAATTTACTTAGGATATTCAGTAGGCCCTTAGATTACATTGCCCGTTGTACGAGTAAGTTCTTGGCCCATATTAAACGATGCATTTGCTCAGTGATATCTCCTACATCATACAATGAAAAGTCGCCAACCTAGCCTTTCATCTCCTAGAATTATTCGTCTGATTACATTCTTGCGATGTCCACGACAGTTAAGGTGTCCAAAGACTTGGCCGGGTTTTTAAACTCGGACAAGTCCTCGGAAGAGAATCACTCTTCACGTCCGCCGTTGTCAATCATGGTTGCCGGATTCTGGTGGTGGATTAAATTTCAATTAAAACGGGACATTTGAAGATGAAACTGTATTATCAAGTAAAAGTTAGCATGAGTTTACACTTAACCATTTCATACTTCGTGGAATTCACAATAGCTTTTAAACATACACCAAATATAAATTACGATTTTCACTTAGAAAATGGACGGAAGTTCCTTAGTGACATCACCCATGAAAACCGCTGATGTGCTTATAAAATTCTGACATCGATTATCCTGTCGGGTTAAGCTATGGTAGATCGATTGCGTTTAAAGATGGTCAACATGAAGGTAACTCTTGAAACAAAAACTTCATTCAAATACGTGGTACCTCATTCTGAGGTTAACCTCAATTTTTCAGCAGGGTATGGGTTGCCTAAATAATATAAGGTTTATCTTTCTACTATGGGTACTGGAACACATTCTGGGCACTTTCAAGTAATTTTTGAAATGCACCACGCATTCTAGTTGCCTAAGTTACTATGTTACTATACCCAGATCGAGCAAAATGTTTCCTGATACTAAACCATAACCATAATTCAGTGCCTCGGCTTTTTTAAATGCGTTAAAATAGTTAGTCACTCACTCATTCGACGCGCAAAGAGATTTATATCGTCCAGATAATTAGGTTTTCTTTGTACCTACATGAAACTCGTAGGTATAATCCCGCTTTAAATTTATTGGGTTGGCCGACTATAAATTTGTAAATTCTGTAGTCCGGTGACCGGAAACGTAGCATTAATGAGATTTTTGTTTTAAGGGCGGTCTAAGAACCCTTATACATATATTTAATCTTAACGTGACATTTGTTAGCAGCTTATTTACTATACAATACTTAAACTTGTAACTTTTTCCACATGCCTATCGCTGATTCGTCCCGTTTCAACGTTATGCTGCGATGGTACAAAAACGGCCAACATTCAGTATGTAAGTACTAGTACTTTTTAAATAATTTACTTATTTATTATAGTAACTTCACAGATTGTGGTTGGTTGGTCACATGTGGTACATTTATATTGATCATTACGCTTAATGTAAATGTACCACATGTAATTTAAATGTAATTAATAAAGGTAATCATGCTTTCGTACAGAGTATAAGAGAAAAAGAAAACAGAACACGTAAATGATACTAACAAAACATTTTTACTCGACCAGTATCGAGTTTGCAAACACTAAAACGCGTAGGTAGAGATATACACATGGAAAATCGTGCCTGTGCCCAATGTGCGCTGCAAATTAACAGCGCTTCCCTCGAGGCCAATATTTCTCCGAGCGACGTCGAACCTAGGACCGCCCGCCACTAACTACCCCACTGAATCAGCGACGATCACGCCTACATCTTGTACATACGCCGATTGGTACGTAACTCGTACCCTTGGCTCGAATAAAGTAATATATATTCGCTAGACTTAACTGCTGACTGAAAACCTTGGCGCACCTCAGGTGTCGAGATTTTATGGGCTCCGGGAGAACGTGGGTCAATCGCATCACCATTAAAGCGTGTATTTATCGAGTTCTTTTTCATTTGCAATGCAATTTGTAACGTAATGACTGGTCATACGTTTCATTATTATCGTTGCAAAGCGGCCTTTTACTGCTTAATCTAATTTAACAAATATGTTAAATTATTTAATATAACATTTCGTTATGGGTGGTGTCTATTGTCTACTAATTAAAAGATTAATTAAAATTTAATAGAGCAACTTAAAAATAGCTGTAGAAGAACAGAGTCTAACAAAAATTATAAACCCAAAATACGATTTTAAATTATACTACACTTACCATAACGTTTTAAATATTAAAATGACCATCGATGAAGGCAAGCTAATTCCTATAACTATGCTAATAACACCTACCTTCAACAAAATATAATCTTTAATCTGGATGCAAATCATCCTAATACGTTCCGATTATAAAGAGCTATAATTTCGGCATTATATTGTCCATCATAGTGTTTTACATACCTCTACAAAAATAAAAAGCTGGCAATCAAGTAATTTGTTTTCTCGACCTACTAAACTCTTTTCGTGATGGAATCGTGTTTTAGTCTTAGTTCGGAATATATTACTTCATAATTTGGCATCGTCTTAAAAATTATAGTGTTATTAGAGTGATGGTTACTGTTTTAAATTTCGGTTTGTTTAGATAAATTTAGGTAGCATTGAGATTTGTTTTATTTATTTGTTTATTTCAGACGGCTATGCATTGGGCTTGTAAGCGCGGTGATGAAAATTTAGTGAAACTATTGGGCGGAGTCGCTAAACTAGTAGTCAACGAGAGATCGGTGAGTGCGGCGTGCATGTTGATTTTACTTATTTGAATGTAAACATGTATTTTAGTTTTAATGTCTTCCTCTTAATTTTAAAGGGCTATAATTTGAACTGTCGTGAGATGAATATTGACTTTATGTTCAGTGAGATGAATACAGTAAGTTTTTCGTTAAAAAATATACTTGGTGCTACAGTCTATAGTTCATTTCATTAGAGTTCTTAATTAAATACTTCTGGCTTATTTTTTAGTTTATTTATACCTCGACTGTATTTTATGTAACTTCAATACTGTTTAAAATAAATTGTACTTTAAGACAAAACGTACAAGTGCCCTCCTATTAGCAGTAAACCCGTAAGTACCCATTAGCGTGTTCGCACACGACAGACATTCGGCGTCGGATTTTTTTTGCTGTTGATCAAGTCCGATATAGCAACGGATTAGTTTACGTGATTAAGTCAATGCCTAACGGTCTTATTCATAAAACCCATAGAGAACTCTTTAGTTAAAATGGACTTTGTCTCTTTCTCACTAGTATTAATGCCAAGATGACAGACAAAGACAAACTGATTATAAACCTATTTTAGCAATAGTGAGCTTTTATGACGTTTATGAGTACGGGGATTAGGTAATCTATAATATAAAATTTAATTGCAAAATGTGTTGGTAAGCGCATAACTCGAAAACGGCTGAACAGATTTCGCTAATTCTTTTTTTAGAATTGAAATTTGATATGGGTACTTAGTATGAGGTTTTAGTTTAGTTATTTAACACAGAGTTCATGATTCCTTGTGTGTTGATTTAATCACACTATTAGTTCTGTAATTCACATAATTTCTTGACGCGCCGATCAAGTTGCATAGTAAAATGGCATTCTTGTAATTGTCATATTTATATCATGAACGTCAAAGAGCTCGCGTGACGCAAACTTGACACAAGCGTATCTGACAGCGTTGTCAAAATTACGAGAATACGAAAAGGGCCGTTTTGATCGAAACTTAACTGCAACTGAAATTATTTAATTACGTGAATTGGCCTACTGATCTCGTTAAATCACTACTTACACCTATTTTATAAATGCAAAAATAACTGTCATTGGTACCGACTTCCGAATTAAATTTAATTTGGTACAGAAATAGTCTAGAGCCTGAAAAAAGACCTAGGCTACTTTTGATCCTAATACCACTCAGGCAAACCCGCAGGCGGAAACTAGTTAAATATAAATCGATTCTTGCAATCTAATCTATTATTGCAAACTTTTATCGTTGGTGAATATAGGGTGATTGGTAATTAGTGTAAAAAGAAACTTTTGGGAGCAACTATTTTTTTAGTTAAATTTCCTTTTTAATATTAAAACGCGCAGTAGAGAGGACGATAAAGGAATGTAGAGTAGTGAGTGAGAGATAAGGTGAAGAGAAGCGAGCGGCGCGCAGTAGGTACTATTAGCGTCATCATGAGCCACTAATTACCAGTCACCCTGTATATCTGGTGAAACTTCCTTAATATGTCTGATTGTCTTGAGTGTAATTATCTATCTATTACAAGTATGTTAGAAAAGTAGTATAATGTAACAGTATATCAGTTATCTGATTTCCATTAGCGTTGTTGCGATAGCGATAGTCTATCGATAGTAAGTATCGTGATACTATTGTGGCCTTGAAAATCAGTTACCCTATCGATAGTCCTATCGAAACTATCGACCCACGACTACACTATTGATACCAACACTCCCGATAATATCGATGCTATCGAATGAACGCGTGACGATAGTATCAATACTGTCGACAGTAATGATAGTTACTATTTCAAAACTATTGATACTATTGCAATGCGTAGATAGATCATCGATAGTCCTACTATTTTGATGCAATACCTACTATTGATAATATCGATAGTATCTCGACAGCTTTCAATAGTATTGCCTGTTTTCACTATTGATAATATTGCAACATTTCGATAGGACTATTCGCGCTAATGACTATTTTTCGAGGTCAACTATCGATAGCTAAACTATCGCTTTTACAACAACGCTAGTTTCTATACCATGGCTCTGCTTAGCTTGGGATCAGATCACCGTGTACCGTGTGTGTTAATGTCCCAAAATATTATTATTATGAACTTTAGATCAAATTGTTTACTCCCCTTACAAAACGAGCCCTTTAAAAGAATGATGCCATTCAGATTCCAATAAATCTAAAATGGGTAAAGTTAATTATTTGTTAATATCCGCGGTGAGAGCCATCGTATGCTTCACTGTTACCTAGAAGCACTTAATGACCAATCAAATTTACTTATTGCGAGCTATTTTGCCTCCTTTACTGTATCGTTAAACTGTCGTAACAATCTTTTTCATGTGGCGTTGGGCATCGTCGGCGACGGAAGTAGAATGGGGTAAGTCTGCCAGCACTTATTGTTAGACTACCTACTTGTAGATTCGAGGGAAGTGATGGTAAATTTATTTTCGCACAACTCAGCATTTTAATACCTCTTCGTTCCTAATAAAGCTGTAGACGTTTTATGGCATCGTACTTAACGTTTAGAATAACGCCCTTGTACTGCATAAAACCACTTTAGGATGAAAGGTAATAGTGACATTTAAGATTACGTCGGCAAACCACTTTTAAGCACCAACACTACGTTTGTATTTCTATTCATGCCCATCGTACTAATGTTATAAAAGATAAAGTTGGTTTAGATGTGTGGATGTGTAATATGTGGATGTTTGTTACTCCTTCCCGCAAAAACTACCTATAATATAGTCTGGGACAGCACATAGGCTACTTTTTAATCTAAACCCACGCAGGCGAAGCCGCGAGCAGAAGCTATTTGATATGTGGACGTTTTTACTCTTTCACGCAAAAGTTACTGGACGGATTTGAATAAAATTTGGCGCAGCGATAGATTATAGTCTGGAATAGCTGGGCTACTTTTTATACTAATACCATGTGAAAAATCCAACCTTTATCCTTCCATCTTTTCACATTCCTGGTAAGTAGTAACGTTTCTGTTTTAATTTAAATCTATCAAAATTTAAAAATTATTCCTATTATTTTGATATATCAATCGTTATTGGATTTGAACTTGAAACCTAACGTGCCCCTGGATCTTGTGTCCTTAATTTCCTACTGTTTTTCTAATATATTTGTTTCTCGAAAGTATTAAAAGCTAATTCTGAACTGATTACTATTTATTTCTACTACAATACTTCCTACTCTATATTTGCGTGTCTAAAATACTAGCTACCTACTTTCAAGTTCTCATAACCATGTAGACGAAGGCGCAGGCGGGAGAGCTAGCTTAAAACCCTATCTACTTAACCCAACAAAATCAATTTGACCATCTTTAGTCAAAAAAGAGTGCCACAAATAATGAGTGTAACTGTGTGGAAATTTGTTGCCTGGTAGCGCCTCTGATAGACCGATTTAATTTTTTTTATTATTTTAAAACTGAATTAATCGAGATTGTTCTTAGCTTGGTTTAAAAATATACACTGGGGCTTATTGAATATCTAATTTAGACTTAGGTATTTATAAATACATACCCAAAAGTGTTGTTATACTTTGTTAAAACTTGAGGTAATGAAACAAAGTTATATTTGTCTCTGTTGACGCGTTACGTTTTTCAACAGACCAAAAAGATGGTAGTTTTCAATTCTACAATATGGTTTTTTATGTATTTAAGAAGAAAACAGTGTAGGTATAACAAAGATATTAGGCCTTTCATTGGCGAAGGCTAGAAATTTGAAAGAGAGAAGACTGGGCAAAATAAATTTCTTGGTTACCTACGCCGACGTTCAAACCTACTAAGAAGTATGTACTACATTTTTTTGTGCTATTTAAAACTTTTAGGCGTTGCATAATACTTAATTAAGTACGTTAAATTGATTAATTCCTAGGGACGCCGTGGGAATCGTGTTTTAAGGACTCTTCGCTGGTATCTTCTAATATCTTTGTTATACCTAAATCTAATTCTTTTATTATTTTTTGTTGGAAAGCTGGTTATTCTCTTGTGGTCCCTTTCAAATTTGATCAAGATCAGGGTTTGGAATCTCGCACTTTAGACATTTATCTCTAATTTACATATATGTCGAAAGAAAATGGCGAATTTATTAGTTTTCAATCGTGTCAATCGATGCCGTGAGGCATCGATTGACACGATTGAAAACTAGATAGATTTTGAGTTATTTCGAAAGAAGCGTCATTTTTATGCTAAGCTCCTGCGGCCTGCCAAAAGTATACGAGATTGTTCTAAACACATAATACTAAGTGGGTACGTTTGCAGTCGGTTTTGTGTTTTTATTGGAAAAATAATTATTTTTTATCAGGCACAGGCACAGAATACCTTACCTATAGATGTGTGTTAAAATAGTTTTCTTTGCGACACACTTTCATAGTAGGTTAATAATATTCCAGTTTAATATCAAATGGCGAATAATATTAAAGATGGTACCATATTAGATTCTTCAACGGGGAGGTTTATGAAAAGCTGAGAACAGATGTGAATCTTTATAATAATGTACGTACTTCCCCTTCGCTTCGCACTTCGCAAGATATATTTCATAGCCAGTGGTCCCTAACGTCAAATGCGCAATCTGTAGTGATGCCTATTAAAATCGACATATTTGTACTATTTTGTGGGAACCAAAAATCTGTTATGACTAAAAAACACAATGTTTAATTAAACATCGGTATATTCTCTTAAATCTCGATCGGTTCGAGACCACTGTTTATATCAGACAGGTGCTGTGTGTTCTGTATAACTTGCGTTAATTCCAGAGCACTGACTCAATCACTGACTAGATACTGCCGACTAAACGTCACTTCAGGTATTGTGTGAAATTGTAATCCTCAAAAGTTGGCAGGATATCAGGAAAGATAGCTAATTTTGATTGAAGAATAACTTGAAATTCTTGAACGAACAATCGAAATTAGCTTGTGGTTGGACGATAATGTAAGTACCTAGTGGAAACTAGTGTAGGCTAGTTAGGGGAGCGCGAGCGCTCAGCTATGCGGTGACCGACCAAGGCCTCGATTCTCGGGCTTTAGACATTCATCCCTAACAGACATAATAATATGTCGAAAATAAATAAGGATTATATTAGTTATCTGATATTTTTTCGACGTTCATCTATTTGAGTTAAATGTACATTGGTCGTTCATCTTTTTAACCTACAAAAAGGTGTCTCCACCGGTCAGTGAAAAAAAAACAAGGAAATTACCATTATTCTTTCTTAATTATATTTCCATATGTACCCGGGCCCGGGCCGCGATTCTCGCATTGTATAGCACATATACAATGCGAGAATCGCGGCCTGGGGCGATTCTTGCATATTAGACATTTATCTCTAATAGACATTTCTCGAACAAAAATAGCTATTTCTTTTGTTTTTTAATGTTATCCGACATTTTTTTTCGACATTTATCTAATAAACATTTAGCTCAAATAGACAAATGTCGAAAATATGTCAATCATATGAAAACTAATGAAATCCTTATTTATTTTGAACATATGTCTATTAAATATACCAGATAAATAATAATACGTATCTGGTCAGTGTGTAATAGACATGATTCCTGGGTACAAAAATCAAACTTCTATTAAGTTCGTCACATCCATGAATAACTTTAAATGTGCAATGTAATGATTGACAACCCAGACGCATAGTTTTTTCACTTATCTTTCTAATGAAAATTACCGGTTCATCCGTTTAGGCGTTACACAGGTTAAACAAAGACCGTTGAAAATAATGTGAACTTATTTTTGTTTAATTATTATAAATACATACCTAAATAAACGTCAAAGTTAAAGAGTAGGAGTTCCCTACGTCATAACCAGTGACTGGATTAGGTAGTGCCATTTGGGGTTAACAACCTCCAATGTTATATTAAAATATTTTCTCTTATTACAAATTATGAAAGAAAATAAGTAAGTAGTTTTTAATATGTATTAAATTTTAAATGTTTATTATTTCTGAAATGAAAACTTTAGTAATTTTTACTACATGTTCAGAAAAACAAATACCTTTTCTATGAATTATAGTTGAATTTTATATAAACAAAAATATGGCTGCAATGGCTGCAAATTCAACAGTACAAATTTTAAAAGCAAAAGCAACAATTTACGATTTCTTTTTTAACAATATATTTTTTTAATTAATTCGTGGCATATAAAAGTCCTTTAGCCGATTTAAACTATATTAATCTTCAGTGTGACCAGCTCTTATCGAAATAGTAAATCACGCTCGGTTGGTATGTCTATATTAAAATATTGTCATGAAATCCCGCAAAATTGCACTACTTGTACTGGTCGTTGCGAGGGTTAATTGATTGATTAAGTAAATTAAAAATAAGTCTCAAATATTTTTTAATAATCTAGGTGACTGAAAATTTAAATTAGTCATCTTGCCTATCGTAATAGTCTATGGGGTAAAAACATAATTATAATACATGTTTAACATTTATTTCAGGGCTACACACCTTTACACATCGCTATGCAGTTTCGTCACGAAAACGTGTATAGGCTTTTAGTAGAAGTGTACGGTAAGTAACAATAATGAATAATACCTATGTATTATCACATAAAATAGCGCCACGCCTGTATTACCCGAAGGTGTAGGCAGAGGTGAATATCACCCATTTATCGCCAGCTATGTTTAGGTCCCATACGAAATAAGAGGCTAGCCTATTGCCGTTAATCGGGCATAAGTCCGAACTTCGAGCTGCAACTAAAATTCTTTAAGTAGGTACCTATTTTAGAAGTCTTTACTCGACCTGGGTTTCGAACCTGGGTCCTCGCGGATACTAAAAGAACATATTTGCCACTGGACCACGGAGGCAGTTTTAATAGGTATTGTGTTTCCTATGTATTTAAATAGGTATTAACTATTAAGTCTCCGAATTCGGCTCTAATTGTCCTAAAATAAAAGCATATGAAGCATGGCACTGTCTAATCGGTTTTTTGTGATAGGTATAGTAGTGCCTACAACAAGTAAAGGGCTGATTTTTAAATGGAAATGTCGATCGTTTTTAGGTACTTATATTCTGTATAACAAACGAAAATTAGAAACCAACTGGTACCACTAGTTGGCGTAGGAATAGAAAAAAACTTAACTATCTTGCGTGTGTAAGTGTAAAATGTAGATATGTAAGTAACGTTCAATTATAAGTAACTCACAAACAATAGGTTAAATAACAAATTCGAAATAATATGGATTGTCTATCCAAATACTTTACTTATAGTCCGGTCAATTTAAACATAAAAATAGTGATCAAATAAAGAAAATTCCGACAGAGCCAAATCTTCGTAGAGACCTTAGGTTTTCCACAAGGAATAAAGTGTCAAAAGTCCCCATCAGTCCCATGTGAGCTTAGGGACTTATGGGGGGCCCAAGGTCAAAATTTTCAGTCTTTTGGATTTTTCTCGAAAACGGTAAGATTTATCGAAAAAGTACCTCAGAGCAAAGTTGTAGATCTTAAAATTCTCTATTAAAATGGTCCATATGATTTTTTCTCTAACACCCACTATTTCCCAGATATTCCGCTTGTAAGAATCACGTTCTACATAATATGCACACATTTACACAATACCTGTGAGGTAGTGTACTCGGCGCGTTTTTTTTAACGTGGTAACCCCGGTAGGCCTATTCCACGAACCTTTAAGACGTTATTTTCAGGAACAATAATTAATTAATATGTAGTATGAAGATTATTGATATGGGTTAACTGTCGGTTACTGAGTTTAACTGTCGTTCTAACTTTTTTTTATTACTTTAATCTGACTCATACTCTTTATATTCAACTTCAACAATCGAACTTTACTGCCCCTTGCTCCAGAAAAACTTCTTAACACTATTTTTTGCAATTGCAAAAGGTTGTAGTGCCAAATGTGGCTGTAAAAAAGTAGGGTTGCAGTGTTCTCCAGCGTGTACCAATTGCCAAGGTGTCTCTTGCTCAAATGTTCAATTAAATACAAGAGAGGAAGATTCATGTGATTTTTAGGAAGAGACGACTGATTCATCGTCATTTTAACAATTTCTAAGCGTTCAGCGTTCACAAAAAGGAGAAGAAGAAGAACAAGAAGAAATTGAAGAAAACATGATTGTTGAAGTTGAATATGAAGAGTATGAGTCAGATTAAAGTAATAAAAAAAGTTAGAACGACAGTTAAACTCAGTAACCCATATCAATAATTTCATACTATTAAATAATTATTGTTCCTGAAAATAACGTCATAAAGGTTCGTGGAATAGGCCTACCGGGGATACCACGTTAAAAAAAACGCGCCGAGTACACTACCTCACAGGTATTGTGTAAATGTGTGCATATTATGTAGAACGTGATTCTTACAAGCGGAATATCTGGGAAATAGTGGGTCATAGAGAAAAAATCATATGGACCATTTTAATAGAGAATTTTAAGATCTACAACTTTGCTCTGAGGTACTTTTTCGATAAATCTTACCGTTTTCGAGAAAAATCCAAAATTTGAAAATTTTGACCTTGGGCCCCGAATAAGTCCCTAAGCTCACATGGGACTGATGGGGACTTTTGACACTTTATTCCTTGTGGTAAACCTAAGGTCTCTACGAAGATTTGGCTCTGTCGGAATTTTCTTTATTTCAATTGTCTAAAATGACCGGACTATTACACAAGCAATGTGACAAAATAAAGCTTACGACTCTATGAGCCGTGACTTTGTTTTTCTATAGCTAATGTATGTAATTTTTTTTCAATTTCATACACTTCAATTTAATACTATGAGATTGTCTTCAATAACGCGAAACGCAAAACTGACATAATTTGAGGAACCCAGTCGTCTTATAACACTACAGAATCGCCGCGCCATCTAGTTAAAAGTAACGTGAACCACCTTGTGCAACATGGAAACGTAACCAAGCTCATTGTCTTGTTATGTAGTTAAGGTTATTGTAGCAGATGGCACTGCGAGCATTTATTTGTTTAGTTTTTACCACTTAGAGGTTTTTTATCTAAGTAAGCGGGAATGATCTTGTTGCCACTTTAACTATCTATTACTATAAGGAGACAGCTGTCAAGTGTGGCGATACCGCTGGTATCCCCATCTGACCATTAGACAAACATAGATTTTACTTCAATTTATTTTGCCGTTTAAAATTGAAGCTTGAGTTAGTCCCCTTCTGTGAACTGTGAAAATTGTAAATATTATTTATTTTTTCATTTTAGGTGCTGACCCAAACGTTCGTGACTGGTCCGGCAGAAAACCTAGACAGTATTTAGTGCATATGGACACGTCGCTATCACCAGGTTCTTACAGAAGTATGTTAATATTTTTATACAATTTACTGGTTTATATAAAAAAATCCTTTAGTGTAAAACTTTAAGTGTAAGCCAAAGATATTTTACAGAAGCTGATACGTTTGATAATCGCCGAACGGTAACCTCACTTCCAGTTATAAGAACCCCCTCCACCACTATCAATAGTGTTTATTCAAGTAAGATAATACGAGATCTCACAGTTTCACTTGTCTCGTTTTGTCCCGTCATTCTTACTTAGATTAGATTTACATCTTTTTATGCGATGGGTTTAGCAGGATAAGGTGATTAATAATGAACGAATAAATGATTAATTATGCCTTTGTTAGTACTTAAGCTACAGTTACATGAGGGAACGAAAATGTCCTTGTACATAATGATTCATTATTTTGTATGTCTATATTTTTAATAATGCTAGCTATTCATCTGCCTAGATTTATCGCGTAATTTACAGTTTTCACTTCAAAGTATCTCCTCAGTGAGTAATATTACGATACCTAGCTATAGTGTCGAACGATATCATAAGTCAAACATGCGTTCGTGCTACCGTTTTTCACACATTGACGTTTGTAAACGATCATAATACGGATACGATTACGAGACTAAATTGTTCGTGCTACTGAATGTTAGTTCCTTATACGACCGTGGTGACGCTGCTCTGGTTTTCATACAAAATATTACGCGCACGATTACTAATAAGAGAACCGCTTTTTGTGCTAAGGGTCTTCCTAAAGGACTCTCTGACGCATGACATGACATCTTGATAATTTCATTTAAATATCGACGAACGCAATATAACATACTGGCCAATATTAGAAGCATCTATATTGGCATAATTAGTCACGGTATCTCTTTGTTGAATATATTATTATGCCCTCTTATTTTACAGTTGTTTTTATAAAGTCTAATTAAAGCCTAGGGGTCATCATCATAAAGGAATCATTTTTGCCGCCATACTCGTATCAACACCATATTAGTTGAATAATCCTATAAAATAATGTATGTGGACCATGAATCCAAATGCATAAAACTGCATGCCTACATAATATACAGTCATCCGTCATCAAAAGCACAGCTCCTTCGTCTACTATTGGCGCATTATACCGTAAGATTTAAACCATACAACAATAGCAATATATACTTTGCCACCACTATAAAGTAACAACGTGACTACAACACAGCCCAGGAGTCTTCCATTTTTTGACTTGGCATAATGTTGCATATTTTATTCATTCTAGCAAAATCAACACCATCGAATAGTCAAGGTTACTTAGATTTTGATGGCCAGTTTTTTTTAATCACGGTGCAGGTCGAACTATTCACTCACAATATTATCTTGAACAGAACTAATTTCAGGAAAATCGTCAGCAGGCTAAATACGGTTCGGATACTGCGCAGCGTACTCTCTTCCAGAATATTATTAAGTATAGTTTTTTTCTCTTTAGCCCTAAAAAGTAATAGAATGAGCTCGCTTATCCTCATATTTTAGTAATATTCTTTTTTACTTATTTTTAAATCTGTCCGGTCAGGAACAAAAATTGGGCACTACGTCTGAATATCTCGTACCGTTATATCTCCATAACCGAAGCCTCCCATGCTGGCTCGATTTCAATCGTCATTCATTTGCATGCATGCAAATTTAATACCAAGCGTATTATTTTATTTACGTGTGGTTCCTTCTACATAGCATATCTTCGAATGTAGAATTTTAAAGTTAAATTTAGGTTTTGTCATATTTCCCTGATAGTGTAGCACTTTTCGTGGTGATCAATAACAGCGGCCCTTAGCGAATACAAGATATAGCAATGGTGACATAGACAGGAACTGCTATTCACATTTATAGTTTTAATCATTCTATGGAAAAGAATTTATGTAATCACATTTAACCTTGTCACAACGTAAATCAATAAATAAATATCATAGCACGATCAAACTAATAAAAAGGTTTCAGTTCAACTACGGCCAAGGAACATTCGTATATATAAAGAATTCGTTTATGAAGTTTGTTGTCCTACAGTTAAACATAGTTCTGAATAGAGCTCTCTCGGTCTCTACACAATTAAAAAAGTTACAATTTACTTGAAACACGTAAATGAATTTATTTGAAAACTGGTTAACCTTTACATTCCGCGACTGTAACCACCATTCAGTAGGAATATAAATAGTTAGGTAATATAAGTTTAACTTAACCTGGTAAACCCATGTGTAGTGTGCTTAAAATATGTTTTGTGTAAATAATCACACACGAAATCTAGGGGTGGAGGTGAAGTTTGGTATACACAATAAAATTAACTAATAAATTAAAAATTATATATGAGTTTGCACTTGCTACACTATATGTTAAGGGATTTTCTGTTTCCATGTCACTGTAGTTGTGTAGTGTCTCTTACCATCATTGTTTGTCACAATGTTAACACAACACAAGATAACCTGAAACAATGTACACAGTTTATCCTCTTTTTGTTCAATAGCTAGACAACTTTTATCTGAAGAATATTTGAGATTTTGACTGAAATTCCGTAGACTTACAGTCAAAAATATTCCTCGGAGAACAGTTATCTTGCCACTAAATAAGAAACTCGAAGAGAAGGCTTCTATTATAGTATTTTACACTATCTTTATTTTTTCTATATTTTATCTATCTATCTTTTTTTTTACTATCTGTCGTTGGGGGCTGAGTCATCTTTGTCCGTGGGTATACACCTTTAATTGAATCCCACACGTGGTCCCCAGGTGGTGCAAATCAGATAACAATCAACTGATGGTAGGCTTCGGCCGTGGTTAGTGACCACCCACCAGACAAAGCCGCACCGCCAAGCGGCCTTGCCGTGTTCTGGTGCGATGTCTGGTGACACCATGCTGAGAGGGTGGGTCGGAATTGTTGCTCCTTTAAGGTTTCTAACCATATGGAGGCTCATTCCACTGCCACCTTCTCAGCGATAATCATTCGTATTCACGAGTGAATCGGTATACTAGGCTGGCGCGTTCCATCGTAGACTACATCATTGCTTAACATCAGGCAAGTTGTAGTCAAGCGCCAGCCTATAACAGAAAAAAAAAAAATGAAATTCTAAGTAGTCGAAGAATCCAATGATGTCAACATGGTTTTTGGAGTTCATTAATTGCTGGTAAGTGGAAGAAAAAGTTGAGCAACCACTTGAATTCTACTTTTATCTATGCCTTTCACCATTTTAAAAACAATATTGTATCCGTGCATTTTCGTAAAATACAGGTAAAGTTCAACAGAATCTCATTTTTACAGATTCCTTAACAGAATTCCGTTGTCGACAGATTCCTAATTCTAGATTTTTAATACAATAATTTGTTACCGATTTTCACCATACATCTTTTACCAGACAAATACGGTCAGGACAATAAAATTAGTCCTTGAAGAAGACATCTGGTTCACTCGCAACATATATTAAAAAATTACAGGTAGTCGAGACCAATTCTAGTTGTGGCTAGGGCGCCAATCTTTTAACGGGTCGGGAAAGTCGGTCTTTCCGAATAGCAAGCTTTCCTATACTCTCAGCAAGAATATCCATAGGTATCCCTAAATTTGTTTGCAAGTTTGTCGATTGCCGGTTGGATTTCAAGTTTACGGTTATTTTAGTTGTTTAATTTGTTACAGGGAAGGGGATCAGTAAATATTTAGTAAATCTTTTTATTAGTTTAAGATTCCTTTTCATTAAACGCAAGCAGACAAATAAGATCCAACAGATGTTCTAAGTTTCTGGTTCCTTGAAATATTTATGAATGTTTAGACCGATTAAACTAATTTAGTTAAGGCGAAGCCAGCTAATGCCTGAGCATCGGCCATTCCAAGGGCTAGCTCCTGTGACTTACCAAACTCCGAAAGTTAGTATTATTATTGTTCTTTCTCATCTTCGTAATATGTAAGAACTTTATCATACGAAACGGTTACAACTAGTTCGCGCACTTTCTTTAGATAAGCGAATATTATATTACAGAAAATGGTAACAAATTTGTCTCTGCAGAGGGTCTAGAATTTTGCGTAAGACGACTATCCGTTCCGCTATGAGAACTTTATTCTTCTCTTTGTGTAATGTCCAAGCTTCATATCCGTGTCTCAGTATTTGTCCTATGACCGTCATATAAATGCGCCATTTGGTGTTCGTACTGAGAACCTCGGATAACACTTATCTACTGCTAACACATTATGCAGAGCTGCGCTGCTTCGCAAGGTGATTTGGACGCTAATGTCTTTCTTCTCCACACGACATTATGTTTTCATGTGAATTATACTTAGGCGTACCATACGAGCTTCTGCCTCTCTGACCTTAACACTGGTTTCCCCAAGTATGCATGACGCAACTTTTTTTCTTCTTGATACATGACCATTTTACTATATCTTTTTAATCTCTTATTATTTTTCTTGATCAAAACATGTCAAACTCTATCGTAATAAAACCCGTTGAAAAAGATTGAATCCTTGATTCTCTAAGACCCGTTAAACCCTACGCAAATATAATCCGTTGTTGGTGCCGTAGGTCCATTGGTAGGTGCTTACGGCGCACCAAACAAAAGGCTAAGTCGTCAATAACCTATCACCTTGTCTTCCATTTAGTTGTATCCCACCCTCTAGTGCAGATAGGAGTGTGCTAGAGCATAGGCGTCAAAGTGTATCCTTATTTTAGCCCAGTGACTACCGAAAACTCGTCTGTCAGCTTGTTTTCAACCCGAACCTTCATTCTGCCTTCTTTTGTGGCAACCACAATCATATCCACTAGTTATTCGGGTATGAAAAATCTCATTTTAATTAAAAATAAGCATTGATTTTTTTCAATGGTACCTACCTAGTAGTAGATGTATTGTCTGTCGACAATTGTATCTGTTGTAATTTTCTCTGATATATTTTAAATTAATGCTGCTATCAGTACGGACAGTGTCCAATCAAAAAACAATACGATTAGTATATTACAGTCTATGCCAATCTATAATAACTTACTGTATACTAGTCTGAAGAGCTGCTTCAAAAACACACTTATTGAAGCTTGAACGAGCTCAAAGGGCTATATTGAAAATAGCCCATAACAAGCCCTGGCGTTACCCAACTGATGATCTCTATACTGAGTGCAAGCTTCTTCGTGTCAGGCATACATATCGTCCGCACTAAGGGGCCGTTCAAATATTACGTAAGCAGATTTATTACAATCATTTACCCCCCCATCCCCCTTGTCAGCAAAAGTAAGCAAAGCTCTTACCCCCTCCTCCCATGCTTACGTAAACATTTTTCAATTATAAATGTATTTCTTTTATATTGTAATTATAATGTTATAATTATAATTTTAAAAATAAGGAAATAGATTTAAGATAAAGATTAGATTTTACTGATACAGAGTATTCAACATAGAGTAAGGGACAAAAATATTATAATTTTACGAACATAACAAACTTATTTTAAATTTTTAGTACACAAATTAAATTCAAATTAACAGTCTTCAGTCCATGAAACCCGAATCCATGATTCTAAGTTTTCGATGACATTGGATTGCTGCTCAGTGTTGTGAGTCTGCTCACTTTCATCCGATTTTTTCTTCAATTCTCTTAGATACAATAATATCTAGTTCCTTGTCGAACTTTGCTTGTAATTTATAATTTCGCCACACTTCGTTAACTAACTTTTGTACATTTTGTACTTTTGTACTTGCATGAGATTTTTTAAAACTTTGAAAAAATTTTTGGTATAACTTGGATTTGTCTATTTGAAACGACATCTTATTTAAACGTTAAACTTTGGCTAATGGAAGCAACGGTAACACAAATGTTAACTTGCTTTGCTATGCTTACAATACGTCTACTCGCTATAGTATCCAAACAAAACAATACACTAACGGAGAAAATTTAGACAAGTGAATAGCGCGCGGTAATTCCCTTAATCGGTTCTAAAGCGAGTGCCTAAACGTATGCATTATTTGCGGGAATTTTTAAAAATGCGTTTCGTTTTAAGCATAGACAATGTGAGGGTTGCCATTTGTGTAAAAAAGTAAATAACTACCGATGACGTAATCATCATCTAGACTCCCCTACCCCCCATGTCATCCAAAATAAGCAAAACAAAGACCCCCCCCCCCCACCCCCCATAGTGCTTACGTAATACTTGAACGGCCCCTTAATGCGGTTTCACAAGCATGCTAAACAAAAAGCTCGTGCCTCACATAGAACTCTAAAATGGAATATTCCGCGAGTACACTCCACATTAGCACGCAGGTCAATTGCTTTTACTGGTCCCTATCTTTATACAGAACTTTATAGATTTAATAGAGAAATAATCAACATGACGTACTTCTGTATAAAATCTATCATTTTCAAATGGTTGTCATCGAAGAATTATAGTCAAACTGAGGGCTTGATGAGTATCGTAAAATAAATAGAATTTTAGAGTAGAATTGTCTATTTTTTGATTAGCTACTAAGTTACTGGGAAGAGACTGGACTCCACGACACAGGGAATCCTAGTGTGGGGTCCAGAGAAACTGTACCAACTTGTTTGTAACCTTAACTTGTAATCTACATTCATTGTTGTCTTTGTATTGTTTTTGTCATTAAATAAAATTTATTATTATTATTTATCAGTGGAATTCCTAAAGACAAGTAAACTAAGGCCAGACGCGTTTCCAATAGCTAATCAATAGGTATTTCATGAATTTAAAAATGTTCACAGAAAAAGAGGGGTTCCTTCGGATCGGATCTTTGAACGTTCGAGTTAAGAAAACCACTGAAGCGTTCAGTAATTTTTTGGGAGTAGGAGCTACTAGATCATCTGCATACGTGTCTAAACCTACACGAGACCGCGAAGACAGAAAGTCTGACGATTGTGACCAACTTAAGAGTTGGGGCTCAGCCGATAATATTCAGGTAAGTTGTGAATAAATAGTTTTTATAAGTATCCAACGCTTGCTTTATCAATATACATAAGGTACATTATGGAAGTACCTGCTTTGAACGGGTCCGGTTGTCAATACCTACATTGCAAAAAACCTATGTAGTAAATTATCCACATATCATATCCTCTACTTCGCATTATGACTAAACCGCATAATGACATGGTAGCAAAATGCCTAATTTTTCAAAATAGGTTCAGTTTGATACGAAACTATTTACTGGAAATACATAATATTTCATTTCGTTGTTATATTGGCACATTATAGTTAAAATGGTTTATAATTTAAAGTTTATTACAAATCAAAAGGGAAAACCGGCTCTTCTTTGTAATGGCCATCGCTACAATTTTGGAAAAAATAATAAAAACGGGAGCCTGTGGAGGTGTATCAACAAGCATGAATGTTTGGCGACTGTAACTTTAGATAAAAATAAAGAGAAGATTATCAGAAAGTGCTAGTATTGGTGCAAGTACTAGTGCGAGTACTGGTGCGAGTTCTGATGCTAGTACTGGTGCGAGTACTAGTCCGAGTACCGGTGCGAGTACTGGTGCGAGTACTGGTGTGAGTACTGGTGCGAGTACTGGCGCGAGTACTGGTGCGACTACTGGTGCGAGTATTGGTGCGAGTACTGGTGTGAATACTGGTGCAAGTACTGGTGCGAGCGGCCTGCGTTATTATTTTTATCACCCTCCACAAGTTCCACTTGATCCACAACCAGACGAAGTTATTGCCTCTGAGTTAAGAGAGGAACCAGTAACTGCTGGTTTAATTTATAGAAAAAATGTTTTTCTGTAAAAATAACCAAATACATATATATACTATATGTATATGGCTATTTTTACAGAAATTGCCTCAAACAAAACAATCACTTCAACCCTTTTTAGTGTCCCACTCGTGGGCCCCGTGCCCACGAGTGGGACACTTCTTCTCTCAATTATCTTTCGAGTTGAAAGTCCACACATGCTGGCCAAGTGCGGGTTGGTGGATGTTACATGTCCACGAATGATTAGTTTTTAGACATGCTGGTTTCCTCACGATGTTTTCCTTCACCAATTTTGAGCAGCGGCGATGAAAGAATTTATTCTATGATGTGGGCGCCACTGGGAATCGAACCCGTGACCTTATATTTCTAAGGCGACGCCCGTATCGCTGCGCCACCGTTGCTCCTAAAAAAACATGGTAAAAAAATTAACTATATATATATTTAAACAACCTACAAAAATAAGCAAAGATTACTACTAGTGTTATTCTAAACGGTACATAATTATTCAGTTCTTCCCAGTCCGTGTCAATAATAATATAAAACATATTAGCAGGTAGATAGCAATCTTTGAGCTACGGTCCTGACTATCACTTTATTTGTATTGCGTTTATATGTTTTCAGAAAGAAGACAAGTTTATGCCGCCCCCCTCGAGTAGTAAAGTACGTCGCCGTGGGGCAACCGGTCGCCGTGGAGTTGCAGTAAACCATAGTCGCAGCACGCCATCAACGCCAGATCAGGTAACTTAAAAATAACAAATAAATAAATATTCTGGGACATTAACACACACGGTCATCTGGTCCCAAGCTAAGCAGAGCTTGTGTTATGGAAACCAGGTATATACTATACATATAATACTTTTCTTTTGTAAATATATACATAAAATAGATATTTGCACCCAGACTCGACACAAACACAAATGTTCCTCACTAATGTTTGTCTCGGGTGGAAATCAAAGCCACGACCTACGGCGTGAAAAGCAAGTGTCTTACCGACCACTTCACCGGTTCGTCATAATGGGGACTTAAATCTGACGTTTTACGGTGCTTCTACTTTTAAATGTAAATACTTCTGTTGATGCTAGTATAGACAGCGTATATTTTGTGAAATTAGATGATAACTTTTACTCCGAACACTGCAGTACTAATAGGAAGAGACAGAACATTTTTTTTTTATTGTGCTTGGGGTGTAAGTAGGTAGTTAGTACGTAAACTACACAGACATTATACAGAATGTAAATTTGTATGTATACGACTAAAGAACTGTCTGTACACATTTTTTCTAAATTAGAATTCTTCGTCAAATTTAAATAATCAAGAATTTTGTTTCTTTTAGCCCCGAGCCCAAATGGCAGCTAGTGGGGAAGGCGACTCCGATTCAGACACAGCGGCAGGATTTCACGCAGCGTGGCGACAGCAACGAGCTTCGAATTGTACATAACCAACTAATAAAAAATCTCGGGATCTCGTCCAATGTTAAAAAGCAAAAATCCAATTTAACTGTACACAAGCAGGCAATAAATTTATTTGTTTCAAGCGGCTATTGCTCATTAGACTAGTCCTAGCAGACTTGAGCCAGTGGGGAACCCGTCAGCTGAAGTATTTCAATCGGCGCTCCGCCTTGCTCCCATGTAGCTCTGACCCGACATCGTCTTGCATTTTTTTTAAATGATTATGTACCTATTCGCTTTTATTTCTTAGATTTTAATTATAAAATGTTATACAATAAAATACCTAATTATGTTAAAAAATTCAAATGTTTTACTTTGAAAAAGTTGTAAATTATATAAAATCCTTTTACAAATTTAGAGACAAATTTATTTTTCAGGTTAGATTCAGGTCATAGTAGTACTTTTCCATGGAAAGTGCCAAAAAAACCCTTATGTTATATACTGTCCGTCTAGGGGATGTCTAGATTTGCTATAATAGCATTCTACAGTTGGCGAAAGGCCTTGGTTATAAAACCACTTTATGTGTAAAAAATAACGTTTTAATTAAAAGTGGCAGAAAGTCTGTGGTGGAAACAACAATAACTACGATATAGGTCATAAAAACATGACTCATAAGCACATGTTGTTTAAATTTCTCTTTCTCTTGTCTGTTTAGTAAAAAATCTTTGCAAACCTCGTTAACTGCTTAGTTAAGGATCCATGTGGTGAGGTTTTAATGCGCCTAATCGTGTAGTTCAGGAACTCTTCAATGACTTGAACGTATTTGTAATTTTAAAGCGTTTTATTTTTATAAAGAAAAAATATTAACATGATTGTGTCCATTGAGAGTGCGATTCCGTCTTCGAAGGCTGTAAGCTGCGCGTGCGTCGGTCGTCGGTGCCTCGCCCCACCGCCCGCCTCCCGCGGAAATCCATCAGCTGGTTTGATGTGTTACGAATTACGAATATAGGTAGGTAGGTAGTTAGAAGCGTTAACATAGCCCCCCACCTTGGAAGCACCCGCTTCCAACGAAGTGATGTTGGTGACACGAAGATATTCACGAACCTCCATCTTCACCATCGGGTAACAAAGGGCATATTTTGGTGTAAGCCCTTCGTATCAGTCCAGTCGCAGTTTGAATATTAGCGACTCTGGAGATGCCGTCAGCTCCGGTAAAAGTGGTTGTGACTCTGCCGAGCCGCCATTTGAGTGGTGGTAGGTTGTCTTCTTTTATGAGGACGAGAGTGTTGGGTTCGATGTCCTTTTCTTTCGTCTTCCACTTAGTTCTCATCTGAAGCTCAGAAATATATTCCTTGGCCCATCTCTGCCAGAAATGCTGCCTTAGTTGTTCGACCCGTGCGTAGCGTGATAGGCGCAGTGGTGGCGTAGTCGTGATGTCGTCACACGCTGGCGCAGTAGGTAAGTGGCCGACCGATGAGGAAGTGGGCCGGTGTCAGCGGTAGCGCGTCGGCTGCGTTAGATGAGAGTGGGGATATAGGGCGGGAGTTAAGGACAGATTCGATTAATGCTAATACTGTATTAAACTCCTCGTAAGTTAAGTGCGCGTTACCCATTACTCGACGGAGATGGTACTTACATGACTTTACCCCAGCCTCCCATAGACCACCAAAATGAGGCGCATACGGCGGAATAAATGAGAACCTAATGCTTTCATTAGCTGTATAATTAATAATAGAATTTAAATTATTTTTTAAGAATAAACTAAATTCTTTCGAGGCGCCTACAAAGTTTTTTCCATTATCCGAAAATATTTCTATAGGTTTGCCCCTTCTAGAAATGAACCTTTTTAAGGCTAAAATGTAGGCTTCGGTACTAAGACTAGTAACTAACTCCAAGTGAATGGCTCTTGTCGAGAAACAAATAAATAAACAAATTTAACATTTTTCTAACTTTGCTCCTCTTCCTTTGCGACTGAGTATGTACAGAGGCCCGGCGTAATCTACGCCACACCGGTAGAATGGAAACTGTGATTCTAACCGCTCTACTGGTAAGTTACCCATTTGTGCCTTTATTGTTTTGCCTTTTATGCGAGTACAGACAATACACCTACGAATCACCTTTCTGGACAAATTTCTACCACCTATTGGCCACCATTTATCTCGAATAGTAGACAGTAACAACTGTGGTCCAGCGTGTAGTAAGCGACGGTGCTCATAATTAAATAAAAGTAGTGTAAAATTATGTTTACAAGACAATAATGCGGGATGTTTCTTATCATATGAAAACTCTGTGGAATGTACTAGTCTACCGCCTATTCTTATTACGTCATTGTTGTCTAAAAATAAATTAAGACCAGATAAATTACGATTAGATTTTAGTGGCAAATTATTTTTTAAACATTCATATTGTAAAGGAAACGATTCCTTTTGTGACATACGAGTTAATATTATTAGCGAGTTATTTAATTCACTAACCGATAGCTCACCTAGTGCTCGGTTCGATTTTAAAGAAATTCGTGTGTTTGAAATAAAGCGCAACACATAAGCAAAGGTGCGTTTTAAACGATTAAATGACGAAAATCGATTAAATAAATTTAAGTTTGTATCCACTTGACATTCCATAGCAATACTACTCTGCCTAAGCTCCGGCAGTTCAGTAAGATTTATATTACGACTAACTGACTTACTATTTTCTAACCAATTAGAATTAGGTTCCCGTAAAAAACTCGGTCCGTGCCACCATAAATCGGATTTTATAAGCGCATCGATGGTGACACCCCGCGAGAGTAAATCGGCTGGATTATGTTTACCACTTATATGACACCACGAGCAATTGTCAGTGAGTTCATTAATTTCTACGACCCTATTCTGAACAAACGGTTTTAAGGAACTTGGCGCCATACGTAACCATCCTAACACTACTGTTGAATCCGACCAAAAATAAACATTATTAAATTTAATCTTAAGCGCCTTAATTATTTTATTATATAATCTTGCACCTACTAACGCAGCGCATAGCTCGAGACGCGGTATACTAGTCGGTTTCAACGGTGCTACCTTACTTTTCGCACACAAAAGCCGAACAGATGACGCATGTAATGAGTTGCTATCTGTATATGTACGTATGTAGGCAGCCGAACCGAATGCATTTTGCGATGTGTCGCAAAATAAATGCAAGTCAACTCGTTTATTCTCGCTATCTAATGAACTATCTATAACATGACGTGGGACGCGTAAAGTATGTAAAGAATCTAATGTATTTAAAAAGCTTTCCCATTTTAATTTTATGTGTTGTGGTACGGGTTCGTCCCAATCTATTTTACATAACCATAGTTGTTGTAACATTATTTTTGCAATTATTATGGTCGGTGATAATAGACCTAATGGGTCGTATATTTGTGATATTAAAGATAGAATTGTTCGTTTTGTAATAAGAGTGCTATTTTGTTTTTTAAGTTTAGTTGTAAAATGTAGTTCGTCGCTTGCACAAAACCAACCTAGTCCTAAAGTCTTATTTTGGCCGGTTTCGCTTAAACACAATTCTTTATACGAATTATTATTTGAATAATTGGTTGAAGCGTCGTAATTAAATACCCATTTTCGTAAATGAAAGCATCCAGACTGTAACACTTCGGAAACACGATTACATAATTTTGATAACGTTTCCTTATCATCACTTCCCGTAATCAAATCATCGACAAATATGTCTTCGTTAATAACACGGGAGATGACGTCATCACCGCATTCAATAGCAAGTTGTCTAATGCATCGCATACTCAAATACGGTGCAGACGCAGTACCATACGTCACCGTATTAAGCTGGTACATATCAAGCGGATCAGTAGGATTTTCTCTCCACAAAACACACTGCAGATTTCGTTGATCCTTCTGTAAATACACAGCACGGAACATCTTTTCGACATCTGCACATGCTATGTACCTATGCTGTCGAAAGCGTAATAAAATCGAAAATATGTCATTTTGTAATATAGGACCTGTGTATTGAATATCGTTTAAGGATTTACCGGTTGTTGATTTTGCGCTAGCGTCGAATACTACTCTCAACTTCGTAGTGCTGCTATGTTCGCGAAAAACACCGTGATGCGGTACAAGTAGGTTCAGAGTATGAATTAATGCGACTCATGTGACCCAAGCTTAAATATTCGCGCATAAATTCACAGTACATTTTTTTGTACTCAGGTGCACGGCCTAACTTACGTTCGAGTGAGCGAAACCTGTTTTCAGCTATTGCGAATGTATCTCCTAATGAATCAGCTGGCTCCTTTAATGGGACGCGCACGTAAAACCGACCATTATCATCGCGTAACGTAGTGCTAGAAAACAAATTTTCGCATGCGAGTTCGTCTTTGGTATATGTATTACTAGGAGTCCCTATTTCCTCTAACTCCCAAAACCTTTTTAATTGTGTATCAAACGTTTGTGTATGAAGCGTTTGTGTAAAGTTACATTGAATTTGATTAATGTGCAAATTCTTTGTACGTGTAATTGGGCCTGATATGATCCATCCCAACTTCGTGTTTTGAAGACACGGACCGGTAGATAAACGAATTAAACCTTCATTCAACAATTCCCAGAATAAATCTGCACCAATAAGGAGCTGAATTTCATGAGGCGAATAAAAATTTGGATCAGCTAAGGTTACATGATTTGGAATGTTGAAATTAATGTTTACATTAAGCGAAGGTAATTGTGCGGTAATATAAGGTAAGACTAAACATTTAAGGCGTGTATTATAGTCACTAGTTTTAGACCGCACTTGTATCTCACAGGACTGCGTGGACTGTGTAACGCTATGTCCAACACCTGTGACTTGAACAGTGGACTGTATCATTTTAGTGTGTAATTTTTTGCATAACGGTTCAGCTATAAGGCAATGCTGACTGCCGCTATCTAGGAGGGCACGAATAGTGTGATACCTGTTATTGCTATCGAGTACTTCCGCTAATGCTGTGGATAACAAGACAGGTTGGAAAGTTAGCGAATAATTGTTGTCCTGACTATTTGTCGTATTTAATGCGGAATGTAATACTGCGGTACGTGAATGGCCTGCTACAGGCTCATCCCGCGAGGTTACTTGTAAGGTGTTACTAGATGTAATGCTAGTGTCACCGTGAATTAATGTATTGTGTTTTAAACTACATTGTTTGCAGGGCCCAAACCAACAATCTACTACATTGTGCCCGGCTCGTAAACAATTACGACAGAGTTTATTTTCATCGACAAATTTAGACCTATCCTTTATCGATAAATTTAAAAACTTATCACATGAATAAAGCGAATGATTGGCATGACACATGTTACAAACGCGAGTACGATTTGAGGTAGATGATTTGTTTTGATGCTTACTAAGTTGAGTGGAAACATAGCTATGTGTATGATGTGACTGATTAGTTGACGGTTTCCTGGAATTATTTTCATATGTCTTGTTGTGAGAAACTTTAATCATCTCTAGCATATCTGCGCGATTTTTAAGAAATTTAAGTAACTCATCTAATGTAATTTTCTGCGGGTTTTCATGCATTCCGCTATTTAAAGTCCCTATGTGATGTTCCCATTCTCGTTCTGTAGACGGATCTAGTTTTGACACAATAATAAATATTATTAGGGTATCCCAAGACTCAGTCGGTTCGCCTAAACTTTTTAACGATCTAAGATTTTTCAAAATACCGTCAATTAATTTACGAATTTGAGCAGAAGATTCTTTATTTATAGATTGAATAGAAAATAAGGCTTTAACGTGATTATGAACTAACAACCTATTATTATTATAGCGATTTTCAAGTAGTTCCCAGGCAATACGATAATTTTCGGCAGAAAATTCCAATGATTTTATTACTTGAATGGCGTTACCAGTGAGAGCAGAACGCAAATAATGAAATTTTTGTATTTTATCTATATCTTTTGAATTGTGAATAAGCGACAAATAAGTATCTTTAAACTCTAGCCACTGTTCGTATGAGCCATCAAAGGAAGGTAGCTTAATAGTGGGTAGTTTAATACAAGTTGACGATTTAGAAGATGTGATATTAGAATCATTGTTCTTTAACAAACACTTGGCATTAGCTATAGTAGAATAATACCTATTCTCAAAAGACTCCCTTTCTTCTAATTCTTCTTCTAACTGACTATCTGTCACTTTGAGATCGATTTCGTCTTGAATATCCGAAAATTCTTTGAATAATGATTCGGCTTTATCTAATCTAATTTGTAGTTCATTTTGCTGAGCATTAGTGATTGAAATATTTTCTAAAGAAGAAATAAATTTAATAAAAAATGACAATTTACTTTTTATTATGCCTCTTTTCTTAATCAAATCTTTAGTTAAGTTAAATATTACTTCTTCACTCTCAGTAGAAAGAGATTGCCGCTTTTTAGTCATTTTGGTGGAACTATGAAAGAAAGAGTAAAGTACTTACGGTTCGAAGTATCTTCTGCCGTCGAAAAGTGGGTAAACGCAGGTAACCGAATCAAGCGCGGTCGCCTTGTGCAGATATGCGTAAAGGTCACTGCAATGATATTACTTAATTAATATTAGCACTAATTCGGAAAGGTTGGATGAGATTGGAACGACGTTACTGGCTTTTACTGCGCTGATCTTGAAATCTTCTTAAGTTCTCTTCTAGATCTGGCTTCGTAGGACCATTATATGGTGAGGTTTTAATGCGCCTAATCGTGTAGTTCAGGAACTCTTCAATGACTTGAACGTATTTGTAATTTTAAAGCGTTTTATTTTTATAAAGAAAAAATATTAACATGATTGTGTCCATTGAGAGTGCGATTCCGTCTTCGAAGGCTGTAAGCTGCGCGTGCGTCGGTCGTCGGTGCCTCGCCCCACCGCCCGCCTCCCGCGGAAATCCATCAGCTGGTTTGATGTGTTACGAATTACGAATATAGGTAGGTAGGTAGTTAGAAGCGTTAACACCATGACATAGCTACTTTCATCGTTTTACACTCTATTTTTAGTTTTATTACCTTACACAAAGGTCTAAAATGGAATAAAATAGCAACATAATAAAAAAAAACTGACTGACATATCAACGTAGAGCCCAAACCACTGGGAGTGGAGACTCCAAATTTGGCACATAGGTTCATCATGAGGTCTAGGGGTGCACTAAGAAAGGATTTTTCAAAACTCATCTTTTAAGGGGGTGAGACGGGGTTCCAAAGTATGGAGAAACCAGAATAGTGAGATCAACTTTATGAAAACTTTGCAGGAGTACTCCGGCCATTAAATAAGTAAATCGTGTTTCAGGATTTTTCAAAATTCAACCCCTAAATGAAAAAATTGGGTATTTCGTTTCACACACATTAAAACCTGAACTTCCCTATACTAAATGTGACTAAAGTCACGTTTAGTGGAGGGGCGTTCAGTTTTTAACAGACTTCTGGAGATTTTTCCGTTAAATATGGACAGATTTTGGAAATTCTTTTTTTATTTTTTTACTAAGGTAACTTCACAGCTTGTGGTTACTGCATACATGTGGTACATATAGATAGATCACTACGCCAATTATGAAGTACACAAATAATCCAAAGCGAACTATGAATTTCTTTCTTCCATACACTCTTTGAGCAGCAAAAAGTATCTTTATGTGAAAACTTTTTATTATATAATGCCGGTAGCCGGTGGTAGGGAGACATTCTTATGTATTTTGTTATTTTGTAGGTGCTGGAGAGACAGCGAAAAGTGTGAGGTGTGTCTTGTACGCTTAGCTGGAACATAAAAATTAATATTACTTAAAATGTGCCTTGTCATTGAGTTGATGCCTATCGTAGTGAGTTAACTTAATGCAATTTACAGGATTCTTTGAAATTCAATTGGTAGGGGAAAGGCGTACAAAACGGCATAGGTGTCATACGACACATGTCTGTTTCTCGGAAACTGCAAATCAGATAGTTCTCAATAGGACATGTAGGTGGTCGTTTATTAGCAAGTCGTAACCTGTGTCGACGTCAGTAGCGTCCTCCCGACCGTGAGGTGTAGATGAGTGATAAATTGAATTTCTTTAAAGTAAGTAATTCATATGTTTCGTTGTTTGTGTTATTAATAACATATTATAATAATATTAAATTACTCTGAGAATGTGTCAAAATCATAAATTTTATACTGGATTTTTATATAGGTACTATTGTTTAAAGTTTAAGATTATAAAGTGGGCAAAATGGCATAGCATTTGATTTGATTTCTTCTTCTAGATTATTTGGGCATCATGCCTTGCAACTCTTCTAGAACGACCGACAAGGTTGGGATTACCTAAATGGAAAAAGCTATCGAAGCTTTTTTTCTTTAAAGAAAAACGAAATGGAAGGCTTATGCCACATGTGCTAACATGGGGCCTACAAAACAAATAATAATGTTCCAGTCAGCGTTATTTCTCATGTGCCAAAAAGAGTTTATGTCACTGGTTCAAGAAAAAAAGGTCACGCAAACAGCAAGGAACATAATACTTTCTACCGAGAGGCCTACAGTATTAATAACCCCTACGCAAAATATAGATCAGGCTAGAGCAAAGCCTGCACCTGCACGTATTCCAATAAAAAGACTAAATAGTTCCAAGAGTTAGACATTAGCTCTGGGAGATTCTATATCCCAAGCGAACACTGATACCGTTGCTTAATTGTAACCGCTGAGGGCATCACTACCTGTCCTGTCCAAATAATTTGAGGAAATATGAATCTAATAGTAATAACGGCAATAGTTCAAAGTCTGTGCTAGATAAATGTTCTTTCTGTAAGAAATTAGGTCATAATTACAATGTGTGTTTTGCTAAGGAGCGATCTGTATCACGCAAAGGAAACGTTAATTTTTGTAAAGAAATAGATGGTTACTTTAAAAATCGCGATTTAATAACCGGAGTTATAAGAGGTGTTCTATGTGATGTCTTAATTGATAGTGGATCGTATATTTTGTTGATTTCTCTTGTAATATAAAACCCGGTCTTCAAATATTATGCGGCTTAGGTGGTAAGGAAATACAATCTACTTCATACGTTACTTTGGACATAGAACTAAGCGAAATAACATTGGATGTTGATTTTTACGTCGTACCGCGTTACTGTTTTAGTAACCCCGTAATTATAGGTACGGACGTGTTGAATAGACCGGGAGTTGCTTATATTCGTATCTACGGCAGATTCGCAACGAATTCTTAGAAAAGGTAATATGAGTGTTAAAAGTTTCTCGCGACTGAAAAATAGTGTGCAAATAGATCAAGTAAATACTTCTTTGATTGGGGATGATAAGGAACGCCTCTTAAAGTTCTAAATTAATATTCTGATTATTTTTTGTCGGGTACGGCTACTACTACCGTCACTACTGGGAAAATGCAAATTAAGGTAAACAGTGATACGCCCGTGGCCTATAGACCGTATAAGCTTTCGTTTAACGAAAAATTAAGGGTGCGTACTATAATTAATGATTTATTGAAAATCTGAATCCCTATAGTCCAGTTCTTTTGATTAAAAAGAAAGACGGCACTGATAGGATGGTCGTTGACTTTAGGGTTAAATCAAATTACGATTAAGGATCGGAATCCGTTACCACTTATAGATGACCATGTGGATAGACTAGGTGACAAGGTATATTACACCGCTTTGGATGATAATAGGCTTTCACCAAGTGCCTGTTCATGAGGACTCTTTAGCAAAGACCGCTTTCGTCACGCCCGAGAGGCACTTCGAATATTTAAAGATGCCTTATGGTTTAGCCAACGCGCCGGTCGTTTATCAGCGAATCATCACAGAAACATCGAAACCTTCATAGATTCGGGCAGCGCACTGGTCTACATTGATGATGTACTGATACCTAGATATACGGTCCCGGAGGGTCTGGAAATTCTGGATTCCGTTTTAAAAACTAACTGATTCAGGGTTTTCTATTAATTTACGTAAATGTACGTTTTTAAATAGACAGGTAGACCTAGGACGGCTTATATCTAATGGTCAGGTAAGGCCAAGCCCGCGAAAGGTCAAAGCGCTAGTCAAATCTCCACCACCGACCAACGTAAAACAAGTACGTCAATTTTTAGGCCCCGCCGCGCCGGTTAGGTACTTTCGACGTTATATCCCACAATACGCCAAACGCACCGCTTTTGTTGCCATGTTAACGTGGAAAGGTGGTACTTTTATTTGGGGTAAGGAGCAGGAAAGTGCGCGCCAAGATATTATTACTGCTTTAACTACTGAACCGGTTCTTTTCCTATTTGATCCTAAATTAATCACCGAATTACATACTGACGCTAGTTCGGCTGGTTACGGTGCAATTCTTCTACAAATCCAAAATGATGGGCGTAAGCGAGTAGTAGAATACTTAAGTAAGGTCACGTTAGGGCCCAGGTGGCGCAGGCGGCTGTTGAGGAGACCGCAAATTTACTGGAACAGCTTCAGGATGGACGGTTAGATGGCAGTCGGTATGTTTATTTATTTATTGGTTTACCAGTAGTTATTACACTAAAATATTCATACAAACTAGAACAGTAATGCTTAACTAAGTGCACAACTCATATAGGTAAACACCACATGCAAAATCTTAAATCTAGTTTACTATGTAGGTATATAATAATAATTGATAAAATTAAGTGATAACACGGAAACAAATTACGATGAAAAACTGCTAATCTAAGGTATGTTTACGGTGTAAAAAATATGCCTAATACCTACATTAAAAGTAACTTACTAGTAACTATAAGATGTTCAATCCATAGTGAGAGTAGGTATTGACCTGGTGCTTAAATCGTAGAAAAGTCAAGTGAAAGATATCCACATGTTCGTTAAACTTATTATGCATCTTGCATAACCGTGATACTGGCAAGCTGGAGCCCAACACTGACTTTCGGAAAGGAGGAAGTAGGAGCATAATTGGTTTTCTGGGATAATTGTGAGGGGTAATAAATTTAAATTTGGATAGTAGATCTGAGCAATCAATGGTATTGTGTAAAATTTTATATAAAAATAATGATTCAATAGTAGTAAATAAGTATAAATAAATAAGTAGTAAATAAAAAACGATTTAATATTTAAGATAATTCTTTTTTATTTTCGATATCCATTTATATTTATCTGCCCCATCACTACTTAAAAACACTCTAGTACGGTTCAAGTCGATATTGGCTTTCCGCTTTCCCTGGTTTATTTCTCATATCTTATTCAACAGATCCCGGAGCAAATCGAGCCTAACGTTCAAGGTCATTTTATAACAACACAAAAAATGTGCTAATACCTATCCTTATTTTTGCAAATGATTGTGGATCGAGAAAGATTGCCACGTACTGGCGGAATATTTGTTGGGGGCGCATTTCGACCACTCGGCGCCGCAACAGATATATGTTCATGATTTTACTTGCCGCGGCCAAGCCAAGCTATCAATGACAGTGCAAGTAAAATAAAATTGCACCAGTCGCGTTGCACACCCCACCCTTCCCATTCTCTTGCCCTAAATACCAGTTCACTACATTGCGTGGGTAGCTATAATTTCAAACCATTTGATGTGGAGATTCTCAGGCCTTGATCCTGGTGGCGAGCTCTTTACCGGGATGATACATCTACGAAAAGTTTGCTTTATCATAGTTAAGAGGTCGCGCACTAAGAACTAGCGTCCTGAGCGTCTCCAAGAACGTTAACCTTAGCCAAATATTAAGTATTGCCAATTATTCTCCTTGGTACCTACTTTGTAGGCTCCAACCGACATCGATTATTGACGCGGAAGAATTTAAGATATTTCCATTTGATTTTTTTTTATATTCATTACTACAGATACCTACTAAGCATTTATGTATCTAAAACAGTACCTACATAGGTAAATACATATGTGTAATTAACCTACAAACAAAACATCGAAGAAAAAACAATTTATAGAGGTAGAAACAAAGGCTATAGAAATGTTAGTTTCACATGAAACATTACTATGTCGTAGTCTATCTACTTACATATCGCTTGCTCAGAAGAATACTGTATTAAGTCAAAATTTGGCGCTAACTGACTTAATAATACAGCTCGACTAAAAAAAGTACGTTCTTCCGTGTTCTAGGGAATAGAAAGATCGAGAGGAACTTTCCTTATTGGCTCATTTAACGTGTAAGAGGTTTTCAACCTAATTCAAAAGGAAGAACGTACTTTTTTTAGTCGAGCTGTATTATTAAGTCAGTTAGCGCCAAATTTTGACTTAATACAGTATTCTTCTGAGCAAGCGATATGTATCCGAATAGATGTTATTTTTTACAATTTGTCACTCCTCATTTACCTCTTATAGAAATAAAGACACGAGTTTAAGGAAATAAAGTTAAAGATTAAGGCCTGGACTCAGTGAAAGCGGCGATGTGCAGAGACGTCTGAACCGCAGCGCAACGACGAAAAGAGATGTTTTATAATCTAGGGAGTAGATATCTATTGAAGTTGTGCAGACTAACTAAATTGGAGATGTGCACTAATCAGAGCTAAGATACGTGCAGCTCTGCATTTCTTGTAATACAACTGTTCATCATCTAGCACCATAGTGCTCAGATGCCAAATCCAACGAACCCAAACTCGATGAGTTCCCGTCGTTTCGTTTAGGAGTTCTTACGGCCACCTCTGATGGAGCACAAAAAAAACAGTGCCCGGGATGACAAAACCAACGATCCCAAACTCGACCGAAAACACCGAATGGACATTGCGAGAGCAAAAATTTAAAGAGCATCGTATTAGTTGTCTCACAACAACTTAGCAAAGATGCTGGTTACTAAACAGCTGGATGTGTGTAAATAAATCTCTATACCGAGCCACGTAATTAGTAATAATTATAAACACGAAATATTGTTGACGGCGTGGTAGGAAAGATATTTGTTTTCGATGTCGTGGGTTCGATTCCCACACAAGTCAGACATTTGTGTAATAAAAACGTCTGGTTTATCTTGAGTCTGGGTGTAATTATATATATTTAAGAATGTATTTACAAAAGAAAAGTATTATATTATGTTATATATTACCAGTTATCTGTAGTACAAGTATCCATAGTACAAGCTCTGCTTAGTTTGGGATCAGATGACCGTGTGTGTTAATGTCCCACTATATTATTATTATTATGTATGTCTTTTCTTATCTCTTTTCTTTCTTTATTATTATTATTATTATTATTATACTTACTAATGTATGCTTGTATTAAAAAGAAATATAACATTACATTATTGCAAAGAAAAATAGTAGCGAGTGATTAGAGCTGCGAAAAAACGTGCTGAATTGAAATTTTTAATTCTTCAAATTTCAGAAAAATGATCAATTGCCAAAAAACACAAGTAAAAATCCTATATATAACTTTACTGTACATAAGTAATATGTATTTCGAAAGTTGCGTCTAGTAAACACGGTGTGGACAGAAAAGCTATCGCCCCATCACACAACTTGCAAAACAACAAAATGTTGTAGAACCACACGATTATAGAAATTAAATGCCCAAGTTCTGAATTTAATATGCCCAAAACTACTTAAGTACATAAAGTAAAATGTTGAATCTTAAAAGAAAATAAATATTCAACAAAATCATACTTGGCTTTTCAAGCACAAGGAAAGTTTCCAAGAGAAAAGAAAAGAAGCATTTAGTCACCGAAAAACAAACCCTATTATACTTGCAAATAAATTCATTAATTCAGTCGAATAAACACCACCATAATTATTATTTGCGTCATTACGTCAAACTCTATACCAATCATAACATGGTTGAATAGGTACTCGGTCAAATGAACTTAAATTATCATAATTGGAATTAACATAAACTGTCTATTTCATGTTAAAGATTATACCACAAGGGTGGTGAAGCGTACAACGTGGGCGCCAAACGACGACGCGGTGGCGGCAGCGCATATTGGTCCGGATTTGAAATTTAGTGGTTTTGGATTAAAGCTTGCTTGGCGAAGCTAGGTTGGCGATGAGTTATTTTTTATATACAAATTCGTTTTAATAATAGAAATAACTTTTATCAGGCATTTAGGCCACTAAGTGCCTTTTTAAAAAAAAATTGAACCTGTTTTGTATGGAGCAAAAGTAATCATTAAGGAAATCTCTAAAACAATTATAGTGTTAAGAGGGGGGTTAGTAGTTGTTATAGTATACATAATCCTTGAGATTTCTGGCCGTTCGGTTCATCATGTTAACTTTGCCACTTTGATGTCACAATACTTACTCAACTAACTACAGTCCATCAAATCTAAGAGGTACCGTTATGGAGCTATGGAAAGGGCTTTGCTCGGAGTTTTTAGATAAGAATTAATATAATTATAGTTTAAATAAACTAAAAAACCACGCTTTTATAGCTAATCGAACTAAAAAGTAGAAAACAATTTTTAATTACAAAGAGTTTAGTTGACGATTACATTGCAATGCCTTAACAGGTCACTAAGTTCTAAGCACCTACTATGTACCTACATCATCGAAAAAATTCTACACTTAGTTCGCAATAAAGATTTTGAATTTGAATTTATTTAATTAATATTACCGTAGTAGAAGATCGGACAGTCAATCAGAACTAATTACTTCATTATTATTTTTTTATTTTTTAGTTCATAAGGATATTGGGAAACTGTTATTAAATAATTGCATTGTTATCGGCCCTTGATATGTGTGCAAAGTTTCAATTTAATCAAACTTCTGGAAATCGGTCAAATTTGTGCTCAAAGATTCCATTACATACATAGACACAACCCAAGCTAATAAAAGCGTGGTAAAAAAAGCATAACTAGTCCAAGGGATTTGTCATGGCTACCGGACCTGGAAAATCAATCACAATTTCCTAAGATATAACCTAGATAAAGAAAACTTTAACGATGTTATTCCTAAATAAATTTAGCTTTGAATTAAACATTTCATTAAGTTAGGGATTTTGTTGAAGGGATTACAGATATTAACATTTCAGATAAATTATATGGAACTTTGATGACAGTATATGACTTCGCAAAGAAGAATATGATCCAACAGGTCAACATAAATATTTATGTTATGTTGCCAAAATAAATAATGTCGAACTGAGTATTCAAACAGTAGTTGAAAAGATCAAAGCAGCGCGAATAACGCTAAATTTCTTAGGTTATAAGCTAGGCTTAGCTATTCTTGTTGTAGTTTATGCCGCTTTTTAAAGCAATGTATGATGAGGTCAGTACAGAAGTAACTAGATTCAAAGACAAAGGAAATCAGTAATGGAAAAGAAGAGGAAGGGAAGTAGGAAGAGAACTATCAGTAAAATAACTCACCCAAAACATATCTCAATATGGCCTTGTAAATCGTGATATTCCGCATTTACAAGAAATTACTCATGCTTCCGAATGTTAAAACAGGTAATCCTAGAAGTTCGGAACCCTTACCCCAAACTATATTGATGATTATGGAAGATGAATATGTACCAAGCTCACAAGATTAAAAATAGTCTTCAAATTTATATAGTATTTGTCACGAGGGAGTCGTTATTTGCTGGGTAAGCGTGTTTCATCGTAGACCATCGCTTAACAACAGGCAAGTTTTGGTCAAGGGCATGGACATTAAAGGATAAAAAGCCTGGACCTTATTCGACATCGATTTCTTGTTCTACTGTACTGTTTTTATTTTCTAGATTACTTCAGTTCAAAATAGGACAAAAGTTATCAAAAACGTATAAAGAATTATTCAGGATTCTTCCAATTTTCCGTGAATGAGGTTTTCTTGAATGTCTAAATTACTTGTTTCTTACTTCGGCGTTCAAATCCGGACCAGTGTGCGGCCGCGGCGGCGGGAACGTCGCTAAAGTGTGGCGTAGGATAACAGGCTGCCAGATTGTTCCCGCCCTTCATCCGACTCTGACGTGGCGAGCCGCCCGCCCGGTCGCTTGTTGCAACTAATACATCGGAACATGTGTTTACAACATTAATTGTACGATAAATTCTCGTGTTGGTGATTCCTTGTGTCCTGATTTATTTGGGGGATATTCATTGATTCGAGGTAAGAATTTAATTTATATTAGTCTCGCATTTTCGTTTAATGTTTCAATAAAAGCATGTGATGGTATAAAGATAGCAATAAAGATTCTGAAGCAGATAAGAAATATGTTTAAAGTACCCATTAAGATGACAAGTAAGCCAAAGCATAAACAAGTATAATAAAAGCAATATGTCTTAACAAAAAAAAATCTGTAGAGACTGCCAACAGAAAAAAGTTATGTCGTTTCATGATCATATTGATGGATCGGTAGTCAATAGGTACTTATACATATTTTTTTATGTACCTACGTAGGTTGTCCTTAGGTTCATATGTAAGTAGGTTATATTTACCTACCTAGACATTAAAATATCTGACTATCACTAAGGGAAAAGTACTCGTAACTTTATCACGCAATTCTAATAATCTACCTATCTGCATGTGTCCCTCAGTACAAATATTGGCAAAATTAACTAAAATTTAATTAGGTGAGTAGATAAGTACGTAGGTAGGTAATTACCGCCACACCATTGTTTCGTAAACAAATATTTTATATCCGAACGCAAACACTTCTTTATGTATCTATTAACTACACATGTGCCTAACCTATGTTCTTTTGCAATCAATAGCTTGTAATAAATTTAGGCGATAGTTACTTAATTTTTAAGACTTTAAAGTTTAGTTTAGAAGATTAGTAGGTACTTAAATCATTCGTAATCACGAGTCAGTCGGTATACGGTGCTAGCGCGTTCCATAGTGCACTACATCATTGCTTAACATAAGACAAGTTGTTGTCAAGCTCAAACCTATTTCAGAATAAAAAGGTCCTTACTACGAAACTGCATTATTAATGATGAGATGACATATATTATACGGACCTAATTAAATCAATACCTGTGTATTAGAAATTAGTCAAGAGATGCTACAGTAATAAGTTTGGTTAATTAGTTAATAGTTGCCGAGCAATGTTTCTCCCTTAGTCTGACGGAAGAATTAAGCCGACAATTAATGGAAATTACCTCAGCTGGAGGTTTTAACTGAATTAAATTGATTTTCCAGTTCACCTTGTATCTATCTACAGTAAAGCTATTGGAAACTACACTAAGTCGGTAAACAATTATGTAAACTCTACGTAGGTATTTCACAAGATTGTATCTACCTTATGTTTAGATATATACCTACGTTACATTGAACAAACAAGCTATACCTATGGCTGAAGGCTGGTTTAGCAACCTCTTTCATTTGATACCATTAATGTATGGCTGCATTCAAATTCAAAATAACTAGTCCGCCATCTTTGGTGTATCGCCATGTTGGATTTAGAATGACGTCATACTGCTAACCAGGTACCTAGAGGTACTGTCATCAAACTAAATGCGTATACAGAATTTGTAAAAAGGATCAAGTATCTAGCCTTTATTACAATTAAATAGCAAGAAAGTTAGTTCTTCGACAGCCAGTTGTTAATTTGTGATTAAAAAAATAAAAAAGGAAAAGTATTGTCTTTGGTAACAAGTTGAGTACCTATAAAGGTAATTAGTTCTCCTTGGTTAGACAACTGGTTACAATCTCAGTTGTCAATGTCGCTGGAGGGATGAGAGGAGAGATTCTTGTTTGGGAAATTGTATGGTTTAGGCGGTGTTTTTTTGGTTTTGCAAAAGATTCGGTTTAAAATATGTTTACTTTTCAAAATATGGAAGTGAACACTACTTGCTTTTCGATAATCTATGACTTTTAAATATAAAATTTCCAGAAGGACTACCTGTTACCTAATCTTGCAGGATTCACAACGAATAAACTGAAATAAAGTATTATCCCCGTATTCATAAACGTCTTATGCTCATTGTAGCTAAAATAGGTATATATAATTAGTTTGTCTTCGTCTGTCATCTTGACATTTACACTAGTAAGAAAGAGACAAAGTACATTGAAACAAAAACGTCTTATAAGATTTTTATGAATAAGACCGTTAGTTTACATTATCATAGTTCTATATTATCATGTCTGTACATCATAACATGCTAATTGCCTTAAAAGGTAGGTAGACAAAGCATCAAATATCCATTAAAGATCACAACGCCACATACAACGAAGATTAGAGGGCAACAAAACGGAGCTGCCCAATATAATAGTAATGCTTAGTCTAAAAACATTCGTAGAAAAATTGCCATAGTTACCTATATAATAAGCAGCACCTTTGCACAAGATACAAAACACCCTTATGGACACGTGTGTTGTCAATTATGCGTCTTGACAAATCTGCTTCTGGGCGCCGCAGACCCAGTCTTAACTTAACACCAATCGGCTCAATAACTTAATTGCCTGCAAGGTTTAGTTTTATTTATTGATGATATTAATTAAGTTAGTATTTTCTTAAATTTACGCAAATATTACACATTGAAATAAAACTATTTTCAAATGGATTTTATCGCGGTTTATTTTAGATAAATCTTGTCTAGTTTTTAGTCTAACTTCAATAATTGAGTATTTTTTTTATTTTTTTTAAATTTATAGGAGGTATCGTTTAATTTTTAGGTTGGTGTTGAGATTGTTATTCACTTTTATGTTGTTAATGAAGGTAAATTCAACACAGCTCTATTTTTCACAGACTTATGTAAGACTAACTTGAAATCCTTACAAATATCCTTTCCAAACTCATATTCAATATTAAATTAACGAAAGTGATGGGCCCACCTTATCGACATAGCCTTATCTTTCACTGACTTCTGTAGAATTAGTATTTCAGATACTTATAAAAATGTTTTTCAAACGACATCTACATCTCACTATCTATCGATAGTCTTTTTTTTTTAAAAAAAAAAGTGATTCTTGGATGTTTGTAACAATAAAACTCTAAAACAGCGTAACCGATTTGGCTGATTTTGGTCTAAAAGTACTCATCAAAGTTCAAGAAAGGTTTAAAAAGTTAGAAATACGCGGTACGCGATTCGCCAGGCCAGCTAGTATTTTACTAACGAATACTCTGTGACTATAATTATAATACTAAATAAGTACATCAATATATTAATATGAGCTCCAACAAAGTAATTTTAAAAATAAATAAAACAACCGCGTGCGTGCAAAAAATATTAACTTCCAAGTTGTATTTATCCTTAGAGTAGAGAAAGAGATCACTATATTATATTCCATTAATATACAGTACAACCCCAATATAACAAATCGGAGGGGAACATGTAAATATTCGTTATATCAAGTAATTCGTTGAACTGAGGTTTGTTATATTGAGGTTAAGATGGTGTAAAATTCGTTATAAAGAGGTAAAAATAGTTTTATTCACCTCGATAAGGAACACCTTTTACGTTTCTGAGCCATTTTAACTTAAATCTTTGACAATAGTGACAACATTACTTCCCATCAAACAACAATGATTTATTTACGAACAAAAGCGTGTCGAAACATGTCGCGACATGTATCACATACTATGAGATTAAAAGTCATACATTGGTGACACCACAACTTTATATAAAGGTTTTGGGTTGACAATATTCGTTAATTAGAGGTATTTATACTTTTTCTTGAAAGTTGAAAATTCGTTATAAAGAGGTTGTTCGCAAAAAATGTTCGCAATGTAAAGGTATATTTTATATTGACTCTTATGGACAATTCAAGGGGATTACGAAGAATTTGTTAAATCGAGGAAGTCGTTATATTGAGGTACGTTATCTTAAGGTTCCACTGTATTTCTATTTTTAAGGCAAACCACTCTTAAAAACTTAAATCATTGTACAAGTATATTTTTCAAACGTAAGCCTACATATTTTAGAAAATCATATAGATAGATATTTTTTATTAAGAAATTTATTTCCGATTTTATTAAACGTTTTATCAAGGTAATACTAATTATCGTGACTTCTGAGTAACTATGAATAAAGTTATGCCCAAACAAACAAAATAAATATACACATCGGAATTATTAACCTCTCCTTTTTCGAATTAGGTTAAGAATAAATGACAAACCAAAACATAAGATAGGTACATATCTCCTACTGCGGAATTTAGTGAAACGAATTCATGATACTTAAGTTTGTGTTTCGGTTGGTCATTAATCCGATCCAGGTCCATGAACTTGACAATGGGATCGAACCGCAACCCTTTAACTTTCTATTTGTTTGTGTTTCGGGTAATGAACTAAACATTTTCTATTACGAGAAATATTCTTTACATTTTCTGTTTATTCACCATCGTGTCGTCGCCGGTAATATATCATGTCACTGTACCCATTAATAGTAACATAATGAAGGTAGTACTTAATCAAGTACCCGTACACTTTCTACGGTATCTCAGCGGATAATAGTGCGCCGTTTAACATATTAATATCTGGATGACCGAGCTTCGCTCGGTATTTTTTTTTAAATGACAGATACCCCCTATATACTAAATTTCATGAAAATCGTTGGAGCCGATTCCGAGATTCCAATTATATATATAGATATAAGTTGTAAGTATTTGTCTGCTAATTACCACTATCTTGGTTGTTCTTTAAGAACCAGGTCATGTAACGCCAAATGAATATAAAGTTCAAAACCGTTTAAACATTCTAGCAACTAATTAAAATAGTTTTGCATTTTTGGGTACATTGGCGTGGCAACACTGACCACGAAATGAATAAGGGCAAATTTACAAAATGGGTTGCAGCGAAGTTAATTCCACTTCTATGCAGTTTAATAAATGACCTACAGAAGTCAAGTGTGCCGCTGATCTTATTATTAAATAGCTCCGTGAAAATCACATTCTTTTGATGCTCTTTGGCGTAAATGTAAACTAATTGCGCAGAAAACATTTTATTCTATGCTAAAAGCTAAAGAGAATATTTTGAAATATGAACCAATAAGCTAAAAATTCCACCCAGTCAAGCTTCAGGCGACAGGGCCTGCGTCATCAGACGACACACCGCCTACCGCTTACATTTCAGTTACATTTCCGCAAAAATTAAGAAATTACAGTCGGACATTATTTGGGAGGTTTTTAATTGCTCCTTTTATAATTGAAATTCTCTTTCTCTAATATAATTTATTTGTTTCAGTTTAATTCTAGTGTCTAATACATGATGATGTACCTATATAATGTTTGAAAATACTTCCAACAAAACTGTATTAACAAATTTTGAAGAATGTAGGACCAACGTTAAAACAAATCGCAATTTATTTAGTTTTCAAATGACAATCTCTATATGTCTATTAGAGATGTCTTCAACGCGTGAATGGAGGCCCAGGTCCTCGACTCTCCATTTTTGTTCATCAAATGTGTATTTGACAAACAAAAATGGCGATTTATTTTGTTTTTCAATGAAATCCGCAATTTTTTTTTGGCATTTGTCTACTAGAAATAAATGATTAAAGCGCCTGAATCGGAGCCCTGGTCATTTTATTTTGTGACATTTTCTAAGTAGGTGATACTACAGGGTAGGTCAAGTAAGTCATAGCACAGAAGCGAAATAATTTACGGAGTAAACAACTCTTAGAAGATCAATACACAAATTTGTACGTAGTACGTAGTTACAGCTGTTATTAACATGATTTTTAGATAAAACAACTGTAAATAAATCGTAATGACTTACCTAGAAAAAGGCCTATTCAGATGTAAAAAATAATTGATCTACGTCAGCCAAAGCATCGCTCTTCACCACGGGATTTTTTTAACGCTTTTATAGATTATTTGGATGTTAATTTATTTTTGTATGAACTAATGTAAAGGTTACAAAAATTGAAAACAAAATGATCGACAAAAGTGGAATAATATTTTTTCTCTCACAGCAGTTACAGTTACAACATGAATGAAGGGGATTGAGAAAAAAGTTACTAAGAATAATGTAAATAGCCCTGCTAGTGATATTAATTATTAACAGAAGTATTCTCACAATTTATTTTTAACAGAAAATCGGAAATCAATTGAACAAGAACAAGACAGAAAAATTGAAATGCTAAAAGAGCGGTTATTATAAATGGATTCTTTAAAAAATCGCGAGTAATGTTACTTTCATTATTTAAATTATACGTTTCTAAAAATGTAATAACCAATTGCGTACATTATTTTTTACGATTTATTTTCCAAAATCTAACATCAATATAATGCTTCCCAACGCGCACAACATTAATAAAAATCAAACAGTATCAAGATTGTTCAATTCAATTTCCGTCGTATTGCAAAATACAAAATTTTTATCTAACATTTATTTGCCATAAGATTCTTTTAGGCCTTTACGTTCTTTACACCGACACCTTTTCTGTGACTTAGGTAGACCCTCAACGCTTATTTTCGACGCCGTAACCATCCTCTTACCCCTTAACATTTCGTTTACCACAGCTTCTGGGAGATATTGCGTTCTCTTTATTCTTACCTTACCTTCGATTCTTTCAATCCCTTGTATTAACTACTTCTTTTTGACTTCCTCGACTTTATAAACTTCTCAACTAGCGGTCGAAAAGGCTCGAGCCTTTTAGCCCTAAATTTAAAGCTTATAAGTCTTTTTTATAGGCGGACTCACAAAAACAATAGTTCTAAAATTGCTCACTAAAAAGGGCTTGAGGCTTTTTTTAGGCCTAGGCTATTTTTAAAAGACTAACGTCGTAATTAGATTCTAGCTTTAAAAACTCTTAAGCCTCTTTTGAGGATCAGGTAGCGGTCGGAAAGGCTTTTAGCCTTTTAGCCTTTTTTAAGCCTTTTAGCCTCTTTTAAGACTCGCCGCTTTATAGTGATGGCTACAATATTAAACATTTTTTTTTACAATCTTTAAAATAACACATCGATTCCTATTTCGATATTATGACAAAGAAAAACATTTATTTCGGTGGTATTTAATATTTTAATGTGAGGGTATATATTTATTCTTATGCGTTGCCGGTTGGCCGGTTTAATTTACGTCCTTCATTCGTTTTAATATCGTTCTATTCGAATTGTTGTGGTTGTGACCAGGAAATGAGTTAACTTAAATATCTGTTAGTTTAGTATATTGTGGTGTGGTTATTATCGTAAATAAATCAATCAATTGAACTGAAACATTCGATTGGAATTATATTTTAACGTGTTGGTTACAAGGGCCCCATTACACGAAGAATGATAGTGGACTTGAATGTAAAATATGTAAAAAACTATTTTCAATAAAATCGTCACATTCTACGCTAAAAAAACATTTGTTAAGTCATGAACGCCCCTCGACCAGCAATACTGCATTGACATTTGTATGACCGATTAGTGCTTAATTTTATAATTCATGGCAACCGGATGGTTGGTTGGTTTAAACTTGTAGAAGAAGAACATTTTTGAAAAATTAATGGCTGAGATAAAACCATTACCCGCCATTAAGTTCAACGTCACTTAAATCAAACATTCACATACTATTTAAACAGAAACATCCTGAAGTTATAGAGAAAATGAAAATGATTACAAATAAAATTTCTTAGACTTTTGACTTTTGGACCTCAGTCAACAAATAAACCATACGTAGTTGTTACTGCGCACTTAATAAATAATGGTGCATTACAGTCATTTATCTTGGACTTCGATTTGATACCATACCCACATAAAGCTGAACAAATATTACATAAAATCGTAGAAATATTGAATTTATATGCTTTACATAAAAGAGTTATGTCCATTACTACAGATAACGAGAAAGTAAATGTGAAATGCTTACAATTATTGACTTTATTTAATGATGATTATGATGATGTGATTCACACTAGATGTTTGGCACACATTTTAAATTTGGTAGTAAAGAAAGGACTAAAAGAAGTTGAAGAACCTATTTCAGCTGTAAGTAAACTTGTTAACTTAATAAATTTTTCCGCAAAAAAGCAGACCTATTTTGAAAAGTGTGCAGAATTAGATATGCCGCCCTTAGCTTTACTAAAAGAAATTAACATCAGATGGAATTCGACCTACCTTATGCTTGAGCGTGCATATAAAATGAAAGCAGTTCTCAATTATCTTTGTCAGAATGATAGAGAATTTCGAAGTTACAATATTGAAGAATTCATGTGGGCTGATGCAGAATTATTGATTGACTTGCTAAAGACGTTTTCTAATGCCTAGGAGATGGACAATGAACTTAAAAAAAGTTTCTGGAGCTATGTTCAACAAATTGCAAGAATATTTTCCTTTGCTCCGCACTGAGTATGCTATGTTTTCTATTATACTGGATCCAAGATTAAAAAATGATTATTACTCTGAAAATTACAATGCTACTGAAGATCCCCTCACTTCTATGACATTACTTTTTAATACCAGATACAATCTTGGAAATCAAGCAGCTGAACAGCAATCTGATCTATCGGAGTCTTCCGGTGCATCTGGAGTCAATAACAATATTTTTTCTTCAATTTATAAAATAAGAAGACTTGATAATAATGAGCTGGAAAAATATTTATCCCTGCCGATTGAACCCGAAGACACCGATATAATAGACTGGTGGAAAAACCAACAATTAAACTTACCACGCTTACAAAAGACGGCTTTTGATATTATATGTATAATACCTACAAGTGTTCCCAGTGAACAGTCATTTTCCAAAGCTGGAAATGTAATCAATAAGAAAAGGAATCGTTTGAGTAATAAAAGCATACAATCATCAATGTGCCTTTCATCCTGGCTAAACGTTTGTGGTGATTAATTTTCGCGTACGTAACGATGTTAGGTACCTATGCTTTTTTATTTCATTAATTGATTTAAAATATAATAAATTGTAATAACATAACATAACATTAATTTATAATTCATTACGTTTCTATTAACCTAACCCTCAAAAGAGGCTTAATAGTTTTTCTAAAGCTAGAACTCTAATTACGACGCTAGTCCTCAAAAAAGGCTTAAGTTTTAAAAAAGCCTAAACCTAAAATACCCCTTTTTTTAGTGAGCAATTTTAGAATTCATGTTTGTGAGTCCGGCTTTAAAAAACCGGTCAAGTGCGAGTCGGACTCGCGCAACGAGGGTTCCGTACAAACCTGCAAGGTTTACAAAGTTCGTTCATTACGACAATCGAGTCATAACTATGGTATTTTTATTGCAAAATGAAATTCATAACATTACAATGGGGAAAGATGGAGGAGCATAAATTTAAGACAAAGATCTCTTTATCGTTTAAGTAATCCTTTATTTTATATTAACACATATCATTTATCTATAATATAACTGAAACACTTATACTAGCCTTGCAGCAGACTTGCGAAAGTTCTTTTATTAAAGTTATTTATTTACTAAGTTTTTTAGTCACTATTTAGAAATCTGGCGGTATCAATGGTTGTACTTTTGCGTTTTGCGTTGACTTAGAATTTTTTTTTTTCACCGGTTAAAGGCTAAATCTAAGTATTTGATATGAATTTCAACTTGATAGCTCTACGCGTTCATGAGGAAAAAAGTAATAAGTTTATATTTATTAAAAAATATATATTTTGTAATGTAACTAAAAATTTAAGGTTTTCGGAATTTTTCCTTTATGTGTGCTATAAAACGTTGCTTCATGCCAAATTTCAAGATTCTAGGTCGACTGGAAGTACCCTTTAGGTTTTGATTCCCTTGCGAGTACTTGCGAGTTTCAAAATATGCAGCTTAAATTGCTGTTTCTTTTGATTGCGTTGACATAGAAGTTTGATTTTGTTACATCTTAAAGGTATTATAGACCTGAGTATTTGGTATGAATTTCAATTTAATACCTCTACGCGTTTATGAGGAAATGGGTAGTAAGTTTAAAATTATTAAAAAAAAAATATATTATGTGATGTAACTAAAAATTTATGGTTTTCGTAATTTTTCCTTTATCTATGCTATAAGACGTTGCTTCGTACCAAATTTCAAGATTCTGAGTTCACGGGAAGCACCCTGTAGGTTTTGATTCCCTTGCAAGTGTCGAAAATTTGCGGCATAAACGGCTGTATCTTTTGATTGCGTTGGCTTAGAAGTTTGATTTTTTCACAGCTTCAAGGGACAGTAGACCTGAGTAATCGACATAAATTTCAGCTTCATACCTCCACGCGTTCCTGAGAAAAAGGGTCTTGACAGACGGACGGACAGACGGATAACAAAGTGATCCTATAAGGGTTCCGTTTTTTCCTTTTGAGGTACGAAACCCTAAAAAGACTCGCAAGCTTTAATTTAGGGCTCGAGACTTTTCGACTGCTCCAAAATACAACTAGCCTCGAGGGCTTAAGAGTTATTTAGCCTTTTAGCCTTCTGGCCATCGCAATAAAGCGGCCAGTCTTAAAAAAGGGCTAAAAGGCTCAAGCTTTTACGATCGCTATTCTCAACTGAATTAATCGACTCTTAAACAAATAAATTGATTTAGACGTCGACATTTTCGAAATTCACTAGCATTGGATTTGACTGTTGACTTTCCCGACTGTACAGCTAAGGTTAAAACAACTGATTGTTTGTGTTGCTTTGTTTCGATCGACAGGATTATCATGGATTAAACACGTAACGGCTCTCGACCGATTAAGACCTACGATGCCATCAGGTTTGATAATTTTGTTGCTGTAATTTTTCAACAGTCTAACTAACCTAAACAACTGATCACCGAGCAGAACTTTACTGCATGCACTATGTATGCTTCCTCGACGTGAAAAACAGTGCCCAAAGTTAATGAAGAGTCCTCGTTGTCTATAGGTACTATAGTTTTCAACTCCTTCACATTAAAAAAAATCGAAATGACCAAAAAAGTAAATAACACAAAAAATAAAATAATTATAAAAGCCAACTAGATGAATGCCACAGGCGTAAAACAAACGACATTTTTCTTCCGGTATAACGTAATAACTGCCAACAGATAAACGTTTCATATTTATTTAGTCTTTTGATATTAATTTTTCATTATTTGAACGTTGATCTTTTAACACAATAATAACACTAGAAACTAATGTTAGCAACTCATAAATTGACAGTTCACGAACAATCGTCATTTAAAGAAGCATTCATTAAATTCGAGGGGTCAATATTTACAATAAATTACCAACACCTATAAAAGAGGCTAAGAGCATGGCAGGTTTTAAAAAACTAATTAAATTACATTTATTCCAATAAAAATACTAACAAAATAACTTTATAAAATGTATTAGGCAATAAAAACTTACGTATATAAAATTACCAAATACTTAAATCTAAAAACTGAAAAATAGATATACATATAGGTACAATTAAAATCTAAAACAAAGTCTTAAAAGCTAAGTGTTGAAAAATAATAAATAAAATAGTTTGTAATAATCCGAAGATAACAAATTCTACTAATTTACCTCTTACTGCAGATGTCACATCTAGCTTAAGATTTTTAAGTACATCCGTGTTTGGCAGGCAATATTGTCACTGTTTGCGATTTTGTGAATGAGTTTTTAGATGCCTACCCACTTTCCAAATTATTATAGATTGTAATAAATGATGTTATTGTAGAATACCTACTATGCTTATAATAATATAAGTGTTTTCTCAGTAAGTGAATTTATGTTAATTCTTTGAGAAATAAAGATATTCTAAATCTAAGAAAAGCCACCCAGGCAACACGTATTGTACAATATATCATCCATGTATGTACATGCGACTAGGTATTAAGATCAAGTAGCTAGATGCACAACCTTAATTCCAATCATTAAAAAAATATGATTATAACTAATTTGTGATGAGAGAGGACAGAGAAAGAAGTTTGGGGTTACTACCCCTAACTTCTTAGAACATTGACCTCTGTGAATGTAACTTATCAATTACCCTTCATTTTATTAAGTTCACTTCAATTGCTAATGATAATCTCCACTAACTCTTTCGATAATCGAGGATATCAGACTGATAGTATCCACGGACTGGTAAACCTGTTAGTAGGTTAGGTGGTATAATCCAACCATTTTCTCTGTTGAAATTAGGATGTTTTTTAATTTTAATAGCTTCGCGTATCATTCTTAGTAGAAACTGGTGTTCTTTATCGAGTACCTGCGTTTTATAAAATATCAGGTAAACTCCTTAAAACACCGTTCCCTAAGAAGAATGATCTTAATCCCAGTGCTTAATTTACTTGTACCTAAACCAAAGCAAAATGCACTGAGAATTTAAGACAATGTGGTGTCAGTTCCCTTAAATTGGACCGCAACTATGACAAAAGTTAAGTGCTATTTAGGGTAGTTATCTATAGGTCCTTAATTTTTTAATTCACATCAGTAAAACATTCACACTCGTATTCACAAACGTCTTATAAGCTCATTATAGCTAAAAAAAGGTTTATAATTAGTTTGTCTCTGTCTGTCACCTTGACATTAAAATTAGTAATATAGAGACAAAGTCCATTTTAACTAAAGCGCCTTGTGAATAAGACCGTAAATCACTGAGTATTCGATAGTTATGACGCAAATTAGTTTTTTGGTGATATTGGACCTCACCAAATCAGATTTTATTATTGCCAAAAAGTTGTTTTTTAAAAATATGAGGTCAAGGTCATGTTATCCTCTTAAGTTATAAATAAAGAGCGGTATGAAACACGTACACCGGTAAAAGGTTGAACATTAAAGTGCGACTCCATAAATCGCTTAAGAAGCATTTAATATTCTGTTAAGAAGGTTCCTTTGATCGTGCACCTAAGAAAGAATAATAACGGCAAGGTAGGCCACAGGCAGGACTCATCGAAGTACCTATAGAATGTGACAACTACTTATGGCCCGCCAGTGGGAGGGCACTTTCAATCCCCACACTTTGTTCCCGGGTGGTGCAAATCAGGTGACAATGTCTACCGGTGGTAGGCTTCAGTCGTGGTTAGTGACCACCCATCAGATAAAGCCATAGCAAGTAATGGTCATACATAAAGAAACTACGACTAGATGATTCTGTTTAAACGAATTTGTATTAACTAAAGTTCAGTTATTCAGGTTAGTTGATTAGAACTACTTTGATTAGGTATCTACCACTTATCTTTCATTACTGTTTTGGTTAGTGCACACGTACATAATAAGCATGTTTTTACGTTATCGCAACAAAGTACGAGTACAATGGGTAAAAAATTTACACAAACGGTCTTATTAACAAAAATCTTACAAGCCTCTTAAATAAAATTTCTTTCTAGTATAGATGTCAAGATGACAAACAAAGACAAACGAATTATAAACCTATTTTATCTATTAGCTATTATGAGCTTAAAAGACGGGGGAAGACTTTTTATCAGTGATCAGGAGACACTAATTTCGGCAAATAAATAATGGCCTTACGTTAGTTGCTTTTTTTTTAAATTATGTATTTTTAATTGGAGTAGATACTTCATCAATCATTAATATTAAGAGGTGCCAATATTACAAGGAGGAGTAGGATGACCATGATTTTAATGTTCGTGGTAACTTTACATCCTAAACAAAAAAAAAATGGAATGCTAACATGTAAGTTTAATATAATTATAAATGTAACTAGCTGCTCCAGCGAACTTCGTACCGCGTATTTATTAAAAAAAAATGTTCACTTAGGGGGAATTAAATGAAGGATTACTATTCAAAATAAAATCTTTGTTCCCCAACTACGTCTATTACATATTGAAATCCTTCTTAGAAGACAGATATTTCCTGGTCAACCAAGGTGAGGCTTCCTCAGGCCTTTATAATATTAATGCTGGAGTCCCTCAAGGTAGCGTCTTAGGACCGATACTCTACTTGATCTATACTTCAGACCTACCAACATCAGACTGCATAACAACTGGAACCTTCGCAGATGATACAGCAATTATGTCCTCTCATGAGGACCCATCAGTTGCCTCGAAAATTCTACAGAAAGGAATAAATAACATCTCAAACTGGCTTAAGAAATGGCGTATCAAGGCAAACGAAACTAAGTCCGTAAATGTCACCTTCACTTTGAAAAAGGGTACATGTCCACCGGTAACGCTCAACAATCTCGAGATTCCCCGAGCAGACCATGTCAGGTATTTAGGATTACACCTGGACAAGCGACTAACGTGGCAAAAACATATCTTCACCAAACGAAAACAATTGGGATTGCAAATACGGAAATACTATTGGTTAATAGGGCGCCGGTCACAACTATCAATGTGCAATAAACTTCTTTTGTACAAAGCAATACTAAAACCAATCTGGACCTATGGTATCCAATTATGGGGGACAGCCTCTCACTCCAACATTGAAATAGTGCAAAGATTCCAGAACAAAATGCTGCGAATGGTAACTAACGCTCCCTGGTATGTGACAAACGAACAGCTCCATCACGACCTTCAAGTTCATACTGTCAACCAAGAAATTCTACGACATACAAAAACCTATAAAGAGAGGATCACAAACCACCCAAACCGCTTAGCAAAAGTCTTGATGAAGGAAAACCACGCACCTCGTAGACTAAAACGAAAAATACCCCAGGACATACTTAAATCATAATGAAGTAAAGTAGGATGTGACCCAGGTCATATTCCGAGCATGCCATTACAGACACCAACCAACCAGCTACTAAATGTCCCAGTGTGTGACAGAGCGTAGTGTTTAATTAAATAAAATAAAAAAAACTTAGGGGGATGAAAAATAGATGTTAGCCGATTCTCAGACCTAATATCTAATCAGTGGTTCCTGATCACTAGCAAAAAGTCTTCGTTTAGCTTAAGAACTGTTCGGCACCTTATAAGGTACGTAAATATTTTTCAAATTTAATTGGGCTGATGTCAATTGCGTATCCATGACTAAAATGTAGCACATAATGTTGCCCTAACGCATGACGTTGCCAAAATATATTTAGAAGCGGCCAAATATACGAGTAGCCATATATTTGGAATAATGCTGTAGGTACATAGCAAATCTCCTACATTGAAGTCATGTCTTTCCAATCCAATTATAATTATATGGGTTATTGTACAGACGCTCTGTAGGTACCATAATATGATTTGGCTATTTTAAAAGCTACATCATTAACCGTTGGTATGCATCTATCAGCACAAACGCGATTCTTTGTATATTAATATTGTTGCTCTTTCTATAAATATATCAACACGGTTAAGTATGTGATTCTTTACTCAAATTTAATACTTATTCCGGGTTAACGTTACATGTACCACAGGTTCACGAAAATAGTAGTTTTCCCTACATTGGGCGTAGGCGTTCTTTGAGCGTATGAATGACATGACCGCAACGGCGAATAAAGATGTACCTATGCAAATCGATGTTGCCACTGTACAACACAATAACTTTTTTTTATTTTCTATTTTGTGAGCCAGGCCCCCGTCGCTCATAAAATCAGGCATACACGCTGCGTTCGCAAGTCATGTTTAAAACAACCGTTAATCATTTCAACTGGGTACCTACCTCACAATACCTACCAGCGGTTTCAATCCGGTATTTTTTAATTTTTCCTTCTTTCCACGACTCTTGCCCAATTTTCAGGAGAACATCGGCACCCGTTTATAGTAATCTAAGATTTTGTTTGCGGTGAAAGGAGCTATTTGTTCTAAGCACAATAAAAAATTCACAGTGATACAAAATGGCGTCGACATCAGCTGCCCCAAATCTGAAGAGAAAGGCAACAGACATATTAGTTGATCCTGATACGGGGAAACCAATTGAAGACTCCAAGAAACCTAAAATTGACTTGAGTGCAACGACAACATGTGTGCCAAATAACGTTATATCGATTGTGACAGTAATTTCATCGATTATGTTCCGTTTAGGTGGCCTTTTTATATATCTTGTATAATTTTATTAATCGTTCGCCTTTTAAAACAGACGCGTCAACATTGTTCCCTTGTCTAGGAAATTCGTGTTTTGAAATAGGTTGCGTTGGTATTTTATTAATTTGGTATGGAGCGTTGTGCATAAATATAGAAGATTTAGATGATTCTTAGAGAGGCAAAATCATTTTCCTAAGCCATTTTACAATGGTAACCCCTCGGTTTTGAACACCTTATCGATTAAAACTTCCACTAAGATATTGTATATTTAATCGATGGCGTCATCTTTTTGTTAAATCGTCGATCTACGGGTTTTTTAGGTGTAGGTGTTTATGTGAGCGTTTTCTTTGAAATTTATCAAAGGTAATTAAGTACCTACATCCAGACATCGATTTAAAATAAGTATTTTTTCTTAATTTAACATAATAGTAGGCATAAATAATAGTATGAACAGGAGATTATTATCGTGAGAGATTCGTACAACCAAACAAACAGCAAACCAGAGAAGTCAAGATGTTGATTCCAGCATCAGAAGCCCAAAAAAGGAAAGCAGGAGACATACTAGTTGACCCAATACGAAGCAAAGATTAGAAGATGCAAAGATACCTAAAATTGATTTAAATGAAGACAGGAAACTAAAATGTATTTGAAATGTACGAGGCTATTCATGAATTGGTTTTTGCTTCTCCACGCCCGTCTGGATCTAGAGCAACAGTAACGAGAGATTATACCCCAATGGACACAGATTTCACCAAGATTCATTGTATAACATCACTGTGGGCAACCACATCATGGGCATCATTTTTACGATACACAATATATGTAGACAAGGAGTGAAATCCGATCCTACAAACATGATAACGAAGACTAGAGGTACTTCTTTTAAGATCCATTATAGGGGAAAGATTACCCATTGTTGAATGAAAATGTGAGTGTAAAGTGGTTGGAGATTTTAAAAGAGAAAAATTTAGAGTACAAAGATTTCTCTCAAAATGACAACACAAACTGGTAAGGCACAATGGGTCCGTATTTCTAGACATGTTCTCAGCGTACACATTTAGGACCAGCGAGCTTAGGTTGGGACACAACAATATGCCTATCACTAAAGTAGATAGTGAGCATAAAACAATTGCAGTCCACTGTCCACGACGCTCCGCCGGCGAGTATGTCAGTGTCGCGCTAAATCATTAACCTCTATTTGCGCAGTCGGATAAAAACTATTCTATGTGCTTCCCCGGGTCTCATACTATCTCCGTATCCATTTTTATCCAAATCGGTTCAGTAGTTTAACATGAAAGCGCGACAGACACAGTTAATTTCGCATTTATAACATTAGTAAGAATAGGCAAAGAAACATATTAAGTAATAAATTAGATTAGTCGCTAAATTGCTATATTTATTGCAAATTAAATATTTAAATTAACAACCGCTGCCTACCATCCGGGTAAATAATATTGAATCAACAACAATAATAAACATTTACCAACACCTATTTTTATTCACCTGTGAAAAGTCACATTAATTCCATTAACAGAACTTGAGGTGTCAACTTTAGATAATGGTATTAATATATAATGATGTCTTTGTAGTTACTATGATTTACAAATAAGCAATAAGCGCGGTTAAAGAGAACATGTTATCAGAGCTCACGCTTAATCAATCAGTAGGGCAGCTATCTCCCGATATTTGAATAGCTAGTTTTGCTACGAGGCAGATTTCATTTGGTGACCAAATACTAGTGGCGGCAAGGACATTCCACGAGTAGAGTGAATCAATTTGTGGCTACGTAACGTGGCGTCATTTATACGCACGATAACACTCGGTGAAATTTGTTTGTTTGAAACTGAAACCAACCTAGGTACCTACTTTTATTTCGATAACACTGCCGGAATACTCTGCCATCGATAGACTAAAGCAGTTAAGTATACATATCATTAAAATCACGAAGCGATAGGGTAAAGCTAGCTAAGGTTTAAATTACATGGTATAATCATAGATAATACCAAGAACATATTTAAAACAAAGTCTGAAAAAATATATTGTAATTTATTAGGCTGTCGTGACGCTCCCATTAAATGCAACACAATAAAATAGCGCTTTACGCAATAATCAATACCCGCAGTTCCAAATCGGCCGTCAACAAGTATCACATGAGTCAAGAATACTAATGGACTCCTAAACAACATATTAGAAGAGGCTGATGATGTGAAAGATAGGCGTACGTAACGTATAGTGAAAAACTTATAACTAAACTAACCATTAAATCAACTAACCATCAAATAAATTATGGAAAATTACTTGCATAACCAAATCACCTGGTAGTAACTGACAACGAAATTTTAGCATAGTCGAAAACCAAAACTTTATGGTGCTAATTGGCTGCAGTTAGTCATCCAGAAGTGTCGAATAATTACATTGGTATACGTATATTCGTAATCAGCTCGGCAGCGGTAAGCGTTAAAGAAGCAGAAATACATTGTGTTAGCTTGGTACAAAATTTAATAAACAATACTTACTATTGTTCGTTTCATAGTTCAGTTTCCTCGCAGGGTCAATGCACCTTTTTCGGGAAACACGTGTAGGTTAGGGTAGGTTAGGGTGGTCCTTTTATGTAGGTCAACATGGGTATCTCAAAGTATAGTATAAGGACAATATTTTTTTTTCATCGGCGCGGTGCGACGTTTAGCATTTAAGAAGGTAAACGCAGCGACCAAGCATCCCACACCGCATCTTAGAAAACTCTAAACTAGGCGATCTAGTTGCTTTTCGTAAGTTCTGAACCTCAGCTGAATGGCTCCGCATACTCAGGGATGTCGGTCGCAGGGATTTTGTAGCTGCGATATTATCTAAGTGATATTAAAAATAACAAATACCTACAATCATTTCATAAAAAGAAAAAATATTTTACTTACATACGTAGGTATATCTTTTACTAAAATTTGTAGTCAGTTCCAAATTTTACACGTCATATTTTCGTCTTTGATGCTCCACAATATTTAATTGAAATTACTTATTATATAACTTACAGTACGATATGAAATTTTCTAGGAACATTCCTTCTAGTTTTTCTGAATTTTCTGAATTTTGAGTCTGCAGGACATGACCTAATATTGTAGATTTTATCAACACTTTGCATTAATAGCTATGGTGCTGCAATAACCCACAGATAGACACCCAGATAAATGTTAGGTATCTACTTAAGTAACGGTCCCGGTTGTGTCACACTTGGTTCCCGTAACCCCCTGGCAAAAATGCGCCACGGAACACCCGGGAGATTGTAGTGGGTACCCTTTGGGAGTCTCACATGCCCCTTGCCCTAAACACATGGGGCACAGAAATCCCTACAGGAAGGAAGGATTTCCCGCCGACAAAAGAAAGCCACATACACCTTTGGCGCTCTTGTCTCCCTGTGAGGGATATAGCCGTGGTGTTACATTTATTTACACATACAGGAACCATTAGCCATAGCATATCTCAGTTGTTGTAGATATAATACAATGAATTAAAAAATCTATTAATCCCGACACATTTCTTTTGTTAAGAATGATAACTAAAGGAGACGTTCAAAAAATGTATAGAGCCTGGGATTAAAATAATTGTAAATTTGAACAGCAATCTGAGTTACATAGGTTAATAGAGCATAATTAATTAAATTTTTTGGTGTATTTAAAATAATTTTACACCCCCCCGTTTTTTTAAAAATTGAAATTGAAAATAAGAATCCTTAATGCAATATTATGATTATTGCAATTGGCAACCCCATGGTCAAATGTCAATTGAGCAACCAAAAAAATCAAAATTATTTCGACGCTGTCAATCAAACTGATCAATGACAATGACATCATGACGTTTCCCGTAATTATATTTTTTTCCACGCGTTTTGTTATTACACTAATAAGATAACAAATATTTTTCGTCATAATTACATTAAGCTGCAGCTAGAATAATATTACAAGAGAAAAGTACTGTAACAGAATGCAATTGTTGACGTGATTGCAATATTTATACTGCTTAGGAAACGGATAATTAAAGGTAATGTGCGTTTTGTTTTTCTATTACATTTTTTTGATTTTTACAAAAATGGTTGCTCCTAAAATTCGTGTTTAGTTAAATTCTAACAGCTTATTAAATAAGCTTTCCAATGAGGTATATCACATTGGTGTTCAAAATTCTAGCCCACTTTTGACCTCTCCTTTGTAATAAGAAAACCGCTTTAAAATCAATCCGCGCTACATGGCAACAAACTTGTACATAGATACACTAAATACAGATACACGTCTCAACCTTCTAACGCCTCTCTTTTTTGTCAGGGTTAAATAAAATCCATTAGAGTCACAGACAACCTGTTTCTTAAATTTCATTTTTGATAAATATTATACTCATGATAACTTTTAAATGGTATGTCCGATTCCAATAATTGAAAAGGTAATTTACAGGTGCTGATATACCCTTGATATTACGTGATTTATTTTTAACATATAATATAGCCTATGTTGCCACGAGCAAAAGCAGACAGTCGACGAAACGCGATGCAGCATCAATGCAGTCGCTAAAATGCGCGATTTCGATACTGCGCGCAACGCAGAAAATCGTTTACACGCGATGCAGTCGCAAATACGTCGAATGCAAAAAGCTAGTGTGCTTAGGCTTTGATAAAATTATGTGTTAGAAACATTCAACAATTCGCTATACAAAGAAAAGTAAAACTGCGTTAAAAAACTTACACAATATACGAAAAGGACGGGGTGATTAAAAAATTTAATATAATTTTCTTGCCAATAAAACCAATAACAGTGTTCTAAAACAAATCTTCCTGTTGTTTAAAGTAAATTAACTTTATCCCATAATGTGTTGTAATTTTAGCAATCTGCTACAGATTAGACTAATGTTGGAAAGTGGACATCGTTACCCCTGTCATGTGGGCATACATAATTGCAGCAGCTCGTGGAGACTCGCGCCAGGCGATAAATAAGCGCTCATCAGCCGTCAATACTTCAGACGACCATGTGTATTCGTATGTTTTTTTCAAGTTTTTATTTATATCACAATTTTTATTGTTAAGGTTCACCACCTTTCATTTTATCCGGAATTTGAAATACTTACACATTTACTTACGTATTTGTTATGTTGTAATAAAGTGGTAGGTACCTTTTCCCTTTTTTAGTCGTTAACCACTGTTATTTTATTCTATGACTACAAGCCATTGAAATATATAGACAATTTCAACTTATTATTACAGATATCGCGATGGCAAGGCTTTCACAGTATCAGGCTCTGCAAACCAACATGCTGGGCCCTCTGGGTTAAATATAAACTGTGCGAGATTTAATTATTCTGATAAATCTTTTGCACGTAATCCAATCCACATGCGGCCTGAGTTTAAAAAATGCTCAGAGGAGGCTATCGAGCCCTTTGAGGAGGTGGGTACTAAAAAGTCCACAATGTACTGTATGCCTTTCTATGCCTTTTTCGATATGATCTTTTCTTCTTGCACTACTCACAGCATGTACAAACTCAGTTCAGCAGGCCTACTTACACAACATATAAAGAGATGGGAGTTCTCTCTTTCTCGCTTTCTCTTTCTTCCCTGCCGGTCTCTGTTTCTCTCCCTCCCCCTCTCTCTCTATCTCTTTCTTTCTGCACCACGCACAGCATGTATATAGTAGTGGACATATTAGTGCAAACATTTTGCTCACTCTGTTCTTTTCTGTAGCATTTTTCAGCATTTTACATAAAATTATGTATTGGGTTAACTACGTTTTAATAAATTTCACTAGAAAAAAGAACTTTCTACTAAACTGGTAAAAAGTAGGTAGGTACATAACGTGGCATTTGAAACCAAGTTCTTTATTATTTTATTAAATTTACGCGAATACATATATTTACTTAGTATTTTCGAATTTTATTGCGGCTTATTTTAGATTTTAAATCCGGACATTTCAGTCTTTTCAGACTTTTTGGTCACGGGTGGACTGAGGTATTCTAAGTCCAAGTATTATTAATCACAATTATTACTTATTTAATTAACACTTATTAATTATTACTTATTTATTTAAGTTGCGATTACATTTCCGTTGGTTCCTACCAAGAATGATCCGCGAGGCTATTGAAATAAAAAAAAACATCCTATTTTCAATAGAGAAAATGGTTGGAATAATACAGCCTGCTTAGGCCCAGTGCTTTATTTACTTGTACCAAAACCTAAGCAAAATCCACTCAGAATTCAAGACACTGAAAACTTTGAACGCAACTTAAATAATATACCTAATGTTTGTAGGTAGTCAACAATAATTGTGACTAATAAGTTTGGACGTCAAACAACTTAGTCCACCCGTGACTACGAAGTCTGAAAAGACGTTGAAACGTTAACGTAAAATCCGTTATAAAATAGTTTTATACCAAGTTCTTTATCGCATGTTATAATTCAAACGCATGGCAAAGTGAAACTGGAGTGACAGTTACTTATTTTATTAAACCAGCAGCGCAGTGGTTAATAATTAGTCATTTTTGCAGTCATCTATGTTGTGCTATAGAGTGTGATCTAAATTATTGCGATTTCTAATACTACACTAACATCTCCAAATGGATAGTACAAAAAATTAATTAAGCATTAGTTTTAGACATACAATATCTCTTTCTTCCTTCCTGCACCACTCAGTATTACCGTGGAAAATGTATCAAAGAATTTAAAAGTAGCCAATAATGGTGATAGTGTCAAATATACAACTCGAAAACAATTAACTACGTCAGTTTACGTTGATTTAGTAATGTACTAAACCGCAACAAGTGTAGGTATAATACTTATGACGCGACTGGGTCTCAAAGTTGACGATAAGGAAATAAGTGATATTAGACATGAATTTAGTTGCATTCGCCTTTTTAAATTTATTTTAAAAAGTAAAATACCTACTTGGTGTTTTACTGATTGTTAGTAAATAAATGCAACAAAATTAAAACGCTTGAAACGGTATGTTAATTAACTTAAAACGCTTAGATAGCAAACATTGGAGTAATTGTGATGAAGCATCGAAACATGATCAGCTTAATGCGTTAACTTTAAAAGGGGCAATTAGACGTATTACGTTCGGCGATGGTGGTCGGACAATCAGTATTTACGATAGATGCCACGGCGACGACAAGTGACAACGGGAAGTGGGTAGACTTGCGCGCTCCTCATGGCCCATTGTTTCGATGGTACTACCTTGGTCACGAAGTTGCCTATTAAATTTTAAATTGATGTTCATTCCTATTCCAACTGCGGAACCAACAGTCGGCAGGATCTGTAATTAGCGTTTTAATATTTTTGGCGCGAATATTCGTTTTTTATTAGTGTGACATTTATCTTAATTGAAAATACATACCTCCCTCCCTATTAATCATGTTAACTAAATTCCCGTAATTGAAGTTCGTGTTAAGCCGGTCTCGTGACCCAACCTTCTAACAGGTAGTATCTACGATACCAATCTACTATTTGTTATTGAGTCTTAATGACTCTATTTATGATGAAGACATTGCAGTGTTGAATAAGAGTGGATAATAAAATGAAACAACTCCTGTGACAGTTGGACGGGTGTGTCTTGCAAACAATGAGTCCTGTATACACTATTCATAAAATAGGCGGCATGGGCTCGGTAAGTAAACGTTTTGAGTATCATAAATCGTGCACTTAATTCTTCTGAACAACTTACTAACACTTACACCTATTGATTATTAATGTAACTTAAAGCACAATATATTTATTAACATGTAATTTTAAATAAATAATGATTAACCTTGGCTACTTAGTCAATATGACAATAAGTATCGAAAAACCATTAGTTAAGTAGTTAAGTAACTTAAGTAGTTTATTTAAATAAAAACCAATACATAGTGGGTACTGAGTACCTACCTAGTTTAACACCACAATTACGAAGTTACTAATTATTGTAGAATTTAATAGCTTGCGGTACACAAATGAAAGTTCGTGTCTGGCATTCATAGTTTGTTTCAAACACAAAGGTATATTACCGTGTTTAATGAACTTGACACTTAAGGTGGTAGTAAAACATTGGACTTAAAGCAAGCAAGAAAATGTTTTTCTTTGATTATTTATCATTGCTAAGTGTGTACTATTTTTTTTGTTGGAAATACCTACAAACATTTGATTGTTCCCTCGTTAGATAATGCTTTAATTAGAAGTCACTGCAACTTAATTTCGGTTGCCCTCATTAGATATTGCTCAGGTATAAGTACCTAGCTATTTAGCAGTGTCCAGATCATTGATCCTAGATACACAATATTACGAATATATAACTTCATAATAAAATATATAAGTATTATAGATTGTTAATGATAAATGTGAACTGCATGATACTAAACAAATACGCTTTAACAAAAACTAATAAAACCAATGTCGCATAAAACCTAGCTATAAAAAGTTTTTCTTAAAATCTAGCTAAGTATCATCTCAGTTTATTCACACTTTTACCTACATAGATACAGCGATTTACATCTACTGATTCAAATCATGTCGTATCATCCCTCTATTTCATCTAGGATTAGAAAAATCATCTTGGTTAAAATCCATCTTCCAAAATGTTTGGACCACAAAAAACAAAGGAAATCAGGAAAGTATTCACGTAGACGATGGGTTGTATGTGGATTACGAAACTAGTTGACACTTAACAACAAACAGAAGCACGTGCCGCCATCGAGGACAAGCCTATTTGTTTAATGCCTGTTTAGTAGCACTTAGGGAGTCTACTAATATCGATAACTGTGACATAAAAAATTATAATTTTTATCACGAACAAAATAAAGGCATAATATATTTTTATAAGATAAGCTTTTGTTACGCCCTCACCTCATCGCTCAAATGGGAACTCCCTACTGTTATGCATAAGGGTGGTTGGTCGATAGGCACACGGGATTTGAATGAGCGAATATAAATTTCAAGCTTCCCTAGAGACTAATTTAGAACTGTTTAATGTTTTAATATAGGCAAGACAATATTCCCAAGGCCTAAAGAGAAAAGCCAAAATCATCTTGTCTAGATGAACTACGTGTATATACCTATAGGTACTGTGTCGCGTGGAACACAGGGCAAATATTAGTTTTAATGACCCGTGCCCGTGATCATTTGTGCTTGACACTTGACGCATCGCAGATAATGAGCCAATTACTACTCACGTAGTGTAATATTGAATATGTGAGTACATTGTTTTAATAGATACAAACACACAGCAGTAGATTCTGACTGATGTCATAATTGCGGGAGTTTAGCATTTTAATAATCTATCAGCATAAATCGAATTTGGCATGTTACTACGTATATAGGTATATAATCTGTAATTTAACTGAGTTAATGTTTATTTGTAGAATGCATATCTTTATAAGAAAAAAGCAAAAGAAAAGCAAAAGCAATTCGATGAATTGAAATGTAATGATTTTTGTTTTTTTTTCATACTGTGTAGCCATGAAATACGTCTAAAAATATTTATTTTAAAATTATGAATTGATCATTCATCAATACTTACTACAAACTAAAATCACTCAGTTCAAAATAATATAAGGAAAACTATGAGCAAGGAATAAAATAGTAGACTATAAATTGTATTGTGATCGCAACGACTAAAGGTCGTGTATTGTAAATCAACAGGTCAAAGATTAAATAACCTTCTTAAAATAAACTGCAAGGCTATAAGTACGTAGGTATTCATTTTTCCAGCTATGACTATTAAGGTACACAGAAGATATCAAAGTGTACCCACAAAAGTGTGCGCAACAAGTACGATCTATTCCCTTCACTCTCAGAATCCAATGGGACGGAGTCACCGTGAAACGTGAAAGATCGGGCTAAGAACCGACAGCTTTACGTGCTAGCAAGGAGCTGTCTTGAATGGTTGGTTCTTGGACAGCCAACTGAACCACAATGAGTATGTAAACGCATCGTGCTAATAGAGACGCATAAATCCTTTGATCCGGAGACCGCTGGTGAGCGGTGTACAGCAATTATTTATGGGTGATTATGTAAGGTGTTTACAAATGCGTGCTGGGACCTATTCGCTTCGACTTGGCAAGCATCTTCGTTGCATAACAACGGGTGTGGGACCTGTTGACCATTGAATTGCCGCCACAATTTCCATTATTTACTACAAATATTTATAGATCTATCTTGCACCATGCAGATTCTGCACATGAGTTTCCTACCTATGGGACCCCGGCTTATTCATTGTATTTTAGTTTAACTTTTTTGCCACACTTATTATTTATTGTGCAGGCAACCAGTGAAGCAAATACAAACATGAATTGGATACAGAGGCAAATCTCCAGGATGACTCGAAACCTTCGCTACCGTATTAGCGGAGAGGGCCACCCAATACCACCAGATTGGTATCTGGATAAATTTGCTGCTCAAAAATTCACTGACCCTGAAGAACCGCTGTACCAAGCAAAGAGATCAAAATTTTTTTGCGGATTAAGGCTTGCATTTGATCCTACCCAACCAGGACATTACCATGTAAGTGCAACAACACAATATCAACGTGAACAGCTACTAGAATTCAATTTGTCACCTTTTTTAAATCGAATTTTATTATACTACACTGGCCCGCAAAACTAAGAAATACTCTTTTAAAATTCCTTTTTTTAACTATAAAAGTTAGACTTAAAATAAAAAATGTTTTATAGCAGATTTTAATAGCCTTCTTTTCAACTATTTTTAATTACAGAGTAACATTTTCAACTTAAAAAAAACAAAACAAAAACTATTTTAAGCTTAATAACGTATTAAGTCATTTTACTAATAATGGTGTACCATTATAATTAATGTTGCTTTAAAGTTTACAGTGGTTAGAAAGAAAGCTGATAGAAGTTTTTCATTTTAAATCAAATTTCATTTTTTTTTCTTCTAAACTATAGAAGTCTAACTTCTATAGTTTAGAAAAATAAATTAAAGTTCACAAGTGTGATATATATTTAGTTCAATCATGCAAAATAGGCGCACTTATAAGACGTCGAGTTGCGGAAAAATAGCCCGCTCCAAACTATAACTATATATTTAGTTTTGCTTCACGAAATGAAAATATACCTCACTGACCTGTGTGCGTTTGTCTGTGGCGTTGGTCTATGAGAGTTGATTCAAAAATTGCTACATATTAGCTTATAGTTGCTACACATAATAAATATGTAGCAAACATATGATATATATTTAGAAATATTTTTTTTTAACAAGCCATCTTGGCGTTTGGTTGGCTGGTCACCCCCTAGTTTAAGTTAAGCATGCAGAGTTTGCCGAAATGTATTGCGTCAATAATTGCTACATATTTACTTCATTTCTCTAATTTTATTATAATTACAAACATATGTTAAATAAAGGATGTAGCAATTATTTAAATTATCCCAAGGAAAAGTGCCTGATAAAATAATAAAGGCAAATACTTAGTTATGTATGTGTCAGTTAATCGTTTAGGCTCTGGTAAACGTGTAAGTAAAGTAAGTATCTTTTTTGTTAGAAGGATCCGAGTTTCATTTACGGTTAATAATAGTATTTGTGTTGTCACTATAAAGCTCATTGCAGGCGAAACTTACAATGGAAATGTTAGAATGACGAATCGAAAAAAAATACGAAGAGTAAAAAGAAGCTAATTCTACGTTGCATAAGCAATTATGTAGCAATTTTCGAATCAACTCTCATAGACCAACGCCACAGATAATCAGCCATTATGACGAACACACTGACTTAATGAAATTAATCTATACCTATAAATTCTTTGAGCAGTGGTTGGCGATCGTGTCTTTGGCCATTCTATACAATGTGGTATTTGTCATCGGCCGAGCCGTCTTCTGGAAACTAGATAATTTGAGCAAGTGGTGGTACATCTTTGACTACGTGTGCGATGCTATATATATTTGTGACACAGTGGTTCATGTGCATGAAGGTACGTACATATTTTTTAGTGCTTGGCGATTTTCTACCGTCGTCGTGTAGGTATGTTGTGACAAAAACATTTGAAATAATGTGTTATACTTTCTGCACCAAGCAATGCGAACGTTCGATGGTACTTACCTAAAGTAGCTACATTAATGAAAATAAATAATTATGTAAATATTACTCAAACATTGTTACACACTAAGATTGTTGAATCCTTATTAAGTTTTGGAGTAAAGAAACACTATTTTCATTTATTGGTCACTCGATACCCGACAGTATCACTGATTTAATATTCAGCGCCTAGAATTTCGCTAGACCCTGTCTTCTTTCACATCCAATCCCTCGGAGGGCCGCCTGACCCTTAGACATTGGAAACAGAAAGAAAAACCTGTCCAAATGCATGTCGAACTTGCGCATAAGCTTTCGCAAATTCAATTTTAGGTACCTTTTAAGTATAATATATGCTAACAAAAAAGTATGTAATCCGTCACGTTATAAAATACCTTTTATAAATAGGAAAAGTATTATGTATTATGATTTACAATATAGACACCGTGTAATTTTAGTTACAAAAGAAGCCTACGTCACTCATCCTATGACTACTAGACATTTATGAAGAAAGAAATGTTTTTCTCAAGATTTGCAATATTAGAAATATGAGAACATTGTTCATAAAGTAGGACGTCTAACATTGTTTTGTCTTGCCCTATTGTGTTCAAAGGATGACGCGATTGTACCTGTGACGTCTTTTATCATAGTTCACTGTACCCTAGAGCAAAAATATTTTTTTACGCGGCTTAATGAAAAATATTCCATATTTTCAAATATTGTTTTATTTTTCATAAATGACTAGTAGTAATCGGATAAATGAGGTGCTGCTGTACACCCTCCATTGAGTAGGCTATTGAACAAAATAGAAGGTCCAGTCTCTTGGGAGAAATCATCTGACGAAGTTAGATAACCACATCTAATGGAGTAGTTGTGTCTTCTATATACCAGAGGTTCTTTTGGAAGTGGAAGGCTTCTACAGCCGGTTATAATACGCTTCGCATGCATCTCCGCCCGATCCCGAAAATGAGGATACCAGGGCTATACTGACTCGCCACTTTACCGAAGATCTGTCAGATATAAACCAAAATGAGATCGTGACAGCTCTTGGGCAGCTTAAAAATTGAGCTCTTAAAAGCAGGTAGTAAACCCATACCAAAAGAGCTCCGCGTCTTTGATGGCAGAAATCCATGGCGTGGAGCAAGAGTATCGTCATAATGTTCTTCAAAAATGGTGATAAGACCCTTCTGAAGAAGTATCGACCTGTCTCGCTATTGTGTCACATCTTTAAGTTGTTCTCGAGAGTTATCACAAACCGCCTTGCAAGAAGACTTTACGATTTTCAACCACCGGAACAGGCCAATTTTCGGGGAAATACGGCACCATAGACCAATTCACACACTGCAGCAGATTATACAGAAAACCGAAGAGCGCCTACTCATAGTCTACAAACACTAAGCACAGGGTTGCTTAGTGTTTGTAGATTATGAGAAGAAACAAGAACTCGATAAGAAAAGCAGCGGATTGTGCTCAGTGAGGGGTAAGGTAGCCTTGTAAAATCAATCAATATCAATAAATTATAATTAAATACCTGTGTTAGCTCTCCGCGCTCTCACTCGAACTGGACTGGACAAAATTCTGCGTAAAGATAATTTGAGTAATGTTTTTTAGAATTTTGATTATTTCACAAACGACCTGAGTATTTAATATAAATTTTAGCTTGATAACACGACGCGCACGGACCACAAAGTAGTTCGTACTTATTAAAGTACCAACCCACCTTTTTCTGGATTACGGAACCCGGAAATGTGTAGCCTCTGCGCTTACTACGAACGTAAAGTCATAATCGACAATATTCTATCTTTCTGATTAAATTTGTGCAGAATCTAAGACAGACTAGGTGTCCAAGGAATTGGGCCATTGGCATTTTCACGGCGCCGCTGTTATCCCGGCTTGAAAGAGTAGCAGCGTCAAAATTGCGGTGGAGGGTTGTCCTAATAAAAAATAGACACCTACTTTAATAAATAAACAAGAGGGTAACCCAGTAGAGCCACGGTAGGAAACTATTGGTCAAAACAGCAAAATCCGGCTTTTTGTATCGTAAGTGCTACGAAAAAGGAACTACACACCTACCCACTTACTTACATTTCGTATCCACGATCGTGCTGTGTTAATGAACATGTAAGTTATGGATATTGGTTTGACGGAGCTCGCAAATCAACAACTTTGCACCCACGTAGAGCCACACCTTACGTCATCAAATTTAGCTAACATCTGTACAAACATCCGACCCTGCCTAGTTGGGTTTTCCATATAGTGTTCAGGCCTTGATTCTATGGGGATTGTGATTGATTAGGTAATATCTGTAAGCGATATGCTACAATAACACCTTACATTGCTTTTGGTAAACAAACAGAGTCGAAGGCCCTGATTTTAGTTCAAAAATAGTGAAGGGTTAAGAAAAACTAAGGAGGGGGTTTTAAATTGTATATATAAAATTGCCATGAGTCCTACATACTTTACTTCTAAAACTTTTTTTGCTCACTTTTCCAAACAGGGTGTCTTTTTACTCTTATTTTGTATTTCTTATCTGTGTTGTCTTTCCTATTACTGTGACTATAGCGTATGTTTAATATGACCAGACTGGCGTACTTGCAGTTATATGCCACAACTTGTTAAATAAAAAATAATAACGACATAACATTAGCCATATTGATTGCAACGCCAACTTTCTTAATACGCTGTCAACAGTGCCGACCGACATCGACGTAGAAGTCCAACTCGCCTATACATAGGATGTTTCCAAGATCGATGCAAAGCGGTAAAGCAGAGCTAGTATCTACAGAAACTATAGACCAATTAAAACAATTAGAACCAACCTTGTCTTAGACGACGTCTAAGAATTTTGTACGAGAGGTTTTTAAAATAACTCAAATTTTTATTTGAAGTAACTAAACTTTTGCAAGAATACGTGCCTATTCTTCTTTTAATTACGACATCTATAGAAATTATTGCGCAATTTTACCAATGTCAAGTTTAATAATATAGGATAGGATATCTTTTATAGGATAATATAGGATCTTGCCACCAAAGGGTGTGGTCTTTCTACTGGAGGGCTGGAAGAACTGCGCTGAGAAAATTTAAAGGGCTGTTTTCTTTATTAACATATAGCCACTTTTAGTTCTGTGTTCATTCGTCTAATAATTACTAGGACGCAGTTTATTCAAGTTTGGTGTTAACTGTGTTGAGCAAGGCTAAAGTTTAAATATGTACATGGTTTGGGTAAAGTTTAAATACATGGTTTATATATAAATAAAACTGCTATGTGTTTTACACCTCTTCACAGAACTTGGATCGGGAGAAGGTAAGTCCCATCTGATATATTTTTAGCCCATAATTTTTACATAATCTTTGCACGAACAAAACTAGGCCCTGCGTCTGAACAGGGTTTGAGGTACGCCACGCTGCCTGAAACCGCCTAGACAACAACCACTGGTATGGTGCCGCAGCCCCGATTTTCAACATAATCCTTTACCCTTCAAGATGCGATATTCCGAAATATTCCATCATCAGCTTATTCTAGACGCTGGATATAGGCAACTTTTAATGCACGCCACTGAGCACGATCCGCAATAAAGCTTTGCTCCGGAGCCTGAAATCACGGTGAATCTCCGGAGATTATCAACTTAGCGAGTAATCGGTTTTTTATCAATCTCTGGATATTTATTACCTAAGTTATAATATACACCCCCTTTACTTTTCAAATATATTAAAAAATTGCTGTTTTACCTTATAAGTTTTTAGGTGACAGGCGTCTTTCACCAGATGCCGTTGAAATGTTGTACTGTTTAACCAAAACCAATGGTTGTTAGATTAAATCAACCACCATTGATGTTGATTTAACTTTCACTTCATAACGTTGATTTATTGATAAATAGATATGATTTTTAGTTATTAGATTATGTATTGAGGTAAATTATTAAGAATATTTGATTTTTTTTAAATAAAGTATTGATTATTTTTATTATTTTATTAAAGTTTCATTAAAAATCTCCGGCACATCGGAGAATCTAGATTGAAATCGTGACTGAAACCGTGTACGGTGCAAAGCCCTAATCTGCAACTCATATCATCCAGTTCTTCCCGGCCACCCTCCTGTTGAGTGCGCCACTCCACCTAGTCTGAGTGCGTCCTACGGTAATTGCATTTGTGGTATGGTCAGGTGGTGAACTCAATCTCAGTCTATTGGTCCCGAACCTTCGGATAATTTGCCTGCCTCTCAAACACAGATTTTAATGTATACTATAAATATATTTGTTTTGGTAACAATTCCTACAAGCCGAGAACAAGATCTTTCAACCAGATAGTTGCACATTGGGCATTAAATGCTAAAGATCACTTTATTAATTGCTTCCATAACAGCTGGATGGCAAGATCAGCAGAAATGCCCTATCTTGGCTGGCTGGCTGTGCATGACTTTTTAAACTAGTTTAAACGAATATGGAAATGAACACAAAAGAATAATTGAATGAAAGAATTTAATCATAGTTTGAAACGATGAAACTGGAGATGAAGCTCAGTATACCAACAACGAAACTGAGAAAACGGGCTCGTGTTTGTGTTAAGAAATAAATTTTGACCATGAATAATAACAAATTAATTTAATCAATTTTTGAGTAGTTATCGTAAGTTTGTTACAGGTCTATTTACGTATTCACTTTGTTTTGCGGGGGGAAAACTGTTATATTCTGTGTTGTGTTATGTGTCAATCTGACAGGGATAATTTTCCCACCCCTATTGTTGAGGAGTCTGTGGCAATAAAATAATGGAGAACGATGTAATGACTACCTATCAATTGTAAATCATCTAATAAATAAGTTGTAAGAAGTGATCTGCAGTTTACTTATGAATTACCTTAACATTTCTCTTAAGGGCCGGTTGATTTTTTCTACCCTAAGTCAACTTAGAAAGTGGTGTACCAGTTTTGATTAAGTTTTCTAGTCATCGAAAATAATTATGTCTGTTCTGAACCACGAGGCCTCCTCATAAAATTTTATGAAATTTGATTGATTTGTGACTTATAAATTTCCTGAAAATTAAGCCTTCGTACTCCATTATGGTCGCACTACTATAATACTATAGTTTCATACTTCTTATAATATTATTATTTTTTACTTAATATCTATTCAGTACGAATACATTACATTAACAATTAAATACGAATTTAATTGTTAATGTCTCATTTAACAACACCAGGTTTCGTTATTTGTCGGTTAGTAAGCTTAAAACTACTTTTAATAATGAGATAAACGGCATTATATTTTAGGGACATTGCCGTCTTAGCAGCCAACTAAAATCGACTCATTAAACTTATTTTCTGGTATTTTCCTTTGCTGCAACAAATTAACAATTAAACATAACACATTAGCCTCTTCAAATGTGATAATAATGGTAAGACTGGAAACTAAATATGACATACTATTATTAATTTTTATTTATTACAGTTTTGAGGTTTATTTTGCAACAGATTCTACAGTGAGAGACCTTTATTTTGATATGATTCGCATAATTGCATTATTAGTTTATGTGTAAACGCAGGCGTTGAGTATGTGAAGTGGTAGTGCTAGCGGCAAACTGTTTTTTATTGAAGGAAAAGAGATAAATAAGTAATAAATTACCTCCTGGCATAATTTTGTCAAATTTTATGAACAGGCCATGCGGTCAAAACGGACTTTCGAAAGTCACAACAAAGAGTGTGTTTGTTTTATATTTCCTTCAGGATATAATAAAAAAATTACGTAATCGGTTGCCAGACACCTAAAATTGTGGCAACCCATAAAGTTGGCAAGGCAAGGGGTTGCCACGATGATAAGTGTCAGGGACACAGCTGTGTATATTGTATATTCGTTTACCGGCCATAGCCAGGATGACTCACTACATAATGGGTCCATCGTTCTAACCTGTGTTGGGAGCATGCATTGTCCTATAAAATGAAGTTCACGGGCTTTTGCTTGCTTATCAGTAAATCAAATAAAGTTGGCAATAGAAGTTAGATCGATCTGTCACCGAAACGAATCTTTATCACCTATGAATCTGCAAGCGGCATTCAACTTTAACTAACCTTACCTCATTGTCCTTTGTCGTCATAGCACACATATAACTCGGAAGAAAGCCATCGTCACCGTATTAACTCGAGCCAATCAATTTTAATAAATGCACACTAATCGAGATTGTATCGTAATCGTCTAGCCTCGGGACAAGCTCACGAACCGCGGTGTGGTGCGTGGTCGACTTGCAGTTCCCGCGCATTCTATAATACCATAGATAAAGAGTAGGTATTCTCTTTATCTCGCGCTTACGTCTTTCGTCAACGGCCCTCCTGCGGAATGTATTGCCCGGACATGCTGTCACTGAACGGGTGCCACCAAGCCGTCAATAAGCAGTTTTAAAAATTATTAAAACGGTACAGAAATCCAAATTCAGAGACAACACACCGCCATCCTGTCTAGTTAATAAATATACATTGGTCAATAATATCTCATTCGCAGGATACTTGGAGCAAGGTCTTATGGTCAAAGATCCAAAAATGCTTAGAAAGCAGTACTTGTCGTCAGCATCCTGGGGATATGACTTAATATCATTACTACCCACTGACATAGCGTATTACTGGTGGAGGCCAGGATCTTGCGAAAAGGTAAGAACTGTTAGTCAGTATGTCATAAACTAAAAACTCTTGTGGGTAAAGCCTCTTCTAAGATTTCCAATCCACGGCTATTTTATCCAAATCCAACCAAGTTTTTGCGTACCTAGAACAAATAACATCCACACATCTACACGTCACCTATACAAACTTTAGCGTTTATTCAATAGTGTAAGTAGGTACATAGAACAAACAATCATTTTAGTAATAGGCCCCGCATCTAATTCTATGTATCATAGAACAGAAGCATTAGATTACCACAATGCAAAGTTTTCCAATCGTGCATTACTCAACTTTTTTATGACTCAAGTCAATATTGGTTGTTTCAGGAAAATATATTGTTGCCGTGCCCCGTTATCGTCCGACTGAATCGGCTGTTTCGCCTTCCACGCATGTGGGAGTGGTTTGACCGCACTGAGACAGCCACTAGCTATCCCAATGCCTTTAGGATATGCAAGGTAAGCAAAATATAAACTCTTTTTTAAAGCTGCAATAAATATTCTTGCGATTTCGGGCATGAGAAAAGAACACTAAATAAAAAACCAAAAACAAAGCAACAAAAAGCTAAATTAGAAATGGCGGGAACCAAAAACTATACTATGGAAGATGTTCTTTACTCTGACAAAATAGGCAAAATAAACCTAATTAAAAATAATGTAACCTTAACCTCAATGCTTTTCATCTTAATTTTACTTTAATGTAATCTTTCTTACACAGGTCGTTCTGGCGATACTTGTGTTGATCCACTGGAATGCCTGTTTGTATTTCGCAATAAGCTATGCTATTGGATTCGGCACCGATCAATGGGTATATAACAACACTGGAGAGCGTAACGAATCCTTAGCTCATCAATACATATACAGTTTTTATTGGTCTACCCTAACACTTACAACTATTGGAGAAACGCCTCAACCAGAAAGGGATGAAGAATATCTATTTGTTGTAGCAGATTTTTTAGCAGGAGTTTTAATATTTGCCACGATTGTTGGAAACATTGGTTCAATGATTTCAAATATGAATGTTGCTAGGGTGGAATTTCAGAATAAAATGGATGGTGTGAAACAGTACATGGCATTTAGAAAGGTCAGTGGAGAACTTGAAGAAAGAGTCATTCGCTGGTTTGCGTATACATGGGCACAAAGTGGAGCATTAGATGAGGAAAATGTTTTGTCGTCATTACCTGATAAACTGAAAGCAGAAATAGCTATTCGTGTCCACATGGATACCTTACGTAAAGTGAGGATATTTCAAGATTGTGAACCAGGCTTGTTAGAAGCACTAGTGCTGAAATTAAAACTACAGGTTTTCAGCCCAGGAGATTACATTTGCAGAAAAGGCGACGTTGGAAAAGAAATGTATATTGTAAAAAGGGGAAGACTTCAGGTTGTAGCAGACGATGGAAAAACTGTACTTGCTACTTTGAGTGCTGGATCCGTTTTCGGGGAAGTTAGTGTTTTAGAGATAGCTGGAAATCGAACTGGGAATAGAAGGACAGCAAATGTGCGCGCATTGGGATATTCGGATTTATTTTGCCTAGCCAAAAGAGACCTTTGGGAGGCGCTTGCTGACTATCCCGATGCAAGAGCGACATTAACTGAACGTGGATGTCAATTATTGAGGAAGGTTTGTAAAACTAAGTAAGACTCTCTACACTTGTCGCCATAATATTACGCGTCACTGTCCTCAAGACAGAAGTCCAGAATACTCATCTACTAGACTCTTATGTAGGTAAATGAGAGACACATTGTTCGTGTACATATTAAGATACGTAACAGGTGCTTTTATAACGGTAAAATAAATAGTAGTTGCATTAACAATAAAACGTCTTGATACAACAGGATGGACTGCTTGATGAAGCTGTTTTCGAAAACGCACAGTCGACGCAACAAAGCTTGGAAGAGACAGTCAACCAACTGGGAAACTCCGTTGAAATGTTACATAACCGCATGCAAGGTCTTCTCAATGATTATGGAGAGCAACAAGCTAAAATAAAGCAGAGAATGAATAAAATCGAATTAAGGTAGCATAAATAGACCTCTTTTCAGCTTTATGTATATCAATTTACTAACACATACGCAAATGCCATGCAAATGCGATTTTTGCACCAGCGAATATTGTTGCACTCGTATGGGCTGATTATTAATTCCAGCGAATGTATAAGAAGTAGTTATTATTTAAGGCAATTAATTACCAATAGATTTCCAACTATTTCAGACTATTGGATATGGGAGATGAGGATTCGGATCCTGATGATTTGACAGCAGCTTCAGATTTAAAAAGCGAATTGGCTAGAGGATGTGATGCTTCTGGATATAGCGATATACCAAATATGCTTCGATTAGCTCATGATACTTCGATGCTATTCATCAACCAGTCCATACCAGTACGCGAACGTGGGCATTCTCTCAGTGTAGAACGTTCACCTGAACTTTTATACAATGCTCCTGAACCACGCAGCAAGTCACTTCGATTAAAGAGAATACATAAGGACTCTCCTAAATAAGTCATGATATTGTGTAGCCAAACAGTGCAGCCGAAACCAGTAGGGTGATGAAACTATCACAGGAATCGGCAAGGACGCTCCTTTTGTATGTACCTCCTTTTTGTTTTAACCCCTGACAAAAAAGAGGCGTCATAAGTTTGACTTTTGTGTAACTGTACCTATATCTGTGCATAATTGTGGCATCGTAGCGCCTTAACGAATGGACCGACATATATGCTGTTTCCTTTATTTAATAGCTGGAGCGATCGAAACAGATCTTAATTAGGTCAGGGGTTAAATAAATGTTGAATTTTTAGTTTTTGTACCTCAAAAGGGTTTATGTAATTAAAGATAACAAAACTTTCATTATTGAAATAAAATTTTATGCTTGTAATATAAAGAATATATGCTAATAATAAGTGCAAGACAAACAACAATACGACAGTTATAAAGTTGGAATAAAATTTTATAATTTCAACCATTAGCATGTCCTTATAATTAAGTATAATATCTACAGACCTCTAAACATAAAAACATAGTTGACAAGTTTATCTAGTTGTTTATAAATATTGAATGTCTATTATAATTCTCATCATATAGCATAGCAACTAATAGAGAAACCAAAAAAGGCTTGTTTAAATGAAATGTTCTTGTATAAAGCTAAGACAACAAACATATAACGTTAAACGGTTTTATTTTTTCAATTTCTTTGCCAATTAAAATGCCATACATTTCGTTCTATTTGAACTTTCTTTATAGCTTAGCTATGTAATTTATATTAAGGCCTAGATTCCTATGAAACTACACTCATAACTTCATGATTATGTTGATTTCGATAAAAAATAAAGCCGTTTAGCTTAATATTGTATGTGAATATTCTGATTATTCTGATAGTTAATATACTTTGTAGGTATTGATTCGTATGGCCAAAAATGACATTTAATTTTTTAAGTGAGGTATCTACGTTTATCTTAATGTGAAATAAAATAAATGTTGATTAAAATAAATATAATTATGTCAAATGAGTGTTTTTAATCTATTTTGTATATTTTTAAACCCGGATTGAAATCCGGACATTGGACTGTTTAGCTTAGAGGTTTTACTGATCTAGAATTAACTAAAATACACACATCATGCGTCAAACTGTTATCATGTACCGATGTTTTATACGTAAAATAATGCTAACTAAGCTTCTAAGAACAGCGGCATTCATCCGGCAGTCAAGTTGCACAGTACGAAAATTTTAGAATAGGTATGGTGAAAAGATTGCAATAAAATACATAATATTTATATAATAATAATAAAATAATGACTAACAAAAATTTCAAAAAAACGTAATAATCAAGTGACATGGAGACACATGGAGACGCATTATCACAGTAAGCAATTAAATTGTTTTCAGTTTTTTACAACATATATATTATATACTAGCGGACCCGGCAGACGTCGTTCTGCCCGGTAAATCAGTGCCATCTACCGGGTGTCAGACCTACCGAATATAACCAATAATAAATAATAGGTATCTAACCCGGTTTTCGGCACTTCTTCGCTTTCTAAATATTCTTACTTTTTTATTTTTTTTCTGCGTAAGAATCATCCGCGTACATAAAGGAATATTTTAAAAAAAGAATTAGCGAAATCGGTCTAGCCGTTCACGCGTGATGTCGTGACAACGGAAAACTGGTTTCATTTTTATATATATAGATTTTTGTGTAGTACTCTTTATCGTTGTTTGCGTCTGTTAGGTAAATAAAATAAAGGATAGGGTTTTCAAAAAGGTACCAAGTACTCATTTTATAAAATACCGTGAATATAACATGCGTGATGTTTATAACGAATGGAATTAAATGTCATTTTATTACACCTAGAGCCTGCCTATTTCAAAAATAAGAGAGACAACTCGTATAAAATTATTTTGATAGAAGTCTTTAAGTACTTCAAATCTAAATTTCATAACTCATTTAAATTAGGCAATCTTCTTACTAGTTTCTAGAATGAATTTAAGTATTAGACTTGTCTTACATTTACATGTTTATTAAATGCACAATACATATTACAAATTTTACACATTGATCTCTACAAAAATTCTCTATAACAGCCAACCTGCAATAAATCTCACAGAGCGCTCATGAAATTTTAAGTCTTGTATTTTCCCTCCAACTTAGGCAATTTCACATAAAACATTTTGAATATGGTGCTGCATTAGTCACGAGACTCGATGAAGCTTCTTCTTTAACTCCAACTGTCGGACAAGAGGTAAATAATCAGTCAGGTAAACAAAAGGCGGCGGTTGCAAAACTATGGTGTAAGATCTAATATCTTCAATACCTAGTATACAGAAGGGCTGAAGAAATTCATACATAATTAGAGGAGACCGAGTACAAAAGTAACGGCAGGTCGAAAGTAACAAATGCTCTCTACATTTATTCAATGGTCGAACACCGCTTCGCCGCCACCATGCGTCAGGTGATAGCCGGCAGCACCCGCCACACCTACATTTAGTCGTCAGGCTCATCAAGCGCTTTTAGGTTGCCTAACAGGACGATACGTGTTTTACAATTCAAAAGTCGTCTTTACTTCATCAGAATGCTGCAACAATGGATAAAAACCACTACACTAGGAAGTACCGATACGTAAATGTATCGAAAAACGGCTGGAAGGCAGCGATGATGGTGCAAAAATTAGAGCCCTAACAAAAATATAATGTGTGCATTGAAATATGCTATCACAGTTGTGGGCTACCTTTGTGTCAACTATTTAGTTTTTAATGTTAACGAGGAAAGTTATCTATCCGCTATAATTGCGAGTCTGGGTATGAGAAACAAATAGAAATAAAAGAATGATTAATATATATTAATTGATCTCCTTACTTAAACGTAGAATTATTTATATTGATTTGTTTTCTTAAAATAGATCATGTCCGAAAATTTGAAATGCACAAAGTCATCAAATAAATTATTTGTTTATTTAAACGGTAATATTGTATTAATTACCAACCCCTTTATCTTGTTACTTTCGACCCACAATGTGTTACTTCCGACCGGCCTACGTGGTCGCAAGTAACAACCGATGATTTTTTTAACCCACTGATATATCACGCCATAAAAAATAAATCATGTTACTAGTCTAAAGAGCATAAACTGAATTTATTTATGGTTATATTCATTCAATGACAATAGTAACACTCAGCCAAGTCAAAGTGTTACTTTTGTACCCGGTCTCCCCTACTATCGCAACTCAGATCTAAAGTTTGCCCATCTTAAGTCACGGTCACTTACATTTTCAGTTTTCTTAGTTAAACACATTACAGTATTTAATAAATACGCGTTATAGATTAGGGTACATTGTTTGAGACGGGCGTATTTCAGAATCTGAGCTGCCATATTATTTCATCATCAGCCTATCCTAGTCCACAGCTGGACACAGGCCTCTCCTAAAGCACGCCACTGAGCATGATCCGCGGCTACACTCATCCAGCTCGTACCAGCCAACTTGCAGAGATCGTCACTCCACCTAGTCTGATAGCTTCCAACGCTACGTTTGCCAATCCGTATTCTCCACTTATGAACTCGTTTACCCCAATGGTTGTCGGTTCTGCGGCATATATGATCGGCCCACTGCCACTTCAGCTTAGAGCTATGAGCTATGTCGATTACTCTGGTTCTCTGTCGGATCACTTAATTGCGTATTCGATCCTTCAGAGAAACTCCGAGCGGTAGCCCTTTCCATAGCTCGCTCACAGACTTTAAATTTATAGACCAGTCCTATCGTGTGCTCCGTATGTTATAATAACGGGTAAAACGCACTGATTAAAGACTTTCGTCTTCATACTTTATGGATTTGGCCATAAACCATATCATTTGTTTAATGGAAATGAAAAGTGATTTTTGGATTTAGTAATAACAAGTTAAATTAAGACTTCGATGTTAAATTATTAAATTCGGGAGGTCAAGTCAAATTTCATGGGTCATCATAACAGTAACAGTAAAAAGAATGTCAGCTAGTGCAACTGCGTGGCATACGGGTTCAAAAGAATGCTGTTAGAAAAATATAGGTTTCAGACGAGAAGTAGATTACTCTCCGCTGATAACAGCTGCTGACAAACTGCGGAAAAGTCAGCTGCGTTAACAACACGGTGCCCGCTGGACGCTGCCCAACCAAGAGGTAATGTTTTTTTAACTAAACACCAGCTTACAGCTGCAAAACTCAGGTATACAATTTTCAGATTATAATATACTTGAACTTTGCTGAAATTACAACTTTCCATAATATAAGTACAGTTACACAGCAGTAGCTATTATATGGTTTGTCAACAAACCCTAGCCAGGTGAGACATTTCTCATGATTAAGATTAATTGTATGTAAACAACCCGTAGCTCAAGATATAAACGATTATTCAATCTAGCTATCACAAGAAAATTTGCTTTGCCAAAATAACCCTTGAAAATTTTGTTCTACCTCCGCTCCGGGTCTATACACAAGATGCTTTCATACACAAGATTGTGTTGGGTCAATATGCTCACTGTAACCAGATCCAGTTAATTTTTTTTAAGATGTACTTTATATTTGAATAGGTAGTCACAAAACAAAGTAATAACCACAAATACAGCGGTAGGTATAGGCCTCGTAATTCAAATATAAGGTTGCGGGTTCGATCCCCGGTCCTGCCAACACGTCTTTGTGGTATTTCATCGCCGCTACTCTATATCAGTAAAGAAAAACATCGTAAGGAAACCGACACGTCTAAGATCTTATCATTCGAGGAAATGTGACATCCTCCAACACGCATTTGGCCAACGTGTGTGGATTAAGGATATTTGAGAGAAGGTCCGTGCCCAGCAGTAGGACACTAAAAAGGGTTTAATTAAAGTAGTAACTGACGTCTCTAAGAGTTGGAGCCACGTTAGCCAGGAAAGACTTAAACCAGAAAAATACTTACTCATATTTAGAAGGACCTTACAAAACTTATACTTACACATATCGAGTAGGAACTAAGTATTTACCATCTGGCCAAAAGGAGAAGCGAGCACTTGCCGCATCTGATGAAGTGACAGCTTCGTGACGACGCGTTGGTGAAAAGCTACTAGTCGGAACGTAGCTTGGATTAGGACTTGGGGATCCACCTGTAATTGCATTAAGTTGCGATAAACATTAGTAGGCGCTTTATGTATTTCCCTCTTCATTTTTTAACACATGCCCTGCTTATTAAAACCTTATTGCAGTATAAGGTGAAGTACCACCATTTTGCTCTATTTGGTTATCGATGGATGGACTGTTAATAACTGATTATATTATCTACTTGAGCAGTGACCATAATGTTGAATACCGGTTAATTAAAAGCCTAGCAACTGCCTTGTGATTTAAGTCCTGTAAACAATTTGCTCCGTATTCGATGAGTAAGATTATAACATAAAAATATCGTCACCGTATCGCCTTCGCCTACAGTTACAATCTTTCCAAGGTGATATACCTATGTGTTTTGCCATATTCTAGATTGAACTTAATGCGTACAGTCCGATATAATAATATATGTGGTTGATAAAACCTTCAAAGATACTTAAAGAGCTGCTTCTGGTAACTAGTAAATTGGCAGCCGATATTGTATAGCAATACCTTTCCTGTTCAATTTTTTTATTTTTTTTTCTGTAATAGGCATGCTCTTGGCCACAATTTGCTTGTTGTTAAGCAATGATAAGTCTACGATGTAACGCGCTTACCCGGTAAATACCCATTCACTAGTGAATCGAAGACAGGCAGAAATTCGACAACTTGGAAGTTCGCACAATATGGAATGCGTGGAATTTCCACCATATCGATGGCGCACAGCCATACCTCTACTTGTCCGATGATAGAACAAAGATTTGGAATTTGTAATTCTAACGCACACTCTCTGAATGTATCCGATAGAAGACCGTAAGACTAGCAACCTTGCGGCGATGCTCGAGGCTTTGCAATTTAACCTTGACAAGGGGTTCGTTATAGAAAAACCATACTTTTTTAATGATAACAACAATCCTCATATTAGTAAATATGGCTTCGACTGTATTACGTAAAATCTGAAATGCAAAAAAATGGAAAAAGCCACGTCAGAAACACATCTAATACGGAACAAATTTTTTGAACACATTAAAAGATATTCCATTTAAATAGCAATAAAGTAGTCCAGATTTTATTTTAATCAACAGTGGTTCCATCTAGTGTAAGATGGACAAAGCAATTCTGTTGCAATTCTCACCCGAACCGAAGTAGATACAGTTATTTAGCGTTAGATGGCGTATCATTCCTAAGCTTGACTTACACTGAACTTCACTGAAGCAACAAGTGGCATTCATTACATTACATGCATAATACAGATAGCTAACATTAGATGCTCGTACTACTCTTTTCCATAATACTCTCATGGCCGATGTGTATACTGTACTTTATTGCTTAACATGTTGTACCTAAGGGTAGTTGAATACTCACGGTCACTTAATCATATAAGCCTCTACAGTTAAAATGGGTTTTGTCTCTTTCTTACTAGTATAAATGTGAAGATGACAGACCAACGAATTTTTAAAACTATTTTAGCTACATAAAACACCGGTCTGAAAGAAAATGGGGAAAAATACACAGGGTATCCTAGTAAAGGGTCTAGGGATACTGTAACCTACCTTACTATAATCTGATAAAGATTTTAACAATTTTCATTGTATTTTTCAATAAATGGGTCAGTGTTTAAATCTGAAATATACAAAGTGAAAGAAACAACAATACTATTCGTATTTCATAGTAATACCAAAGCGTACCGTATTATCTAAGTCATGTCAGTATTATATATGTTACCGCAAATGTATGAAATCTAGTAATTGTTTAGAAATCCTAGGAAATGTATACAATTCCGAAGCTATTTAGGAAATGTATAAAATATTGTTTCAAAAACTATTTAATACATAGATATCCTGGGATTGTATATAATGTCAATATCGTATTAGGAAATGTATAAAAATAATGCTTCTTGTAATAATAAAACACGTTTGGTTTTGGCACTCTTCGACCGCTACCACTACAATGGCATGTGATGATTAAAAGTCTAACATAATCACATAGTAGGGACTTACTAGCCAACAGGGACTGATTCGATTTTGGCACTCTTCAACCGCTACCACTGCAGGGCACGCTCGCTTCGCTCGCGTGTGTGTTAATTAAAAATCTAACAGAACCTAACCCACAGCATTTCGGAGCGGGTGGATTTGTTTTTGGGACTTACTAGCGAACAGGGACTGATTTGGTTTTGACACTCTTCGACCGCTACTACTGCGCACGCACTGACAGTTTACGCGGCACTAGCGCGATTGCCTGATCAGACGAAGCAACACCCTACCCTCGCCCCGCTATCCCCACTTACCCATGGACATCTCAAATGTTTTACATTTCCGATTGCTGTTTAGGAAATGTATAGATTTCCTAGGAAATGAGTCTAATATAATTTATTTCACACATTTCCGTGGATTTTAGGAATTACATACATTCCCTAGGAATTGTATACAATGACGGATTACATACATTTCCGTTAACATATACAACAATAATAAAAGCGAATATAGAATCGCCACCTTATTAGATTAATACCTAGTAATGGGCATATCTGTGAGCGCTCGAACTGTTCGGAGAAGGTTAAAAGAACGCGATATGGTACCACACAAGCCAACTAATGGCCCCAAACTAACGCGAGCCGACCCAACAGCGCGCCTTCAATTTAAATAAATTGGACTCAGTAGCATTGGAGCCGTGTACTCTTTACTGATGAGTCTAAAATTGTGTTACATGGCAATTATAGAAGGAAGAAGGTTTACCGACGTAAGGGAGATCGTTTCGCACAATGCTGCTTTGAAAAGAGGGTTGCGTATAGCGGTGGCTCATGGACTGTCTGGGGTGGTATATCCGCGAATCTTCGTATTTGTTACGGTACCACGGCTGCCAACATTAAATGCTGAAAGGTACATACGTGAGTGCTCAACTCACGTGATGCCATACGCGGACTATGTGGGCCCAACTTTCCCTTTTTATGCATGATAATGCAAGAGCCCATAAGGCCGGCATCGTCAGGGAATATCTTCGGGATGTGAATATTACAGTTATGGACTGGCCAGCAAGAAGCCCAGATATGAACCCCATTGAGCACATGTGGGACGACCTAAAAAGACGTGTTAGGGCTCGTCAGCCAGTTGCCCAGACGACGCAGGAGTGGAAAACTGCCATAGAAGAGGGCTGGGAGACGATCCCTCCAAATGGTATAGAGCGGTTGATAAACTCTATACCTAATCGTATGAGAGCTGTGGTAGATGCCCATGGAGGCAACTGCGTTATTAAATTAAACCTTTATTTAAAATAAAAAAAAAAATATTTAAAAATCAACTGCCTTCATCAAGGCGCATACCCGACTTGTTAGGCGTGGCTCCATGTCGTGTGGTATTCTGAATTCAAATTTAAAACAATACGATCGAAAAAGATGGTAAAATGTATCAGGTTTAAAACTGCATCAATAGTTTTTGTTCAATATAGCCATCATATTTCGGTAGGGGCCATCGAAACCTAAACTCTAAGGTGGGCCAATAGATGTGTCCAGAAGTGTATTTGCATAAGTGAGAACTGAGCCACTCGCATATCTTACAAAACGATGATTGAATGTTATTAACTTGCTGTCGTGGGAAAAAAACGGAAACGAGGCACAATGACGCAGAGAACATGCAAATCGCTCTCTTATGGATCGCGGAAGATTCGGAACTTCGAATGTATGTGTTTCGAGGAAGCGGTGGGTCCTTAAATATGGCATCTGATCGTGTCTTTTGATTCAATAAACTAATTACCAACTGGCTTCGAGTAATATATTAAACTACTCATTTAATAAACATGCCTTCCACTATATCTCCATTACACCATTCCTTAATTTGGACCGCCATGAAAATAGAAAATTAAAATTAGTAAAGTCCCATGTTTCCAAATATCATGGAAATAAAAATGCAGCAAAAATGTCAAGGAAGAAAAACATGGTACGTCAAAGAAACAAAAGGTGTAGAATCGCAAAAGTATTTAATAATAATATGAGGTCGATATATTTATACTGAGAAGTACTAATAAAGATAGAGTTATGCACGCTAGAGCGGATGAACTGTGAAGGGTTAGAGTTAGACCGTTTAGAGCGAATTAAAGATTATGGAGCTATGCATGCCAGAGCGGTGCACCGTAGAGTAAACTATAGTGCGGTTGAACGTTAGCGCAAGAGCACGGAGCAAAGCAAAACGATCTTTCTACATCGCAAAAAATAAAAGAACTTGCTGTCAAGGACAAAAATATATTCATTTTATGATTTTAATTTACATAGTTACGAAGTTTGGAAAATAGTAACAAAAATTGACTCGAAGAACTTACGATGCGGACAATAAATATGTATATAATACTTTTGAGACAACTTTTATACTAAAATGAGTGTTCACCTGACTACAATAATACTACACTAAGCAGTGACTTGTTATGCTGCAGGTAACAAATCAGTGCGCAAAATGTATAATTTTTTACTACTACTACTACCCTACGATTATTATTTTGCTATAAAAAATAATAATGCATTTTTGTTTTTGTGTTTCACGCATGTTAGTTCATAATTAGGCCAAATCGACATCGATTTATAGTGTTTATGTATTGTATTTTCTGAGTAATTGATTTTTGTTAAATCTTTTGAGCAAATAAATGTCTTAAAAAGCGTCAAGTTAATTTTGATGATAAATTAAATCTACTTAATTTTTTTATTTCCTCGACAAGTTAACATAAATAAGCATAAACATTCATGCTTTAGTTTATTTGCATTGTACTTGATAGATTTTTAGTATAGTTTAGAAAATATATGATACCAATCTGACTTGTACTGTTATTTATTCATCATTAACGAATATGTTCTGTGGGAATCGTATTTCCAATGACTTATCTGGGTTACGATAAGTTAACTTATTTTTTTAATTTTCTGTAGCAATTTGCATCCACATTGAGCTATATTAACTGACGTGTTAAAATAAAACCAAAGCGAAAACCAACATAACCAATTAAGATTTTATTTAGATACTTATTTCAACAATAGGATCACTTAAACCCAGGACATAATTTAAATAGGAAACATATCTTTTAAAGAAGTAGTAGTTTTAAATATTAACACATTGAAAATCAGGAATGTAAGTCCAAATAGAAAAGTTGGGAATATACTGTTAATAGTAGTGCAAGAAGAGTGACACTAAGATAATTTACAAAAACAATTTGGAATTATTCTTTAATTTATAACCCAATAAGTACCACTACAGTTTACATCTTGATAGACATTGACAATAGAGTAACGTAAATTAGGTATTCTACCTTCAGGCCAAAACGGGAATCGAGTAACAGCTGCATCTGAAGATGTTACGATGTCGTGATGTCGGTTCGGTGAAAAACCGCCGGTTGAAGGGGCATAGCCAGAACCAGGGCTAGGAGACCCATCTGTAAAATTATATTAATTTGCTGATCTTTTGCTTTTTTATATCTATCATAATTGTATGAATCATCTTTAGAGGTAGCAAGGTTCTGGTATTCGATCATAGTACTAGCTAATGCCATATTTGCTTAAGTTTCATCGGCAGCCAAAATTATAATAGGTATTCGAACTAAATTGTTATCTTCTACAATGGGCTCGATATCTCTACCAGATTTTAACATCCAACAAAAATAATATGTCCAACCGAATTGCTGCACTGATATGGTAGGTTATCAGGGTTCATTTCCATTACTTCACTACAATACGTCAATGTCGTAAAAATACTAAAATCAAGGTGACTGCTTGTGAACCGTTTTAAATATAGAATTAAAAAATAAGTACTCTAAGTATAATCCTACTAAAATGTTTAGGCCATTGAGTGCCTATACAACTAATAAAATACATAATATGCATACATACATGTCAATAACGGTATGCATGTTTTTAAGAATAGTTTTTTAGTTCATGATTGTAAAACGATTGACTTACAAACAGTGTGTTTGCGATTCCAATTTTCAATTAGACCTACTTGCACCAAATACTTGGGTTAAGCAAATACATGACAATCTAGTGTATAAACTCGGGGTTTATTAAATTTCAACTCTCGTGCCTGTAGCCCTAAACAATTACACTAAGTTAATTGACCTGACATCCTGACACTATGTTGAAAAGAAAAGGATAATGAAAAATACGGGGAAGACTTATCCTGACATTATGTTGAAAAGAAAAGGATAATAAAAAATATGGGAAAGACTATAGCACAGGTCGTAAACATACGTACTAGCACGTTAGAAGAAATACATCCAAACCTAAAAAGCGCGACAACGAAAAATTGAGCATGGAATCTATAATATGGATAGCCTATGATAATTATGCATATTAAAATTTGGGTCACCTGGAGGTGAAAAACTAATAAGAATTGAAAGCCAATTAAAGGTGTTTTTAGGAAAACATTGATATACTTTTTGAGAACACTTAGGGGTGCCAAGTATACTGTTTGTATTATACTGTTTTTCATTTTTCGAAAATACTGTTTAATATTCTTCATAGACCTGAATTTACTTTATTTCTTGTAAAAAAAAGTCGGGAACGCTAAGAACACTATATTTTTTGTAACTTAAATTAATCGGTATTACGTATTAAATGTATAATAAAATCAATTATTTTACTGTCTATACGTTTTGTATCATGGTAATATTATTATTTTTTTTAGCTGGGTACATTGCATGAATATGGTCACCCGACCAAAGATAAATAAATGAGAAACGAAATTTATATATCTCTCTGTTACGCTACAGTATATTGTTAGTCCGTCATTGTGTGTCAGTTGATGACATTTTATTTTAACTGTTTTGTCTCGTGGTATTTATATATTTCTATCATGTTCTATTTTGACATTCAAATTCACTGACCCAGAGTTAGCGACTTTACCTTCCTACATCGGTTGGTTAAAAATTTGGAAAATTAACCTTGGGTTTATTCTTAACTCTTGATAGTGCAAGATAAATGATTTATTTAACCCTAAACAGCTAACTTAGAGTTAATTCAGTTATTCCAGCAAGTGGGTCTAACAAAATTAAAGACTACTTGAGAACACCTAGGTTTGTATGAATTCATACCAGTCTAAAAATTAAAGCTTAGGGGCACTATTTAAATTGAAATATCAAGAATGGAAGTCGAAATTAATTAGATGTTTGTTAAAGAACACTAAGACTAATGTTTTTTATACTAATGTCTCCCTTAATTTTTATGATATAATAATCATCACTGAAACTTGGCTTCAAAACAATGTCAAAGATGCTGAATTATTTGATAATCGATATGCTGTGTATAGACAAGATCGTAATCTATCGCGTCCTAACTCTAAAAAAACTGGCGGTGGCTTGATGATTGCTGTAGATAAAAATATTAACTCAACTAGATTAACTGATATTCAATGTATTGATAAAATAGAATCATTATGGATTGTTCTTAATTTGAAATGTAATAATAAAATTGTTAAAATTTGTATTTGTGCTGTCTACATGCCGCCCCCAGTCAGCTTAGGAGAGTTTGAGCAGTTTGTAGATACAGCAAGCGCTATTCTGACTAAATATGAACACGTTATGGTGATAGGTGATTTTAATCTGTCGAATTTGGAATGGGTACATAATGATAATGATAAGTGTCTACGTCTAAAAGATTCTGTGTGCCCCCACTATCACCTTATGATGGAGTTCATGGCTTTGAATGACATCAAACAGCATAACAATGTTAAAAATGAAAACGCGACTTTATTAGATCTGGTACTTTCGTCTGATTCGAGTTTGTCTGTAATTGAAGCTGGTGATGCATTAACTCCAATCGATAAATACCATCCACCCCTAGAGTTCGTCCTCAAGTTAGGTAAAGATTATAATCTTAAACCATGTCAAATACCTAGACATAATTTTCACAAGGCAGATTATGATTTTATTATCAAAGAGCTGAATGAAATAGACTGGACTGTGTCTTTTTCATCTTGTAATAATGTTAATGAAATGGTTGCAAAATTTAACATGATTCTACGTAACATTATAGCTAAATATGTACCTATGACCAAAGCGATCGGGACAAAATATCCTATTTGGTATTCAAAAGGTCTAATTAATAGTCTAAAAGAAAAGAACAAAGTTAGGATTCGTTTTAAGAAGTATAAAAATCCCATGGACGAGGTCAGTTTAGTTTTATTAAAAAAAAGAACAAGGGAATTGATGTTAAAATGTTTCAATAATTATTGTGACAGTCTAGAGGACAGTATCGCAAAAAATCCAAAATATTTTTGGACGTATATCAAACACAAACGCAATTGTCACAGTAGTATACCTTCTGAAATGTATTTAAACAACGAACAAGCTTCAGATGCTAATCAAATTAGTAATTTATTTGCCAAAAATTTTTCATCGATATATAGCAGTACTAATCCACAGTCCATGAACTCATCTGTAAATAACAATATGTCTTCCTTAAACTCTTTTTCTCTTACGAATGTAGATTTACTTGAACCTGAAGTTCGTAAAAAACTAGAAAGGTTAGACATAAACAAAGGTTCTGGACCAGACGGTTTTCCACCAATATTCTTAAAAAAATGTGCTAAGCAATTATCCACTCCACTGACCCTGATCTTTAACGAATCACTCAGCACAGGACAATTTCCTGGTTATTGGCGTGTTGCCAAAATTGTACCTGTTTACAAAGATGGACCCAAAAATAACATTAAGAACTATAGACCAATATCTATCTTGTCCATCATACCAAAAATATTCGAGTCACTTATATATCCGTATCTAAGTAGTCTGGTCAAAACGCATATTATTGAAGACCAGCATGGTTTTATGCAAAAACGATCAACGACTACCAATCTAGTTGCTTTTACTGATAAAATATCAAGTCAATTAGATCAGGGCAAGCAAGTGGATGCTATTTACACCGACTTCAGCAAAGCATTTGATAAAGTTGATCACAATACACTAATGCTGCGACTTGCTGAAGTTGGTGTTGGAGGACCTATGCTTGACTGGTTTAAATCATATCTTACCGAACGAAGATCATATGTGGTAGTCAACGGAGCACAGTCTTCTGATTTTGGCGCTATGTCTGGCGTTCCGCAGGGTTCGCATCTCGGACCTCTACTATTTTTAATACTAATTAACACTATCTCAGAGTGTTTCCATCATACATCAACTTACCTTTTTGCAGATGATCTCAAAATTTTAAGAAGTATTGAAACTCCTGAGGATGTTAGACTAGTTCAGAATGATATAAACAGACTGATTAAATGGTGCGAGCTCAATAAGATGGTTCTAAATGCTGACAAATGCGTTCATATATCCTTCAGCAGAAAAAAAAATAGTCTCCAGACATCTTATAATATACACAATCATATACTTAAAAAAGTTGATTGTGTACGCGATTTGGGCGTTTTAATGGACAGTAAGCTAACATTTAATGCTCACATGGATAACATTTTACTAAGAGCGTCCAAAATGTGCGGTTTTATATCAAGGAACTCAGTTAACTTTAGACGTCCAAAAACTAAGATAATTTTATTTAACACTTTAGTTCGCAGCATTCTTGAATACTGCTCACAAGTTTGGACTCCCTTTTATGAGGTTCACAAAAATAGAATTGAACGTACTCAAAAAAGATTTCTGAATAATCTCTCATACACCATGAAATTAAAATACACCTTAACTTCGTATAATGCCCGTCTAGTACATTTTCGAATGATAAAACTTATGGACAGACGCAAGCTCCTCGATCTTTTATTCCTTTTTAAACTTCTTAACAATCGAATAGACAGTTCCCAATTAATGTGCCGAATCAACTTCTCTGCTCCAAGCAGGTTACCGCGTGCAAGTGTTTACAGACTGTTCAACTTACAAAGAAACAAAACTAACCTTGGCCTCAATTCACCATTAAATAGGATGTGCAGATTGTATAATGATCTCTCCCGATTGTTAGATTTGGACATTTATGGAGACACCTTGATTGCTTTTAGAAGAAAGATCCATGATTATTTTAAGCCTTAATTTATGTAGATTTGTTTTGTTTTGTTAATGTTAATTAATTAAAGTTTATAGCTCCTGTTACCCACCTTAAATAATTTACCAACTTTTTTGTATATTATATATTATGATAAGATAAATTCTTTAAGTTAGTTGTGGTTGCCTGTAAGTGAGAGAGCACCTGGATAGTATTTTTGTATTTGTTAATTAGCTTGTATGTGTATCTCTTGTTGGTAATCCTTAAATAAATAAATAAAAATAAAAAGAAACATTTAAGGCTAAAAGACAAACGGTTATCGAATTTAGTTATGGGACAGCATCCTTTTCGGTAAACGATCAGCACTAGGTACCTAAAACTTCGTGAGTGGCATTCTATTAGGCCGCTGCCTCGAATTTTGTGGGCAGCGGAGCGACGGCGGCGGCGCAGGAGCGGTAGGATTAAATGCGTAAAATCAAATGGACCGACCCTCGAAAACAGCGGCGCGGTAGCGGCGCGAAAGCGGGCAACGAGCGGTGCACTCCTGTCAAGAGGTAACCGCGCGTCTGCATTGACGTATTGTGTGTGCAACTTATTTTTGTTACGTGTCGAAATGTCCTCGGACATGATAGAGGAAATTATTTCAGACATTTCGTTCGCGAATAAAAACAAATATCTCTACGACACAAACACAAACACAACACTACGCCGCTATAATGCCGCGCGACCTACCCGCTGCTTTCGAGAACGGGTCTGCGTTGCCCGCCCCGCTACCGCGCCGCCACCGCCGCCGCCCCGCTGCCCGCAAGATTCGAGGCAGAGGCCTAAAAGACATCTTTCTACGACTGTTTTCGAAAGCGGCGCATTTCAAGTAAGTATGACGGCCGCAACATACCTACACTGACCAGTGATGCAAAAGTTCTCGGTATAGGGGGAGATCTACTGATTTATATTTTGAGGTTTAAATCGAAAATTAGCTCTTTTCGAGAACAGGGTGCTACTGACAAATTTTGAACATCTGTGCAGGCGCTAAGGCGTAATATTGTACTATGAGCATTACTCCAAGACTTAATTGGTATCTACCTATAGATAAACTAAAGTACAGTTAGTTTTATAAGCAAGAAAAAATAGGTTTTCTATAATTATTGGATGAAACTGAAAGATCGACAGAAGAAAAACGCAGCTAACAGTTATGAAATAAGAATAAACGCGGAAAGATGAAACTTAAGGTACATAATTTAATATTCTAAAATTATCTACTTACTGCTTGAACGCTAGTTACAGTACGACGTTAAAAGGCCGCCGATAAGCAATCAGTTAATATTGCTCATGCAATACAAGCAAAAGATTCGGGTGTTGTTTCTATGTTAAGTGCATAGTTAAATAATAAATTTTGAAAATAACGCTAATAAGCACTACAGAACAACAAGAACTATTATGTGTTCTGGTCTTCATCGTATAAAGCACAAAAAATAGTTTATGTACATAACTTATAGATGGATATAATATATTTCTGGTGAAGAACCAGCAAATAAATACTATGTGACAAAACTCACCTAAGGCACTAACTCCTAAGGCGTTATAAGTATTCATAGACATTGGCTGCATAGGCTGCAGGGGATTCTGAAGCTGTAAATCAAATAAAAATTAAAAACTATTCTTTATATTTGAATTTTACACAAAAAAAATCCTACTGAGTTTCTTTCAAACGCCCTGCAAACACTTACGACCATTATTTACATTGAAACTGTGAAATGTTTAAATACTGACCAGTTTCACCAGTTGATATTTTTTTTAAAATGTTAACTATAAAGACAAAACTAGTGAATAAGCTATCCGGCACTTACCAGCAACTTGTGAAACTGGCGCAAATGAGATGTGTGAGCAAAAAACCGGGTTTCATTACCAGCAACTAATTTGTAAAATCGTTTGTTTCGTTTAACTTAACTGTGATTTATATTTCATAGTTTTCCTTTCATTGCTATAGAAATTTGAGAGTCACCAACTAAGAAATAATATTCAGAGTGCAATCACAAAATTCTACCCTGTTTAAGAGATATTATTAAAGGTAAATAGGTATTGTTATTGCAAAACCATAAATGGTACGTAAAGGTATTCCGATGTAAGCAATGTATTGCTGCAGTTATAGTTCTGATATTTCAACGATAAAGCCGTTTATTGAGCAGTCATAGCGCCAATTTGCCAACATACATGTTTTACTGCTTTTTGATACGCTGTTCAAATTTTAATCTCAATTTAATTACAGAAATGAAAAAGGCTCTTATTACCTCATACAAACTCGTATTATTTAGAGCAAGATTTTTAGATGCTTTGAGGATATCATGATATCTAGTTTTATAACAAGTAATCTCTATATAAAACTGAATTACCTGTCCTTGTATCTGATGTGTAGCGAACGGGTTTACCGCTACGGGTGACGTCTGGTGTGGCATCGCGCTGTGTGGCGAACACACGGGTGGACTGCGGCCCATACTTCCGCACGCGCTACTGTACCCCAGACCACTCGGTGATTGCGTTAGCCATGTCCTAAAAACGTTTAACAAAATTAAAATAACAAATATGTTTAGCTTTGAATATATCCACGAGATAGAAATGCATTCAACATTTTAGTTCGAGGGAACGAGGAAAACTTCTAATTCGACGGGCCGGTGGCGTGATCGGTAAGATACCTACTTGCTTTTCACGCCGCAGGTAGTGGGTTAGATTCCCACCCAAGGCAAACATTTGTGTGATGAACGTGTCTGTAGTAAATATCTATTATAAGTATATATTTACAAAAGAAAAGTATTACATGTATATATATATATACCAGCAGGTTATTTTTTGCGAACGCGACAAATAAAGTTAATATTTAGTAGTACTTTTGAACGATGCAGAAACGAGCGATGACTACTTAACAACCTTTATGTATCCTCTGAGTTAGAATCTCCAGTCTATGCAGATTAAAGACAACAAGCTCCGCCCATATTGCCTTCCTTCGACCAATAGAGTAAAGCCTTAGATTTCTATAGAACCTTTAACAAATTGTCTAGCAAAACTGTGTAACATACCTATACGTTAACAGCCTATTTGATAATGAACCGGTTGGTACTAGACTTATGATTAATTATTGTGTTTTATTTTAGCGCGTCGTGTTTTTCAATTTGGACCTTCGAGTAGAAAGAAGCATAAACCAAAGGTACAATATTTCTATGGACATCGTTCTCACGTCAACCATTTTTGTGTCCCACTGCTTAGCACGGATCTCTTCCCAACTGTCTTACGAGTTGAGAGTTTAGGCCTTCATCTACACACGCTGGCCAAGTGCGCGTTGGTAAATGTCTTAGACATGCAGGTTTCCTCACGACATTTGCCTTCACCGATTTTGATTTGCGACGATGTATCAATTCACACAAAGATGTGTAGGCACGACCAGGATTCGAACCCGCGACCTAATATTTCTAAGGCAAGGCCCGTACCGTTGCGCCACCGCTGCTCCATATCATAGATCGTCCTGTATCGGTACCAATACGTGGTTTAGATTAAATTAAGCAGACGTTTAATTTTGACATACCAACAAATTAATACAAAATAGAGGCTAGCTATATACTAACTACAACTAGATGCATCAGTAAGAATATTTTACGTTATCGGACTAATTACAAAATATCTGCTAAGAATCGCATCACGCATATCAAGCAGATCATAATAATATAATAAATAAGCCCTTTAAACTCAACGTGCAGCCTTTTTTTGTAACTGACAGGAGTGAGATCAATTTAAAATTTTGACATCTAAATAGATCTGAAGGACTAGTGTCATCAGGTATGCAATAGCACGAGAACCGACAGCATAAGTCTTCATAAAAACTTTAGACTAACTTAATCAAAGCAGAGACAAAATTTAGTTGGGCTCAAATTTTCAATTCCATTATTATAACTGTACGCTCAAGCAAAGGGGGAAGCTGACCATCAATTTCCTGACTCGGGACTAGGGCTAGGAAATTATAAAATTCAACACTCTTTTAAGTTTTAAACTAGGATTAATTAGGATTGACCAATCCCTCATATACTACTAACACGATGCAGGGGCTTTTTAAAATGACATCAGCCACTCATACCAACTACAATAATTACCATAAAGTACGTTATCACTAGTAGGTCCTGTGCAGGTCACGTCGGAGTTAAATAACATATTACCTGATTTTATGTTATTGTAACCTTAATAAAATCTCTTCATTATCTAATTGATTGACCAAGGAATAGGAAGTGAAATTCTTTAACAACATATCAGAAGATTATTAATAAGCATTGGTTTTGTAAACACTAGTATGAGAAACGTAAATATTTTGTATATACATAAGTACCAAGTGAAGTACTATTAACATGAGTACTAATTAAAAGTTACATAATAAATCTACAGACTGACAGATTAGTTTGTCCTGTCCAACCACATGTGAAACGCCGGATAACGTTAACGTTTTCTTACTACTTTCTTACTATCCTTATGGTTTCTTATATTACCTATTTTTCTGCCTAATTTTCTTCATTTCTTTTTTCATAAGAACCTTGTCTTCACAACAAACAACAAAAAAAATGCGAAAACAATCGAGCTGAAAAGATGACCACGGGAAATAGGGATTCATTTTTATATAACTCGTATAGATAACAGAAGGGTTCAACTGTTTTAGTGTGTGGGGGCGTAGCACCACTACCAAGGGGAACATTATAGCACCATTACCAGTCTTATCCCGTCGGAATCTGTCAATGACAGTTGACAGAGGTGTCTATTCACCACACCAAACGGAGAGAAGGTTATCGGTCTCTCCGTTTATCCACCCTAAGTCAGCCACCCTAAGGCGGATACTCGGAAACGCGTGTCCTTTTATCCACCCTGAATGGGGTGGATAACCGTAATTCTTATAATGTTTCTTCCAATTTTCTCCCCTGCCTAAGTACAGTAATTTACAGAAACATACACAACCCGGTCCAAGAAACGAAGTCCATTCAAAAACTAGCAGATTAGCTAGGTATCAATAAATACCCGAATACAAAAAGATAAGTGCTACTTACGGCAAGGTTGCCACTATTACCTCAAACTTGAATAATGAAGGCTGGTTGTTTGTGAAATCATTTTTATTAGACGAAAATAATATGGCGGCATTTGTGAAATATTTTGAAAGAACACGGGTCAAGGACGAAAACTTTGTGGCTGTTTGGAATCCATTCGGGGTGTCTCATAGGACTAAAAATTCATTAGCCTAGCATAAAACAATATAACATGAAATCAAAGACAAACATCCACGTTTAGTTAAGTTTTGGAATGTGTTCTTCGCTAGTACGCCTACTGCAGCAAAAACATTTAGAAAACGATTGCAAATATACATTAAAAGGAACGAATTTATCCAGGATACGCAACTACGTATTCTCAATAGTGAAATAAATTTTGGTAATTTTTTGGACATGTTGCAAAATTTATAAAATACTACCAGCCCCGCTTCGGCTTTCTATCTTATAGCACCATGTAGGTACTTACCTACAATTTAGATTTTAAGATTATTTTATGTTATTCGTTTAACAATAACTATGAAATTAAAACTTCCCACCATGATAATTAAATTCAAACTGTACTTGGGGTAAAAAAATCGGAAGAAACATATAATTATTACGGTTATCCACCCCGTTCAGGGTGGATATAGAAGGACACGCGTTTCCGAGTATCCGCCTTAGGGTGGCTGTTTTAGGGTCGATATACGGAGAGACCGAAGGTTATTTGCAATATTTTTTTATTTCTTTAACGTTGGTTTAAAGAAAGAAAAGTATTGGAAATATTATGCCTTTCGAAATGTCTGATCATTACGAGTTTAACGAGAAAAAACGAGAAGGAAAATCACGTTTGGATTTTTCTAAACAAAATAGAATTATGAGAGATCCTGACACTAGACCATTCTTCGAAACAATAGATCAGGTGTCCGGTTTTATGAATGTTTCTTTAGAACACATGACATGTTTTATGATCCCTATTTATATTTTACAGATGGGTCATATTTACATACAACAACACTCTATACTTAGTTCATTTGAACTAAAAACTGATTTCGGCTGAAATTGAAGGACTAAGATAAAAGGGATGGACTTTATGAACAATAATATTAATTAGACTAATATCAGGTGAGTCTAGTTTTAAACTTGGCATAACCAGTCAAAGTAAAAATCAAATGTTACTGGGAATTACAATTGACCGGCGAATTTCTGATAACAAATCTTTATTGAACTGTGGCCGCGCCATCTAAAAACCCATTCACTAAAATCTAATGACTCATTCCGTACCTTGAAAAAAAAATTATTCTAGAAAAATATTTAAAAAAAACTTACGTATCGTATCTTGGATAAGAAGGTGGATACGGAGAACCAGATCCAAAATAATTTCTAGCTCCCAGAGGCAAAGGTTGCATATGTGGTGGAACGTGCTGCCCCACATGTGTCACATGATATCCGTCACCATAAAGTGACTTAGAATAGGGCGTCGCTCGGTAAGGTCTCTTCATTCTCCTCCGTCGCCTGAAGTTACCGTTTTCAAACATTTCTCCACATTGCGGATCTACAAGAACAGAATACACTCACGATCTAAGATTTCTGCTATGCTCATACATGCAACAGATTACTCATTCCTTAACAATTAAACATAATACCGCAAAATAATTCGCTTATTACGTAGGTACGTATAATATTTTGAGGTAGTGAACAATCGCATAGCAGACAAATTATATTCGCCTGGCGTATTACTTGCAATGAACGTAACTGTAATTATACTAATTGACAACGAACCTAATACATACCTTAATACGTAATGCTTGTTTGTTACAAAATCCATTGTTAATTATTAATCACGTTAGACAAACTCACCAAGAGTCCAATAATTTCCTTTTCGTTCACCACCGCCTTCTCTGGGCACTTTAAGAAAGCACTCATTTAAGCTTAAATTATGACGAATGGAATTTTGCCACCCTTTCTTATTTTTCTCGAAGAATGGAAATTCCTTAGTAATGTAAGCGTAAATTTCACTTAATGTGGCACGTTTTGTTTCACTATTCTGTATAGCCATCGTTATTAGCGCTACGTAAGAGTACGGGGGTTTGGAAAGAGCTTGCGATGTTGGAGTGGTAGATTGTGGCTTCATTTCAGAACTTCCCGGGCTAGCTGGTGTAGTTGACTTAGTTTTACTTTTCGCTTCCGAAATACTGTACAGAGAATAATTTGCAATTATCATTCAACCGAAATGATTGAACAGTACCAAATTTTTATATAATAGCAATACCTACCTACATATACATACCTATTATTCGAATTGGTTTCTTCTCTTTGAATGGAAGGCAAAGACAGTGTTTGATAAACACGCGATAATTCTTCTTCTTCCTTAACAGTTTGTGAATTTGGTGAGTCGTGATTGGATTCCTGTAGGCATATTCTTGTGTCGTATGGAGATACACCTACCAAAGAAGAGTAAATATAAATGATAGTTAGATTTATTAAAGAAAAATGTTTTATCAAGAAATCATAGCCTCATGAGCGGGTCAAATAAAACTATTTTAGCGTTAAAGAGGACTGTACGCATTTAGCTTTTTGAAGATTAAACCCCTAATTTTAGAGGCTATTTAGAGCTTAGACTTTTAAGTCTTCAATGATAGGTCATTTCAAAGGTCCAAAAGGTCGTGCAAATGACTAAGCTTTTCTAAGGCCAATTTGACAATAGTAACGTTTAGCCCTCTGTAATAGCTTTATGAAGATTATGAAGCTCTTACCGAGGCAATAGCATACACAAGTAACTAGATAAAACTTTTTATTGTATGTCAATTCATTTTTTAAATATTCCAGATGTCTCCCATTTTTGCGTTTTCAATTAATTAATTAACTTTGAAATTGAACCATTTTTCATAAATTTAAAGTAAAACATGTAACATTAAAGAGAATGTTCATAGCTATTTGAAGGTACTTTACTTTTCTTTTCAGAGTTTATTGGTCGCTATTTAAAACAGAGATGTGACGAGAGTGGGTTACAAAAACATTTACCATTGCCAATCGAACTAGAGTATAGGAATGCTATAGCATTAAAAAAAATCAAGGACATAACCACATTGCAAAATCTGGCATTTCGACAGTATGTCAATACCTGCCACATGTGCTCCCAAGGAACAATCGTTCTCTAAACCAGGCAATTATATTCATATGAAAAGAAAGAGTCTATGTAGTAAAAACATACGGCTATTGAAGAGAGCTATCCTCGGAGTTTCATTGCGCGATAAGATTGACTATGAGGAAATGTGCTGCAGAACTAGTCACCGAAATAGCGATCAATCAAAGTTAGCAAGTGAAGTGGCTGAGGGCAAGCCACATCGCTTGTAAACCGTTAACCGTTGCCGCTGGGGAATACAGGTTCTCGAGTGGAGACTAGAGGTGAGATAAACTAGGTAAAATGCGTACTGAGTCTTAGACGTACGCGTCCATCTAAATACTTATTCCAAAAACTAGGTCCACAAGTATTTAGGCGTCTCGAGTTTATTGGCGTTTCCATAACTAGCGAGTCTTCGTGAGTAATGAAGTATCTTCGGTTCATGGATTATTAACGTCTATTAGACTACGTGTACCTACTACCTAGAGGTATTCATACCTATTCTACAATTTAAAACGCTTCTTAATTCTTATTGAAAACTTCCCTTCATACTTTACAGGCTTAGGACTGTCAGCTTATTCTATAAATATTATTATTGTTGGTACATATTTGATACGTACCACCGAAAAGCTGGCGTATTTAGAAGGTTTCAATAATTGATTTTATATACAAAATCAAATTTACTATACTACATATTTACATGACTTAGGTTTTATTTGTTTCTTTTAATGTTTTCTTCTTTTTTTTTCTAAATACTTTTTTATTGTGTTTTATGTACGATTTCAAATATTTACAATCTATTTACAAGATTTCAGTTTTGAAATGAATGAGTGAATCGCAAACTCGCAAAGCTAGCAACTAGACAGAGACACGAGTATGGTAGAACGTGCGTGTCACTGTCAAGTGTCAACTATCAAACGCCGTACGCCTAAATACTCGAGACGCGTTTATGTGGTGAGCACGGAATAAGTTTTTACACGTCCAGTCAAAAACCTATTCCAAAACCCTATTCCAGTATATACGTCTCACTTCTAGTGGAGACTACGTAATGGGCACCGCAGATCGCGTCGGCCGGCCTTTTTTTTCCGAGGGGAAATCCTTCATGGATCCCCCTGCCCCAAGTGGGCGTAGGGTGGGGGGTATGTGGGACTCCCTAAGGGTACCCATTAAAACCCCTCGGGTGTTCCATCTCACACCTACGCTAAGGGTCACGGGAACACGAGATACTTCCGCAACCCTCGGCTGGTGATGGCCCGCCTCTGCGGTCCCTGCACGTCAGGGATGTTCCCTGCTACATCTAAAGGAGGCGCGCGTGGAACACTTCACGCCGCCACCTTGGGTCCTGATATATATTGGGGGTGATAGATGTGCCCGAATCCATCACCCCTAGCCCCGTTTAAGGGGGCTGGAAGAGGGCATTATCTGCCCTCCGTCGACGCCCGGTGCGCCTGCTGCGAATCAGGTTAGGGGACGAGATCTCTCTTTCCCTTTCCGCAGCTTCCTTCTGCGACATAACTATTCTATTTCACAGAAGGATACCACCGCATCCCAGGACTCCTCGCTACCGACCATCGAACATATGATGGCCGGATGATTTAAATCACTGCCTACACCTAAAACGAGGGCACAGCGCGGCTCCACCCAAGCCGTACACTCTACCAGCGTATGCCGCGCTGTGTCCTCCCGGCAGTCGACGCAGTGGTGGCACCGTGCGTCCGGTTCCCAGTTTATGCGACACAAGTACTTTCCAAAACAGCCATGCCCAGCTAGCACCTGTGCCACTCGGAACGACAGGGAACCATGTCTCCTCTCGAGCCACTGGTTGAGTACCGGCCGGACCGCCTCGCTAGTGGCGAGACCGGCAGTAGGGCGTGAGAGCCTGTCTCGCCAATCCGCCACTAGGACCCCGCGAAGGTGCGACCGACGTAGCTCCATCTGTCGCTGTATCGGCCTTTCGCCTCGCGCCCGCGCTTCCTCACGCCACTGGTATAGTGACGCAAGTATTTTCGCCTCCAGGTCACAGGGCGGGGATCCGGCCAGTACACAAGCCGCCTCGTAGGAGATCGTGAGATATCCTCTGATGACTATGACGGCCATAGCTCTCTGCGGTCAGCTGCCCAGATTGGAGCCCCATACACAGCTATTGATCTCACGGTCCCCATGTAGAGGCGCCTACAAGCAGCGCTCGGCCCCCCTAGATTGGGAAGCAGCAACGTTGATAGCGCCCCAACCGCGCGTAGCAGCTTAGGGGCCAGTTGCCGGAAGTGGGGCCCAAAATCCCAACGGCTGTCGAGCACTAGTCCTAGGTACTTCATAGTAGGGCTCGACAGCGATTCGGGCCCCCTCGAGTATTATGTGTGCGCCAGGTGGTAGTGCACGCCGTGGGCCATGAAAGACCATAGCCTCAGACTTGTTGAAAGCTACCTCCAGGCCCAGGCGCCGTATGCGACTCACCACCTGTGACAACGCTGCTTCCCTAAACGACCTCTCCCGGGCGGTGACTAACGTGTCGTCCGCATAACACGTCAGATCTACGCCCGGCTGGAAGCCGGCCCTTCAGCGCGTCGGCCGGCCTGCCTGCCTGGTGGAGAAAATAAAATGCGGGAAGCCGATGGCTGCAAACGGCCGACAACCGGTCGCTATAGCATTCTAAAGCCCCTCGGCCTTTGACCATAGTGGACATCCCCAAAATCATAATGAAGGTCTTCGATGTACTTCTCATCGTGGCTAAATTTTTGCTTAGACTGAATCTCATGAATGGTTTCAGCCATGACACATCACATGAAAAAACTTCAGTCACCATAAGTCTATAGATGTTTTTCTAATGATAGTCTTTTCAAGTCCTTCTTTGTTATAATAGCTCTAAAATTGACCTATTAGCCTAAATTAAGGACTAAAACTCACGACCATATTTTAGCCTTTGTAGCTATATGTCTAAAACAAAGATTAAAAATAATATGCATCATATTAATTACTAGCGACCCGCCCCGCCTTCGCACGGGTGCAATGCTGATACTAAATATATTGAGGTATATTTACAAAATGTCCTTATAAACAACGTTAACAGCTTTTTTGCCATTCGACAATACTAACAGCGCGCCCTGCGCGTGGTCGTGCCGGTACCTCCGCACCATTATTTTTAACCTGTAATATATTAGGAAATTTCATTTAAATTATGTGCTGTAAAGGGCCATATTGATCTATATTAAATAGAGAATATATTTAAGGTACATAATTAGATAAGGAATGCAAAATTGCTTAAAATCGCTGCGAAAATAAGCCACTACTTTTGGTTGAAAGTAAAAGATAAAAGGGTTATTATGGGTTATCTCTAAGAGATAGACATATACCATCGCGGACTTTTTGTTGACCTTTTTAAGGTGTGCAATACTGTAGTATCTCTCGTAGGGTTTCCAATGTAAGCACAAAAAATGCGTTATAATTTACGACATCGCACAGAAACATCTAAAATGATCAGTGTTTTTCTACTATATTATGCATGTATTATATACAATATCTGGATGACCGAGCTTTGCTCGGTATTGTTTTTTTTAAATGTCATTTTCTAAAAATGATTCCTAGCTAGATCGATTTATCGCCCCCGAAACCCGCTATATACTAAATTTTATGAAAATCGTTGGAGCCGATTCCGAGATTCCAATTATATATATAAATATATACAAGAACAAAAACTAGAACTAAACAAATCGCAACGTAAAGAATACAAACACTAATAACATTAATATACAAATCTACTTTTGATTTTTCTGATATCTACACAAAGTACGGTCCTATGTGGTTTCTGTTTTACACATTTTTTTATAATTATAGGCCGTGTAGTTTCGAAGATAAGGAGGGGGTATGATAAATTTTCGTCTATTTAGTGACCAATTTTAAAACGATGTACTTTAATATTACAAAAAATAATCTAAGTCCCTCACAACAGGCTCTTTCGTTTGATACACACAGTTCAAAATCTTTTCTTTTAAGTATTAAGGCACTTATTTAAAATATAAAGATTCCGGTTACCAATTCCATAATTACATAATTAATAATTGTACCAAAATAATAATTGTACCAAATTTCAACTGTAGTTTCGGACCAAACCAATCGACAGACAGTTAGTCGAGGAAGAGATTAACTACCAGTAACTCAAATCTATATACCAGGGCCCCGATTCATGCGCTTTATATATTTATCTCTTTCTTTCTATTTCTGTACTTTTTATATAATAATATGTACATATATCTATTTCAGATGAATGTCTAAAGCGCAAGAATCGGGGCCCAGCTCCCCTGGCATTACGGAACCCTCACCGTACAAGTACCGCTTTTGACCGGTTATTTATGAATGAGAAGTATAACGAAGAAGAAAGAAACGAATGAAGAAAGAAGAATGGAAACGAAGACGCTTTTACAGAATTCTGAAAAAAGGCAGACGATATCGTTGGCGATTCGAATGAGACGTCTATTGATTAACGAGTTATATACCTATACCTACCTAGTATAGTATTTTTTTTGCTACCGGGGGGAAATCCTTTACGGATCCCCCGGCCCTATATTGGCGCTTGGCGGGGATCCATAAACGATTTCCCCTCGGTAAACAAAAAAAAGTACTACGGTATGTGGGACTCCATACTGGTTACCCAAACTGAAACCCCCCGGGTGTCCCGTCGCGCATCATGGCCAGGGTGTCACGGGAAGCACAGTTGACACAAAAGTGACAATCCTAGTGTAGTACCTAAATAATTTACAAATTGTGTTTCTAATCGTAAATGTTTTGCCTTTATGATTAAAGCTAGGTTAATGTAGGACTCTGATAACAAGCCATTACTTACATTTTCTTAATTACTCCTTACCAAAGTCCCGTCTAAAGCACATACAACACACATTATTCTTATAATGTTGTAACATTTAACACTTGAGATTTAGCCAATCTTACGCGTACGTGCCTCCCGATACGGGTTTCTCGGAATTCGTTGCTTAACATTCTAGGTAGCTAAACATGCATAATACAGCATACTTTTATATGTGGTAGGTACCTGCTTATGCCTTAGGTGAGCAGTACTTAGCACATGATGGCAAAAAAACATTTTTCAAAGCATAGGTATTATAAGTGAACAAGCGAAGAAAACTTTAAACTTAATACCCAAACTCTTATCAGCGTAAATTTATAAACATTTAATTTTTCCTTGATCGTTGGTGACGTGTGGGATTGCTCAAATTTAGCAGAAGATCTTACTTTTGCACCCTGTATCGTATTTTGATTGAAATTGATTGTTTTACTGTCATGCAACCAAATAGGTAAGCTAAATAGATAAATAGATGAAAAAATCTGAATAGCATTACAGGAAACATGGAATACGTAAGACCTACTGAAGAACCTAGGTAGTATTAAAACTGACTGCCTTAAATTTCAATAACTTTTAAAACCTCCAGTCTGCGGTAAACTGCTCTACCGTTTTGTAATAAACCTTTAGTTGGACTTCCAAGTTGCATTAGTATAAATAAATTAATAAAAGATACATGTAAGTGATCTTTTTTCCGTTTATCTTCTTGATTTAAGTGAGTAATTTTAAAATAGTAAACAGGGATTATGGGTAGTAAACCTTCCCAAAATGTTATCAATATCGCTGGTACCAGAAACAAACATTTTCCACATTTTGCATGTGTAGAAGAATGCGTCAGACACAGACGCCCCACGCCGAGGTAGTTGCATATCGGATTCGAGCCGAGTCGCGAACACCGCAAGGTATTGTGTCGCTTATAGAACAATGCGTCGTATTTATAAAACATTAAAAGCCGGCGTATCGTTCGTGAAATTAATAACAAATAACAATTGTGAAACGTTAGTTCGGGAGCAGTGTGAATTACCCATACCGTTGAATAACCACCTTCTGAATGTTCGTCAAGTCCTACTGTATTTTTTCAATTCTCTGAAATAAAATTTAAATGTAAGATTTGATACTCTGATTGAAGTAGCCAAAAATCTGTCAATATATAACAAAAGATAATAATATTTTTTTGTTATTTCACTAAAAAGTGAATTGGATTTTCATTAAATCCAGCTACCTGACCCAGCTTCGCCCTGGTTTAAGTAACCAATTTTAAACCTGTCTTCGTTTTTTTAATTTCCTGTTGACTCCTATCGAAGCAAAACTAGAATTATCGATTTCAGTCTAGTCTTTCGGAAGTTATGAGCGTACATACATTTCGGCGATTTAATTTTAAGTATATAGAAGTAAATATAATTAGTTTTCAAGTATAATAAGTTTTTCAAGTAAATACTGTTAATCGAGGTTTTCATGTATATTCCCTTTGACAGACGTAAGAAATTGTATGAAAAATTAAGGAAGATTGCTTTAAATGTTATTTACAAAAACTGAGAATAGTTGTTGGGTGGAAATCACGTATTGGCAAATGCAGCGTAAGACGCCCTCAGACTAGGTGGAGTGACGATCTCAGCAGGGCAGCCGGCAAGAACTGTATGAGAAAAGCCGCGGGTCGCGCTCAGTGGCGTACTTTAGAAGAGTTCTATGTCCAGCAGTAGACTAGAATAGGCTTAAAAACCAAACACTATAGTTCTTTTTACTTAAAACAGTACAAAGGTAATTCTTACAATTGTTTCAAACGCCTACCTTTAAAACGCAAAGACCAAGACTGACAAAATCCTGTTTCCCTAAAACTAGTGAACGTTTTATCTGTATGATGATGTATCGTAACATCTAATACTAATTTCTATGCTGCTATTCGCCTTGAGGCATGAACATAATCTTTTGATCAATTAGCAACCTATCAGTTTCTATGAGGAGAAAAGCCTTGAGGCCATTATTACAAGCACCTGGTTACGAAGAAATGGAAACCTGTTGACTTGTTGGAAAATGTAGGTAAATAATACCACTTTGATGTATGCAAATAGGTTTAAAAACATAAGAATGTTTGTAAATAAGAGTAGTCTTATTTGTAAACAAATACATATTGAGGTTACAACCATAGGTAATTATATCCAAAAACTATACTACTATTTATATGATCGTTAATCTTGTTTTAAATCATATTGCTGTATTTTTTATACGCAGAACAATTGTAAAATAAATAATCACAACGTCTCTTAATATGTGTCTGTCTCTACTAGTTTAAAAATCTATGGGCAGGTTTTAAATTTTCATCGACTGTCGGGGTTTTTCTAATGGCGCCGTTTTATGAAGGAACAGAAAACAAAGACGTATTAAGGAGGCAGTAATGGTATAGCTATAGCGACTTACGCTAAAATAGTAGAATTCGAGCCTTTTGGCGTTACTTAACACGTTAACTGATAATGGCATCGATACCCAACTCGTACAAAAGGTAATTGTTCTCTCAAACAATAAAGTTTAATAACGCAAGGTTCTAGGTAAGGTGGTTGCACGCATTGTGGACCGCAGTAACGCCCCGATGACGACCGATCAATGAGTAGTATAGCTGTTAGATAACGTACTAAAGCCATGAACACTCTTAAGTAACAACAAATACCTGTGCGCTTGTATTACATTCACACAGCCATACACATAATACAGCGCATTTAGTTCTAACGTTAACCAATGCACAAGCCCCATTGTCAACATTATACTGAGAGAAATTATCTGAAAAACTTCTTTTAACTCCTGTTTTAATGGGTAAATCTGCGTGTTTGTTTGAGGTGCAGTTTTTCTAGAGAACATAGACATGGACCGGTTTGAGTAATTCTTATTTTAATAAATTGTCAAAATATTGCAAGTGTCACTAAAGACACATTAATTTCGGAATTTTCTGTCTAATATTTGTAAAAGAATGTTTAACCGATGCATAATCCTAACAACCTAACTTCCAGATAAACTTATCCCTACGATACGGCAGTAAGCGCCATGGCATTGGTTGGTGGAAACCCATAAACAGCACAAAAAGGTAATTTTGAGCGGACTTGCACAACTAATTGATTCTATAAATAATCGACTAGCACCCAAAGTACGTTAAAGTTTATAACCAATCACTTCAACCCTTTTTTAGTGGGCACCCTTTCAACTATCTTACGAATTGAGTAAGTTAAGGCCTTAATCCACACACGCATATCAAGTGCAGCTTGGTGGATGTCACATGTCCTCGAATGATTAGTTCTTAGACATTCAAGAAACTATTCACATAACATGATTGTTTGGGGACGACCGAGGATAGAACCCGGGTCCTTATATTTCAAAGGAAAGGCCGATACCGCTGCTCGCTGCACCAATATGCAAGCCCATGGTTTAATGACAAATACTACATTTTTTTCGTGATAATAACTAATAGTCATACACGATCTAAAGGAAGATATTGAACACGATGATCCCTATGATGAGTCCCACACAACACTTCCAGCACAAATATGACTATCTGCTCAATTCTGCAGGGGTTTCAAAGTGCATTGTAATTTTAATTACTTCGTTAGTAAAATTTTAATAGGTTTCAAAAATTATCGAAATATGCTATAGATGTCTTAAAAAACTACTTTATGTACAGTTTAACAATATTATTTCATTATTGGCATACTATATATTTATGAGATACAAGAGCAACGAGGTTAAGGGGACGCGACCCTAGATGACGTCAGATGACTTGATGAGATCTTTGCGTTTCGCGCCCGCTAGATAATAATGTGCTTTTAGATAAACCTCTCGAAGATATACGACCACAAGTGTGGAATATCAAGTGTTGTACGTAAGATCTACGGTATTCGTAAACAACATTTAGTCTTATTATTGGTATTTAGTCATTGTCGAAACTCGGTCAGTAATACATTGATCCCTTTCTTAGGTCTTTTTATTTCTAGAAATCTGCCTTTTTTTATTTGTCTTTCGAGTTATTATAGCAAATATCCTTTTATTTGTGGTGGGAGATTGAGGACAGTCTTCCTCAAACGAAGATCGGGAATGTAAGGGAATTATACCTATATAAAACGAAGGCCTATAACCTTAAAAAAATCACACAGATAGCCAATAAATGTCACTTGTTATTGAAAAATTATAATTTAAGGTATAAGTGTAAAAGATTAGCCCAAACTGATGAAGAAAAAACATATCTCTATAAGATAACCAATCCCGACAATCCATTTTGCGACAGTGTTAATGAAGAAATGACATACTCAAAAGAACATGGGTGGGTGTCTAACTATAGATAGTGTTGAAAAACCTAATTGTATATATAGGTATTGTAAAAGGTCAAACAGAAGCTTTAGAGGAACAGGTAAAAAAGAACAAGCTGAGAAAGAAAAATCTTGTTCTGCTGTCTTCAACTTACTAAATACCCTAGATCCAACAATATCTCTTGAGTTCCCATCAACTTCAGTTTCTATTCAAGAACATTTGATTTCTATCATGAAAACCATGGCACAAAGAGTTGTCTTAGACACAAATGAATCTCTTTTAGTAAATAAAGCCCTTTCTGTTTTATAAAGCTGCGAAAAAGCTGAGGAAACCGATAAGCTGTCATTTTGGGATGCTGAAGAGATGGATTGATGAAGCTTATTTAATATATATTTTGAATGACTATTTGTAAGTTATAGAAAAAAAACTAAGTCACTAATACGTGTAAATCGCACTCCCGATTGTAACAACTGAGGCGTAAGTATTAAGAATTACTAAACGAATTATAAAGTCTATAAAAATATTCATTTGTTAATAAATATATTCTTATTTTGTATAAAAATATCACTAACTGCCTAATTTTATGCTCAAAATCTTTATACAAATTACTATGAAGCCTCGGGCTACGAGGGCGACCACTGGGACCGCTCGCTGCGTAATAAGCTGCGGTGTTCATACGGTTACGCGCCTCCTAAGTGGGACGTCGTTTTGCACCAGATTGATAGATCGGCATAGAACCGTGTACTTACACAAAATCAGTACAACTGACCAAATGAAAACACAGATTTTCAACATTGATGCCACAAATACTTCTAACGACATGGCAAATGCTAGCAGCTGAAAATTGTAACAGTTTAAAGTCGAATCGCATGACGATCTGAATAAACGAATCCGTGGAATCAAAACGTCTTCGCATTTGTACTTCGATGATGTTGTTCATTAATTTCTTCATGCAAGTTGGGTGCACTAAGAAATTTACAGTCCATCAAATCTAAGAAGTACCGTTTGACGTTTCACTGTTTTCTATTAAATTAGCTTTATAGAGACGTAATTCACACTATTTTTATAAGCTTTCCTGTAAAATAATTGAATTATGAAGCTATTTTTATTTTAACATAACAAACAATTTTCATACAAAAAATAAAATTGTAAATGTACTAGCATCCATTCTGAACGATATTCAGTGACATCCTCCTTCTTTGACGATAATCGCAGCATGCATTGTCAATGTTTTAAAAACAAAATAACAGCGAAATCGGAAATGACTCTTTAGGTCTCATTTCAGATTTTGATTACAGAGGTAAAATTAATGGTTTTAATTTTATTTATTTCTAGTAAAAGATACAAAAAATACAATAGTTGGATACCCCGACAAACTGTAAAACAGTTTGTTAGCGTGGTAAACTCTCCATCGTTCCTGTAACACGGTATAGCATCAATGTCAACAACGAAGCAACTGCAATAAGACAGCTTAAAAACAGGTGAATATTCAAATCAAAAGTTGAGGGTTGTTTGTTATTCATTCATCCCTTACAGTAAATATGCAGACAGCTTAGTAGAAATAAAATGCTCAGTTTGTTTAGCCAAATTTTCATTAGAAAATGCTATGATAAAGTATACTTTTTAGAAGTTATTCCACCTTAAAACTCCAGAAAAAAATAACATACTTTTTACATAGAAGAAAAGCAATATGTCCCTAATTGACCTTTTTCACAAATCCTTAACATTTTGTCATTTTGCTGCTTGAAGTAAAGATCTGTAGAAAAGTAAGCTATGTACCACGAGGACAAGGATTTAGAGGTTGACAGAAACCAAGGCCCCGATTCTGGCGCATTAGACATTTATCACCATTTTTGTCGACAATTGCGCGCTTTAGACAATTATATCTAGTAGACAAATGTCAAAAAATGCCGGATATTATTAAAAAACAAAAGAAATCGCCATTTTTGTTTGACAAATGTCTATCTATACTAATACTAGCGGGTCCGGCCGTTATGCCCCCATTCCGGTTAGCCACCGGCCAGTATGCCCCCTCACTGAAAAATATTTATTCCGGTTTGCCCCCGGCCGTCTTGCCTCCATTTTATTAGATAACTAACATTGAAATCAAAGTTGCGTTCCGATTTAAGCAAACTGAGCTCAGTATCTTAAATATTAATGTTTGAAGGTAGTTAGTAATAATTGTGATTAATATTTTTGAACGTCAAATACCTCAGTCCACCCGTGAACATGAAGTCTGAAAAGAGTGAAACGTCGGGATCTAAAATCTAAAATAAACAGCGATAAAATCCGTTAAAAAGTAGTTTTATTTCAATGTGTGACATTCGCGTAAATCTAAGACAATACTAGATAACTAACATTTATCTGGGTGTCTGTCTATCTGTGGGTTATTGCGGCACCATAACTATTAAACTAATGATTTTGATTATTTGTTTTGCCATAGCAGACTGGTCGAGTGTTTTAAGCATAGAAAGTAAGCCAAGAGTGTGATAAAATGTATGATGACTAAAAATTTTGTCTAAATAGAAAAATGTCTGTTTTGTCTTGTAAAGCACGGGTACGTGCGAAGCCGAGATAAATGTCTAAAGCGCCAGAATCGGGGCCCAGCCCTCCTACCGCATAATGTCCGTGGTGTCTAAGCCGGCCCACATTTTCTCCGCAAATATACCTATACGGAGCGACACATGTAAGCACACATTGCAGCCATTTGAAACGTGCCATTGTCTAACATAGCGCCCATGTTTGGAGAGTACCTGTAGCCAAAGACCTGACTCTTATTCACCCATAGCCAATAATCGTACTCGTTCCACACTGTCAAACGAGTTGCTGACGAGATCATCTCGGATAGATTGGCAGAGCAGCCAATCTCATTGCCTCTAGGAGGATGGGTTATTAGGGAAATTTGTTTGAGAAAGCTGATTAAATACTAATAAGTAATTACCTAAGACGGCTGATGATTATCAAAAAAAGTCTGATTAATAAGTTTTATCTGTATGAAAAATAGAAATAGAAATACAAGGATACTAGACTAATCACATGTCTGTACCCTTGATACGCCAAACAATTTGTAAGGCACTACAAAATCTGACTCACTGGCTTCTGCAGTTGACTGCTTAAAGGTGTATAACACGATACACACTGGCCTGTGAGAATTGCCAAAGTGTATATGACATATACGCATAGCGCTGAACGTGCTTTGAGAAGATTGCTCGAGAAGATTGTTGCTTGCAACTAAGGAACTTAAATGATTAAATGAACATCTGAAACGCAATCAGTTAAAGTTTCAACGCAGGCATAAAAATGATAAGAGGGATATCGTGTAAGAATTTACACCATAAATCTAATCAATTTCTCTCGATGTCTAATCGATTAAGGTGTTAACTGTGTTAAAGCTGGCTCCACGCGATACATAAAAGCAAGAAGTAACACTCATATTTGTACTAGATTCGATACGGACTACTTTACGATTGTAATTAATACTTAGATAGGGCTGCCAATAACCTTTCGACCGCCTTCCAACCATATTCTGTATATTATTATGTAACTAGTCAGAGCGACATGAAGAAACAGATTTATCTTTATAACGTCGCATTAATTGAGAGAAGAAACATTTAACAACTATCTCGGTTAGTTACGAGGTGGCCTAGACTTTGTATAAAAGATATAGTTTCCGCAACTACATAATGTAAGCAGATTTTTACAGCCAAAACATTTTTGATGATTGGCCTAGCATCATGATATGTGTTCAACCCGTCTTTACTCTTAACCAACTAAGATTTAAAATGTTACTAAAAATGTGCCTATTTAAAGACCACGATTGATAAAATCACATCTAGTTTCTGGATCTGAATCCGGCTTCAGGACGCCAATTTTCGATAAAATAAACGGAACAACAATGCAAATGGAATGCAGATCACTACGTAACTGCAATTATTAAATCCATGAATAGTTTAATAGTCTTAAGAGAATGTAGTTTGTACCAGAATGTAACCAGGGTAACTCATGACCTCATTAGCTTTCTTTGTCACAAACACAAAGGCTTTTATAACGCTAGCTGGACACGTACCATACCTACTTAACATAAGATGCACATAAGATGCAATAGGTAAGGTAGATACCAACAATGATCTCATAGTCCGAGTATATTAAAGTTGCTATATACTAGCTAGTATTACTATAATAGAAGACCATGAACCAGGCCAGAACCATGTTTACATTAAAGCTTAATGTAAACATGGTTTCTACCTACTTGCTGTCAATCCTTGCAGTATAAACTATAAAGGACATTCAAATGACTTATCACGTCGACGACGGAAAACACTCCTACATCACCAAAAGCTACCAGAAAACAATAAATTTCTTTAGACCGACTACCAAGATCTAAGATACGAGTAGGTAAATTTTTTTTAGATATATTATCCTGAAGAAATTCAACTTATAGAAATGTTATTTTAATTTAGATAATAAATATTAAAAGATACCAAACAAAATTATGAGAGGAAAGACTCATGTTTGATTCGAGTTAGAAAATAGTATTTTAAACAAACTTTTGCAAGAAAGAAACAAGCGGTCTTAACGTGACTCAGGAACCTAATATTGCAGTAAAATACTACCAATTGACGCAATAGGCACCACTTACTTCTAACTCCAAGGATCCCTGAAAATAGAACTAACTTTTAGTACTAAACTCTGCAGCAACCGGACGGCAATAATGACTTTGCCATTTACCCCTCAAATCAAATCATTTTGCGTCGTACGTTATTTCAGTGCAAAGCGATTAAATCTATCAATGAATTTCCGGCAGCGGGGCTTGACACTTTTAATATCGCCAATCAACCAGAGACCGTTCTGAATGAACAATACTGGCTGGGTCGTAAATTAAATATTTCTAAGTTCATACCAAAGTACTTGTAGCATAACGTATGGAATTATTCGATTTTCAACACAGTCGATTCGATCACAGTCGGTTAAATGTTATACATTTTTGCATTTTAACTTACCGAATGTGATCGCTACTACGCAGGTAGGTAACTTGGCAATATCAATGAGGACATTATGAAAAACGCTAAATGAACGCAACTCGATACAGCTGCTCACAAATTCGATGATATTAGATAAAAACCACTTAGATTATTTTATAATATAATTTATCATAGGTATTCTTACGTTTTCAATCAGAACCTAAAAAAATAGTTTCTAAATATAGGAATACTGACTATAGGAACTCATATTGTTTGTTATAAACGACTGCATTATTCTTAAAAAGTAAGGAACAATTCAAAAAGTATGTATTAGGCATTATTGATTTTCGGTTGAAACAGAGTTATGATATTGATAAGTTTCTATTACCAAAAATACTACGTAATTTCTGACTCTTATGAAGGTAGCGTATCACAAAAAAATATATAGAAGAAATACATGGTGTAGATTAGAATGGTTCTGAGGATGATGTGCGTCGCAGACGACCTGTGCAGATCCTTTTCATGAGATCAAATAAGATCTTTTTTACAAAATGGGTCAGAGATGAGCATTGACTATAAACTGCAGTTACAACACTCATTTTGTATTAATACTATCAACCGAATCTGGGACACGACTAATTAAAAACACGACATAAACCGAACATATTCATAGTGGAAACTAATACTCGCAGCTTATTTTAGATAGTCAATTACTTACTTGCCCTCGTGACCCACCCAATTGCAATATGATAAGCAGACTGATTTCTGGAGATATCGGATTTATACCGCCTAGAGGTACTCGAGCACTATATTTCTCCTTGCGCCCAATAAAATAATTAATCATTTGTTTTGACATACAAATGGGAACGAACAATAGAACAAGTATTTGATAAGATTTCTATAAATAAGAATAAGGCATGAATGTTTTAGTCCAAATTAGTTCAATGCAACACGTAGACTAAATTTTATTTTATTTTTCAAAGGCTATATTATTAAAAGGTGTTAATTAATTGAGCCTAAGGGATTGTTCAATATAATATTCTATGAATATATTTCCATCGGAAAGAATTTTTTTAATAAGATAATGTTTTGGAGATATGTAATCATTTGCATTAAGTGTAAACAATTAAATGTTCTATCCGTACTGTATCTTTTTATGAACAACATATCGCGTACGCCATCACATCATCGTAATCGTAATAACCGCTTTTCGGTAAAACAATTTTGTTATTACTTTTTCTTAGTCGAAAATTAAAATCACTCAAAAAGCAATATTTTTTATTTTATGTTTAATTTTCGTTACAAAATAAAGTTTGTCAGGTGAATTATTTAACACTTTATATTGCGCAGTAGATCAGCAATTATATTCTAAATTTGACAAAATTCCTTCGGTTATCTTTCTTTACCAGACTACGTAAAAATTGAATTCCGCTAAGAATGTAAAAAGAGAAACATACTTGACCGAGATGTTTAGAGAATGTTCACGGACGTACACATAAATAATATTAACAATTACTCTTGGGCTACCGTGTATATATTGCAACTAAACCATACTCCTCGTAAAAGAGGCCAATTCAGCAACCGATCAGTAACGCAATTAATTTATACGGTTGTATTTGTAATAAAAAAATAAATATTTTTTTTCTATCAAAGAATCTTAAATTATCATTCCAGTAAAGGATTACCTATATAAAAATTGTTAACTTAAAAAGTTGGAACCTTTCGGAATAAACTTCGTGACTTTTGTAATGCGCTCAAAACAAACATACCAATTGTTAACATCTTTAATCAACATTACCTGATGAATTGATTGATGTATAATCGTATATACTTAGTTGCAGCTGTAAGTTTAAATTTGTTCCCGAAGAACGGCAATAGGCTCGCAACTCGATGCCCGAAGAACGGTAATAGGCTCGCCCCTTATTACGTATTGGACCTAATCGTTCACTGCTTAAGATAATATCAATCGACAGATTGCAATGCTAAGCAAAATACAAACAAAAAATGTCCCTGATTTTATTTAGGTAAAACGACTTTAAAAACACCAATCAGATTCGAGTCCTAATGTAGTTCTCTCTAGGTTTTTTGTTCGCAATAAGTAGCGATTACAATGCTTCCCAGAACACTGTAGTTATGTTCTTCAGCAGTCTTTGAACTACACACTTAAGTGCATCCACAATAGCATCATTCGGTGTATATCAAATGCTAACCAGTAATGTGTTAATAATTTAATCATTAAGTCATGTATGTATAAGAGTTTAAGAAGGAACAACTTCACTCTATACCTAATCAAATCTTAGATCTGATAAAAAGCTAGATAGTGAAAAAGTTCAATAATACCAACCTGAATGTTGTAAACTAACTGCACACAGGTTCGTTGACGCTGCCAACGAATAAGACGGTTCATCTTTTGGCTTGAGAAGCTCGTGCGTGGATACAGCATGTATGGACAGCTCCTAAATACAATAAAATGCTTAGTACTTTTTAAATTTACACCAGAGATTTTTTCCTATTCATTTCACTTTTTCATTGTTAAAGTATATAACTTTTAATACGTTCGGAAGCGGTAATGGATCGGCGAAAAATTCATCCACACTGACAAGCGACACATTTTGCTGTCGCGAGTCGGACTCGCACATAAACGGTTCCGTAACATTTTTAAGAGGCTCGTTAACATGTTTTACACTCAAAGGTGTAAAATAATAAGAGGAAATCTTAATAATAACCCATACATACGTTTGTGTTTTTGACCACTTATCTCCATAACTACTAAACCGAATATAATGAAAATTTACACGTAGGTAGTGTAGACTCTGGAATAGGATACAAACTTAATATTTCAACAAATCATCCCCAAGAAGGTTAAATAGTGATAAAATTTGTATGGAACATTTTATTCCTTGGTTTTATTTACTCAAAATTCGTGATTCTATTTACTCATTATTCATTCATTCATTTATATAAGCCCTTGATCGAATTCATATCAAATATAAAAACTGATTCGATAAAAATCACTAAATTATTATGGAAAAATATAAAATCGATTTCCTATTCGAGTAAGACAACAAGTCAAGGTAGAGACTTACTAAACACCATGCCAACCCCAAAACAATCAGTTAACTTTTGTAAATAATTTAATAATTGAATAAAAAAACCACTTAATTCTTCTATCTTAACTAACCAATCAGAATCTTTCATGCTACTAGACGCTGATAGCAATAAAGCAAAAATTATCTTAAGGCTGTGACGGCATTTCGAATAGATTTCGAGAACATATAAGCAGGGATATTGTTTCTATTCTAACTCATCTGATTAACTTATGTTTTGAACGGGGTATGTTTCCTGCAGCCCTAAAACAATCTATGATCACTCCTGTATACAAGGATGGAAATAGAGGCGACAAACTATAGGCAATCTCAGTGTTATCGGTCATATCTAAAATTGTACACAAAATAATGAACTATAGAGTAACAAAGTACCTAAAATAAATTTCATATATTTTATTTGCCAATCAATCTGGATTTAGACACTTCTACTGAGGATGCGCTAGCAACTTTCAAGTTCAGTAATAACCCAATATCTTGATGCAGGAAGAAAGTACGTAACTGTACTTTTAGACCTTAAAAAACCTTCGACACCATCTCTGTTGCAAACCTTGTATCCATAATAGAAAAAATAGGCATAAGAGGTACCCCTCTTGATAAAATAATGATTATCTGCCCAATAGGAGACAAAGATTTAGAATAGGAGCATATACAAGTGACAACGCGGATGTATCTTTCGGCGTACCTCAGGGAAGCGTCCTAGGCCCTACACTTTTCTTAACATGTGTTAATGATCTCTGTAACTTAAAAATCGGTAGTACTAAAAATTCTCTTACGCCTGCAATATACTAGATGTTGTCTTCTCTGGAAGTGATTGGCTTGATTTACAGATTAAGGTTTAAGCAGGTATGAATAGAATTGCTGACTGGCTAAAAGAAAACCTGCTCTTAAACACATTAAAAACGAACTACATCTGCTGTGCTATCTAAAATCGCACTCAGCTTAATGTGGCATCTAGCTTAAAAATACACTTATGTGAAAATGGACCTAACAATGACTGCACTAGTTCCATTATTAGAAGAGTATTAAAAACTAAATATCTTAGAATTATGATTGACCAGACTGTCATGGTACTCGCATATTGAGCATGTCACAGGCAAGTCCATACAGGGAAAGGATTGACAAAAAAAATTCGCCCTCGCTTCACTTGCGTTTACAATTCCAAGTTTTATTTTCAAGCATCGTTGTTAGGTACTTAAAAAAAAGCTCCGCTAGTATTTAGTATGTAGGCTCTGTTGATATTTACTCCATGCCAATTTATAGCTCTGAAGTACTAAACGTCTCTAAGCTAACCCACAGTCAGACAGATATGGTAAAACTGTAATTAACTTTAAAACCCTATTTAACATACTTTTCTTGTTAGCAAAATATGTACAAACACCTTAGATGTTTAGTGATACTCTCAAAATGTTATGTTTATTATTAACTGAGCCGCCCTGTATTTGCATTGTACCGTTGCATTTTGTTCGAAGAAGAGGTAGAAAGGGAATGGAAAAAAACAAACGTTTGGAAACGCGATTTGTTACAAATACTATCAAACTAATTCCACTAATATAATCAATTTATTTATAATCTCGCGTAAACGGTCAACTGATTTGGATGTAATTTTGCACACAATGATCCCGGTTACCATATAAGATACTTTTTACCCTAATACCGCGGGGGGGAGGCCGCGAGCGGTAGCTAGCCACTAATAAATAAGTGGCAATTTTAGCACAGCAAAACGGTGACGGCAAAGAAAAACTTCTATCTTACTTTGACGAAAAAGATAGTTTATTCTTCGCTGATAAGTACTAGTAGCAACCTGAACCTAATAAAATTCTATGACAAATATTAATTAATTGGAATCTACACTGGACTAGAAACAAAAAAAATATATATTATCAATTTAATACATTATAAGCCACACTAGCAGACAATGTCCATTTCTTATATAATATTTTCTAGATATAGTTACATGACAAATGACTTGCTAAAGAAATCCCGAATTTATTTTCCAATTTTATTTTTTTGGTACAAGAATTTTTCTCAAGTGTCACGATGCAGCAAATAAATATTGGTCGTGAATTGGAGAAATTAACTGTCCCGCTCTTTTATAGACGATTTTGAAATCTCGTCTCTTTCACCCTAATAGCCGGCTGACAAACATGTATCAGCGGTTAATAGGTGCGCTCACGCAGCTGTTGCGAACAAATCAGCTCGGATATAGCTGACACTGTCAAAAAGCTAAAGCTTTGGTCTAAAGTACAGTTTGAGCGATAGTGATGACTAGTTGATCACGAAATAGACAAGACTATTATCTACCTACAAATGCAGTAATACCCTGAGAGGCACGTAGACATTTTATGTATTTTTAATTTATAGCGGGAGATAATGTCGGTAAATTGTCATTAACTGTTTAATAAGATTGATTGTGATTCCTTTCTTTTTTAGGGTTTCGTACCTCCAAATGTAAATCGGAACCCCTATAAGATCAAAATACAAAATTTTGTCTGTTCATTTGTCACAGCCGATTGCTCCTAAACTACTGGACCGATTGTGTTCAACATATGTAAAAAATGCCATATCACATGAAATAGCTTGCTGTTAGAAACTTTTTTTATTAATTTTAATTTACACAATTTTGAAGTTGTTTGAAATTAACGACATTTTTGAGCATTTCCCCCCTATTCTCTGTACCCAATTTTTTTTAATAATTATACTAGATATGGTTCTATGCCTGAGTAGATTATCTACAAGAAAACCTATTTAGAAGAAGTCTATGGTGTTTGTTTATAATCCAAGAACTGGTGAATAAGTGGGTATGTTTGGGTACATGTTTGAGGCACGCTGTAAACTTGTCTAATACTTCTTCTGAGATACTCACCCACACACTTCTGCAAAAACTCCTATACATATTTTTTGTTCTGATGAGAAAGAGGATTGGTATAAGTTTGACATGTGCCATCTGTGTTTGTGTACATTATTGTGGCATTTACTACGGTTTTCTATTATTTGACTCGTCGCAATACGCTTGCATTTTGCGCCGCACTCTTAACAAGCGAAGATATTACGAGAGGGTCGCCTCGACGTTCATTCAAGATCGGAGAAAGCATCCTACGTATTTAAAAATAGACATTGTACAATATTTATTAGCCATCTCTTCGGGATTCGATTTAATATTAAGATCAGAAAAATATCGTGCGCACGTGTTTATGCGATAGATGCTAATTTGTTTCCGACCGTTATTAATTTCTATCAACGAAAGTTTTTACTTCTAGGTAAAACTTCTAACGACTGTCTTTTACTATAGCCGGTAAAATCTTATAGAATTCAGGGATGAAATGTGTTTTGTGTGTGTGGTCCAGTGTACTCTAAATTTTGCATAAACATTTATTAAACAGAATTGATGAAAGACGTGCTTGTATTTTATGGAAAACAGGGTTAGGAAATTATTCTGAAGGCGATTTGCTTGGAAGTTAAAATCAATACTCCTTCGTGCTTTTGATAAAAATTATATCTTATTCTAACGCGTGTTTGATAACCGATTATGAAGAGAATTCTAAATTTAAATCGTTTTGTTGCTGGAAATCTTATTTTAGACCTTGATGTTTCTTTCAAATTTCCTTGAAATTTCAAAAATCCTAATTTGAGATTTCTGAAATTTGGCTAAGTGTAGTTAATTTAAAATATTTTCAATTTGTTGTTATAATTTAATTAAATCAGATTCATTGTGTTTCATTTGTTAATGTATACTTAATACAGCATATTAGTTTTAGTTGAATTAATATGAATTTTATTTGTTCTAAATAATAATACATAGTTTTCTCTTTGTTTTAATAGAGATGTTTAAAGTAAGTATTACTTTGTCTTAGTAGTTAATTTAGTGTGTTCTTTTCGCTATTTTCTAACATTAAAAAAATTGTTCTATTTTTAAAATGGGAGCAGAGTATATAAGTAGGGAATCAAAAAGCACGCTCAATGGATATTCGTAAAGAAATTGTGCGTCATATGGCGAACAATTGGGATGAATTTTTTGTTATTTTTTACTACATTCCACTTAGGTTTAGCGATTTCTGAGAGTTAGTTGCAGCTGGTCAAATACACCGTTTATATTTAAAGTGTATCAAAATGGTACCTAACTAGTATCTATGCCCAATATGGTACAGAAGACCAACCTATTACCCAAAAGATTACCTACCTATCATTAAAAAGATTCCGAAGATCTTTCCAATGGTCACTTTGATACCTACGATGATGCCGATATGTCAATAAAACTTATTAGCGTCAAATAGCCAAAAAACGTCGCATTTAAATGGCTGTATTTCAAAAGTTTACTCAACCTTCACAAATTTCTAATCATCATCATCAGACACTTGCAGAAATCGACATTCTACATACTCTGAGGGCGTCCTACCCTATGTTTGCCAATCCGTGGTCTCGACTGAAGAACTAGTTTACCCCGACGGTAGTCGTTTCTTCGGCAGATATTATTGACCCACTGCCACTTCAGCGTACTAATCCGGTGAGCTATGTCGGTTACTCTAAGTCTAGATCTCTGTCGGATCACTTCATTGCGTATTCGATTCTTCAGAGAAACTCCGAGAATAGCCCTTTCCATAGGTCGCTGAGCGACTTTAAATTTATGAACCAGTCCTATCGTGAGTGTCCACGTTTCGGCTCCGTAGTCATAAAGGCATTGATTGAAAACTTTCGTCTTTAGATTTTGTTTTGATTTGGCGACGTGAAGACTCGACGTAATTTTATATTTCTAATGTTGTGCAAGAATTTCATTCACCCATTTTTGGTACTATTATTAAATCTAAATGTGAGTCAGATTTTTTTTTTTTTTGCTTACTAATAATAGCATAGAATCATAGAAACCATTAAGGAAATAAAGAGAAATATGGATAGCCAAATAGATAGACAAGAATAGCCGATAGATGGGAGTCCCACCCATAATGGAACAAAAGATAAGATGAATGCAAGAAAGGATCAGTATGAGATAGAAAGTACGTTAAGTACTTTAGGTAGTAGTTTATCTTATCTTATATCTTTAAATGAGCAATTCTTGTATATATTTATATATATAATTGAAATCTCGGAATCAGCTCCAACGATTTTCATAAAATTTAGTATATGTGGGTTTCGGGGGCGATAAATCGATCTAGCTAGGAATCATTTTTAGAAAATGTCATTTAAAAAAAATACCGAGCAAAGCTCGGTCATCCATATATTGCTAAATTACTTGACTATTATTGTTGTATAATTCTAATCAAATATTAGATTTAGCCTAAAGTTCTGCAATAAAAATTATTATAATAACTTAATCATAACTTAATAGAAAATAAAAATATTTAACAACTTCCAAAAAAAGACGGAGGTTATACGTTCCACTGTATGTATTTTTTAAGTATGTACAGCGATTTGTAAACAGATTCTCAAAATTCTTTTTTTATTTGAAAGAGTATACTTCTGCAGTGGTCCCATTGTCAGGACCTGATGATAGAATCCCAAGAAAATCGCGGATAACCCTTAAATTTACGTTAGCGGATAATTTCGTCGGTTATGAACCTATTTTGGTGGTATTTTTTATTGTTGGAAAGTTGATAAACCCAAGACTAGTAACGTGATACGGAAACATGTATATGATGATGGTATCCCAGAGAAATCGAGGGGCACCATCAAAAATCGTAGGAAAAGCTATTGCTTTTGCTAATTATTCAATATTTGAAAGCACAACTAATTAATGTAGGTCTGGTGTCGATCTGATGATGGATCCGGAACAGTCGAGAGAACTCTTCATCGATTAACAGCAAATACCTGATGTTTGGGCTTCAATACAGATTATATTGATAGGAGCTAGTTATATGTGTCGTGACTGTCCATTAGGGTCAGCACAATTAAGGATCAACGAAATCTATTTATTATCATCTATTTAAATTTACATTTTACTTTGAAGGTTTGTCCAGACAAAGAGAGAAAATTTCACTTTCAGTTAAATAAAATTTGTCAATAATAACATCACATTGTTTACAGAACAACTATGAAAAGGGGTCGAGTATAAATCAAAAGTAGCTTTGAATTTACAAGAAAAAAATATTTCAAAAACATGCTGTTACACTTTTGGTAACCGTAAAATTAAATAAATTGATCCTGTTTTTGATTATATGTCTAAAGAACTGGATTATTTAATGACCCTTATGGATTTATTTTTATCAACGAAACGCCACTACAATGCTTTCTTTGCAATCGAAAAAGACACTAACCAGAAATCATCACTACATGGTATAAAACAAAGTCGCTATTTTCTGTCTGTCCTTATGTATACTTAAATCTTTAAAACTACGCAACCGAGTTTCATGTGTTTTTTATCATGTGATTCAAGAGGAAGGTTTAAAATACATGCATGTGTGTATAATACATGCACATAATTATGGTAGAGAAACACTTATAATTTTAGAGGTTTCTGATGTGATGTCGTAAATTGACGCATTTTTTGCGCTTACATTACAAACGCTGGCTAAACCTTATGAAATATATCAAAATAATGTACTACAGTATTGTACGCCGTAAAAAGTCATGAAAAATGTCCACAATGGTATATGTCTATCTCTTAGGGATAACCCACAATAACCAATTTTTATCTTTTACTTTCAACCAAAAGTAATAGCTTATTTACGAAGAGATTTTAAGCAATACCCCATTAATCATTATACAATTAAGTATCTTAAATATATTGTCTATTTATTAAAGATCAATATGACCCGATATGGTCATGGTATGATATAAAATACTTATCAAATCATTTCTGACTAACTAAATCAAAATACGAATTACTTGATGCTAAGTAAATTTATTTTTTCTAGGTGTATAGTTCTTATCAATACAGAGTAATCAAGCCCAAACATCAGTTATTTCCTGTAAATCGTTCCCGAGTTCCTTCGACTGTTTCGGATCCATCATCAGATCGACCCTAGACCTTCATAGAGCTTTCAAATCTTTACAAGCATATGTAGCTCGCAGCAGTCAAAATTTTGGAAGGAATACGACTATCTGATTTGGAACCCTCTAAACTGTTAACTAACCCCTACGATGAACGAGCATTAGCAGAAATGCAACGGCTGAGAAATCTCATATCTGACTAAAGGTACATAGGTATCTATTCACTAGGCCAAGAAAGCGGTTTGAAAGTAAATGTATTGTTGCAACAACGGAAGCCATCCCCACCCCCTATCTCTTTACCGTTAAGGAATTGTATGTTCCATTATCAGCTCTGCAACGAGATGATAACTACCAGGGGCAATTACCCAAATAGCTTTACGAAGTATAAGAAAAATGTTAAAATTGCCTATAAAATTTTAAGAATTCCACCAATTACTCATGGATACCATCATCAGATCCTTATCTAACGACTGTGGAACCACCTAGGAAGTATATCCTATCAAAAAAAAAAAATATTTTGCAAATCGGTCCAGGCGTCGTTAGTAATCAGTGAACATACATAAAAAATAATTATGCTGAAGAATTGAGAACCTCCTACACTCTGCATTTCAAACAAAATCGCAAGAGAAGTTGCTTTTTTGCCTTTAAATCTTAATTTAACTATACTAAAAATAGCTATGAATTTTCAAGAATAACATTATATGATTTAATAACCATTCTAAAAATATCTATGAGTAGTCAAAAATAATTTCATTTAATTCTAAATGGTACTGAAAAAAATATACTGACAGAAATATCATGAACTATTTGTATTCGAAATAAATCGATTAAATTTATCGGAGCCACTGAATTTATTCCATCAGTGTTACCTAATTAAATCACTACAATGTCATATTTCCAAATACTGTTATGATGATAATAAAACATAACTATTCTTCAGCAACACCACACTACCATTTACATTCATTGGCCTATGGTTTTTTAAATACTTATTTAGGGCTATACAAATACAATAAATTCTACATTAATGCTGAATTTTTGGTCACCTTACATCTATTAACGGATAGATGATAGGAATATTGATAGGATAATATTTTAATACATAACGAATCTTAATTAAATAAACGTACGAAAACTTAACTTTCAGTAAAAATCTTTATAAAAATATATACTTATTCCTAGTTAAGTATGTATTTACAGTAACTAATGAGTTACGATCAAGTGCTTTTTTGTAGGAATAAGGATTGATGGACCTAGTCCTAGCGTTATAATTTTTAAACCGTAAAATATTTCAGCCACTTTTCTACAAATTATTAGAAAATTTCTACCTTATCTTGATGTAAGAATGAATTATGTAAACACAGCCTCTTTTTAAAAACATCAGGTCCCTCATCAGATCCCTCTAGAGGTCCTTAGAGGATTGAGATCATATCAATAATTTATCTCGGATATTGAGAAGAGATTTTTAGCAGGAATTACATATCAAATTAACTTTTTTCACTGATTACAAAATATTATTTACAGCCACACACAGATATTAATAAGTTGTTCCATAGTTCTGAATGCTTATAAAAAAATATCAATTATATGTATATATTCCATGTTATAACTTTAATTGAAAAGGAGACCAAAAATCAATTTTCATTTACAATGCATCTAACTATTCCCTGATTCACAAATAACACACTCAAATTTAAGTTTTATGGAGTATTGTAAGTTAGGTTCTTCAGTGTTAATTGTTACTAAGGAATAACTGAATTATCCTTAACAAAATCAAAATCAGAAATAAATTGGAAATAAATACCAATATTATACTACACCATCTGGAACTGGAAATAGACTTAATAAACAGACCTCAATGACCTATTCTGAGACATAATTGAACAATAAACTTGGTATTTATTGGTCGGTGAGGTCCCTCAGACAGGACTGACCTACATCTTATTGAGCTTATTACAAATTATGTTTATATGCAGTTATGTACTACTCTCATGATGGAGTATGTAACTAAAAATCAATCAACTTGTAAGAATCTTATTAGTCACATTATGGAATTTATTTAAATTGTTTGATATTTTGATTGTAGATTTAGATTGAATAACAGACATTCCACAAGTTTAATATTCATTGAACCTCAACTACGAAACAATTGAATATATTGCTAGCCACTGGTCAGGCCTGAATCCAGTATACTGATTTTAATTTTATAAGTATTGCTCAAAAAATTTCATACCACCAAAACAAAACAAGAAAAAGAAAAGACTATAATTCCCTCACCTAACAAATATCTTCTGTCCAGTACACAAGTTTTGTTACTGAATAATTAAAATCCTTAAGGGGGGCTTAGCTTGAGATAGTTGGCCCCATCCCTGTATTTTTAAAAAACAACAATGCTGAAAGCAAAAAGCTAACTCTTAAAAACAACATAGCAAACTGAGACACTGACAATTACTGCTGACAAATAGTATGAGAATATTAACAACCAAAACCAAAAGGCAAATTAACAAGAACCATGCAAGAACCTAACGAACGCGAGCACGCAATGAACTGCAAAATGATTGCAGAACCTCAACTCGTCGCCGGCCCGCCACTGACCGCACTTTCGAGGCCTACCTGTTAACCAATAAACATAACAAAAATAATTTCAAGTGTAGGTAGTACCTACATCGTCCATTTTCTTCGTCTTTGTGTTACATTGAGGCTGAATCTTTAAGTCCGTAGGTACAAAACCTTTCAACAAGACCGAAATGAAAAAGCAACAACTCCAGAAAAATAACCCAGAAATTACATACCTACACACCATTTCTTTATGATATAAAGATTTCGATAATAACAATGTAACCGACCAACCTTAACCAACAACAATAGAACAACCTTAGAGAACAATATTCCTTTTTATACCAATCCGAAAATGTTGAATTAAATAATGTTGTTACTATTTCATAATTATGGCTCTGCGTGAATAATTCCGCAACTCAGTCAATGACTAGTTAAATTATCAGTATTTATTTAAATGAGCAGTATTGTTTTTTTTTGTTATGAGAATTTTTCTTCACAAAACGTGGCCATGCGAGTGGCCATTTTTTTCAGTTTGACTGTTGTTGACTTTTGACTTTCTTCTTCTTCTTTTAATTATGGCCTAAGTATACAAACTTTTAAAGATTAGTAGAAAAAAACTGATAAAACTTCAGCGGTCTTGTACGGTCATTACATTAAAACTATCAATAAATAAGTATACAAGCTTTTAAAAGATTAGTAGTAAAAAAAACTAAAAAACTGCGAAGCTCTAAGACGCCATTTTTTCCACTTCTGACTCTTTTCATCAGCTTTCATTCATTCATTTGACTGTGGCAAGACAAATGACAAATGACAAATTGTTTTTTTTTTTTTTTAATTATTTAGGGCCCAGTGTATTATGTAGGTATGGTATGTAAGTAATTTTTGGCTGAACTACATTTATTTCTACTTTATTTTGATTGGTTTTGATGTAGGGTAGACCAGAAGTATATTAAAAAATTAGAATACATACTTCAATTTATTGGCAAAAACTGCTTCGGCATAAGCTCAAAGTAACAGTTTTTAACTGTTAACAATTTTTGCGCGAAAACGGTTTTAACGTTCTAATGACGTCACTCGGGCTTACCACTGACTTTTAAATGGAGCGCCTACTAAAGTCCATCAAATCTATGAAGTACCGTTTGACAGTTCCCATTTAGAATTTTATTTTTTGTATTTAAATTGTTTATAAGTTATGTTAAAATAAAAATATCTTCATAATTCAATTATTTTACAGGAAAGCTAATAAAAATAGTGTAAATTACGCCTCTATTAAGCTAATTTAATAAATAACAGTGAAACGTCAAACGGTACCTCTTATTTGTTGTTGTTAATATTTTTCGCCAATAGGCAGGCAAAGGTTTTGACCATACAGCCTTGTTTTATTTTTATTTTCTTTCCTGGGTGTCAATCAAAATTGGCATTTGTCAATCCACAAGGCTAACGCCATGTCTGTTTTTTTTCCAAAGTCCAATAGTCTAATGCCATGTCTGTTGTTTAAAATAAGGTCAAATCCAAGTCTGATTTTTTAATCGTAGTCGAAGCCAAGTCTTTTCAGTTTTATCCGGTATTAGTGTCATAATCTTTTTCTTGTCAAATAAAATCTTAAACGCTCACAGTTCTGAGTATAAATTTGTACAGGAGTCTTAACATTTCGTAGAATAACGGTACTTCTTAGATTTGATGGACTGTAATTGCTATAGTTGCCAGACTAGTAAATTTTAAAGAAGGACATGGACATTTTATTCTTTTTAGGGCTAAACAAATAAAATAAATAAAAATCAAAGATATATTTTTTCTTAGGTGACAAGCGAAATGGTCAACTTTCGTCTATTTTCTCAAACTACTTCAAAACTGTTGTAAGATCAAAATTTTAGAAAAATATTATTTCTCTTAAACAAGCTCTTTTACATAATACGTTACACATTGTAGTTTAAAAACTTTTTGTTTTAATTTTTTAATTTAAATAAAAAATGGCCGATCGGTCTCTTAACTGGCCCCTTGCATAACAGTAGTAGTTCTTTTGTCATGAATGACGTTACTGCAGCCTGGTCGGGGTGGAGCGATAGTTTAAAACTTTTCATTTCGCAATTTTTTTTTATTGTTAGAAATCAATTTAACTGAACTGAAAACGTTGCAGTGACTTAATAAATAAGTTAAAAACATTTTAGTCACAAAGTTTGATTAATTGATAACTACTTAATATGCATTTTCCCCTAGTGCTGATAATTCTAACTAACTTGTAGTAAATGTGCGTGTGCACTGCAAAACTTTTTGGTAGGAGCATTGTAGGGTATATTTGTACCCTACTCTTGTGACCTTCAGTTACTAATACTAGACAAAACAAATGTTTTAGTCAGCTTATATCACTTCTTTTTTTTACATGGAGAAATGCCTTACGCATCTGCTCGCCCTAAATAGAGTCTTGGCGAATGGTACTCCCGATCGTAGCCCAAGCAAGCACAACACCGCAGGGATCCCAGCTTCAATCGGCCAAGCCCAGTTTTCCTACTAAACCCCTAGCTGAAAAATATAAAGAAAGCTCCTCTTAAAATGGCGTGACGGCTCACCACTCCTCCTCACTCCGGGTTATTACAGTGACCACCAATTCGAGCGACGAGAGGTTCGCAACAGTCACCGAGACTCGACTTCTATTGTGCAGTACTGTATCCTTTGGAACCTTTTCCCATCCGACACGTGACGCAGGTATATACTTGCCCAAACACCTACACGCACTTCTGTAAGTACCTGAGTCGTTCGGAAGTCGAGGGTGCCCTGACGCTTCTGCAGCCAATTTGAGATGATGGATCTTGTCTCTGCCTTAGCCGTCTCACCTCGCCCTTTCCCACCTATCGCGTAAGGTCTATATAATTATTTTGAAAGGATAACTTTCTAGTTCTTAGTATACCTAGTATTAGTATTTATATACAATAATATATTTGTTATTTTAGTTTTAAATATTAAGAATTTTAAAATATTACTTTGAGTTTCGATTTCGGTTTCAGCCGAAACTGAGACAACAACCGAAGGTTCGGTTACAGTTTCGGTCGATTGACAATCGTGTTTCGGTAGGACTTTTTTTAACCGTAGGGACGCTATCTCTGTTTTGTTTCCGATGTTTATTGACAAAATAGTTTTCATTTACGTCAGGTAGATGGCTGTATTGTTAAATGTTACTACCACTTTCGTCGATTTAGGTAATTGTAAAGCTACCAGACATGGTGTTTTAAGTATTATGCCTTGAAATTAAGTCCTGATCACATTGTGTTAGTTCTCAGATGTTTTAAATGCAAGTAAAATTGCCTTTGTCAATTTTGTGGCATGCGACATCGAATGATATAAAATACTTATTAAATCATTTTTTATTAAGTAAATCAAAATACGAATAACTAAAATTTATGTTTAGTAAATTTATTTTGTACTTTTTTAGTTGCCGTTTTGAAGTCGGTTTTATTTTTTAGACTTTTAAGTAACACTAAAAAAATCGTTTTATTTTCTCAAATTATGCCCACTGGTTACTATTCCTTTGAATCCTTGTAGCAATTGTCATACAGGCAAAGATGCATGATCGGTTCGATTCTTTTGTTTATCTCCATAATTTGAACTTGAACCAATAAAAGGCTCTCAGGCTTATTGGATGGATGGGTTCGAACATAGAAAAATAATACCTTTCTTGTCCCCTACGTTACCAACCTAGTTGGAATCAATCGATAAATCCAGAAGCACCTAAATGTATATGACACCTAAGTAAGCACATCACTTTAACCCTTTTTAGTGTCCCTCTACTAGGCACGGGTCATCTCTCAACTATCTTACGAGTTGAGAGACTTTAGGCCTTAATCCACACACGCTGGCCAAGTGCGGGTTGGTGGATGACACATATCCTTGAATGATTAGCTCGTAGACATGCCGGTTTCCTCACGATGTTCTCCTTCACGATATTGAGCAGCGGGGATGTTACAATTTACACAAAGATGTGTGGACACGACAGGTAACAGACGACTAGAAGTAAGTAGGTACATAACATACTACATATATTGTCTAGTGCTAAATTCCTACCTACTTAGTCAATCTACTTTTTAATGATCATAGTCAATTTCAAGAATTTTCAGTTATCTTGAAAAATAAATTTTCCTTAGTACCTTGGTACCTATGAGACCTGCCTAGTCAATCAAAATACTACAAAGTTAATTGGTTCGTGAAATAGGCCCATTGTACGTTGTAGGCGATCAAATTAGCTGTTTGGCTAAGCAATATTTCCGATAAGCTGCACTTTAGCTTTATCAGCTTATTTCGTTCTTCGCATCTGCTGTTTAAGACCGATTGTTGCTTGAAGGTTTGTTTCAAATGAAAGTTGACGCTCGAGTAAAATAAACTCGTACATATGTAAAAATGTTGTACTGGGCCACCCACGAGCTTTGAACAAATGCACAAACAGAACATTCTGTTGCACGTGCAGTTTCGGCTAGCATTGCGTTTTCTTAGCTCAGACTCGGTAGGTATGTAGGTATACTGTAAGAACCTCACAACGCTCGTTAAGTAGATCCATAGACTTATATAGGTACTATACTTATACTCATATCTACTACTAACCTAACAGCATAGTGCCACGAGACCAATTTGATTTGTCTCTAAAAACTCACTCGGTGAGTTTTTAAACTTAATCAAACAACGTGGCTTCAGATGCATATAAGGCATATGAGATTGAGGACATATCTTAAAAAAAATTCAAGGGACACTTTCTAATACTAATACCTACACTTTAACGCACTCACAACTGAACCCGTTTGGGGATAGTTTGAGACCCAGGTTCTTAGTTAAGGTTTTACGATTTTATCCGACCGCGCAGAAGGAGGTTTATGATTTGCGTGAAAACTGAAATACGCGCGGGCGAAGCTGCGGGCGCAAAACCAGTTTTTTGTACCTATTACAAATGATAGATAGTTTGAAGTTTTTTGAGAAACAGACGAAAATTGATCAACCTCTTATCTCCAAAACTAAATGGCCTAAAATTATAGTAAAAAAACATAGTTCTATACCTAAGTATTTAAATAACAGAAAAACCTATTGAAATCCTGAGGAGTTTATAGTCCCGAGTGTTGAGATATTTTTGAGAATGTGTTTGACGCACACCGAAAACTTGTTCAGTACTACTTCTACAGATAATATACTAAGTACTATGTGAAATTAAATGAATTCCCATCCAAAGCGAACCAAAACGAGATAGGCACCTAGATATTTGTTTTTTTTGGGGTGGAGTGGTAGTTACCAGTTACATAGTTTCAAGTAAGTAGGTACCTACCTAGTCTACATAATTACAAAGGACCCAAACTTTCCGTTGTGTTGGCGGAATTTGTGTAAGTGCCAGCTAAGCGGTGTAGCGACCGATCTTCAATTTCGTCACAATTATAACATTTGCATCATTTATTTACTATTACGCTTTATTTGATTGGGGTCAGTTGCGACATTAAGTGTAAAAGGTTATAAGATTATTACAGACTTTATCGGTTATACAATATCGTCAATATGTTCCTAGTAGCTAGATACCTACTTCATTTTCAAGAATCTTCACAGTGTTCATGGACAAGGGCGTACGTATACGAGCTTCTTCTAACTAGAAGAGGGTGGATGATTGGCTGGAATATACAATACAACGTCGCATCGGTAAGCGAATATTGGCGAACGTAGAGTAACTATTACTTGAATATTAATAGGTAGGTAAGCTAAATCATAACCGTTGAGTTGAGCGAAGACCCGTACTCAGGTGGGATACTAAAGGAACATTGCTAAGCGGAAACAATGTCACATCTTTTGATTGAAGAAAGTATTATGCATTTATTTTCTTGATTTCATCATAGCCTGTCCCAATGCTTGTCTCGACTTTTCTTAGTCTACGCATTGTAATCCCTTTAAATCCGATTCCTAGGTACCTAAGACCTAAAAATCAATTATAGCTCTGTACCTATTAGACAAATATCACTTTTAATCTTAAAGAGTACAAGATACGGCATTTTATTTTTTATTAGGAAAAAATCAGTTAAGTACTCAATATTAGACAGTACGATTAAAACAAAAAATAAACTATAAACCATACCAATAAATTGATAGTGTACCAATACCAATACCCGCGAAATAGTTATTGACTGTAGACTTCTCTGTTTTGTAAAAAAATAGCACAAAATTTCAGTAGAGCCATTCTCGCGCGAAATTCTCTTTGCGAAAATTTGGAAAATTATGTATTGTATCTACGTATCTGCGATGTGACATTGTTTCTCATTCTTACTTGGTCTAATTAGAACTTATCCATTAGAACTCGGAAATCTAGACGTCTAACATAGGGACCGAGTTATTATTATATAATACCATGATAAAACATGAACAATACCTACCATAGATACAAGATTGATTTAGCACTATATTAGCTATTGTTTCTCTATTTCTATTGACACCAGTCAAGTCTCGGATTATCAGACCCCAATAGTGAGGTAATCAGGTTTTCATAATCACCGTATTGTATGGAACAAAAGACCATGTATTTAAGGGACAGGTGCTGTGGTGACGAATCCTAGTCGACATTCTAGATATTTCTTATTAAGTAGTTAAATTCAAACCTAAACAACTTAAAGATACAATTGGACAAAGGGACATAACTGAATAACAATGCCTGATCTAAACTAATGCATACAAAACTTCTTCCCCATATCTTCCAGGAGTATTAAATAGATGTGCTTCTTATTTAAACGTCAAATTCGGGAGAATGTATCTCAGGTACTTCTAAAATTAAGCAGGTAGATAGACCTACCTACTTCATTTTAGAAGTGTGTCTATCTGTCTGTTTTTTAGAAAACGACTACCTATGTTCTTACTAAGAAAGATAAAATCGTTTTTAAAAAAAATCATTTCCTAAATGAAAAAAATACATATTCTTGAAAAAGTAGTACGTATTCCAGTATACCCAAGTGATTTTACCAACTGAGCACAGAATAATAACCTACTTATGTTTTTGGTGACAAGATTTTTGGTGATGTTGTGATTGTTAGTCGACTCAAAGTCCATATTAGTTTTTATTTCTGTTTTAACTTCCTAAATAAATTTTGAATATGGATAACATTAATATCATATAATGAGTACTTCGATAATTTTTACTTCTACTCAAAACAATACCTCAAGTAGCAGTAGGTAGGTACCTATACCTACGTACTACACTCATAGACTGATAAATAGAGCCCACATCCAAAGTTATACTGAGTAAGTACGTACTGGTGTACATAGGTACGTAATACTTGAAACATTTGTCACACAGTGTGATCGAATTACAGCGTCATTCGAGACCCCGCGTGCCGAGTGTCGAAGCAGCTGAATCGACGTCATCGCTCGCCCGTCTTTATGTTCACTTCACAACAAGAAATCAATCATTTTAAGTAGGTAGGTACTCTACCTCTGAAGAAAGAAAAAAGAAACTTGCATTTGTCTTTCTTCGTATTTCGCTGAACTTATTAACTAACCTCTTCTAAAACAGATATTTGATGCGAAAAAAGGGGCATGCTTGTAATGTTTTCCGGGAGTTTTGAAAGTTGGCAACAATACTTATGTATAGATTTTGATGTGCTTTATTGGAATTTCAACTTTGCCGCCTCGCATCCCGATCTCTCGGTCTGCCATTTTGAAAGAATAGTACCTAATTGCAGTTTTTTGACAATATCTCCTTCCCATCACATTACGACATGTACCTAGTACAAAATTAAACTAGAGAAAATTTTCTACAATTGATGGAAAACAATCGTTTTAAAAAGGAAATTGTTTAGGTGTATTGGTTGTTCGTCCGTCTCACAAACCGAAAAAGACAGTTACTTTTTTTCCAGAAGGTGGGCTATTGCAAATCTAAATTTAAATGGAAACTTTGGACTGTAAGTCCTACTAGTAATTGACAATTTTTATGGTAGTTCCGTTTGAGCACTAAAATTAAAATTTCGCGTTGTTCGTTTCCAAATTCCAGAGAAGTTTGGTAATATGTTAGGTACTGCATTACTTGACGATATCTTATGTTTGGCAATATTTATAATTTGCCTTTATTACCACGCACCATAAAATAATCTTCAACAAATTCTTTTGGCATTTAAGATTTATCAATATCTAAAAACAATAATGTGATTATCCCAATTCGTGAAACATCCATTTCATCCAAAAATAGTAGGTATGTGCCTTCTCACTATTAGTTACCTACTAGCTAAAATGTTGATATTATGTACATACAAACTAAATTTGCCGCTACAAAATTATTGCTGTAAGTGTTGTAACTAGTAAATAGGTACCTACAGAATCTTGTTAACAATCTGTTGCTCTCCACGATGAACTCATGTCAGGCTACTGATAAAAATTACGGATTATAAATTAAAATTCACAATAATATACCACCGGCCACGAGTTCTAGGTACTTATCACGTTAATAAAAAAGTAAGTAGGTAAGTTAGTTAAGTAAATTTTATACCAGATCCTACAGTAGAAACGAAGAGGTAAAGTAAATAAAATATAAACGGTCTTATTCATAAAAATCCTAAAAGACTCTTTAATTAAAATGCACTTTATCTCTTTCAATTCAATTTTTCATTTTTGGCCTGTTGTGGAAGGCTACCCCAATTTTGCCATTTATCTCTTTCTTATTAGTATAAATGTCAAGATGACAGACAAAGACAAGTAGTATTATAAACCTATTTTTGCTATAATGAGCCTTTAAGACGGGTAAGATTATAGAAAGAAAAGTTGCTACAAAAAAGGTAAATTAAAGATACCGACGATACGTGATCTTCTTGAACAATACATGTCCCGAGGTTTTTGATCCTGACTATAGAAACAAGATACGTAAGAATAAATTGATAATAAGCAGAAATTTTTAGTTATTTTAACTGAAGAAGGTGATAAAATGGCAAGAAAAAGTCAAACAAACAAGGTCGGTGATGTAACAGGCGTCAGTGACGACGACATCTTTGATAACTCGAGTTCAGTGGCGATAGTATGGCGCCTTAATATGACTGAACGTCACTATCTTAATAAGAAACCTATATCCTTAACTATCTAGATATGTATATTGAAATTTAATACAGATAGCTAGTTATTAATAGTAGTGTTAAAATTGATCCCAGTCCCATTGAGAAGAAAATATAAAAATTAAAAGCAATATTTAATATTCAATCAAACAAGGGGTCTGCCTACCCTGGCTCCGCACGGGTGCTGTAAGATGCAGTACCTATGTATCAACGTTGCTTGAAAAAGTACCTCTTTCACTAATAGTGAAAACTCCATTGCGTGGTTTTTAAGATCTAAGCGACACACTGTCATGCAAATTGACGTAACAATAAAAGCGATGAACTGAATTTGGTCTTAGGTTTATCTTGTATTAACCTAGTACTCCTACTAGTACTATTTGTAGATTAGGGACTAAACTTTCTCAGCTATTAAAGTAATTGAGACAAAACTCGTGCCCAACTCAACAATCTAAAGGTTTTAAAAGTGAGAAATATACAATGTGAAGTTCGCTGGGACAATTAGTTTTAAATAATATTAAGTTAACCCGCATACTAACCCATCTATGTATTGGCTTCTTGTAAACATTTTTTTTTAAATTGTATATTGAATTTGAATAATCGTTTTTTTTAATGAAACTAGACAAAAAATTACATGTTTGTGCCCAATGACTTGTATTATCATCGATAGAATTTCGTCATTAGTATTATTAGTACCTAGGTACTTGACCTAATTAAAAATCACTAAAATAAAATGAATGAGGTTACTCACATCAACTGACTGAATAGCAAACGTGAATCGAATGGCCACTTTCAGAATGGAAACCTTACGCCCATTCCCGGTCGGAACCGTACTTTAAATTATTCTTATTTTCGCTCCTTGCAGTGCATTTAATCTTTTCAACGTTATATTTTTGCTTTTACTGTTGACGTTTTTATGGTTTAAAGACGGATTTGTTGGGTCTCAGTTTATACGACTCTTATTAGTTTTGACCGTTTTATTTTATGTTTATTTGACACGTCGCAATTGTTTTGTTTTCTGGCGCTAAGGCCGTGAGTAGATAGAACTGATTAGCGACGAACTTATGACCCTTATGACATGTTTTGCAGATTTTCCGATACTTCAAGTAACTACGTCATTATTATGGACCTTCATACGTTTCTTCCTACTATAGGGTAAACAAATCGTAGCAATTTATGTAGATATTAAAATCTTCATTCATCATTTAATATTTAGCTCAATAATAAAATTCTAGGCGTGGCGACTTCTAAAGATGGTGGTAAATGAAACAAAGGCGTTGACTCACCGTGGGATGAATGTGTGGGTGGGAGTATAGTTGCATTCTACGAGTGTCCAACGTGTAAGCGTTCGTTGGCAATTCGTTCATCTCGAATGCTGTTTCCGGATGCAGGCCAGGAGTCAGCCGCGAGACGTCGTCATCGCAGCCTCCATCGAGGCCTGCACCATCGATGCTCCGGGCCACTGTGCACAAAATACAATCTTACTAATTATTCAATTACTACTAAATTGACAAGTAAATACTATCTAGTCATCTATTATTCGATTGATCTATGTAGGTACTTAGGAAGTGTATATTATTATTTTCTATCAACAAAAGTACGTACGTCATCATCGTCTCTAGATCATCATCGTACCCACATAATTACAATGTGTAATATGAAAAATAACTGCTAGACATATAACAGGCATATGTCGCGTTAGTACGTAACCAAGTATCTATAAAGAATATTGGACACGTATATGTTCTTGCTTAGGTATTCAGATTAATTAATAATAGTGACATTAACCGCATAAAAATTTGAGTTCGTTATGTCATAATATTCACTGCATTAATTATGTAGTTATACGTAAAAATGCTACCTACGCCTTCAATATTTCCAATAAATCGGACTAAACATTAAAATTTTGTCATTTTGCCCATTCTTTCTAATTACAAAGTTTATTTTTAATAATTGAAAAATTAATAAAGGTGAAAGAACTTTACATTTTATGATTTCCATAAAATGTAAAGTTATATACCTTTTTTATTTGTTTTTACAATTAATCTTTTTATCTTACCTGACTATATCAATCCTTCCTTACCTATACCATAGATAAATAGGTATATTATGTTTCTATACTTATACTAGTTTTTTAATAACTACAGTCATAATATTACAGTCATATATTGGTTCTTAAAAAACTATCTCGTTGCAGAGGTAGCAAAGTAGCTCTTTAGATAGGTAACATTTCTATAGAGGGTGACATCATAATTTGCATAGTGACATAGTTAGTCATAGAAATATATTACTGTGTGAATGGCATGATTGTAATTTTTGCACTCGGACATAGCACCAACAGAGTAAATGTATCAATAAACGTACCCATTATGTTGATGCCTATCATTTTTTGTAACTAGGTACCTAAAAATACCTATGTATAAAAAATATCTAGGCAAAATCTGTATTAATTGTTTCTAAATTAAGTAAACAAAAAATACTAAAGTTTAAAAAAGATTCATTCACAAAAAAAAAAATGTGTACTTAATAATATATTATAAACTAGCGGACTCCGCAGACTTCGTCCTGCCCGGTAAAGTAGTGCCACCCACCGGGTCCGAAAATAGATTACGACCGATTATCAGACCTACCGAATATGGATATGTGTAAGATTTCATAAAAATCGGTCAAGCCGTTTCGAAAGAGTTGCTTTTTTAATATCTCTCTGCGTAAGAACCATCTACGTATTTCAAAGAATATTAAAAAAAAATGAGCGAAGTCGGTTCAGCCGTACTCGAGTTTTGCGCTTACCAACACAGTTAGTCATTCATTTTTTTTTTATTATATAGATTATTTAATTTTGCAACCTACCTACTTTTGTTTCGCATAGCATATTTTTAGATCCTTTACCATTCTTTGGCATGATGGTACATTACAACGGGTACAGTTTACAACAAATTATCAAAGCTTACTGCGTTTCAAATAAGAATAGGATTTGAAATCCGCCATCTTGGACTGGGATGCGCAACAACTTTACATTTTTAGTACAGTTAGCAAACATGTTCGACAGTTAGTTAACACAAAAAAAAGGCGTACATCATTTGGAGTCGAATATTTAGGTACGAACATATTTTATTAACTTCCGACGAAAGCGGTGTTATAGGTTTAAGACGTGTGTTTATATTTTATAACACCGCTGTTACATGAATTTGTGTACAAGCTTGTATCCTAGGGCGTAAATTTACTTAGGTACCAAGTTAGCTGCATTAAAACTACAGACTTAGTTAAAGTAGTCAAACAAATCACTTTTCCATACATTTCAAAATAATATTATAGTCTGTGGTTTGATATTTTGTGCTGGCGCTACTTTTGCTTGGTTTTTGGAATGAAGTCAGCCGCAAGTCCAGTCATATTCTTATTTGAAACGCATTGTAAGTAATATGGGTTACTATGGACTCGCATTAAAGTATATTTAGTTATTAGGTATATTTTTGTGTCACTTTGTTCTACCTATAGGTACCTAATAATAATAATAGAGAGGGACATTAACACACATGTCCATCTGATCCCAAAGCAGAGCTTGTACTATGGAAATCAGATAACTGATGATAGACTAGACATACAATAGTTTTCTTTGGTAAATACATATACTTACCTACTTAAATGTAGATAATACACCCGGACTCAAAGCAAACAGACGTGTTCATCACACAAATTTCTGACTTGGGTGGGAATCGAACCCACGACCTGCGGCGTGAAAAGCAATCGTTAGGCTAAGTAAATCTTTTTTTTACTAAATTATGACACTACTAGCTTCAGTTCACAGTTGTGGCCGTGTGGTATTAGGATAAAAAGTAGCCCATGTGCTAGGAATAGCAAAAATATTATAGTCTGGAAAGACTATACCTAAGCTATACTGTACCAAATTAAATAAAAATCCGTCAAGTAGTTTTAATAACAAATACCTCTACACATCCATACAAACCGACCGCATTATTAACAAAGTCGGAAATACATTCTCGCAGTTTCAAATTTCAAACTAATCGCTAACGTAGTTTTTCTAATAAAATTGGAAGTTTTAAAAGCGTCCCATTAGCCTTAAAAATTATTAGGCCGTACTGAAAAGTAGTAGTTCTAGTAGTTCCGACATTGTTAATAGCCGCGGTCGAATCTTTCGCATTATTAAGGAATATTCAAATAGTAAGATATACCTATCGATATGCGGGATTTCTTGTATGCAGAAGTGATATGATTGCAATTTATGTTATTCTTCGTAAGCGAGTTAGGTGGTTAAAAACACTTTTAAATTGTTTGGTAAAGAGAAGTAAAAAAACATAGCTAAAATGTATTTTGCTATACGTAACACTGGTTATGTTAGGTTTTAAGTTGTAGCCTACTAGGCATGGTAGAGGTGTTTTAAAACCATATTTAAGTTTAACTATTTTATGATCTCTGTCTAACCTTGCGTTACCTAGTTTACAAATGTTTGCTTTTCATTTCAGCATAATATTTTTTTTTCGTTGTCGTGGCTGTTTAAAAATCAGTCATAAGTACCTTTTGCTCAACGTATCATAACTATGCGACAAATGAACGTATCAAACAAAATTATATAAAGCATTACATTTTTTTATACTATCACCTACTTAATAATACATACTTGTTTATTATCACACTGAAAGTAATCAAAATACACTCAGCGCCATCTAGTCCCAAAATAAGCAATTATATTTACTAATGTTATGGGTACTAGGACCTTAAAATACATTATAATATTTAAATAGATTACACCCAGTTATTGAAAATACAATCATTCTCATCACACAAAGATTTGTCCTGGGTGGGAGTCGAACCCACCAAGTCCAATTTAGCAGTCAGTGTCACTAAGCACTACACCAACAGGCCAGTCAACATTTTAATTAATGCAGTTTTTTAGATGTTTAGACAAGTATTGTAACCGAATCCCGTGTCGGCCTGGAATGTGCTGGGACTACCTACTCTAAAATCTTAGCACTAGTTTGGAAGCCTCAGAGAGCATTAGTCTGGCGCACTCTGATAATTAAAAGTTATACGAATACTCAACTTATTCACTTTAGCTCTATTTAATATATCTTGCTTTATTAAATTATTACTCAGCTCAGAATCACCACAAATAATATCAATAATCATCCGTAATAATGCAATCTAATTTCGCATTTATTTATTCTGCATTTCATTAAATTAGCGATCGATACTACTACTCACCCACTTTTTTAAATTCAGGTTGAAGTAAATCCTCCCCCGCCGTCTTGACTTCGCAGAACTCCTTAGATTGTAAATAACATCTGTTTTGTGAACACCCGTTAAAAAGTTTAAGTTATAAAAGTTATAAAAGTTTTTAAAGTCCGCACTTTAACTTCGAGTCTTCAATAAGCTATTATGTACTATTTGTACAAACACATCTACATAAATATTTACTACTTTGTTATTATTTATTGAACAATGAATTCGGAATAAGTAGTATAGTAATGTTTTTCAAATAACGGCAGGGTTGGGCGTCTTGCTTTGGGCGGGCGGCGGACGATGTCTCGCTCGTTCAACGGAATCGCAGTAAGAGTTAAAGAGCTGCACGAAGCGAGTGACGCGTGCCGAGGCCGAGCTACGAACTGGCTCAAATATTCAAACGAGCTCAGATCGCGACCGCGACATCGTGAACACAATCAACGTAAATCTCGACGACGCCGACGATGACGCCTAGCGCCTGTTGCATACTGCATAAAATATAGTTTGTTACATGAAAATTTATAAAATTACTACTACGAGTATATTTCAACTAAATAAATTAAAATGAAATAAAGTAAGTAGTTGTATTGTCCCAACCTTGTTTTACACCTACTCATGTAGCATAACCTGTCAGCAGTTCTTAGAAGACAGCGCTGTTGCGTAATATTAACATAGCGTATTTGGATAAAATGGAAAATTTTAATTTTTCTTTAACGAGGAAAACATAATCTTTCCGATGTGTGAAGGCATGAGTGGGGCAGAACGCGGCCTCATTGGCGGAACTGTGCCGCCCAACGCCAATAGCACGGGAAGGAGGAGCCGCATTTCAATTGCTACGGACTCCGTTATGACACGTTGCGTCGTTTACCTCCCCAATTTTCTTTTGAGTTCTAGGAATTCTAAAATATACAAGTACCTATAAGTGGGTAACCGTAACCATCTTTCCGCTCAAACCTTGGCCCAGCTAATGAAGCTACTCTCTACACCAGCCTGATGAAAATAAGTAATTGCTTAAAATATCGTATTACATCGCTTTTCCCACTGAAGTAGATGCTCGGTTTTGCTAAACATGGAATTAATCTTTTTCTTATTTACTGCGACCTACCTAATTATTTTTGAAATTTTCTTTAAATGTATTACATGATAGTTAAATTTTCAGAGGATATGAAGACAATAGATGCTCAGTTAAGTTACGTCTAAGAAAGTACATAATAAGAAGAATCTATAGGTATCATCATAGCTTTTCTTAGAGTACTTATTGATAGTTTACCTCAAAACAGAATATCGAAGGGCTTACCTATCGATTGTATTGGGATTTTATGATAGGTACCTGCTATTGATACTATCACTATTAAAGTGTCTTTCATAAAAATTCGCTATCTATAGTACCGGTAATTTAACTTTAGGTAAGTATCGATTCAGCCAAACTAGCGATAGGACTTAGTGTAAAATTCGGTACTATTGGTATTCTGACTATTTTCAGAGGTCGCGGTATTGTTGACAACCAATCGATAGACCTTATTAGTGGGACAAATACTTAGATAGGCAGAACCCCCAAATAAACTCACCTTCTTAGTTTTTAGGGCAGTAGGTACCTTATGGTGCCAATGCTAAAGCCCAGTTATTAATCCTCCCGCCTTCGAACTCCGTTGGTCAGCCCGAGACCGTCTTTTAGCGTCATCGGGATGAATACAAAAAAATCATATAGTATCTAGGTCATAGCTATGTAGGTAGGTAGGTATAGCTACAATGTATAGAATTAAAATATGTACACAATGTAAAGTAGGTATATGAATTACAAACTTAAAAATAGCACTTAGATATTTTTTGTTGTCCGTACGTAGTGTGTGTTTATAAAAAGTACGGAACCTTTGGCGCACGAATAACTCTGTTCCCCGTTTATAACCAAACCAACAACAAATAAAATTAACTCTATTCACATGTAATACGATTGTATCCACCACATCCATACTTAGTGCCTAAGTAGCTACCTACTTAGGCTGTTGAAGTGTTACCTATAAAGTTACGATTTCTCTATTGTCCAGTGCGAACGCGATAACAGAAAATCAATCGTCTGACGCATAATTACCTAACTCACGTGACTATATTTAATAGGTAAAGATGGTTCTAGAACAAGCTGTTAGTACTTAAACTTAGGTACATAATAAGATCAACTGTTCCAGACATTTAACTATTTTGGGAGTCCACCTGGAGTAGGTACTAAGTAATTAGCTATATCTAATACTATCCTACTATAATTTAATGGGACATGAACACACACAGTCATCTGATCCCAAACTAAGCAGGGCTTGTACTATGGAAACCAGATAACTGGTAATATACTACATATAATACTTTTCTTTTGTAAGTATCTATATAATATCTGGATGACCGAGCTTTGCCCGGTATATTTTTTTTTAATTGACATTTTCTAAAAATGATTCCTAGTTAGATCGATTTATCGCCCCCGAAACTCCCTATATACTAAATTTTATGAAAATCGTTGGAGCCGATTCCGAGATTCCAATTATATATTGAAGAAGAAGAAGAGAATTGCTCATTTAAAGATATAAGATAAGATAAGATATACTTAAATAAAGATAAATACACCCAGACACAAGTCAAACAGACATATTTAAACAAATGTTTGTCTCAGGTGGGAATCGAATCCACGACCTGCGGCGTGAAAAGCAAGCATCTTACCGACCACGCCAACGCAGTGGCGTGGTGCACCGGTCCGTCGATACTACTATAGGCAGGTACTAATAACTTTAAATAGTAACCAATTTAAATCCAAAACCTTTTTAAAAAAAAAACAAGTTTCATTTAAATGCGCTATAAAGTCGCGGTATTATCAATAAGCCCTTTCATTTGATACCTATACTGTAGGAGTGCAATGAAAATAACCAGTCGGCATGCGGTATCATGGATATTCCGCCTTGTTGGATTTAGAATGACGTCACACTGTCATCCAAACTAAACGCTACAAAGTTTCAGCTTCATTGGTTGAAGATAATTTGCTTATTTTTTGTTACATCACGCCTTTTTCCATGGGGGTAGGCAGAGACTATAGAGCGCCACTTGGTACGATCTAAACTTAACATCCCTCACTAATGTTCATACATCCGGTCATACATGCACGGCGGTTGTGAGTGCTAAGCACCTGTCCTTTTTGAAGGACATCACTGATGAGATCAGCGAATGTCCTCTTAGGGCGTCCTCCCTGCGTTTCCACTCACCTCCGCGGTTTATATACCTTTCGTCAATCGTCTATCATCCATCGTCTCCAAATGAACAAACCATGGTGTTTTCCATCTTTGTCACTACACCTTCTTCTTTCAGACCTTTCAGACTTTAATAGAGATAAATTACAATCATTTCATCACACAAACATTTAATTTTGTTCTGGATGGGAATCGAAGCCACGACCTTGGCTTAGCAGTTAGGGACATTAACTACCACTCAGACAGGCCACGAAAATGTTCTGTTTTTATAATTTATTTTTCAACTTCCACTATGAGAAGTGGTCACTCGCACCCTTTGGTCGTGTAGAACAGTCTATTGAACTTAAGTAGTAGGTACCTCCTGAAATCGATATCCATTTAAGTACTTAAATAAATTTGTACAAGTGTGAGTACCTACTTCGCAATTCGCATGCCTATTTAAAACTAGTAATATCCCATTCCGCTCTGTGAAACGAATACGTTGTTTATTGTACGTGACTTTAAGTAAAACTGCTAATTAATAGTAGCTAAACTAGAATATACATTAAAATTTATATGAGTACCTTTAACAACTGACTGGAAGAGACTTGGCCCTATGTATAACTGCAATACCGCGATAAATAACCCTAGTTATATGAAGATGACATTTTGGCTGAATTAGGCACAATAATAGTCGTATCAGTTAGATAGGTACCCAACTAAAAATGTAGTGTAGACAATTTTTTTTGCCAAAACGCTTAGTTGGCAACACACGTGACCAAAAGGCAGGTTTGCATCTCGGCATCTCATATTGCCATCCAACGCGGCAATGCTGCTTGCCTTCTGGGTACGTTCCGGGATGATAACGATGCGGAAGAATTTTTTGACGCATTGGTCTAGGTTAGGCATTAATTAGTTTAGTTTATAATTTAGGTTAGTGTTGAGATTGTTATTCAGTTAGGTACTTTTGTCCAATTGTAACTCTTTTGTTATTGTTTCAATTGTAATTTTTTTTGTATTTTCTAGTCTAACCTGATGCGGCTAGCTACCAGAATGAAAATGAGCGACTGACATCAGACCTCGAAACCATAGGAACCAGACCAACACGGTTTAACGTGCTCTTGAAGGCACAAAAGGTAGTCCCTAGACACCGACAAATCTTTGTGGTAACACGTTACCTACACAAAGATTACACACAGCAGGTGCATATAGCCCAATCAGGCGCTTATATCGCTCGACTAAAGAGGTTAAATCAATGCGTCCGCTGAGCTGGAATGGTGTCTTGTAAAGTCATGTAAAATGTAAAACGTGAAAAAATTGGCTATTGGACAATTGGCCTATCTATATGTACTGGGTAGGTGTATGCAGAGACCTAAGTAGAGCTGTATAAGCAGTAACCAATCTGCGGTTTGCTGTGACGATGCGACGCACGGCTTGGCTCATCTAGCCCAAAAACATCCGGTAATTAACAAAGGTAAGCAAAAATACTTATAGGTAAGTAAGATTACAATATTATAGTCGGTTTTAGTAAGAAGAACCTATTTTAAGTTACCCAAAATGAAATAAGTAGAATAAGAAATAGCATAGTAGGTACCTAATCTACAATCTAGCACTAGCTTTCCGCCAGCGGCTTCGCCCGCTTTTTTTTTTTTGCTGATGACCTAACCCAATTAGCCTGAAGGGCCTCTATTGGTTCACCGGACTTTTTCGGTGAGCCGTCCGAGGACGGTCGACCCGATCAAGTACTGTGGCAACTGCCATGAGGGCCCCCCATGTGGGGACGAACCTCGGCTCAGGACGTTGCCGGACACTAGTTTTTTTAGGGGATCGGGGGGCAGGCTTCGCCCGCGTTACCTACCTGGATTTTATATCATGACCAGCGGTGGGATGGGACCTTCCTCAATAAATGGGGCTGTCTAACAGAGCAACAATTTTTTTAAATCAGTTTGATAGTCCTGAGATCAGCGCAAACAAACTCTTCAGCTTAATGCTATAGTAGGTACCTAAATACTTCAATTAATTTTGTTGTAAGATTACATTGAATGAGTCTTTACAAAGGAAATGAAACATGTGCTAGTTGTAAATATGCACTTTCATATTTTTTATTGTTTGTTGTAAACAAACAATAAAAAATATGAAAGTGCAGATTTCCGAACTCAAAATCAAATTTCACAATCTGTAATTTTTTTTATCCATTAATAGGCTTGCGCTTGACCGCAACTTGCTTGATGTGAAGCAATGATGTCTACGATTTTAATAAAATTATCGCCGATGAGTGCTACAAGCGGCATCACATGTGTTTCTAGAAGTTCTGTCACGTACGTATGAGCGTTAGCGGTGCCTCTATTAAAGATCACCAGCTCTGGACTGGCCCCGTAACAAATGCCACCCCATACCACAATTGAGCCTCCCTCGTAGCTCACTGTTTCAACAGTTTGTACCTCCATGAAAACCTTCCGCCACGGCAGCGTCTGTACATGACCTGACCTCCATCCGAACCTCGTAAAGCGTTCTCTCATTCATCAGAGAAAGGGACATTGTTCCAAAATGCAACTTGCGTGTTTTCGAATTCAAAGTCTAGCTCTTATGTGACTTCTGGTCGCTTCTGGGACTCAAACTGGTGGAATTGCTCTCAGATCCCTCTCTGCTAACCTTCTTCTTATTCTAAGGCTCACACTAACATTTTGGACCTCAAACAAGCGTCGGAAACGATTCCAAGGAACGTTCGAGACGACGTAACGGTCATCTCTCTCTGATGTAAGTAGATACACCTTCTACGACCTTGCCCTGACTTAAATTTTACCCGATTAAATTTTTTGTCTAATACCGATATCTACCCGTGCGAAGCCGGGACGGACGACTAGTATAGTATAAATCTACCTACAATCCTAGATCTAAATCCTAACCCAAATCTATACCTAAGCAATTTTCTTTTGGACCATAGACTACTAAGAGTTTGGACTACCTAACTGGACTGACATGTCCTGTAATATCCCACAGCTTGGCAAAATGCTTGTCAATCAATGTCAAAGCTTAATAGTCTTCCAAGTGTATCTAGTGCACACTTTTCCCATTGTTGTTAGTTTTGTATCACCACGCCTGGTAAAGCTTTAGAAAAAAAAAACGACCGTACGATATGTCAATGCAAAGCTAAAAAGTGACAGTTACGCCCCTCCCTCTTCCTTCTTCACCCCCGCTAAAGGATTGTCACTCTCATGTCACTACTTGATAGCTGTCAGGGGGTGGCGCGCCTGAAACCATAGAGTACTATTTACATACTTTCTCACTATTGTAGGGTAGGTACATTTCAATAGTTTGTGGTAGGTAAAGCCGTTCCCGATTCCCAAAGTGTAAAAATCCGACTACCCCTCATTTAATTACTAATCTATGCATGACTGCCATTACTGTTTGTGTCATAGATTTGGGATACCTATTGTTATGGTTTGTGTTGTGTTGAAGTATTTGCGTTGATTAATTTCTGTACATTATTATCAACCCATTTAATAATATTGTGATACAATAACAAGAAATAACTGTGTGTTCTCAAATGTGTATTCTAGCAACAGGACGCTACATAACATTGATTTTTATTGAGTGTTGAATAGTATTCAGCCTCTTTAGTTGCCAAAGTTTTCTTCTACTGAAAAACCAAGTTGGTTACCATGGTGCTGTTATTCGATTCTCTCTATTGCTGTCATTAAAATAAAAATTGCACGCCTGGTAAAGCTTTAGAAAAAAAAAACGACCGTACGATATGTCAATGCAAAGCTAAAAAGTGACAGTTACGCCCCTCCCTCTTCCTTCTTCACCCCCGCTAGAGGATTGTCACTCTCATGTCACTACTTAATAGCTGGCAGGGGGTGGCGCGCCTGAAACCATAGAGTACTATTACGTACTTTCTCACTATTGTAGGGTACATTTAAATAGTTTGTGGTAGGTAAAGCGGTTCCCGATTCCCAAAGTGTAAAAATCCGACTACCCCTCATTTAATTACTAATGTATGCATGACTGCCATTACTGTCATAGATTTGGGATACCTATTGTTATGGTTTGTGTTGTGTTAAAGTATTTGCGTTGATTAATTTCTGTACATTATTATCAACCTATTTAATAATATTGTGATACAACAACAAGAAATAACTGTGTGTTCTCAAATGTGTATTCTAGCAACATAACATTGATTTCTATTGAGTGTTGAATAGTATTCAGCCTCTTTAGTTGTCAAAAGTTTTCTTCTACTGAAAAACTAAGTGAAAAACTAAGAAAAACTAAGTTACTAACTGGTAACCACCATGGTACTGTTATTCGATTCTCTCTATTGCTGTCATGAAAATAAAAATTGTCTTAAATTATAAATTGTGCAAATAAAACTAAAGTAATTTTGATAGTGATATTATTTTGTTAGTCTCTTACAGTTCTGCTAAAATTATACACCTTAATAATTTCATGTGAGAAAAGAAATCGTTATCAAAGTGTACATCAGCGTTCCTTTCAGATTTACTGTGAAGAACCTTGATTAGTGAAATTAATAAGACTGCATCAATTGATAATAGGGTATAATGCGAATGTAAAAAGAAATAAAAAGAAATTCAGTAAATAATCCTTTGTTGCTTTTTTTATTTCCTTCCAGTAAATAAGGCTATGGTAAAAAAACAAAATATTTAAATTTCAATGCTGGTAACACTATTGTGGGCGCAGCTAATATTTTATTTTTCACCGGCAACATTGTACCGACTTAATTCAGGCTCATTAGACAAAAGTAGCCAGAGCCCAAATCCTTGATTAAAAAAAATACTTGTCAATTTCTAACTTTGCAACGGTACATGTACGGCAAATGAAACATGACCGTCTGAACCGCTAGGTTCTCTTAGTAGTCTGTGAAAAATTGTCTTAAATTATAAATTGTGCAAATAAAACTAAAGTAATTTTAATAGTGATATTATTTTGTTAGTCTCTTACAGTTCTGCTAAAATTATACACGTTAATAATTTCATGTGAGAAAAGAAATCGTTATCAAAGTGTACGATATCAGCGTTCCTTTCAGAAAATTTTTACTGTGAAGAACCTTGATTAGTGAAATTAATAAGACTGCATCAATTGATAATAGGGTATAATGCGAATGTAAAAATGAATTAAAAGAAACTCAATAAATAATCCTTTGTTGTTTTTTTTTATTCCTTCCAGTAAATAAGGCTATAGTAAAAAATAAATATTTTAATTTCAATGCTGGTAACACTATTGTGGGCGCAGCTCGTATTTTATTTTTTACCGGCAACATTGTACTGACTTAATTCAGGCTCATTAGACAAAAGTAGCCAGAGCCCAAATCCTTGATTAAAAAAATTAGTTGTCAATTTCTAACTTTGCAACGGTACATGAACGGCAAATGAAACATGACCGTCTGAACCGCTAGGTTCTCTTAGTAGTCTGTGTGTATCACACATCTCATCGGTAATATGGTTTGCGGTTCGAATTTCGCGGGATCACGGGATGAATAGAATTGTTCATATTTCACGCATAATCCATAGACCACAGAGAGTTTCACGTCACGGCCAAGAATCATAGTAGTCGTAGCTAGTCAATGTCAATTGCGAAAAATCTGTCACGCACTGTCACATGGATACTTTTACTCTGTCTGTGTGCAGTGTGTGTTGTGTGGTGGATACGCAGTATAATACGCACACTCACTATTTTTTGGGTGGCCAATTTATTTTTCCCCCGCATAAATATAACTTTATTACTTTTTATAGACAAGGTCTCGCTGTGCTGTTACAGCACGTGTTTCTAATTTAATGTAGTTTTGTAAACTTCATTGCCTCTAAACTTCATTTCAAAGTTATTTAATTCACACAAAACTGTTCTCTGAGCATTTGGTTCCGGGCACTTTGATCTAAACAAAACGGTAGCATAAAGATGTGTTGTAAGCCTATAATGTAGAAAGAGAAATAGGTAGTAATTTTGGATATAATACTGTTACAACTTAATAACTTCACAACATTTCGTAGTGTAAGTATTTCAATCTTAATATATATATTTCTTGTGTGCGTGTGTATGTGACTGAACTCCTCCTAAACGACTGGACCGATTTTGATGAAATTTTTTGTGTGTGTTCAAGGGGATCTGGGAATGGTTTAGATTCACAATTTTGCGCGGTACGAAGTTCGCTGGGGCAGCTAGTATTCTTGTAAGTTTTTCTGCAAGTGATTATTCTAAGGCTAAGGTTAACCTCAGGAAGTTTATGTTTTTTAAGTTGGCGGCTTAAGATAGTGTATGTAACTACTGCATAAATAGATTTATGAGGTCTTGCAAAATCAAGGTGCAACCTATAAATCCACTATCTGTTATTCCTACTCTGTAATTATGCTAATTTAGCCAAATCAAATTCAAGCCAATGATTTAAGCTGCCAACTTTATTGATTTGAATTACATACAGGTATTTAAAAGGTTAGGTTTTTTACTTTTGTGAATGTTTTTCCTTAATTAAAAAATTATAATAGTCAATGAAGAGTGTATGGTTGGGTTTGGTTAGGTTATACAAGCTTTTCACTTAAATTTATAAGGTTTTCCTCTATTATTCAATCAAGTTAAAATTTCCTGTTACAGATTCTAAATGTTATCATCTAAGATGAAGGTCAACAAAAAGTTATTGTCTATTAAAGGCCATTTCTTTTTTTTTAATGCTGGTAAGTTGTTGCTCTTAATATTCAACTTCACCCAGTCCAATGTGAAGTAAACCTGTTTGTGTTTTTTATTATAACAATCTTTCACTTTTATTATTTAAAGAAAAACGAAATGTTTATAATGCTAGACAAAAACCAAATGGTTAGATTGCTACTATATATATGCCATAGTTAGTATTTAGTATCTCTAAATTAAAAATGTAATAACTACATCGGCTTTCAAACAAAAAAACACATCAAAATCAGTGCATCCATTTAAGTGTTAGGTGGCAATAAAAATTGCACACTCAAATTTAAAACATCCCTCTTTGTCTGGTTAAAAAGAAGTAAATGTATAAGTGAGTTCTGAGTTTAAATAAAATTCTTAGATGTGTCTATAGGTCTTCGTAACCTATTCAATATCACCTTTAAAAAAATGCAGGTGGGTACTTTTATTTCAGCTGAGGTATATTTTATGCAGTTGGTGCTGTTCAGGTTATCTGTTGGGGCTATTAGTGGGTCCTCCTTTGTTTTGACAGTATTTGTTTGATGTCAGGCAATGATATTTTCTTTGTCCTATAAAGACTGTAGATGTACTTCACAGAATACATGCTGTAACTTAATAATTTTTTATTGCATTCCCACGTGTGGAAGTTAGTCAGTGTATGTCAACAATGCTTGAATTTGTCGACGGCTGTGCTGTGATTGAAGTAAGCCGTTAACATGTAGTACATAAATTCAAACAATACTAGCCTTCTGAAATGTTTAGTACCTCAGACTCATTAATTAAATACAAGTATATTTATTATTGGGTCTTTTTGTGTGGGTTGATAAATTGATACATGATGTACCTCATTTTTCTGCCTTTAGGTACAGCACCACTTGTGCCCTACCTCTCTACATATGCTCGTCAATTAGGATTCTCATCTGCAACAGTGGGATTAATTTATACAGTGTTGCCAATATTTGGGCTTATTGCTAAACCTCTCTTTGGTGTTATAGCGGACAGGTATAGTACTATTGTTTATCTTAATCCATTTATATTGCTTTTTATTATGTTGCTTGTCTTAATCTTCTTCGCTATCTGAAAGGATATCAAGCACAAGTATGTTAGCTAATAACTATTACTGCTATCTATCTTCATATTAATAATGTGAAGTTTTTACTGCCATGTTTGGCGATTGGTTATCTACCTAAGTTAATTAGTATTAGATTTAACACGCCGAACTAAGATCCACCAACCCGCACTTGGCCAGCACGTGTGGATTAACTCTCTCAAAAACTCTCTCAACTCGTTAGATATTAGAGAGAAGACCCATGCCCAGTAGTTAGGTTCTAAAAAGGGTTGACGTGAGATTTAACATAAGTGCGATATAATTTTATTATTCATAGTAAACAGTTGAATAGCCAGTAACTACATACATTCAAGAAAATGAAAGATGACCAATTGTAATGTCAAATTGACTGATTTGTAGATTAATACAATAATATTTATATTAGAGACTGTATTATTTTGTATTTTATAGGTTGCATTGGCATCAGTTTTGTTATCCCTTATTGTGTAGGTAGTTTAATTTACATGTTCCTACCACCATCTATATAACTAAGACTTTCTGTTTCAGGTTTAAGAAACAAAAAATCATATTTATCCTATTCCAGATAGTAACAATTCTTAGTTTTTGGGCAATTTACTTTATACCAGATAATAGAAGTCTTAATGTTGAACTAGACTGTAATGATGGTGTGACAGTGTTGCAAAGCTGCTTCAAAAGCAAAGATGAGATTGACACCTGTAAAGTTGAATTGCTTAGTAAATTAAACTCAACAGAAACCACATCATGTCAGGTATGTCTGTTCTCTATTGTTCATATTTACACTCTTCGTGGCCTAGACGTGTTTCCAGGCAAGTACTAAATGAGTTGTGCTCACTGATGGTACAGCCACCAACCACTGGCAAAAGGCCGGAATTCCAATGGGACTGGTGGACTCCACTGTGCTTTGACTGACTGTTCCCATTGGTAATTACCTTTGAAGCATGCTATCATATATGTAATATTAATAGGCATCAAGACTTCATAGTCCAGTGATCTGCAGTGAAGGCCACTGGTCTCGAAAGTCACTCAAGGTTATCCAGGCAACAAAGCAAATAACGTAAATAAGTTAGGTTTAGTTAGTTGATACCAAGCTAAAAATTTATAGAAGAATTCTTCTATAAATTTTAAATACAAAATAGTAATGGATGCTGCAAAAGGTTATTATCTCGTATATACATATTACATACTCAGTGTATTTATGTATATCACAGCAGGTGACTCAGTAATTCCGCCTCCATGGCTCTATTATTACCATGAGAAAATATTTAGTGGCTTGAGCAGTTCAATGTTTACTAACATAATTACAGCAGTGGCATTTTTGAAGTACAAACAATGGGCAGAGTAAGCGGCATATGCCTTGGCCAAACGGCACGCAGTGGAGGGAGGTTTGTACATTCATTTGTATGGTAATTGACTACTGCGCAGTTAAGGCCGATGGCCAAGTTATTTGCCGGCCACAGTACTGTGATACAATACAACTGTGAGCGTGTAACTAAGTACATGCAGATACGGCGGTGTTGATCTTATAGATCTTCAATCACATATTGTTTAGACTAGATCAAACATAATAAAGGATTTTGGTTTCAAAAGTTCACCTCTTCTGCAAAACAATTTAGTAAATCATAGTACCTACTAACTACTCTTATAAATGCGAAAGGTTGTGAGAATGGATAAATGTCTATTGCTATTTCATGTCACGTTTAGATACCGGTACGGCCGAACGTTTTGATACTGTGCCAGTCCTCCGAACTCTTCAGAATTGAGGGAATTGAGTGCATCTGTGTTAACGTACCCACTTGTGCACTATAATATCTCCTGCATACCTGAACAGTTGCCATAGCCCAATCACGACCAGGAGGAAATGTGTGTTCTTAAATTTAATTGGATTTTTTGTTTCCAGATGAACTGTGATATGACATCTCCTAATATGTGGCAAACAGTGTGCGAACATTGGCACATACCTCAATATTGTTATAGTAATACAAACCAAATACGGTTCTCTTCTTTCCTCGGAGACGGTTCTATGGGGACTGATGACTGTTTACATGTGGCAGTTAATAATGTCTCAATGGATGGTAAGATTCAATTATTATGTGATTGTTAGTTTGATTTTACCACATGGAGAGTTGGCGCAATGTTACTGGACTCTGCTTGGAAATATAATTTAGTGACCATCCACCGCCAAGCGGCCTTGCCGTGTTCCTTAGGTCGGAATTGTTGCTCCTAAGGTATCAAATGGAGGCTCATTCCACTGCCACCTTCATGCCGACAATCATTCGTAATCACGAGTGAAACGGTATACTGGGTTGGCGCGTTCCATCGTAGACTTTTTGCTTAACATCAGGCAAGTTGTAGTCAAGCGCCAGCCTATCGAAGAATAAAAAAAAATCATAAGTGACTAAAAAGTCATTACATGCATTAAAATTTAATACGAAAAGTTTAGATTTACTTAATGATGACACTATTTGTTTCCAGGTCATACATATATCCCTCATTGTCATCTTGGTGATAAATTTGTAGACTTAAATGAGCCGTGTGCCTTAACATGCAACAATTCTAAGTTATCATTAGCTGTAAGCAATGAAACAGCATATATGACATGCAGTGAATCAATGATAAGCTATAAATTTTGTACGAACAGCACAAATCAAATATTAAATGTTACTAACGAAGTTGGTATTAATGAATGTGAGGTAAATATCATATTACAACTAATTTATAATAAGCAAAAGGTGCAGTGCTAATAAGGAAAATGTATTTTTTTGCTATTCTATTGGCGGTCACCTTCGATTCGCGTAGGATACATCAACTTATAAAGCTTACTTCACATGCAGGCCCTTGATTTACGCAGATGCAATAGTGATATAGTGATTATATCCTAATTTTACATTTTTTGTAGAATAAAATGAATTTACTTCCTCCGTCTGATCGCGATAAACTCAAATACTACTGAACAGATTTTTACATGTGATTTTCATAAATAGACAGAGAGATCCAGGAGAAAGGTTTAGGTGCAGCGCAGACGACAGACTATCCGTGACGTACTTTTTAGTCTATGAAAATAGAGCCTATGCAATTATATGCAGTAACGCACACGACGCTCAAAAAGTCCGGCGCACTAAAATTCCGTGTAAATTCGGGCAGACCGCCCCGCGCCGCGCCGGTCCGCTCGTCACAAAAAGTGTGTGAAAAAAATTGAAAGTTTGCTTCAACGCGCGCTAACGCAGACGGCGCACACTTAAGTTAGTCGGCAATCTGCATTTGCTAGGGGTGGACGTAACGCACGCGATTTATTATCATGCCGCCAGAGGTCGATGTTACGATGTTAATTCAAGAAATAGAAAACAGACCAGCAATTTATGATACTTCTAAGGCAGAATATCATGATAGACATTTAAAAAGAAAAATGTGGGAAAAAGTGTGCTGTAATGTTTATTGCGCTCCTGTTTGGACATGTATGACGTCTAAAGAAAAAACAAAATACGGTAAATTTAAGTTTTTATTAGACTTTACCACATGAGTAGAACCGTACAGAGACCAAGCTTCTAAGGAGCTGTCAAAGTGTATGCCTATTTTGGTAGGGTTGTCAGTCGGATATAATAAAAATAAAGTAGGTACCTGTTACGGATTTTAAACATGCAACCGAATTGAGAATATCATCGTTTTGTGAGTTATTAGAAAAAATAACTTGGTAACGTTGACCTACGTTGGTAGGTAGGTAGGTACCTTCTTTAAATCTGTAACTATTAGTAGGTAGGTAAACTTTCATAATCTTTCATAACGTTTCTTTACTGTGTGACTTTACTATACTGCCAGGGTACACTTCCCAGAGAAGTGGTGAAGTAGTAAGTAAAATACTTTCTCGTTTCTATTCCATTATCTGTCCCTTTCACACCAATTTTAGATATTAGATATAATTTCTGTATTTCATGTACAAAACAATATTTCGCAATCTCTGCACGATTTTCATAGCGTCTACGTCCCTACAGCTCTGCCGACAGAATGATCGAAGATATGCGTCGTGTGCGTTGAGTCTGTGAAAAATCCGCGACCGACTTTTTGCGCGAAATGCAGACTTTTTGTGCGCCGCAGACTCGATCGCACAAAAGTGTGCCGTCTGCGCTGCACCTTAGGTGTATAATTTGTACCCGCGCGATGCCTGGGCGGGTCGCTTGTTATTATATGCAATATAGCTTGATAAATAGCCTATAACCACAGTACATATATAGCTAACTATAACTAACTATAACTCACATAAAGATCTAGATTTACTATCTATAGATAAAAGATATAGATCAACTATGTATTATTATAATATTTTAGACTACCTGTGACCTTGACTCTACCAGACCAAGGCGTCTAATGGAAATATGTGAATGGTGGAAAGCAGATGCAGCTAGCTACTGCAAGCCAAAGACGCGTGACGGCGAGCAACTACCTGCAAACTTATCGTTCACTGGAGAAGTGTTGTTATCTTCCACAATGGTGGAACATAATTGCGTTTATATGCGTCTCAGGCATATCGAATTGGCTGATGAAAATGGCATTGGTAAAAAATTTATATGCAACTATATCATGGTCTATTTTAACGCGTATTTAATGAAATGCTATTATAGTGGTCCCTATTTATATTTTAAAAGTGTAATTAATGAGTTTAGGAGTTAGTTGCATTTACATGGTATTGGCAATTGGTCAAACTGATAAAATATTTGAAGATTTTACAAAATCATTGTTTAGTTACTTACCTGAAATTTAATGCACATAAATGCAAAAAAAACCTTATACATAGTTTAGAATATGAACTTCTTTTAAGGATTTCTGACATTGAGAAAAGACTAGGTACATCTAGCTGCATTTCTTTTTCAGTGTCAACCCACATACCAAATTGTGATCCGGTAGCCACACAACAATTTTTTGAGTCTTCTTGTGACATTCGGTGTGCTGATACTACGGTAAGTTACTAGTCAAAGCTCCGTGAATTTTCTTGCTTTGCAAATGGGTTAGCACAACAGAACAGCAGAAATTCAATTCAGACCAAACTTAGTGTGTCAAATAAAACGTAACTCTATTGTGGTAGTAGGTATAGTTGCCTTAATAATCAATTCAATAATAAGTTTGTTAGGAGAACGAACTGGCCGTAAACTCTGGCAGGTAGTACTAAATTCGAAATCACCATATCCACCTAAAGGTTGGTGCGCTGTTTTGGTGGCGAGAAATACCGCGCGATATTCGCTCGCGGAATTTTTGATAACCCGCGCTCATAGAAAATCGAATCTAAAATGGCGGCACTAATCATTCCCTGTACTCGCGGTTTAATGCTGTCTTTAGTCAGACACATCGGTACAGCACACAAAAACAAAATATATTGACTATGTATGTATTCAGTATTAGGCATTAGGTTTTATACGTTCCAGGAAAATACGGAACCCGCAGTTCTGGAGTCGATTTAGCTCTTAGAACTTTTTAAATTGGTACATATATAACTTATTTATTTTGAAACAACCAAGGTCCCCTATATTACAAAATATCATTAATAAAACCTTGTTTTGCTGATGGTCCAAATTGTCATTACAAATCCAAGCCACCTTTTTTGATTAGTCTATTGGCGCTGGTTATACTACGGAAGTAGCGCATAACTATTCGGAGTTTTGTATCCACAGCGATATCCAAAGCAAATAATGTACAGGTATGAATAGGCCTTTGGGAGAATAGTTGCACTGCGGTCATAACGTAGGATTGCAGAGACAATGACTCTAGCTTGAGACAGCTGCATGTGAATCAAGTAACCTAGAAACTTTATACTTGTAACAATTTAAGAATTCAGGGTAATTGTCTTTCTTGGGAAGGTATTTATTTTGTACAGAACTGACTTATTTGCAGGTAAATGAGATAATCGAAGCCGCAACAGATAGTAGAGGAGAACAAAAAGAATACACTGCAACATTTGGTATATTTTTCCTGTTCATGATCTTAAGTTGGGTTGGTCAAGCTGTTGTTGTTACTTTCGCTGATGCTATATGCTTTGATATCTTGGGTAAGTTAATTCTCCAGAAAATGGTTAAAACAATATCAAAGGTGAAACTTTGTTTAATGGGACATAATCCATCACTGCAATCTCTGCTACTTGTGTAAGCCAGTATTGACAGAGTCCAAGTCTTGGGATGCTTAAACTGTCTTGGGATTCAAAACAGGCACGTATTTGATCAGAAAGTTTTTAGGAGTCGTAAAGTTAAATTACCTGTTCTGAAAAGTCTTATTATAAATTTTGACTATATGCTCATCAAAAATTAACTAAGAGTGACTTTGCCCTAAATTGAAATGTTCTTTTCAGGTGCCAAAGTAGCAAATTATGGCAAACAAAGACTATGGGGTTCAGTCGGGTGGGGTATTTTCTCCCTGCTTACTGGAGTGCTTATAGATGTATTTAGCGATGGAGCATACAAAGACTATACAGTAGCTTTTGTACTTATGTTTGTATTTATGTTAGGGGATGTCGCTGTATCATGTTTTGTGGAGGTAAGTGCAAACATAACTAATGATTGACCGAATGTTCGGTTTCGGTATTGGCAAGTTTCGACAGAAAAATGCAGGGTTCGGTACCAGTTTCGGTTTCGGCAAAAAAAGGGGCCGTAGCTTTAGGCAGAACTGAAACTCAGTATTTGGTCAATATTAAAAATAATGGATGCCATGTCAATATTAAAAATAGAATATTCATAATAGACTTAAATTTTTATTATAAAGAATATTAATGTGTAACAAACATTGAAAATTTCATAAATAAATCGTCAATTGGATAAAACACGTATTTAAAAGGACAGCTCTTAGTTTAACACTCTTTATGTCCACTGGCAACTTATTAAATAAAAACGGTGATTGATATCTTGAGCTATGTTTTACTACATTGAGATGTGGAGTGATTTTGGACATTTTGTCTTTTCTCCGAGTCATATTCCTTAATATTCTATTCTATTTATTGTAGCAGACAATAAATTCAAGAGGATGTTTGTTTACTAATGAAGATTTAGTAAAATATTCATGCTATATGTAATACCATGTTTTGTAAGTATTGATAAAAATCTAAATTACATTATTCTTTACAGACTGATTCTACAAAAATGTCAATGAACATTCTGGCTGATGTTGGAAGTTTACTATCATCATTACCCACATTTATGTTTATGTTGTGGACTATAGCAGTTGGCATGTGTACTGGTCTCATTTGGCAATTTCTATTTTGGCTTATAGAAGATGTGCTGAGTTGTGAGGGCTCGGCATATACTAAGACATTGCAAGGATTAATCAGTGCTGTGCAGACCTTTGGTGGAGAGATACCATTTCTTTTTGTCTCTGGTACGTAACACTTGATGTGTGTACTGAGTAGTAAATATGTATAGTGCTTGCATTTTGAAATAAATTGCCCTTTTACTTAAGGTTATGTATTGAAAAAATTCGGCCACGAGAACATGATGAGCTTAGTACTGTTCGCATTCGGCGTTAGATTTATATTGTATTCATTTCTGGAGAACGCTTGGTGGGTTTTGCCGATTGAACTGCTGCAAGGTATCACCTTCGGAATGTTCTACCCTACAATGACGTCATACGCGAATATCGTGTCGCCACCTGGAACGGAAACAACTGTGCAGGTATAATAACGATTTAAGTATCACATATTTCACTTACGAACCTAGTTCTAGCGGGTGTAATGTAGTCCTGTCGCGTCTGCGTATCAATACTAATATTGTAAAGGAGACGTTCAAAAAATGTATAGAGCCTGGGATTAAAATAATTGTAAATTTGAACAGCAATCTGAGTTACATAGGTTAATAGAGCATAATTAATTAAATTTTTTGGTGTATTTAAAATAATTTTACACCCCCCGTTTTTTAAAAAATTGAAATTGAAAATAAGAATCCTTAATGCAATATTATGATTATTGCAATTGGCAACCCCATGGTCAAATGACAATTGAGCAACCAAAAAAATCAAAATTATTTCGACGCTGTCAATCAAACTGATCAATGACAATGACATCATGACGTTTCCCGTAATTATATTTTTTTTCACGCGTTTTGTTATTACACTAATAAGATAACAAATATTTTTCGTCATAATTACATTAAGCTGCAGCTAGAATAATATTACAAGAGAAAAGTACTGTAACAGAATGCAATTATTGACGTGATTGCAATATTTATACTGCTTAGGAAACGGATAATTAAAGGTAATGTGCGTTTTGTTTTTCTATTACATTTTTTAGATTTTTACAAAAATGGGTGCTCCTAAAATTCGTGTTTAGTTAAATTCTAACAGCTTATTAAATAAGCTTTCCAATGAGGTATATCACATTGGTGTTCAAAATTCTAGCCCACTTTTGACCTCTCCTTTGAATTTAACTCTGTCGTTTGTTGCCTTTTCACGGTTAAAATGAAGAACTTGAGCTTTCGCGTTTAGAAATTAGTATTGGACTATGAATTATCAGAATAATTTTACAAATACATAAGACTAGAAGGGGTTTTTGAAATTGATATATTGATTATTTTAGTAAAAGTGTAACATAATTAATTGGTGTAAACAATAAGTCATATTTTTACAGGGCTTAGTTGGAGCAGTGTTTGAAGGTGTAGGCACATCTCTCGGTAGCTTTATAGGAGGTAGTTTGTACAAAACGTACGGTGGATTCATAACATTCCGATCATTTGGCGTAGCAGCAATAATTTGTAGCATTATGAACTGGGCTGCCTACTTCTTCTTCAAGGATAAGCTACGAAACATGTCTGCAGGTAAAACCAAACAGAATGAAGATATTAATATGTAATCACACTGGTACCTTTATATTATACATGCACTTGTATTATGTACGATCGTTTATTTGATTGTTGAGCCATTCTGTGGCCTTCCAATTTTGGTAGGGTTTTAATCACACGAATTTTCATTGCGTACCTGCGAAATTTAAAGTAAATGACTAACTAGCCACGTGACTCAACAATTAAACAATGCGACTACATTTATTTTATTTATCTTGGAGACCGTGACAGGATAATGATTGTACGTAACTTAGTCATTCATTTTCGTGTCGGTTTTTTTATGCAATCATATCAACAATAATATAAGTCTGAGATCCTTATGTGTACTGTAACAGCAAACTGTGCTGTTATTGATAACTAGGTAGTGAAAGACAGCTTACTTGCACAGAAGACTAGCAAAGTATTAATTTTATATCGGTTCGCTGAAAAAATATTTATATCGGTACTGGAAATTATTTATATTCGTTGTTAATGTTTGAGTAAGACAATTAGAAATAGAAAGCCACTTGTAATACAAGGACTTAGCTAGTATGTTACTTTTGTTGTTTGTTAATTTCGGACGTACTTACCACCATTGCGGCCATTTTGATTGATTGACAAAATGGCGTCGCATAAAAAAAATATCCACGATGAAGTACTATTCCTATACTACTAACTTCAAAACAGATTTTCCCAGGAGATGAAATAAACGTTTCATTACATTTTTATAATAGCTTTACATTGTGTGTGTGTATTTATTTAGTTTAAATTTGATATTTACTAAAATTACCTGGTTACAGAGAAATTATCTTTGAAGTCCTATGTTTTACCATTTGTTTGCCATAATTGCGGTTAGAATTGTCGTTGATATTGAATCTGTTTTGGTTTTTTTGCAAACTAAAAAATATATCGATATATTCTCTACGTGTAGTAATTACATAAATCATAAGATTTATTTTAACCTTGGTCCCTCCTTTAATATATTTTTACTTAAATAATTGAGATTAAACTATTAGATTTTTTATATTAAGATGAAAATGTTAAGTGCGTTTCACATAGGCCTTTTACATCTGCTATAGTTTGTACGTACATTATGATTACGAAACAACGTTATTCCAACTGATTCTCGACGATAACGATAAAATTTTATCAAATATCGAAGAAGTGTGTAACTAAAAGTCGCTTACGTTTGGTGTGAACGATACCTAAAACTGACACTACTCTTCTTTATCAATAAAACAGTTTGATGTTATAAAACAAAAAGAAAATGTAATTTAAATTTATAGTAAAATAAATAAATAGAGGAGGTCTCGTTTCGGCCCGTCGCAATGTATGTGTGGGCTCAAAATGCTTGACTAATTTTTAATACTTAAATGATAGGCAAGTAACTCTTACCTATGTGGAACGCACTATTATGCTCAGATAGTGCCAAAATAATGCTAACATACTTAAATTTGTTATATTTGGAATAGACTTACTTTATCGTAATTTTTGAGATTAAAGGGTAGTATTTTACGTGTCATATAATTTTTGCTACGTGCCATAGTTTTTAATCTTGTGCTGTGACTATTATTGTATTTATCTTTACCTCCAAGAGGTCGTTTTCTTTGATGTTTTTTTTTTATATTATTCTTTATTAATTTTTCTGTTTTCGTGTATTAAAATTATATGACTATAATACTATTTGACTTTTTTGCCTTTTGGCATTACGCCTAATACATCTTATGCTAGTTACCAGTATAAATTTCTTTTTTTACCTCCCACTTCCTTTATTTTTCTGCTATGAAATTTTCTTTTGTGTAAACATTCCAGTAGTAATTATGTATTTGTCGTCATTTAGAGATTTTACAGTAACTGTCATCGAATTTTCTAGAGCATTTATGTGCATCTAGTCTAGTTATCGTAATGTAAGCCATATTTTTATAGTTATTGTTATAAGTTTTTGTCACATTCAGTGGTGGTTTTAATAAAACATTATGTTGGTATGGGGAGATCTCGTGTTTACTTTGGAACCTTGTTTCAACACATACATGAACACTGGTAATACTTCCGTTACCCGTAAGGGGATGTAAGAAATGTGTTTTACTACTAAATGGTCCCTTAATGTCCGCAAACATTAATCACATTTGTAGTACCTACCTACTCCGCTTAAACTTGACACAAAGTTGTGGACTACAAAGTAACAAGTTTAAGATATACCTGTTTTGAATTACATTTAATCAATATCTAATTTAAGGTATCTTACCTTTCCTCTGAGTAGGTACTGACAGTGTCTTCATTTTAATAGATTTTTGCCGGCATTTCAAACGGGCATGAATGTGTGGGATCTCTTAGTTCAAGTTTCGTGGCGTTTTACCAGTAATCTTGTTTATTGTGAACGGTTTTTAGTGTCTAAACAACCATAATCTCACAATTCACTTTGATATGTGATAGTTTCTGTGGCAGTGATAAAACTACGTTGAGAGCAGTTTATACGCTAAGATAAAAGGAAGTACATTCCAAATCGGTCTCTCTTTATGTCTAGGACTATTTATATGACATAGTCTAGTAATTCACTATCAATGTATGTATGTGTTACTCTAAATTCGTTTTAATTTACTTATTTAAACACTTACGTGATTTGAAACTTACATAAAAATTGGTTGCGTGTTGTTAAACCTAATTGTTTATTTTGTTGGTGATTTCATTTTATTAGTTACTATACTCCTACCTATTTGTGACTGTTTTAGCTTACTTACCACTAGACTTTAAAACATACTTGTTTTTAATGTTACTTATTATGGCATTTTTGTAGGTTACGCATCAGTCATTCGCTACGAACAACCAAACGATATGATATACATGCTAGAAGATATAAATGAAGGCAAGCTATAAAACTTATACATGAAGGTTGTAAAGTACTTAGTACGCGGTGCAGCTAATGGATTACGGGTTCAAGGAACTTCATCTGTAATAACAACAAACTATTAGTATAAGTGTTTACTGTGATTACTGTTATTGGTTTTCAATAGTACTAGTTTAAGAGTATTGTATAACTATGTTTAAGAAAATCATGAGCATCTGTGAAACAGTTAACTCTGAAATTGAATGAATTTCTCGAATTATTTTTGGTTCAGGCTCAAAACCTGAGAGATAGTTCTCTTCACGTAGACAACAGTCATGCACGGCCATAGTAGCTATTGTGTGCTATCAAACTTTGCCTGTTGGAAATCTTATAGGATGTAGGGCAAGGGCATCATTGCCGCTATACACAATAACCATGACTTGTAAAAGAAATGAAACTCGAGTTGTGCAGTACAGCATTGTATATCTGTGTTGTGCAGGGTCTTAGAAAACTTCGGCTATCATTATCCTGCCCTTGAACTGGCAACCAATATCAATAAAATTATATAAATCCGTCCTTATATTTTTACTAAGAACTTATTAATTTTTTAAGCAAAATATCAATTGTCGTGCCCCTGGCGCCCAACTGCGGTATATTACTTACGAATCGATAAATTTTTTATATATGTACTTTAAATAGGTAGGTGCAATGGATGAAAATGAAACAAAAGTCAGTCAATGCACAAAGGTAGGTAGGGGCACAAAATATATGTCGCATATTGCGACGCGGTGGTTATCTGGTAAATAAAATGTTAAATATCTATTTATGTTTTTTGTATTTAAATAAAGAAGCTGTGGGATTTGATCATTTTTTTTTAATTTCGTGATCAGGATATAACGTATTTAAGTAAATACCAGTATTTATGTACCTATTATGAAACAGGTTTAGTAATTTTCTTTCTGTTCGTGACTTTCACCAGCGCTTGGTTATCGCGTACCTAAGTATGCCTAAAGACTACGAATTTTCTTTAAACAAATTTAAAGAAAATTCGCTATGACTATAAAACAACTATAGTTGTGACCTACTACCCGTGCGCAATAAGCGCAATGAGACCTGGGGCCGTGACGTCCAGACGCATGGTTGTACTGTGCACAAAAAATATTACAAGTTTCCACCCGCGACTTCGTCTGCTATTTTTTTTTATTCCGTACAGGTTATTTTTACTGCCTGATCAACAGGTAAACACACCTGTTTGTTCCGTTCTTCGTTTCAAAAAAGACCAACACTTTAACTTTAACACGAGATTTCTCTTTCCACAAGTTTTACCCTTAACTTATAATACTAAACGCAAAAAATAGTAATAAAATATAGCAATAACTTTAATAACTATCAACGAAACAGTATGAAATAATCAAAGCGCGTCGTCGTTGCCTGACTTAAGCCAGTACGAGAATTAGATGTTAAATAAATGGCGCTGCCTACACTACAACACGGGAGCTTGAGGGGAAGGTACTTACAGGGATAGCGGGCGGGGCATCAGTTCGAATCTGTAGGACCTAGCTGCCCGTTAGCTTTTTTTTGCTTGACCTACTTATTAAGTAAAAAAATGGTTGGCAACTGTAGAACTGATAGATTTTGATATTAGATAAAAAGTGGATTTCACACGAAGGACAATGCCTATGCGGTGGATATTATTAGCTATCGACTCCATAGATCGATACATCACTAACACTAATGCCAAGTTACGCAGTTAAATTAAAAGCCACTCTTAATATGGGATCAAACAAATTGACACCATTTTTAGGGTTCCGTACCCGTAGGGTGCCCAATGGCACTCTATTACTAAGCCTCCGCTGTCCGTCTGTCTGTCAACGGGCTGTATCATGAACCGTACCTATAGGTAGAGTTGAAATTTTTACAGAGTTTCTATTACAAGTGCCGCTTTAACAAATACTTACCTACTCATTTTATCGATAGGAATTCAAAATGATTTATGAAATAAAATACAGAAACTATTACGTCTGTATCTTTGTTATCTAGGCGATAAAGTTAATAGGATTTCTCTTAATTTTCATTAGTTTAGATTTTTCATCAGTTTTAATTTTGTTTTCTTTTAATATAAATATTTTTTAAATTCACATAATAAAATAATTTTAATAGGTACTTATCTACACGCTATAAAAAACATTAAGGTTTTCCCAAGACATTCATGACAAACGACCTCGACGGCGACGTACTTACGCCTTGCGAACATGTTAGCATCGAGTTAGCATCCAAAATGATTTATTAAATGCTCTAACCATGCTCTAACTAAGGCATCCGATACCTAGCAAGGTGTATTATCAGTGGCGTAGCGTGCCTTGTCGGGGCCCCATATAAAAAAATTTTTGGAGGCCCTTTGGAGGTAAAGATTTTTCACAAAAGAAAAAAAATATTGTGAGAAGAAATATTTATTTATCACATAATTTACCCATTTTACAAATAAAAATCGGATTTTATATATTCACTCTCCTTGCCTTTTTTTCGGCAAACTGATTTATTAAATCATTTATGGCTGATGAAGATTTTAGTTTTTGTTTTTATTCTTTTTCCTTACACACTTTGGGGGCCCCCGTGGCCCGGGGCCCCGTATAATTGATACGGCAAATACGGCGGTAGCTACGCCCCTGTGTATTATCAAGCCTACCTAGCCAAGGTGTATTATAAATGTTGACATGCTGATTAAAATGCCTATAAATTGCACAGTGTAGGTACTATAGGTAAGTGCTCTCAGTTATGATATTCGAGGTATGACACGACAATCATCATGAAGAAATCTTACGATTTTATCGTCGTCGTGAATTCTGTAGGTTTTATTGTTATCTGTTAATCTGTGGCAAAATCGCCATTACTTTTGCATCTGAGGAAAAGGGATTATACGACAATGTCCAATGTAATTGTAATAATAATAGATGGTATATAATCACAGACATAAAAATGTCTGTGTTTGTCTCTATAAATAAGCAAATGATATTTTGTGATTTGTGACAAAATCAAAGTGGTCTCGAACGTCAAATAGTGTAATCGGTATATCTGCCTATTAAAATCGGTACCTATCTACTACTTACGGTTATTCAAACAATCAGTGTATGACAAAAAAATACAATATTGAAACAAATTAGTTTATAAATAAAAAGAAACTAAATTAAGTTTCGTTATGATTTTATATTTAATTTATAAAAAGAAACAACATCTTACGTTGTAATTTTATATTTTTTAATGAAATCGAGAATTATTGTGAAGAAATCTTTGTTCTGTCTGAGTACTAATTAAATAAGTATTAGAAAAAAATATATATCTAAAGGTTCTGTGTGTCTATACTTGTTGTAATCTTAGTACCTATCCTTTTACAGCTTATACGGGTTAATGATTATCTTATGATTAACTGACAATGTTATCGTGATTTTCTTCTTTTTGCAATACGCTATTAATTGGTTCCTATTTTAATTTTAACTGTATACAACGTCTTTTTATCTTTAATAACCGCAGTGAATTCCCGAGCGGAAAAAAACTTAAGTTTAACATCTAACACGTAAAACGACATTTTATTTTTTAGTCCGCCTTGTTGATAAAATATTGGACATAAATATTTTTATTTTTAACCGACTTCATAAAAAGGAAGGTTATTAATTCGACGAAATCTGTATGTAAGTAATATTGTTGTAATTGTGACAAATTTGCAGAGGACCGTGAAAGTATTTGTATGTATGTGTGTTTGTCTCGTGATTTATCCAAAACTAATCGTCGGATTGCAATGATTGTTTTTCTGTTAGATTAAATACTTTAACTACTAAGGGATAAATCAAAATCATACCAAAATCGGTTCCGCCGTTTAGAGATGTAGGCAAAGATTGAAGTTTTTAGTTCAATGATGTCACATTATTGGTGTCGTTTTAGAATTTTCCGAGGACGTATATTACAAAAATTACATCTATTGACATTTTGCAAGAAACATGGTCGCTGTCTTGTTTGGGGTTTACAGGGCGGAGATTACGAATACAATATCTGATATTAGTTTCTATCAAGCGGAAGTAACTTTTGAACCGTCCTTTTACATAAATAGAACTGAGGTACTGGTGTAGTTGAGGATGAGACAGAATAAGAATTAAAGTGGTGACTATGAATATAGAATGCTTTGAGATAAAAAAACACACATGCAAACGAGGATTGTTTCCAAGTTAAATTTGTACCACTTTTCCTTCGATTCCCACCCAAGTCAGCCATTTGTGTGATAAACATGTTTGTTTGTTTCGAGTCTGAGTGTAATTATCTATTTATGTATATTATTAAGTCGTATAATACCAGACCATTGTCTGAAATACCACCATACGAATGAAATTATTCTGTGCAGTATCATCAGGTGATGGCGGGAACCTATGTAATCCGAAAAAATCCAGGATCTTACAGAAATAAGAAAGAGTTGAAAAAATATAACCAAATTTACCCTTCCATGTCAGTTAGAAAATTGAACTTATTGTATTACAAGCGGCCCGCCCCGGCTTCTCACGGAACGATTTATTACACATATTGGTAGTCTTTTTAAACTTACGTGTTCATCACTGGTGATTTAACCTACTTTTTATTTTTAATTCCTTAGAATTCATAAAATATAATGTATTATTATTAATTAATAATGGTACTTTTTAAGATTCTTTAATATTGCTACTTATAACCGTGAATCTGTGGTACATATTTTATTACTAATTGCGTATCATTCAAAAATTATCCGAAAAGTGTCGATAATGTGATATATGTCCCGAAAATACCACAAAATTGGTAGGTTCGAGACCACTGTAAGAGCATTTTCTGAGACGGTATCTCAGAATGAGTTCTTCTGTCTATGATTGTGACAAGTGTCAAACTAAATAGTCACCGCGTCAAACTGTCAGTTGAATAATTTGTTCGTTCGTCGTCTTTCGTAAGATTTGGGTTTTGGAAAATAATGATAAAATCGTAAGAAAAAATGTTTTATAACATTCGAAGGTAGTTTACATGGCTTGCGATGTTTCGTGATTCGTCAGTTTTACATAATGTTTCTTTAACTGGCGTGCTGTTGAAGATGTAATCAAAATTTCATATACACGTCGAGACATGGGTTCCAGAGTGAGGTATTTAATGAACAATTTTATTTTGTCAATAAGAAAGTATTCTGTTAAAAGCTAATTTAAATTTTGGGCTGTATCTATTATAACAACTGTTTATATTTTTTATTTCCACAAGTCCTCTACAAGTCCTTAGTGTTTTATTTTTTACAGTTAGGTAGATATGCATCCGTAGTTATTTAGACGTATATTAATCGTGTAATTCTAGGCCCAGAGGTTGTATACACAACACTAACTAAATCACTACACAGACTACATTAATAGAATAGAGCGTGATAATAGAATTTATCAGGGTCACTAATTTTTATTCTACATTGTAAGTTACTTAAATGTTAAATAGGTGGTGATATGCAAGAACATAAATTCGATTTTGTAGAACTATGTGTTTATTGATGCTCAGTGCTTTTTATGTTTCTTATCACATATGTAATAGTGCCCATGTTAATGGTATGAAAATGTTCACCAGACTTTACTACTATAGAGACACTAAGCATAATGGATGCAAAATTAGATTTGTGATTTGGTCAGACCGTTTTGTATTAGGATAATTAATGATTCAATCTATGGGTCATGTGCACTGTGTGTACTGTGTAACAACAATGGTTTGGTAGTGGATAAAGGTTTGCTGATTTTACGAATTTATATTACAATAATAACAATAACCTCCTTGCCATTTTTATGGGCTTGGTGGCCAGAATTAGAAATGTAGCTCAAAGTGAGCAAGTTGCAGTGGCAGCAGGCAGGCCACATAGCTCATAAAACCGATAACCACAGTGTAATAAAGGTTGATATTGTTAAAATTTTGGGAAACCAATGGAAGCAAACGGGTGGCAAAAATCACAGTTGCATTGTAAAGAGGAGACCTATCTCCAGCAATAGAAATCCCCAGGCTGATGATGATGGCCAGTCTTATTCAACTAGCCAGATATGCAGGAGATATTACCCGGCACAAGTGTATGTGTAATCACAAGTGCTCTTATGAATCCCATCACTCTCATACTGCAGTGAATAGATTGACTGACGCGACCAGTGACAGTACAACTGACAACTTTACATGCTTTCCGAGACTCAGAGGGGCATCACACTCCCAACTTCCTGACTTTAGACTAGTGTTAAATAATTAGAAAAGTCCCAACACTCTTTAATGTGGTGCATTATTTGAACCCATTATGAGGTGAAATGCAAACAAGCTATTCCCTAGGGCACTGACAAAAATAAATTACTTGTACGGCCCTTGTATGCTGATTGTCATAAGTCTTGTTTCCAGAGAAACTGTACGCTTCCTTTTTGAAGTATTCTGTGAAGTATCACCAGGTGACGACCAGCGGGAACCACATGTAATACGAAAATATCCAGAATCTTACAGAAATGAAGAAGAGTTGAAAAATATACCCAAATTTACCTTTCCATGTCAGTTAGAAAAGTAAGTTTATTATATCTCTATGAACATTTGACAAAATTTAAAAATGATTAATTTTAATACACTTAGTAGACTTTTGATGCTTAGAACACTTGATCAAGTCTGTTTAGGCAAAACAAACAAACATATTGCTGCCACTTGGCAGTGTGAACTGCCAAGTCGTGGAATTGCCTAACGTCATCGGTATCCTGATAGCTATAGACTGCCTGTCTTCAAGTCACGACTAAATCGGTATTTATTGGGTAGCGCATCCCACCGTAGACCAGATTATTGCTTAGCAACAGAAATGCCTAAGAATAAAAAAAATTTTGCAAATATAATTTGGAATACGAAGTGAATTATTTAGATAAGCAATGATATGATGTTGCTAAAACTGCTTCCCAAATAATGCATTAATTTGATCAAATTACCTTAAAAATATTAAAATAATGAGTGCCAATTTTTAAGGAACAATTCCATCATACTTGATTTTTGCGTCACATAAACCATTTACGCAGTGCACGCAGCAAAAGTTCCAAAGGTATAATTTTACGTTGTTGCAACATATTCCATTGATGCTTTGCTCGTCGCAGCGTGATGTTATAAAGCCTAATTCCTTCCGCGATACGTGGTAACCAACACAAAAACAATTGTTTAGTTCCAACCAGTTGTAGGTTCAACCAAATTCTTCAGCTTTATAATATTAGTATAGGTATAGCCTACACTTCCTTTTTTACAATTTCGTAATACATGTTCAAGTCAGATATTAGATGTGCATTATGCTTGCTAAATTTGATTAAAATTGCTTCAACAGTTAAAGTGGGTAAGAGCGTTTCATCGTAGACTGCATCATTGCTTAACATCAGGCAAGTTGAGGTCAAGCGCAAGTCTAACATACGATAATACAGAATAAAAAAAGGGTGAACAGTAATGAACAAATTGGTCTGTAAGGAAACTTCAATCATCTCATTGACTCATGGGTCATGCATTTATTACTCTGTATACAATCCTGAGCAGTCCATAATAGAGATACAGTTAGATAAATCAACGCCTCAAACTTGGTTAAATTAAGATTTCCTGGTCAGATCACGTACTGACAATATGAAAAAATAACTTTTGTCGTCCATTTATTATGGTTATCTAGTTAATAATTGATGAACCCTCTAATGGATTGAAAAAAAGGGGTATGGTTTTGTCAAGAACGCGAAGCAGATCACATCTTGTGTATACATCGGTATAGGCCTCACTTTTTAAAATAAGTGGGTTAAACATATATGGGGGCTGAGTAACCTTCGTCCGTGGGTGTACACCTTTAATTCCCACACGTGGTCCCCGTGTGGTGTAAATCAGGTGACAATCAACTGGTGGTAGGCTTTGGCAGTGGTTAGTGACCACCCACCAGACAAAGCCGCACCGCCAAGCGGTCTTGCCGTGTTTCGGTGCTATGTCTGTCTGGACACCATGCAGACAGGGTCAGAATTGTAGCTCCTTTAAGGTTTCTAAACATATGGAGGCTCATTCCACTGCCACCTTCTCACCGATAATCATTCGTAATCACGAGTGAATCGGTATACTGGACTGGTGCGTTCCATCGTAGACTACATCATTGCTTTACATCAGGCAAGTTGTAGTCAAGCGCCAGCCTATCTAAAAATAATAAAAATGTCGTGAGATTGATCCTGTAATTTTTTTTTGTGAATTGTTTTATCGCCACTGCTCAATATTGGTAAAGGAAAACGTCGCCTGGAAAGGGGCCGTTCAAATATTACATAAGCAGATTTATTACAATCATTTACTCCCCCATCCCCCTTGTCAGCAAAAGTAAGCAAAGCTCTTACCCCCTCCTCCCATGCTTACGTAAACATTTTTCAATTATAAATGTATTTTTTTTATATTGTAATTATAATGTTTTAATTATAATTTTAAAAATAAGAAAATAGATTTAGGATAAAGATTAGATTTTACTGATTCAGTATTCAACACAGAAAAAGGGACAAAAATTTTATAATCTTACGAACATAACAAACTTATTTTAAATTTTTGGTACACATATTAAATTCAAATTAACAGTCTTCAGTCCTTGAAACCCGAATCCATGATTCTAAGTTTTCGATGACATTGGATTGCTGCTCAGTGTTGTGAGTCTGCTCACTTTCATCCGATTTTTTCTTCAATTCTCTTAGATACAATAATATCTAGTTCCTTGTCGGACTTTGCTTGTAATTTATAATTTCGCCACAATTCGTTAACTAACTTTTGTACATTTTGTACTTTCGTACTTGCATGAGATTTTATAAAACTTTGAAACAATTTTTGGTATAACTTGGATTTGTCTATTTGAAACGACATCTTATTTAAACGTTAAACTTTGGCTAATGGAATCAACGGTAACACAAATGTTAACTTGCTTTGCTATGCTTACAATACGTCTGCTCGCTATAGTTGTTGCACGCGCTGGCGTTGACTGCACGGGTCCGGAGACTTATATATATATTTAAAAACTTGCGCCAGTCGGCAAATCAGCAAATTATGCGTAAAGTGTACATAGCCCTCTGTCAGTCTATACTGAGCTACTGCATCCCAGTCTGGGGAGGAACATATAAAACTGTGCTCATACTACTGGAAAGGGCCCAAAGATTCCTTCTCAAGGTGATGCTTGATAAACCACGAGATTACCCCACGAGAAAATTATACAAACAGTGGCAGGTCCTGACGGTTAGGCAGCTGTATATAGCTCGGTCTGTACTTCGCCAACATAGCCAGACTGCACTTGATACAAAAATTTTACAAAAAAGAGTTCATGGCAGTGTGTGCCGTCCCATATGGTGCAGAACTTCATTTGCGCGAAGACAAAACAAAGCAGTGAGTTGCAGGCTGTATAATGATATTAATAAAAAAATCTCAATATACACTTTAAACAGACACAATATTAAATTAAAACTTCAAAACTGGTTACAAAGTCTTAGCTATGATGAAACAGAAACATTATTAGGTATTATAAAATAAAATAAGTAAATTTATGTAATGTTCTATGGCTACGTATTTGGAATAAATGTGTAATAACCGTCCAAAAATAATAATTTATGTATGTGTTCATAGAGAACTTCTGATTTCCATAGTACGAGAAATCTCAGTTTGGAAGTCAGAGTGCCAACCTTCAAAAATGCCTCGGTACATACACCGATGTTAACTATACGAAATGTCGTAAGAACTTGTATTGTACTCTCATGTTATGTATTTACTTTTTGCAAATAAATATTATTATTATTATTATTATAGTATCCAAACAAAACAATACACTAACGGAGAAAATTTAGACAAGTGAATAGCGCGCGGTTATTCCCTTAATCGGTTCTAAAGCGAGTGCCTAAAGGTATGCATTTTATGGTGCCTAAAGGTTTGAATTTTTAAAAATGTGTTTCGTTTTCAAGCATAGACAATGTGAGGGTTGCCATTTGTGTAAAAAAGTAAATAACTACCGATGACGTAATCATCATCTAGACTCCCCTACCCCCCATGTCATCCAAAATAAGCAAAACAAAGACCCCCCCCTCCCCCATAGTGCTTACGTAATACTTGAACGGCCCCAAACCGGCATGTCTAAGAACTTATCCTTCGAGGACATTTGAAATCCACCGGGCGCTAATACCACAGATAGTATAATACTGTCTATTACTAATATTATAAATGCGTTTTGTCGATGTATGGATTTGGATGAAATTCGGTACAGTGATAGATTATAGTCTACATAAGACTACTTTTATCGTCATACCGCGATCGGACACTAGGTTTTTATATACATATATGTAACTGACTGCATTATTATACTCGATTGTCTTATCTTGGTCTTAAGGATAATAACGACAAATACGGAAGCCTATAACCGTGACTTCAGCTCATTTAGTGTCAGGCAGTTAGTACATACCAGGCAGAGATCACATGCAGACATTTCCTTTTTAGTCAATATTACCTAACATCAATTAAGCAGGAAGATTATATTTGGATGTTATTATGACTAATGTAACATTGATATAATTTTTTATATTTCAGTTCATTCGCACAACACTTTTCGTTTGTGTTGACATCAGAAGATTCCAAGTACACATTCTGTTTTTGCCGATATGATCCTAAAGCCAACAAGGCTATAGTGCTGTTATCCTATTTACCATGGCATGATATATTTTATAAGTGAGTATTGAATTTTATTTATAATATTTATGTTATATAAAATTAGTATGATTTATCTATGCTTAAATGTTAATGTTACAAATAATTTACTACAAACAGTTGTGCACTGGCGATTGTGATTAAGTATGGTATTTTACGCGATAAGCATACACATGATATAATATGTATCTTGTTTACTATTACATGACAAAATATATTTTGATTGCTGCAAATGAATGTGAGTGCCGTACAACTGGCTATCAATTGTTGATAAATCTATAAATAAATAAAGTAATTTGCTTGAATGAAGTACCTACATAATACAACCTATGGCCATTAATTTTTAAATATTTTACAAGACATGCATGGCACTTTCATATTACCTGAAAGTGTAGGCAAAGGTGAATGTCACCCATATTTCGCCTTCTATGTTTTTCTACCAGACGTAGGTAATAGTCTGCTGCTATTCATTAGGCTATATTTTTAACATCTTAACTGCTACTCGAGGATCGAGTACTTAAGGATCGAGTCCGTAACTCAGTTATACGTTCCAAAACGGGCATAGTGGACGTGGGCTACAAGTCGGCAAAGTTAAAATGGGATTGGGCTGGTCATATTTGTCGCATGCATCGCGACAGATGGGCCCGTATCACGACGCAGTGGATTCCTGGAGACGGTCGTCGTCTCCGAGGAAGACCACGAAAACGATGGTGCGATGATATAGGCTCGTTTGTCGCGACTTGGACGGAAGAAGCTAGCAATAGGGACAATTGGAAGGCTATGGGGGAGGCTTTTGCCCAGCAGTGGGACACTACAAGGTAATAAAAAAAAAAAAAAAACTGCTACTAAGAATTTTTGATCATTAGAAAGGACTTTGCTCGACCCAGGACTCTAACTGTAAATTTGTACCTACACATTTATTTTCTCATTATTTGTATTAAATAATCAAAACCGTGCAGTAGAACAGTACCTAGTTACTGGAAGTAGGTACGTTTTGTAGAGTCAACACTAGTTGTATAGTGCCGTGGGGAGTAAAATCATTTCCATTCATCATCCATTTAAGTACATTGATAATAGCTGGGAACAACAACTCATTTAAATAGATGACTCATACTCCAGGTGAAGGCAATTGTGATTCGAAGTCAAGTAAACAACTCTATGAGTAGTTCGGTCTAAACATGCAAACAGGTCAAATGTGAAATCAGTTTATATTAACATAAATGACTAGTGTTTGCTGCTGTGTGCTTGATATTTTTTTTATTGCAAAAGCGAACAAAACTGTTGGCTATGCTCTGACTATAGACTAACCCCCGTAATCATAAACGTCTTATAAGCTCATTATAGCTAAAATAGGTTTATTTGTTTGTTTTTGTCTATCATATTGACATTATACTAGTAAGAAAGAAACAAAGTCCATTTTAACTAGAGACTTATAAGATTTTTATTAATAAAACCGTTATAATTTACTTTGTAAAGACTTGACAGCACTGCGACGCAAGAACAAATTTCGTTCGTCTTTGTGTTTTTTTAGTGATTTCATTTAAATGTGAAATTACTTTTAGACATTACTTTGTGGATATTCATTGTTGAAAATTACACTTCAATATAGATAGCTCTACATTGATAATTTAACAAATTATCATGTAAATAAAAAACGTCTTCATAATGCCTGTGTGAGCGGGTGAACCATATTGTGTCGACGTATTTTATTTTCACGATAAATCAATCATCGAATTTTCTTGCTTATTTTTACAGTTAAACATCTATTTCCATTTAATTACATCAGTTTGCTATAATGCTGTATATATGTATAGGCCGGCGAACTACATGATAAATGCGAAGGTTGATTATCATAATAGCGAGCAGGGTAGTCGAGATTGAAGTGTAATTTTCAGTTATTGTGCTCAGCGGTTTAAAAGGAAAAACAACTATTAGACATTTTTTGGTTTGGATATAATGTCCACAGCCATTTATATTTATCTTATACCGTAGCTCATTAAGCCTTCTTTAGAGTAAATGTCTTGATAAAATTAAGAAAACCAGTTACAACTTTCTTTCAGGTTATTAAATTGTATAGCAAATCTAATAAATAGTCCGGAAAATGGAGAGCTTACATCATTTTTAGAAGCATGTCATATACGACCGCCTATGCCCGGGCACACGCTCAAAGTGACATACAATGCAGGTCACAGTGTTTTCACGTGCCAATGTCCTGACAATAGTCTTCCGAGTATTCCAGAAAATGTAAGTATCATTAAAATTATTACAGTCAAGTAAAAAATAGGTAGTAGTAGAAAGTATGTCATGGTAGCGCACCGACCGGATACCAATAGACGCCGCATAGCTGGGCCCACCGCTCCCCTAACTTATGTAGTTGTGACTCACCACTATATATTGTCCGACCATCGTCAATTTTTTTTAGATTGGATTTCATACACTATTTGAACAACGTGGATTATAGTAGGTATCTATCTATCAGTGTGGTAGTAATAATATCACTTTCACTATATGCGTAATGATACCTAAAACCGCTAAACCATGCATTCATGAGGTAAGTTTGTGTGAACAGTTCACATGTCCTCCATGGGTTGCAGTTGTAGTATATTCTATAATAATGTGTTCTATAAAAGTGCTTGGGGGTTTTAGTTTTTAAATAGTATTGTGTGTAAGAAGGAGAGGGTTACTGTGGATTAGCTTTTCGTAATCACTCTAACCTTTTTTTACTACCCCACAGCTGGGTACGGTTCTTCTCGCAACTATCTTCCGAGTTGATAGTGTAGGCCTTAATCCACACACACTGGCTAAGTGCGGGTTGGTGGATGTCACATGCCCTCGAATGATAAATTTATAGTCATGCACACCCACAACATGTTTTCGTTCACCGATGTTGGGCAGCGGCTATGAAACAATTCTTATAAAGATTCGGGCAAGACCGGGGATGAAATCCGCGACCTGATATTTCAAAGGCGAGGCCGCATCTCATCGCCGCTGCTCAATGTCGGTGAAGGTATACATGATCGGTATTCACTGTAGGAAATCCAAATAAATAAACACCATCCTTTGGAATTTGATACATAATAGGGATGACGTCAAAATGACGTTGTATGACAAATCGTATTTCATTAGTCCGTTAGTAAAATTATAAAAAAAATGTTAGACACTTTTTTTTGGCTTATCGTTAAAATGAAACATTATTAAGATATAATCTATTAAAGCTATGCAGCGCGCAACGTCATACCTCTGTATAAATCTTACCTAGGTGTGACGTCATTCGAGTTTTCGCTTGGACGTATCTTAAAAAAAGAAAAATACGTGTCCAATATTTTTAATTTATCTATCTGACAGACAAATCAAAAAAAATTTGACGTCCTTATTTAAAGGTACTTAGCCATATTCATAATATACGTAACTATTTTCATGTGAGATAATAAATGAAATAACTTTAGAATAATAACATAATTTTGTTTTTTTTAGTGCAATTTAACGGAGTACTTTAGTGCTATGGATTCAAAATGTATGGCGGGACTATGGGCAGCCTTGCTACACGAGCGGCGGGTGGCGATTGTTGCGACTAAGCCTTCACGTCTGTCGGCGTGTGTACAAGCAGCTAACGCAACGCTGTTCCCAATGTCATGGCAACACATATTTATCCCAATCTTGCCGATTCATTTGGTCGACTATTTACTGGCACCAATGCCTTTTCTAATTGGAGTTCCTAGAAGTGTTATGGAGGTACATTTTAGTTAAGTTTCATATGTTATTGGTAGTATCAGTTTGTGTAAGTGATAGTGTGACTAAGTCACCTTCGGTCGTGGGTAGATAAGAATAATGCACCTGATAATCAACTGGTAATTAATTAATAAATTATGTTTACTGGTAATCAACTGGTGGTAAGCTTCAACCGTGACCAGTAGTGACTATCCACCAGACATAACCGCACCGCCAAGCGGCATTGCCAAGTTCCGTTGCAATGTTTGATGACACCATTTAAGAGGGTGGGCCGAAATTGTTGCTCCTTTATAGTTTCTAACCATATGGAGCCTCATTCCACTGCCACCTCACTGAAAATCATTCGTTGTCACGAGTGAATCGGTGTATTTGGCACGCGCGTTCCATCATAGACTACATCATTTCTTAACATCAGGCAAGTTGTAGTCAAGCGCAAGCCTATTTCAGAATACAAAAAATAGTAAGCCGGATTTTTTTTTGGTATGATTCCTCCGTGCCACGGAGAGCATGTAAAGCCGTTGGTCCTCGGTGAGATGGACTCTTGAAAGTGAAGGGAAAAGAGTGCACTTGTGTTTGAGCACCCACTTGTACACTCATCTCCGTTATCTGAGTATCTGACTAGTAGAAAAAAATGGCTAGAAAAAATTAGCATTGGTATTGTTTGGGTTGTACTATGAAAACTCAGTTCCCGTTTCACTTCAACTAGTCCCACTGCTGGGCACGGTTCTCTCAGCTATCTTACGTGTTGAGAGAGTTAGGTTTTAATCGCTGTCCAAGTGCGTGTTGCTGGATGTCACATGTCCTCGAATCATTAGTTTTCAGACATGCCGGTCTCCCAACGATGTTTTTCTTCACCGATATTGACCAGCGGCGATGAAACAACACACAAAGATGCGTGGGCAGGACCGGGGATCGAACCCGCGACCTTAATAAAAAACGAATAAAAACGTTTAATATTGTATTTATTAATAGTATTGTCAAAGGCGAGGGCAATACAGGTCCGCCACTACTGCTTTTGTGCCACCGCTGCTGTTCCTGATAATGGTTGTACTATAGTTCTCGTAAGTGTACGACTAAATAGTTTGGGCACATGTCTTGGCTACCAGTAAGTACACTAGGTACAACTCCTGGCCAGAGATGAACACCTTCTGCATCAGTTTCGAATTAGTGTAGTGGTCTGTGATTATACTGTAAAAAAAGCAATTATGTCGTTACAATTTCATACATTTAACTAAAACAATTGTTTCAGACTGTAAGAATGTCAGAAATCGGAGATGTTGTCATAGTAGATGTAGATGCAAACGAGCTTAAATCTCCTTTTAATGATTTGGAAAGTCTTCCGTCGGATTTGGTAAGTATATATTTTACACATCTAAATGTTGGACACAATAAAGTTAAATTTGATTATCAATCAAATTTAACTTTATTGTGTCCAACATAGTTCTTTTTAAGTTTTTAGTAATGTGTCTACTGTCTATTTATTTTTGTACTTATTGCAGGTGATAAGTTTAAAAAAAGCATTGAGCGATAAACATGCTTTGGGTGACAGTGTGTCGCGTGCGTTTCTGAGAGCTCTAGTGTGTTTGATTGGAGGATATGGTGATGCTATCAAGTAAGATTTTTTTTCAGAGTCTATTACTACTAAATTGCGCATGTTTGTGAGTGTGCCGTCACATACCTCACGCCACTCAAGAGTCATTCATCATCATCATCTAAAACCATATTTATATATAAACCATGTAAATTTACTACTTATGAGGAGAAATTAAACATATTATTATCAGCCTATTCTAGTCCACTGCTGGACATAGGCCTCTCCTAAAACGCGTCAGTGAGCGCGATCCGCGGCTTTTCTGATCCAGTTCTTGCCGGCCGCCATGCTGAGCTCGTCACTCCACCTAGTCTGGGCGTCCTACGCTACGTTTGCCAATTCGTGGTCTTCACTCAAAAACTCGTTTTCCCCAGTGGTTGTCAGTTCTTCAGATATGACCGGCCCACTGCCACTTCAGCTTACTAAGCCGGTGGGCTACGTCAATTACTTAAGTTCTTTGTCGGATCACTTCATTACGGATTCGATCCTTCAGGGAGAATCCGAGCATAGCCCTTTCCATAGCTCGCTGAGCGACTTGCGAGCGAGTTGGCACGTTTCGGCTCCGTATGTCATAACGGGTAGGACGCACTGGTTGAAGACTTTCGTCTTTAGACGCAAGAGTCGCAAGCAATCCTGAATCCAACAAGTAAAGTTTTATCGACGATTAGCATTATACAACTTCTTCATAGGCATCATACCTCGCCCTGCCGGAAGATCTTACATTTACAGGAGGGTCACATTATCTAAAGGTGTACACAGGTGAATATCACCCACTTTTGTTTAGGTCCCATACATAATAGGGAGCGAGCCTACTGCTGTTCATCGAGCACAATATTATATATTTTCCAGCCTTTTAACTACTCATATTGACATATGAGCCCATTCTTACTTTCTCGTGTTCGTAATCACAGTCGTCGCTAATTAAATTTGTGTACTTCTAATTCGCGCAGTTTGTTGGTTCTCTGTAGGGTTTTAGTATAATAAACTCATTTTTCTGTACCCGGGAATCAAGCCCATGTCTTTGGGGTTATTAAGCAAACGTACCACTGGACCACCAAGGAAGATGCTATTTACAGATTCTCGGAAAAACAGCTGATTTTGGATGTTTTTTTAAATGTGTTGCTTATATCTGGTATCAAAAGCTGTACGTTAATTAAGGTAGTAAAAAGCTATAACTGGGAAAAAATTCCAGTTATAATATATTCACGAGAACGAATTCACTGTCCCGTTATTAAATAAAGCTACTGGGTTACCCTTATGAAAATTGTTGCTCAAATTTACTAAACATGTAAAATGTTATTGATAATTAATAAAAATATGTTTTCAGAATAGAAAATGGTCAATCAATTACTTTCAACCCAGAGGCTTTTGTTAGGACAAGAAAAAATATGCAACCGTTCCTGAAAAAAATATTGCAATCACAAATATTCCGTCAGGTAAGTGTATTAAACATTTCAAATTAAAGATTAATAAGCTCTTACTCTCCATATTACTATTACAATGTAATCTATACTAATCCATACTTAATTTTATAACTATGGAAGTAATTCTGCTTGTGAACATGTCTCGCCTTAACCATGGAACCAATGAAATTTCTTGTTAAGACAGTTTGAGACCAAAAAAGGATATGGGATAGTTGTTATCAAATCAGATAATGATTTTGCACGTTAAGCTACATACGCGTGTGACTTGTATGATAGTTTGATAAATAAAAGTATTTGTACTAAGACGCTTGTGCCTGCACGCAACTGATCATGTAAGCGATGAGATTGACTGTGCGGTTAAGAAAAAGCAAAAAGAATGTTTATAACTTACCATAGATTAGAAGATTATGAATAGTCTACCATACAATGGATTAAAATCTCAGGACATCTTGCAGCAGTCTAGGGTCTAAACATCTCATTAATTTGTGTAGTATTGTATATTGAATAAAATAGTATTAACTAAGTGTATAATATCTAGAATTGAATCCAAAAACAGCACCAACGCAGATGGCGCTGTAATAGAAAAAAACACGAACGTAAAATGAAAAATATAAACAAAGATCACTATCAAAAATAGGCACGGATATAGTCAGTGGTAATTTAAATTAATCTTAAAAAAATCTCATTGGACAGGTGTGACGTATCCATAAACGTCATATAAGCTCATTATAGCTAAAATAGGTTTATAATTCGTTTGTCTTTGTCTTTCGTCTTGACATTTGTACTAGTAAGAAAGAGATAAATTCCATTTTAACTAAAACGTCTTAGATTTTTATGAATAACTAGCGGCCCACCCCAGTTTCGCCCGGGTAGCTTCAGCCCACTCAACAATTTACAAAAAATGTGATAAATAAAGAACCGCTCAACCGATTTTGTGCAAACGTCACATAAACCATCTACTAAATAGTCCGAACAATGCCTAATCGGTTTGAATAGGTAAGCCCGTTTTTGAGTTATAAAATTACAACGAAAAGTGGCATTGATTTTTATTTAAATAGATACCGTAAATCTAGACATAGTGTTACAATCCCACCTCTTTGTTCTGTTACTTATGCCCCACTGTAGCCTTATGCCGTCACAGAGTTCCAAGATACAAAAATCACAGCAAATTTAATCGATTCCCATACCTTCATTTGTAGACTGGACATAACTTCTATGAAAATCACCACTAAAGTAGTGTGATTAGTAGTCTAATTTTATCAATATATTAGGCGGTACAAAGTTTTTACGTTGAGCTGGAGCGTTACGGTGCACTGTTTTATCTAGCAATGCGACCATAAAACAATGTCCAATGAAGATCCGATTACCACCAATATTAGTTACTACTTGTCGATAGATATCGCGTAAGAACAATTGTTACAATTGCTCCACTGTTGCAATTGACACATCTCTCCCATACTTCTGCTCATCTGAGGTGATAAGCACTAGCGCGCAGAGTACAGCAATTAGTATGTAGTGTCGTGGACTTGTCTGATATATTTAGCCATTCCTTACTAACATTATAAATGCGAAAGTAATTGTCTGCCTGTTGCGCTTTTACGCTATAACTACTGAATCGATTGGGATAAAATTTGATATGGAGATAGCACGAGACCTTCTATTATGAATTACCTTTTTGTAACATTTCAGTTTATTGACGAAAGACTTGATTTGCTCAATTCGGGCAGAGGCTTCAGTGACGAGTTCGAAGTGGAATGCAGTAACTATGCCGATAAAGTGAACACAGGCAGTGGGCAGAAGCTAAAACAACAATATCGAGATTGGGCTAAAAATGTCAAGAAAGAAGGCGGAGCTTTTTTCAAAACAGTTAAAGATAGGGTACTGATAACTTTATTTTAACAGTAACTTTATTAGTTCATAACGATGTCTATATGACTTTGGAGAACCCTGTTTAAAAAGCAATTAACGTGATTTTGGTTTTGTCAAAGTGATACTCAAGTACCACACGATGTCTGTTGCCCATTTTGGCTGTGCATTGTTTGCTAACGTCGCTGTTGGGTTTTAACAATATGGCTTTTCAAAGCTTTCAGTAATTGCTTGGAAATCGTGGTTTTTGATAAGTCATAATGGAGTGTCCTATAATAGTATCATTAAAACATTAATACTAATCACTTTCTAAGAAGTACTTTACTAAGTTATGTCCAAGGGTCGCATCATACAGATTATATAGTTTGTTGTATCAGTCTGTTAAATAAAAGTTATATTTTGTATGTGTGAACTGAATAGAGCTTTTTGTGAACATTAATGAATGCATGCATGCTGTAAGTACTGGAGTCTTGTTGATTGCATTATTAAATGTGAATATTTACAGGCGAACCCTGCTGTGTTATCGGCGGTTAAAACGGTGAGTTTTAGCACTCTGACGCCAGTCTGGCCTTACGTGTAATACTGATATAAATAACTTAGTGGAGAATACTCTGATGCTGTAATATCACAACATATAATTTCTGTGCGTTGGTACGGTTTTGCTATCTTACTAAAACTTCGTAAACTACATGGCATAACATCAGATAAATTGTGGTCAAGGGCAATACATTCAGAATAAAAGTAAAAAATAAATCACCTGGAGTAGATCCTTTTAGATTGTATTACCCGTGGTCCATTTCGAAGAGGCATTCGTACTTCTCTGGTATTCTGTGCCATCTTTCTCTTCCCGAAGTAAGTAAACAAGATCCAGCCAAGACCCCAACCAAGTTCCGGGACTTGTCGAGTTTTCTCTAACTCTGAGCCATTTAATGCTTGCTACTATCGATCCTGGCTTGTGAATTGTATAGGGACGTGATATCTCGTTAATTTGAAGATCAATATTGCTTTCGTAGATTTTTCGAAGTGACAAATCAAACTGTAGCTTCAATACATATTACCAAACGAGACATGCTTAGTCTAGATGATTCCTTAGCGGAAACATGGCGGGAAGCTAGTATTTTATAAAGCACTGTTTAGGACTTTGAGATTTTTGTAGACTGAAATATGGGTTGCCGGTTCTGTAAATGATTTCGATGCTCAATATCAGCTATAAAAAACATAGATACACAACTTAAAGAAACTGTAATTTTTTGGGACTAAACATTTAACCCAGACTTGGCCAGCGCGTTTGGATTAAGACCTCTATTAACATACAAGACATGTGACCAGTGGTGACATTAAAGAGTAGTTACCTGAAGAATGAAATACTTGGCTTAATATGTTCTTTATCTAATAAACAAATAACATTTTTTTAATAATAGGACTTTGTAGGTATGTCTCAATTTAAATGAAGTATTATCTCCACAAAGTTATGTATATCAGACACTTCTAAATTCTTAATTATAATCTTGCACTGGGTCCCTTCGTAATAATGTATATATTTTTACATACTTAAACATCGTATGTATTTATTGCATGCAACTGCATATTTGTATAGTCGCACTGTTTTTATTTGAGCCATTTGGAGGACTTTCAATTTTGGCAGGTTTATCATTTTAAAGATGAAGAAGGTGTAGGTATTGTCGCACAGGAGATATTCACTAGATCTTCTAGCTGACTGCCTTAGTATATACGGACACCTTACGTTATACGCTCGGATTTGTGGTTTTAAATTCTTGCGATCCATACAACCCTACCAAAATTGACAGGGCACCAAGTGGCTCAACAATTAAACAATTACAGCGCACATAAGATTTCCAAGATTGTTGATCGTTGTCTGAAAAATGATTTTTGTTATATTTAAAATAAAGGACTACGCTATTATTCATAATAATCTTTTAAGCCTCTATGGTTAAAATGGGTTGTGTCTGTTTCTTACTAGTATGAATGTCAAGATGTCAGACAGAGACAAACGAATTATAAACCTAGTAAAACCATTATAAGCTTATAAGACGTATACGAATTAAGAGGTAAGTTTCTAACAAATTAAATTTTTAACAAAGAAATATTAAAAACGGTAAAAGTTAAAGTTTTGATGCCATTTTCGTTATTTGAAAGCTGAAGTGGTCAAGAAGATATCTAGGTCGGAGGATCCATAATCTTTTCGATTTAAGTTATTTTATTGCAAATAGCTTTTCGCCTGTGGGTTCGACCGCGTGTCTTACATTTTATTTCATGCCCAGCGCTGGGATAAAATTAGCATATAACTTTCCTCAATAAATGGTCTATCTAACTGTACAAAATTTTTTAAACCGTGTCATTAGTCCCTGAGATAAGCGCTTTAAACCAAACTTCGACTATAACATTAGTATATAATTAAATGGTATTCCATTAAAATTACTATCTCAGACTAGCTGACCCTGCAAACTTCGTACCGCCTAACAGCCTATTAAAGTTCAAGTTGACTTTTAAGTATTATGACGAATCGTTTGTATGAGAGTATAGAATAGTGTTTTTAGACTTTTTCAGGCGCAATTTTTTTATTTTTTTCTCGGTGTAAGAACAATCCTAGTACTTCAAAGAATATTTTAACAAGGCAATTAGCGATATCGGTTTAGCCGTTCTCGAGCTTTAAGCTTAGCAATACATTTAGTGATTCATTTTTAATATATAGATAGCAGCATAAAAGTCTTTAGTATTCCCAATTCAAAAGTGTAGTCACTGTTTCAGCATTTGCTAGTTTTAGGGTCCATTCATATCTGAAGGAAGATGCGTCGAGCTTGTCGTCTATTGTATCGCATTGTACTCTGGATGCACTATCACTGGTGAAGTGTAATACGTTGAATGTTTTTCTATATATTTGACTGTTTTGTCGTTACGCGAAATGTGAATTGCAACGCATCTTCTGTCATATGGACCGACCCTGAGACATTGAAATGATTCTTGCTTCAATTTTAAGTAATACTATTCAATATTTGTGTACTATTGTTATTGTGTAATAATTATTAATATGTATTATTCTTGGCTTTTATTATCATAAAGTTTGTTGAGTTTTTTGGTATACTTACGAATAGTAGGAGCACAGTGTTGTTACCTATAGTTGATTCGCATGAATGGATTTTTATTGATCGGGGAGTTACGGACTTTTAATACGTTTCTGCATCCAGTTTTATTAAAGTGTAATTATAGCCACTAAAACAGTTCGCGTCACCTATGCTTGAGTTGTGTTCACTGGTAGACTTTGGGCGCGGTTAGTCACTGCACACCAGGCGTTGTCACGTCGCCAAAAAACTCAGTCGAATACAGACGGAAGCCTGGCGAAGCCAATAAATATTGGGTCTGGTAGCATGTACCATAACTTTAACCCTGTCACTGAGACTGGCGAGTCGTCTCATTGAAGTCCCTTATCACATGAGATGGCGATCGATAGGCGAAATAACTTGTTTTCTAAAATTCTCAGATATCTAAAACTGCTTCTACAGACGGGCCTGTCTTATTCTCTGAACCGAAAGTCCACCTAACTGTCATTATTTTGGAAGGTGGTACTCGTAAAAAAATCTGTCACTATTTATTTGCATTTTATTTTCTATATTTAATTACTCAAACGCCCAAACTTTATACTCGTCTACCGCACGGCAGGACACATTCTCTTCGATAAGTCATCTCGTCTTCCGTGTGTAATAAGCGTTTATGATAAAACAAATTATTTTGCCACACCCACAGGGAAGCAACTTTAGCTTTAGTGAGTTGTGGGGAAAGTGTAAGGGTTAGTAACAGCTGTTCCACAACCTAAATAAATAGGATGAACAGGCACTCACAGCAGGTATACCATTTTAGTATTCATTGTCAGTTACAATCAGGTAAAATCAAAACAGGCTATAGTTGCATCAAGTTCTTGTTTAAATCTTTTCTAATTTTATTTTGCTTTATTAAAGGTTCGACAAGGGGGCAAGAATGTGAAGTCAGCGGTGAAAGGATTGAAGAGTAGGATACCCAGGACTGGGTCAAGACCTTCATCAATCAATACCACTGATGATAGCAGGTAGTTTACTTTTTGTAAATACACATATGCTAGGTACTTATCTACTTCTGTTATCTACCAAAAGCACCCTATGAAAAAAGTACTCATCACCAAAATAAAGGTATATACATGGATTATATACAAGGTGAGCCGGAAAGGGTAAATCATGCCTTAAATTCTACATTATTTAAGCTATACGCAATAGTATTGTGACGTTCAAATTTTAATCAATCAAGTAGAAAACTTAAAAAAAAGAAAATAAAAATTTTATTTTTCAAGTTATTTATTTAGACAACCGTAAGTTTAAAAGAGACCGCCAATTGTCACTCATTTGTCACATGTCATAATGCAAATGAATTCTGACTTCATATTGTCATTATCTGAAGAATGTCTGATTTTAAGTATTCCTTTCCGGTTCAGGTTGCTTTTATGTAATATAGTCCACGTCAACCCTTTTAGTGTCCCACTGCAGGCCACGGGCCTTCTCTCAACTATCTTACGAGTTGAGGTCTTATCCAAAAAATATAGTATAAATCGGATTAAAACAACCCTAATGTTACGTTAAACCTATAATAATAAATATACAACATAACAATACGTTATTAACAACCATGGAGAGAGCTATGCTTGGAGTCTCTTTGCGCAATTGGATTGGCAATGAGGGAATGCGGAAACCAAAATCACTGACGAACTGGCGATCGAAGTTAGCAAGTTGTCAGTGTGCAGCAACAGTTGGAGAACGAGTGTAGGCGACGTATTGGGGACGTGATACAGCGTCGAATGGGCCGTCGAATTCTAACGTCCGGAAGCGATAGTTTTGGTGTTCTAAATTGGAGATCTATGTCAACCAGTGGAAATCCCCAGGCTGATGATAATGAGTACAAAATTATGGATGTATTTAGGTTTTCGTGCGGGTCCGCGACTCCTGTGTCGTCAGACTCATCGGATTCAACGCCTGCACACGAACCTCAAGTGCCACGCGGAGCACCTCCTACACTCCCTCTTGATCTCCTCACTGAAATGGAGTTCCTCTTCGCTAGTAAAAAGGCTCAGCGACGCGATAGCTTCCCCAACACGTCACAACTCTCCGACGTCAGTATACCCGACAAAGCGGTAAGCATCACCATCAATATCAAATTTGTAAATGTTTAAACCTAGAATTAATATTAAGCTTGCATACATACTTTTTAATTTCATGCTTCTTGTCAAAAAACTTTCGATACACCTTGTAATGATCTTGCAGTAAAAATAGCGTTGTCGATAGTGTTTTGACTGTCATATATACCTATTTAGTAGCATCCTTTTAACGTATTAATACATTCTTTGTGCTCATGTGGTACTTGTAAGCAAGTAGATTTGTATTTATTAGATTTTAAAATATAGTATTTTCTTAGATTTACGCGAATATGACACATTGAAATAAAACTATTTTGTTATTTTGCTATAATATTCTTTATAAAATAGTTTTATTTCAATGTTAAAACATTTTTATGTTGACACTGTTGTCCTCATTGTGATAGATAATGTGTAATAGACTCCACACACCATGACTCTGCTTGCTATTTGTACTTGTTATATCGCGTTTAGTTTCATACAAATGCGTTATTAGCATGTACGCTCCTAGGAGCACCGTGGCACATTATTTAATTTTATTTTGCAGAAAACACTGACACCATCTGTCCCACCCCGGTTACCAGAACGTCCTAAAATCCCACTCCGTTATCCAATTATTTCCACGAGGAAATTAATCGATCTGACCGACGCCCCAACGCCACCGCCACGCGCTGCGCCAGCGCCGCCCAACAACATACATTTTGTCAGTAACATAACAAAGAATGACGTTAACTCTACTTCCGATTTTCATACGAGCACGATACGTTTCTCGGAAGGCAACGACAAGGCTAAATTAAAACTGACTCTGTCGTCGAACCAGAGAAAAATGTCGCAAGGAGCCGTACAGCCGTGTAACGGTAAAGCGGGAGCACTGGGTGTGCTCCCGGCAAGTAGGCCGAGCGTCGAGGGTGTGAGGCCCAGGCCTGCCGCCCGCCCCAGCGCTGATCTACTCCCCTACAGAGGGATAGCTCAAGAGGTAATTGTGATATGCGCATTTTTAATCATTGCGATGTTGGTATTCGCTGTAAACCAACACTTGGTAGCGTACGTGCCTTGAGCTGACCAGTGAAATATTGTTTGCACTAACATGCAGCGTATACTTTAAATTATTTACATAATTAAATATTAATATTGAACAAATATGTAATGTATATTTTATACTTATACAATTTAATAATTTATTAATTTAAATAAGCTATGCAAACTTCTTATGAATGTTAACGGATTCTCTCTACTTTGCTTTTTAATAAGATCATGGTGAACGGTAATGAAAACGTGCATGATATTTACTTACTAAAACGATTGACAAAAGTAAAAGTGCAGTACAAATTACATATGCAAAATGTATGTACAAGTCTTGCTTGATAAATTTTAAGTAAATCTACGATACGATACGATATGAGATTAGCTATCCAATTTTTATAAAGATAAAGTGCGTTGAGCTATTACTAGCGCTCACTGTGTATTTGAGATGAAAAAACAAACAGTGCACAATACACTGCTTTGGACGCTGACAGTAACAGGCGTTGTCAATGAACTGCACACCGCCATCAACAAAGCAAAGCCGAAAAGTTACGACAAACGTGGCCATATATTGTTTATAATAGTATGTTATATCTTTAGGTAAATCATGAAAATGAATATATTCACCTTGTATGCACAGATTTAAAATGCTTGTTATTGTTTCATAAAGCTCTACAATCTTGATCATTTAAAATACTTCGACTAGTTCTATTGGTTTCTTTTATATTTTTGAATGCTGTAGCAATCACACAGCTGTTTCTTACCTGATCTAGTTGGTTAATTTAAGTCATGACGTAATATTTCCAGATGCCATAAAATTGCTTAATAAAATAAATTTTCCCTATAAAGTTACTTCAGGTAAGAAGTGGTGTAAAGATCTCGACGAAATAATAATTCTGTATAGGTAAAGCATAATATTAATCGAAATAAACTTGTTAATTTTGTAATTACTTGAATATTTACTATTTATTGTAATATCGCTCAAGTACCGCTTGTTTTTACATTTGGCTTGAGGGTTCGTCATATAGTATGCATATTTAATGTACGCCAAGGCGCTAAAGCGTTCCGGACTAGCGTCAAATTTAGCGTCGTGTCGTACATATGGAACAGTTTTACTATGACCTAGTATGCGACGCGACGCTCTGTAGAGGCGTCCGAACGAGTTTGACAGATCTAGACAATACATGTTCAAGGCAAAAATTCCTACGAAATTATACGTTTCAATTATACATTTAATTATTTTCGATATCCGTTATCGTTTTTATAAAGACTTTGTCTAGACCAACGTCCTTAAGGGTCCAGTAAATCGTTGCTTAGCGCTATAGCACGACGCTAGTTCGAAGCGGTTTCGCACGTTGATGCGCGCTAATTTCAATTTCTGTTTGACGAGTCCTTCAAATAAGTATAAGTAAATGACACCTAAATAAATGATCTCTCATTGTGATCTTAGGTTGGTTTAGCTAAGATTAGATTTACGTAACGAAAAATTTAAAATTATTTTTTGGACATAAAAGGTGGATTCAAAATCCAGCCTGTAACAGCCACAATTTTATGTATTGTATAAATATTTTATGTTTTTATATTGCACGAGCACTTGTATATAATACACTGTTAGTTCTGCATTAGCAAGATCAGCCTTTCATACACTTGCATGTTACTAAATACAATAATGCATTGATATTGGATTTTTATTTTGTACACTAGTTTATTTATAGGTAGATGTGTTATATTTTACAATGTTGTGATATAAAAACAAGTTAGAATATAAAACTGACTCTAAATTTAAATGGGACCATTTCGAATAAACCTTTTTCTATAAAAAATAATTTTGCTAATACATATTTAACCGAAAACTTTAACATCCGAATTGAGATTCTAAACATTGGCGCCTGTTTGAATTTGCTGGTTAAAATCGTATCTGGTGGTCATTTAAGATTGTGATTTTCTATTGGATATTTACATAAGTTCTTATGAATATCCTATCCTAACCATAAGTGGACACTACAGATCAATCACTCGCCACGCCACAGTAGAAGACGACGGGTGCTGATGATCTGTTGTGGACATAATCATTATTATGAAATTTGCGTCTCGAGAAGTTGTCTATCAAACTGCCACAAAAATATAAATTGCTTCAATTAGGTTTGAATATCTGACCTTTTGTAACAAAAACGACTACAATAGGCATGACGATAAGGCATAAAAAATAAATTTAGTCCTTCAGTAAAATTATAAAAAAAATGTAAGATAGTTTTGCTTTATCATTGAAATGAAACAATATTAAATTATTAAAGTTATGAAGTGGGAGTGCGCTACGTCATACCTCTGTATAAAACTTACGTGTGTTGTCATTCGAGATTTCGCTTCGACGTATCGCCGTAGTCTTTAGGTCACGCAAAAAAAGAAAAATACGTGTCCAATATTTTGAATTTATCTATCTGACGTACAAAACAAAAAAAAGGTCGTCATGCCTATTGAATCGCATTCGCCAGCGCAGACATCCATATCAGTGTATGGAATTTTTTTTTACTGTTTTTATTATACAATCCTAATAAGTGTTTAGTACTAGAGTAGAGCCTTTTCTCGAAAGGCTCTACTCTAGTACTAAAAATGAATCAGTCTGACAATGTTTGGTTTGAGGTATGATAACTGCAGTGTTCGGTGGCCGCCTCGCAATCTGAAGGCCTAGTGTGTTTTCTACACAATCACGTGAACCTGATTGGCAATTTGTATACTGAAAATGTTTCATGGCGCCAGGCGGCACTACTAATTTTCCATATGAATTTGCGTTTAGAAACTTCTGAGACTAAGAAGCAGGTTTAAAAGTTACATTAGTGACAATACATAGAATATATGTAGAATATTAGACAATTTTTTTCTAAATTTATTTGTCTACTTACAATTTATAAAAAATGTATTCAACTTCTCGTGACGTGGAATTCAGACGTTCTAAAGTTTGATGTAGTCTTGATAGACTAGAATGTGGTGTTTGGATCATCTTTCAACTGTGGTTATTTTCATGGTGGATGTATTGTGAACATGGTTCGGTTGTTGCATTTTGTAAATTAATTCACTTTAACAGGCACGAAGACCGAACCTGGATGCGTCTCGCTTTGTGTTTGTTAACTCGCATATTTCTTTTTCAGTCAGTGGGCTCAGATACTGATCTCATAAAACTGGACGATTCGCCGACAAATTTAGAAGATTTTGATCCACTCAAGTGCCGTGAAAAAAATCAGAAAGTTGAACCAATCAAGTCTACAGACAGTGCTCTCTTACATGAATACGGACTAGATTTTAGCCAATTCGGTTTGTTAGACTATTCGGCTGGATCGAGCGCGCCACCAGAGGCTGCCCCCAGTGTTCCCAAAGGGTGGACCACGTTTAATTAATACACGTGAATATCTACCCCTTATATTGAATGTATATTTGTATAAATCGCATAAAAATGATATAGTTATGTATTCTGCTTTTATACACGTTTTTTATTTATTGATCGATTTAAAACGAATGATGAATTCTTTATATTACATATTAGTCATTTAGATATTTTATGTATAAATTAAATAGAATGTATATAATGTTACATATCAATGATTTGTAAATCAATTAATATATTTAATGTGTAACAATTATAATATTTGTATATGAGTTCTTTTATAATAGCTTATATTATATCTGCGTAAGGACGCTGTTATATTATCATATTTATATGATCTCACATGTTTTTCTCATTCTCTTTCTAAATCTAGATAATTAGTATTTATAGATATTATAAATCATAGATGTAGAATCGAATAGATGTGATAATGTAATAGCGGCTTAAGACCCATGGTCGAGATAGATTTTATTAACAATGGTGATTAATGAAGAGTTGTTTCTTTTAAAACAATTCGAGTGCTTCTAGTTCTTCCAAAAGTTAAGTCTTATTTATGTTATTATTAAATTTTATGTTTTGTTCCTAATTTATCACAGTTATCAAATGATTTTGGTTATTAATGTATAGGATGACTTAATCGGTGATCAGAAACTACTGGTCCAAACTAAGTAAATTGTTGGTTGCCAAAGTGAAGCCGAGTTCACATAATGGTGTAGCACCTCACAGTTCCTTGCAGACTTTGGGAACAGTCCCACTAAATAATAGAAATTTAGCAAAAAAGTACCTCTCGGTAACTATGCGGATCAAGATCAAATTAACAGTGTTCATCGTCAACGCGCGCTATGTTCCGTTGTTACTGCTGGGCGCACGCGTGCTTATGTAAACGTGACACCGTTTACCTCGACTTTGTTTATTGTAATTAGTAAACTTGAGTGGTATCGCGTTTCCATAGTAATTGAAAGACGAATAACCCCTATTACTAAAATTCTGTATTTTCGGTAATAAACGAAATCGTATTCAAAATGTCTTGTCTTGTCTTGTAGGTACAGTATACTTACTTTTGATTCTATGATTTATTAAATCTAAAAAATATAGTAAAAAACGTACTTTGCTACTTTTTATGGAAATTGTTATAATTTACTTAATTTGGTACAATAGTGGCTAATCCCATTTTCGTCGTTGTGTATTTAGTATCGGTTAAATAATTGTTTTTAATTTTTTCTAGTTACGTATACGCCAAGATTCGTGTTGTCCAAACGTACCTTAAGTATGTACTGAAACATATTTTGTAAAGTGTATTAATAACAACTTCGACTTCTATGATACATTTGTGTATTTTATTATGCAAATAAAAAGTACAATTAGTGACTTGTAAGATATTGGGATTTATTTTGTCTAAATCTATATCTATTTAATATCGAAGAGTATTTATTAAGGTGCTTATTTAGTGTAAGAAACCCTGTTCTTTTAATGCGATCATGCAATGCTTACGATGATCATAAAATATTTTTACATTTTGGGCAAAAAGCACTGTAATTCAGTAATTAGTTACAGACTGTTATTGGTTTAAGATATGGCTTATTACATCACCGATCCACTTAATTCGTTTCCTGAATAAAATTAGCATATTTCACTGTAAAGGCTCCAACCTCTCCTGGTTGGAGCCTAAATCTTTTTAAGGCAGTTTTTATCGCGAATACTTAAGCCTTGGCTCGACTAAATTAGCTTTCCACGAATTCCCAATAAAAACATGTATGACGTAGTCGGTAATAGACGTGCTCTTCACGCTGCAGGTCGTGGGTTCGATTCCCATCCAAGACAGACATTAGTTTGTCGAACATGTCTATTTGTCTTGAGACTGGGTGTAATAATTATATCTATTATCCTACTAATATTATAAATGTGAAAGTAAGTGTGTGTGTGTGAAGGTTTGTTACCACGTATCTCCATAACCGCTCAACCAATGTTAATGAACTTTGAAACGTAGGTAGTATATACCCTAGAATAGGACATAGGCTAATAATATTTCCAAAAATCATCCCCTAAGAGGGTTAAATAGAGGGGTGAAGTTTGTATGCAACTTTTTACTCCTTGGTCCTATTAATTTAAAATTCGGTACACATAAACCTTAAGACAAATAATGAGATACGGGTTTTTTATTTTTCCATAATTACCCCCATGGGGTGTGGAAAATGAGTTTTAATAGTAAAAATTAAAGTTTATCTGGATCTGCATTGTCTCAAGTCCGATTCACTCCAAATTCGGCACACATAAACCCTAAAAGAAATCATGAAACACGTGTTTTTCATTTTTCCAAAACTACCCCCAGGAAGAGTGTAAAATGAGTTTTTTTGGAAATACTAAATATTGCAGAACTGTTTAGTCCTTGGTCCGATTCACTTCAAATTGGGTATACATAAAGCTTAAAACAAATAATGAGACACGTGTTTTTTATTTTTCCATTTTTTTTTATTTTTACCCTAATACTACGCGGGAGAAGCCTGCGAAATTATTCTGAGTGCAATTTTCTTCGAAGTTGATATCAATACTCTTTCGTGCTTTTTGATTAAAATTACTCTTTATTTTGACACAATGACATGTTTGAATGCGATGATTAGAATTCTAAATTTAAATTTTATTTCTTCTTATTGGTATGGTCTAAGAGCCGCAGTATTTTTTCAGAAACACCTATTGATTTATGGATATACCTATGGGGGCTTGCCGATTTCAAAATGTTGCTTACACTCCTACACTACTGAACTAATTTTGTATGGAGATAGTTAGAGACCCGCTAAAGTATAGTTTTATCCGACTGTGAAAAAAGGGATTAATGGTCTAGCGCGATAACCGACATCCGCGGGCGAAGCTGCGGGCGGAAAACTAGTATGTATGTATTTCAAAAAAAGGAGTGTAACACAAGCTCTGCTTAGTGTGTGTGTATTAATGTCCAGAATATTATTATTATACCATATTATTTAGCATTAGAATTAGCGTTAATGTCTTACTCATGTACGCAATACTAGCTAATAATGCTATGACACTTTTTTATGTTTTTAGATTTCAATTAACTAAAAAATATTTAATTAAAGTGACGATAAATAAGAAATAATCCTATTGCAGAATAAATATAAAAAAATCGAAAGTTATCACAGATGCTCATACAAATTAACTTCTGCTAAGTTGGAACTCTCCTCGTCCTCTGCTAATGAATTAAAAGGTATATAGTTTGCCGAGATATAAGTAAAAACCCATCATCACTTTTCTTTATTAGTATATTTTCTTGTAGAATTGCAAATTCGATTTGTTATAACAGTAAGGGTTGTTGGTATTAAGCCATATTTTCTACTATACCTTTGTTACCCTAAACGGCATAATTGTAATGTGAGACTGAGTTATGATCGTGTCAACTTTATGTATTTATAGTTAGGTAAACGTATCCGATAAAATAGTACAGTTTTAAAGAATATAAGATCTAGATTGTACCTGATGTCACTTTTCATGATTTCTAACTCTTTTTTGATGTGGCATAGTTTTCGCACAATTGAAACCTATTTATGTAAATGTAGTATAACTAGGCCAACGAAATATATTGATTTTAAAATATTTGAAAAAATCACAATACCCGAGCGCGATAACGCGACCGGGCGCCTAAAATCCACAATTTTTTTAACATTGATCCAAGAGCACTTGGTTAATGTGACTAATCTAGCTATATCTTATTCAAACCATCCTGCCGTTTGAAAGATACAAGGTATTAAAGAAATGTACAAGATACACGCGAAAGACATAGGTACCCTTCCTCGGCAGCCGGTAAAAATAAGAATGTTTTAAAGTGCTAAGAATAATTTTTGATGGACTTAATCTCATTTTTGAAAGTAGGGTATTGATATCCCGTGTTGACAAACAGCAAACGGCCTAACAAAACAATAAATGAAATTAAGCGCCTCTCACATGATTGACAAACGTCGTCCCAACTAAGTTCACTTTAAATATTCGTTTAAATACATGGACATTTTTAAGCTGTCTAGTCTAAACTAATTAGCATGTCTTGTGATTGTTGTATCCAATTAAAATTATTTAATTTGTTGGTTTTGATAAACGAACCGTGCTATCAGGGAAAGAGATACACTAGCAGCTTATGGTTTGGTACCTAACTTGGATGTATAGCCTAATTCATATTTAACCCAATAATATTTTCGTGTTTTTCATAACAATTAATAAAATTGTCATATAATGTGGTTGATTTTGATAATTATATATCACTAGCGGACCCCGCAGACGTCGTCCTGCGCGGTAAAGCAGTGCAACCTACCGGGGCCGACAATAGATTTCTAAGAAAATCAGACCTACTGAATATAGATATAAAATTTCATAAAAATAGGACAAGCCGTTTCGGATGAGTTCTTTTTAAATTATTCACCGCGTAAGTACTATCCTCGTATTTCAAGGAATATTCTAAAATATAATTAACGAAATCGCTTCAGCCGTTCTCTAGTTTTGCGCTTAGCTACACATAGTGATTCATTATCCACCAAAAATGAATCTCTATTTCCCTTGGTCACGCGTGAACGGCTGGACCGATTTCACTAATACTTTTTTTTGAATATTACTTGAAGTACAAGTGAAAATTTAAAAATTGCCTGAAAAACTCTAAAAGCAACATTTTTCTTTATTCCAATATATACAAACAATAATAGTCTATACAAACAATTTGTAATAATACATAAAAGTCATTTTGAACTTTAATACCATTGCATAAAGTTCGTGTTAGTGGAGATGTTCCGGGAAGCCAAAACAATTGAGTTAACAAAAATGGAAGATTTTAAATGACAATTAGTTTGAATAATAAATACTAATCGACTATTAGGCGGTACGAAGTTCGCAGGTTTAGAATATGCCTTGAAGTACGAGGATGGTTCTTACTTATATTCGGTAGGTCTAAGAATCGGTCGTTATTTATTTTCGGACCCGGTAGGTGACGATGTCTGCGGGGTCCGCTAGTTATTTTATAAAAGATTAGTCTGTCAAACATATTATTATAAAAGTGGATTGATAGGTATACGGTATGGGAATGAATATTATTCTTCTGTTTGTCGGTACACACCTCGCAACCAAGGTGACTTTAATTGTGACGTTGTTTTCCAAATGTGTAGTTAGTTGCCTTAATGACATCAATAAACTGGATATAACCCAGATATCCCGCACTTCTCATACCCATTAATGAAAAAAGCCTGACTTGATTGATACAGGCTACGTTGGCGTTTATTGGCGTATCTCGAGAGGTACTTGCTATGCAGAGATGCAGAGACTTGTGAAGCGACTCCCCGGACAGAGGGGAAGGATACATATAATGCTATTGATCTACGAAGCTTCCAGCAGTTTTTTATTGTTCAGTACCTAGAATTATTTCTTGTTATTTTATTATGTAATTGCAACAATGTGATAAATAAATCCTATGCTTAGTATCAAATGAAAATAACTCTGCCAGTCTGTAAGTACGTTCTTATATGTATTTGTCTGGTATTTGATAAGCTACGTATTTGTGTTATGCAATGATACGCGCATAACGCACTCAAATATTGTAGTAAGGTACATTATGTGATCCGGGATATTCATGCCCATTAATAAATAAAATAGTTTACCAAAATATTATTGTTTTTATGTCCCATAATTTGTAGAGATTTCATTCCTGGTGGCGCAACAGTATCGAAAGTTTGAAATATAGGTTACTAGCGGTTGCCCCAGCTTTTTATTTATTTATTTATTTATTTATTAATTTTACAATTGTGAACTAACAGACGAACCAAAACGCTCACAATGATAGACTTAAATAAAATATTAAATGCCTATAAATACAACTAATAGAATCAAAATTAATGTCGGCGTCTTGGACATTATTAAGAAAATTATTAATAATCTTAATAGCTCGTACCGTTGGCGCATTGTTTGCATACTGTGTGCGTAACTCACCCGAGGATGCAAACAACTGGTGACAACGTCGCTGCCCCACGCGAGTATAATTTGAGGGTACATAATAGCGCATCCTACTCAATACAGATGGGTTGTCAATCTGATTGCGCATTAGCATACAGTAATGTATAACAAGAAGGAGCTTGCGTCTGAGCTCTAGTGTCAGCAGACCTACCATACCGTATACAAACAAAGATGGAAAAAGATAAGGGTAATACCCATATCTTTTCTTGTAAAGATATCGGGCAAACTTTCTTTGGACCCTTTCTAATAGCAGAGTATATTTTTTCTCTTTTGGATCCCAAACTATAGCGCCAAATTCAATAACACTACGAACGTATGCATTGTAAAGCAAAATCGGAATGTTCATGTCTCGAAACTGCGCAGATGTTCGACATATGAATCCCAGCGTTTTATTTGCTTTTTTGGTAATGGACGTAATATGTTCATCAAAGCGAAGCTCGCTATCCATCAATACACCCAGGTCACGTATACTGTCAACTCTCTCTAGAGTATTTCCGTCCAAACTATAAGGATAGCTTACCGGCGAACGCGATCTTGTGTAGGTGACTAGTTTGCACTTTGAAGCATTAACCTTTAGCTGGTTAACCTTAGCCCAACCTGCAACAGCATCGATATCCCGTTGGAAGTTTATATTGTCCGAAGGACTACCGATTCCATAATAGAGTTTCATGTCATCTGCAAACATCAGACATTTTGTTGAAGATAAGACTGTCGGTAAATCGTCAATCATCATTAAAAACAAAGTAGGCCCAAGCGTCGATCCTTGACTTACACCTGATCTTGTGTAGTAGTCCTCCGACAGATATCTACCCAATTGCACGTACTGTTTTCGGTCTCTCATATAATCAGCGAAAAATTCTAATAGTTGCGGGGAGAATCCAAAGCGAGACAATTTTGATAAAAGGATATCGTTGTCTACAACATCGAATGCTTTTGCCAAATCAAAATAAGCTGTATCGACACGATTACCTGCGTCCATTTGAGCTAGCACATAGTCTATGAAAACGATGTGATTCGTTGTGGTGGAGCGCGCGCGACGGAAACCGTGTTGCGACCTTTGCACGGGTGCAATGCTGATACTAAATATATTGAGGTATATTTACAAAATGTCCTTTTATACAACGTTGACAGCTTTTTTGCCATTAGACAATACAAACAGCATGCGCCGCGCGCGGCCGGACCGATACCGCCGCACCGCTATTTTAAATCTGTAATATCTTTGGAAATATTCATTAAAATTATGTGCTGTAAAAGGCCATATTGATCTATATTAAGTAGAAAATGTATTTAAGGTACTTAATTAGATAAGGATTAATGCAAAATTGCATAAAATCGCTTCGTAAATAAGCCATTACTTTTGGTTGAAAGTAAAACATAAAAAATGGTTATTGTGGGTTATCCCTAAGAGATACTCGTAGACATATACCATCGCGGAATTTTTTGATGACTTTTTTAAGGTGTGCAATACTGTAGCACATTATTTAGATATATCTCGTAGGGTTTAGCCAGCGTTTGCAATGTAAGCACAAAAAATTCGATAATTTACGACATCGCATCAGAAACATCTAAAATTATCAGTGTTTTTCTACTATGTTATGCATGTTTTATATACATTAACCTTCCTCTTGAATCACTCTAAGTATATGATAAAAAAACCGCATGAAAATCGGTTACGTAGTTTTAAAGATTTAAGCATACATATAAGGGACAGGAAAGCGACTTGTTTTATACTATGTAGTGAAGAGTTCCACACCTCGGTCGTGTCCGCACATCTTTGATTGTTTCATCGCCGCTACTCCATATCAATAAAGGAAAATATTATGAGGAAACTAATTAGCTTGTCTTAAAACTTAACATTTGAGTACCTACATGTGACATCACCCGCACTTGGCCAGTGTGAGTGGATGAACACCTTAACATCACCTCCTAACCTCTGGCCAACCTGTTGTTACTGTACGGGCCAACGCTATAAAATATGCAATTACCTAGGCCTGTACCTACCCAAAGGTGTACTTACGCTTCGCTCATCATTCTCTTAGGTATAAAAAGTGCTCGACCCGGAAATCGAACACTTACCACTGGACTACCGAGGCCAATCAAAAATGATAAATTTGATATTTCCTATTTAAACGAAACGAAACGTTATGAAACCAGTGTTTAAGCAAATGCGAGACAGAGCAGTCGACCAACCGGGGTGGAGAATGTTGATGATCTGTTGTTAGCACGCCCAAATACCACTGCCGGTTGACCGGATGCCGCAATATTCAACTGGTTGACCTCATGTCAGTGCGTTGAGATTATCCGATTATTAAAAGTCGTAGAACTTGTTCTAACAAGGAACCCTTTCTTCTCCACTAAGACGAAACTGTACTTATCGCCCAGCGGCCTGATTTTCTATGGCTGACATTTCTCCTTTTTGAGAATGTTGCTGCATAATAATATGTTAGCTAACGTAAAAACAGTAGGGTACGTAATTTATACTCGGCTTTCAGATTTATTAATCTATCAGTTTGAGGTAAGGTGACTTTAGGTGACCGTGTTGTGCAAAAATGATCCAACCCGCAATGTGGACAAAATGTAAGATATCAAATTTATGCTTACCTAACTGTCGAAAAACTTTAATTAATTATTATAATGACAAAAAGATTCCCACAACGATTACATACCTACTCAGAACGAACGAATTTACATTTAGGTACCACAGACTAATAATAGTACCTACATAAAAAAACATAAATGTAAAGTAGATTTTTTGATTGATTCTCTTAGTAGTCTGTGATTGATTACAAACTCAAATTAAAATATTGTGTTCTTGTGGTTTGGAACATTTCTGCACAACACGATCCAATATTGAGCTAGAAACAAAAAAAATATGTTTGGACTTTTGAGGAATCGTCGTACGATGTGTCTTCATAATAACTAGCACAGATAAATAACACAGCAGCGGTGATAGCGGTTTCGGCTTCGCCCCCACCGCTTCGATCCTCAGTCGTGCTCACACATCTTTGTGTGAATTGTTTCACCGCCGCTGCTCAATATCGGTGACGAAAAACATCATGAAACCGGCATGTCTAAAAACTAATTGTATATGGACATGTGACATCCACCAACCCACACTGGGCTAGTATGTGTGGATTAAGGTCTAACTTTCTCAACTCGTTCGATAGAAAGAGACCCGTGCCCTGCAATGGGACACTAAATAAGGGTTGAAGTGAAGTGATGAAATAACACAGCACTCAACACTTACAAAAAAAAAAAAAGTTTCAGGAGCACTAACCCGTTATAAATTTCCCTACAGTGGAAATGGCGCTCCGGGACTATCCTATGTTGCGAAGCCACGGCCGAGGACGAAACGTCCACGAAGTCTAAGTGGTCTTCAGGCCGGAACTGGACCCGCGGTGGTGGAAAGTATCCTGATCTGGATTGACCTGTTGAGCGAGCCGATACCTCAGCCCAAAGTCTGTACCAACACTTAATATAAATTTGGACTAGATACTCGTCGTCATTAAAATAGTGCAACTTGCTAAGGCTAAGCAACTAGCTATCGGATGCCTAATGCAATGATAGTAATAATAAAAGACAAATCCTTTGAATATTTTTAATTCACTTAATAACAGATTTTTATTGCAAAAACTTAACTAACTTATTCTAACATATTAAGTAACACGTTTACTGTAGTAACTGCTGGAATGTTGCTGGGCGAGTGTTGTACATGTTTGAAAACGGTCCGCCCTTAGAGCCAGATTGGTACTTGCCCAGCACAGTGGGCCATCCCTTGTCGCTGTCGGGAATGTTCGGATTCGCCTCCATTCGCTGTCGTATCTTAGCCGCTTTAGCGACGACTTCCGCGTTTAACATATTCTCTAGATACCGCAGTTTGTTTGGTAAAACGATTTTACATAGCTGAAAGACAGATTATTCTTTAATAGTGGGTAGATGATGGGAATCGGAAAATTCAGGCAAAGTTAGGGTACCTAGCAGTGGCAGAGGGTGGAAGTCTGAAAAAGGAAAGACAGCGCGAGGTGCTTAATTAGAAAAAAAATCTCTTCACTACAGTCACTGATCGTTCTTATACTTAATGTTATACTTATTTTTGATGCTATTTAAAACTTTAAGGCGTTACATAATATATAATTATGTAACGTTGTGAGTCGTGATATTGGCCAATTGTTAAAGGGAAGCCGATGGGAGTCGGCTTGTTTGGATTTTTCGCTACTGGTACCTACCTAGTTACATCTGGACTGGTCTCATCGCAATTAATTAACAGCTAAACTAGGTATTACCTACTTTTACCTATAATAAATAGGTACGTATTCTGGACGTCTAGGTAGTCACGTAGGTAGTAAGTAGATACTTACCTACTATTTTATAAATCCCTAAGCTTGTGAAGGTGAATCAAGGTGAATCAATGACGACTAACAAAATTTTGATGTTTGGTACTAGCACGCATCGGTCGTCTTTATTGAGTGGATAATTGACCCTTTTAAACACGTCTTTCCTATATTGAATTTAAAAAAATAGTCACATGTTCCATCGATCTTTGTTAAAGATAGTTATAGCAAAAAAAACAATTTAATAAATTAAACAGATTATCTATAGATTTGTTCGTAAGAATAATGTCCGCATATTATAAACAGCCTAATAATATAAAATAATCTAAATACAAGCGCGCATTCGGTTGAGAAGGTATCAAATTTGATAGGTACTAGTTATTTGTCTATACCTAGTTAAAGGTAGGTATCTCGAATAACTTCTACTCAACTCTCAATCAATGGGCTTTGATGCTTATTAGCTTAACTGGGACTTCTGAGCCTGTAAACGTCCGACCTCCGTCATTTTATAAAAGCTGAAAGTTCGTCAGCGCATGCTCCCAATAGGTACATAAAGATTAAAGGTAAGAACGATGGATCCATTATGATGCTTGAGTCATCGTGGCTTTGGCCGGTAAACGGTAAAAATACCTAATATAAATTCTTCAAATTAAGTAGTGTTATTTCTTTATATTTCCTTCAGAATATTCTAACAAATCACTTCATTCATTACCAGATACGCATCTTTAGAAATCATATTATAAATTACATGCTTTTGAAGCGTGTCTGACATGGCGCACTTATAATTCTTTCCTTTCACACAATCCACGGTGACCAAAATTTCACAATAGACTCATTGTTTTTACCAGCGTTGGGAACAAGTGCTTACATTCTTTCAGATTTTATAAAATAACGAAGGTCTGGCGTTTACAGGCTTTTTGTAAAACCTACCTATTATCTGACGAGATTGAGCAGCAAGTTATGATTAAATTTGCCTTCAACTTTTATTCAACTTTCCTACGCATGCAATTTAATTTTGTAAAATGGATCTGTGAAAACTACGTAATTGAATACTCCGATTACATCAGGAAAATTAAATAAATAGCCCACCTTATTGCCCCGCCATGCCACCGTGCCGCACCCTTAGGCCCAGATTATAAAGCATTCAGAGTCCCCGGATCCGAAAAGCAGAATCTGAACAAAGTTGCTGTCGGGTGAAATACGGTAGTCGATGCGGGAAAAAATCAAATTTTGTTCGAGTTTGATTAAATCTGGGCTCGTCCGAGGGCGTTTTTTGGGTCCGGCTGATCCTGGATGCTTAGGTATAAGGCCCGGGCCTTATGTGGAGCGGTTTTGCTGTTTTGTGTTTTATTTTATCATAAATGACTTGCCACTAGAAGATACGATTTTTGTTTGAGATCAAAGATAAATAAAAATTTGATTACAAAAATAACTACAGAATAACGCAATACCTACCTAGTCTCATAGGTACCTATTGAAAATTTCTGTTTTCGTGTATAACTTATCACTGTTACAAATTTGACCGTTTTCAGATTTACCATCTTTGATTGAAATTAATGAATGTTGGGAGCACTGTTACAAGCTCAAAGTAGGTACTAATGGAGTATAACCAAAATATTTTATCCCTTCCCTATCTTTTCACTTCGCTGCAGTAGAATTCAATAAACGTTGTCTGTAATTTTTCAGCTCCATTGATAAGACACCTACTTACATAAAACGTACCTATTACTACTCACAGGTACCTACAGTTCATAGAAATATCTTTGTTCTCTAGGTGGCTGCAAACTACCTATGTAACTATATGTTATCTAAATCGGAACTCCTTGAACTAATAAATCCTAAGTAGGTAATATGGATAATAAGTAATACGCCTACCTATCTATACCATACTAAAAATATAGTTTTGGATGGATGGGTTGGTACCTAATCTAAGTATAATGATGACAGCCCAACATATGTACGTAAGTACTCTATCGAAAATACCCCTTATTAATACAAGTCGTAGCATATTGTTTAAAACTTACCCCTAAATTCGAAAAATATATCACTAAAATAGTGAATACCAGCAATCTTAAACGAGCCATTGTGGTTGACAAACTATTCGGAAATACAACTTTTAAGTTAGGGCTAATCGTTTGTTATCGTTCTTGTATTTCGAAAACGTGTTTATAAAACCAACTGAGAGTTTTGTATACGATACCAGGGTAACAATGAAGAGGTGCTATATAGGTAACGTTTGTATTTCATAACATGAGGTAACAACACAAACATAGGCATCTAACTGGTTCTACGATGGCTCAGTATAAAATTGGAGGTAACAATTCGTTTTTTAACGATTGAATACACTATCGAGTGATCTGACAGAGAACTAGAGTAGATACCTAATTTACAAGCCATCGCATTAGCAAGCAGAAGTGGGCCGGCCGGTCCTCGTTGCCGCAGAACCGACAATCGTTAGGGTAAAACATTTCTTGAGTGAAGATCAAATAGTAGCGTAACGTAGCGTAGGACGCCCTCAGATTAGGTGGAGTAGTTAACTATCTCTCTAGGTGGCTGGTGAGTTGGATGAGTGTAGCCGTTGATAGTGCATAGTGGCGTGCCTTAGGAAAGGCTTAAATGCGTTGATGTTGGTTTAATCCCATGGGCTTACTATGTGCTCCAAATCTATTCTTCTCTAAAATTCCGTTTTCCATACATTCGTTTCTCTAACGCTTGTTATATTAATATCTAGATATAATAAGTTGAAGAGCTTGTTTGGTTGAACGCGCTAATCTCGGGAACTACTGGTACTTACCTACGATTTAAAAAAATCTTGAACTCTCAGCCCATTTATTGATAAAAGCTACTTTTTAGCCCACTGTTGGGCACGCGGGTGGATCCGCGGCAAAAAGCTAGTAATAAATAAATCTAATTTAAGGAATTACGATCCCTATAGCTACAAAACATTATCTAGGTACTTTGAAGTTTTGATTCCTGCAACTCCAATAAAAAAGACAAAAATTAAAACTAAATAAATAACTAACTCACTCACTGAATAACTTACTTTCATTAAAAAATCGCAACCACTACCGCTAAATATTTTAAAGTGACCTTAACAACTTATGGCGCTCTGACGTAGTCTTTGACCGAGGCCCAAATGTCCAAACTCAAGGTTTGCTAAAGACCGATGGAGCCTAGTAAGTATTCTAATATAAAACCTAAGGATCGAGTCCGCAACAAAGCCATGGGCTTCAAAACGAGCATAGTAGACGTGTGCTACAAGTCCGCAAAGCTATTAAAAAACCTTATCAAAACAATCCAAAACAAAATAATGACTTTAATAATAATTTTACTTAGAAATTATTTCTTGATAAGAAGGTAATCGGCTTATGAAAGATTGCTAATAGGTTCTATCTTACTTAATGCGGCTTAAGTTATTACTATGTAGGTAAGTAGTCTAGTCCAAGTATATTATAGAAAATAATTGAAAATGATGCTTTGATTTCATATGAATCACGTCTTTTGCTCAGCAGTGATTAGGTAATTATCTACCTAGTATCGAAACTATATCTAACTAGCTGTCTCTGCGAACTTCGTTCTGCCTAACAACCTATCAAACTTCAAATTGACTTAAGTATTATTACGAATCGTTTGTATGGGAGTATAGAAAAGTGTTGTTTTCTTTTTGACTTTTTCAAGCAATACTTTTTTTTTGTAAGAACATTCTCGTACTCCAAGGAATATTCTAAAAAAAGAATTAGCGAAATCGATTCGTTCTCGAGATTTGCGCTTAGCAACACATTTAGAGATTCATTGTTATTTTAAAGAGATATAGGGATGTAGGTCATACTAATATTATAAAACTAAAGAGTTTGTTCCGTTGAACTTGCTGATTTCAGCGACTACTAGTCCGTTTTGAAAAATTCTTGAGCTGTTTGATATCCCATTTATTTATCCCACTGTTGAGCATGATATAAAATGTAGGTCAATGTTAGTCTATTATAATCACAAATTAACTGATAGTACTTTTTGTCTGTTACGACACCTCTACCCTTTTTAGTGTCCCTCTGCTGGGCACGGGTCTTCTCAACTAGGTATCTTACGAGTTGAGAGAATTTAGGCTTTGATCCACACAAGTGTGTGATTAGTTCTCAGGCCATGGTTTCCTCACGATGTTTTACTTCACCGATATTGAACAGCGCAGCGGCGCTGTAAAAATTCACACAAAGATGTGTGGGCACGACTAGGAATCGAACCCGCGACCTTATATTTCTACGGCGAGGCCCGTACCGCGTCACCACTGCTGCTTCTACCTAGTTAAGGTATGTATTATAAATTTATTTTATACGTTTTATACGTCAGAACGGAACGAAATATATCTTAGATGATAATAATAGTCACAATGAAAACTAAGAACGACACGCCAGTCTGAAAATCAGTATTCTTCATATTTAACTATTTAGATTGTAGCGTGGGAACGGCCGTTGATCTAACCGTTAGCTGTTCATCAAGGATCTCGTCGAAGAAACACGTCTGGGTCGTTTGGTGACGTGACAATGAAGGGGAAGTGCAGCTTATTTAGCAGCAGTAACAGCAGCAGCAGGGATCAGGGTATCTCGATGGTAAATCCTGCAAACAGACGAGAACTGTTTTAATCCCCAAATCTTCTGTTATTATATGAATAAGTACCACAAGTAACTGATCCATTTATTAATATAAGCGTCTCCGTGCCGCCATACATATTGGTGAGGATAATAAACTAATATCTTATTTGGGTTAATACTGCGATCGTGTTTCTAAATAGATAGCTAATCATTTTCGCACAACATTGCGAGCTAATGGATCCAATAATTTATTGTAACATAGCTTAAATTTGTATATATATTTTTAATGTTAGTTTAAGATAAGTACTCGTCTGTTTAATTAAGAAAAAACTTAGGTAAATGTAACTTAGATAATGTCATACGAGCAGCGGTGGCGCAGCGGTACGGGCGTCGCCTTGGAAATATAAGGTTGCGGGTTCGATTCTCGGACGTGCCCACACATCTTTGTGTGAATTACATCACCGCTGCTCAATGTCGGTGAAAGAAAACATCGTAAGGAAACCGGCATATCTAAGAACAAATCATTCGAGGACCTGTGACATTTACTAACCCGCACTTGGCCAGCGTGCATGGATTAAGGCCTAAAGTCTCTCAATTCGTAAGATAGTTGAGAGAAGACCCGTGCCCAACAGTGGGACACTAAAAAGGGTTGAAATGAGAAGTGAGTGAGGATGTCATTCTACTATGATAAAATAAAATTGTTGTGTAGGTATTGCTAAAGCGGCTCCAATAATTTCGGTGACATTTAGTAGGTATGTACCTAAGTAGCGGGTTTTGAGGACTGAGGAAAATCGATCTAGCTAGGCTTTATTTTTAACCGACTTCTCAAAAAATGTGGTGGTGTTATGTTTGGTTGTAAGTATGCTTTATATGTATGTTTACCGATTACGCACTCCGTCATGTGTGGACCGATAGTAAAATTCATCTTTTGTTTGAAAGAGTACTCTCAAGTTAGTCACATTGAATTTTGTTATTGATCCGGTTATGGACTTCGAAAACGAAAATATACAACAGAACTCGCCATAGAATCACGGTAAATCGGCCGCCACTAGTGGTATTACTATTTAGGGTTCCGTTGTAAACTATAAAATCTTAAAGTTTGACCATGTCCGTCTGCTGGATGTGAGTAGTTGCGGATTCTGCTCAGTGGCGTGCTTTAGGAGAGGCCTATGTCCAGCGGTGGACTAGGATAGGCTGATGATGATGATGATGTCCGTCTGTTCGTCTGTCCGTCCGCGTATTAGTTTATAGATGCTTGATACTACAGAGCTGTATTTGGCATGGTAGTAAATTATAGCGCCGACACAGTTTTAAAATACAAATCTTAAAAATATTTTTTCGTTTAGGCAGGTACAGAACACGTAAAACGCAGATGGAAAATATTTTTGTCGTCCGTCCCGTCATGTGACATATCGTTAGAAAGATTGTTAAAAATAGTACGGGTATGTGAACCCTTTTCAACTTAGTGATCCATTTACGAAATATTAAGTTTTAAGGCTCTAATTTTAGAACGAGTCGAGTACCCCTCTTTACCAGATACGCCGTTGTTAGTAGATTCGTAATGACGCTGGTAGTTCATATATTGATGAATTTAAAAGGAAAACTATCACGTATAAGCCATACAGGTTGACGAGTAACAGGCTAAGTTATGAAATGTAAAAATACTTCTTAAAAATAGTACAATAACCCTTTATGGGTGAATACGACTCACACTTAACCGGTTTTTTAGTATGGTATAGTTTGTAATTGATTAACCATCAATCACTAGGAAAGAGGGAGGGAGTTGTTTTGAAGGTAAAAGATGAAATAAATCTAATAATGTAATTGGTAGGTACCTCTACACTGTGTAGCTAAATGGAATAAAAGTTGTTACGAAAACTATGAATAAGCACATATAATATATTTCTAGTAAAGGAGTGTACACGGGATCTCATAAACCCTTAATGGTTTTTACTCTACCCGCACCCGTGTAAACAATTTTCCATGTGCGTAAGTAGAACCTACCTTTGTAAGTACTTATTTACTGACGGAACCTACTACGACATACTAGGTGAATTGAGTGGGCCAATATTTATGTGCCAAACCTATAATTTGATTAAAACATTATTTTTATAATAAAGAAAAAAATGTTGAAATAAAACTACTTTTTAACGGATTTTATCGCTTTTATTTACTTGTACCAAAACCCAAGCAAAATCAACTCAGAATTCAAGACACTGTGAGCTCAGTTTGCTTAAATCGGAACGCAACTTAAATATTAATGTTTGAAGGTAGTCAGTAATAATTGTGATTAATATTTTTGGACGTCAAATATCTCAGTCCACCCGTGAACATGAAGTCTGAAAAGACTTTGAAACGTCGGGATCTAAAATCTAAAATAAACCGCGATAAAATCCGTTAAAAAGTAGTTTTATTTCAATGTGTGATATTCGCGTAAATCTAAGACAATACTAAAGAAAAAAATGTTTCAATTAAAATTTCTTTTTCAGGTGAACGTCGAACCGCTATGCGTGTTTGTAATCACATAACCTGCAGTTGTTAAATACACTAAAAACATTACCGCCTTTTTTAGGTAGTCGGGTAAAAAGTGGCCTATATTTGAATACAGGTCATCAGCTAACTCCATAATAAATTTCACCGAAATCTGTCCAGTACACCATAAGTATAAATGGTGTGGTGTAACTAACACGGAATGATTTTAATTTTATAGACTACCATTCCGCCTGCGGCTTCACCCGCGTTACCTTGTCAATTTTTTAAAATGCCCCAGTCGTGTGATAAAAAGGTAGCCCATAGCCTTCCTCAATAATTAGGCTATCTAACTGTGCTAGTTATTTTTATATCGGACCACTAGTCCCTTAAATTAGCGGGTTCAAACAAACTCTTCAGCTTTATAATATTAATATAGGTTAACCTTTTAAGTTATGAAGGTATATTTATTACACAGAGTAAAATATTTCGAAATGGTAACACATACACAATTATGTAAGTAGGAACCGAGCCGGCTTTTATGTTACTGACAGTAGCAGTAAATTAGAGTGTAGGTAAGTACCTACCTACTACGGCGCACAGCTTCTGTGGAAGCTAGTTCGTCTGTAGAAGGAGCTCTATGTATGAAAGTAAAGAAAGTGATATCTACTTTATAATAGCTTCTAACCTGTAGACTTCTGACAAAATTCTGCTTGAAATCATACGAAGACTTTTGACAAGTACACTAAATTCCCGCCACGGAAATTTCTGTGAGTCAGGATCGACAACGGCAAAAGGCACGGTATTTAAACTCAGCAACTCTTGGGTCACCGTTTAATTAGACAGTAAGAGGAGAGGAGGAGCAATGTCCACGTTTGACACTGACGGGTCACACTGATACTCTTTTGTTTTTCATTAATATTTTATCTGTTTTTATTTTCTTTTTAAATGACAATGTGTTTTCTTTTCTCTTCTTTTCTTTTCTCTGTTTGTGTCAAACAGATGATTTTTCTTTCGTTCTAGGAGGAGTCGGAAAGATTAGTTGCCAATTTCATCACAAAATAATAGCCTGTTCAACTTACAGTGCCTTTCAGGTTAAACCTGTTTTCTTCGTCTCCGTAATATATGAACGAAGTGAAATTCTATTCGGAATAGCGTGTAGATGATTTTCAAATTAGTTATAACTAATAAAGTATTATTAAATATTATCTGTGGTACAACGGAGAAGATTAAAAAGGCCTCTATGAAATAGACCTCGGTAATGAGTAGGTAAGGTCGGTAGCCCGACAAGTACTTAGGTACTTAATTAGGGGAACCAACTCAAGCTGTAGGTATAAAAATTGGTTTCAAGAGCGACTTATCGTGTCGTGATTTTGACTTATTCACACCTACAAAATATAGACAGCACCTAATGATAACGCATAAGAAAGAAAGGGACTTCCAAAGACATCAACGAGTAACTAGTACTAGCTACCTACTGTGTTGAAATTTGTATTTTCCTTGTAATTTAAAATTGATTTAAAGAGACTCCAGTACCTATTCATAAACGTCTTTTAAGCTCATTATAGTTATAATAATTTTATTCTTGATTTTGCGTTTATTTAACAATTTTCAACGTGTATTGACCGGTTAAAACCTTGGTAGCCGAATTAGGTACTGAATGAAGGCGTGGTCGATATGACATGTAGTAGTAGGACATAAGTTAGGCGGGCAAAAGTGCCTGGTTAAGTTGGGTCTAGGTGCATTTTGTCGGTGATATTTTAAAAATTTCTTTTGCAAAATTGTATTAAGTTGTAAGTTAAGGTTTACAGGCTCCTTAAAATGACCATGAGTGCAAAGTTATAAAGATGTAATTTTATCTTACGTTAATGATAAGTCACTTTTTTTGCACAGAATATTTGGTATTTAAACCGAATTTCGGCCGGATGCCGAAGTTAGGCTCAAGTTTACGAAATTCTGACGAATCTTTGCCCATCTCTATTAGTACTTCCTATTTTACCCATAAATATACAATGGCTGATGGCGCTGTGTGTGTCTGTGAAAATATTATTGTTTTCATTAAACACTGCCTTGCCTTGAAGGCCGTAGGATAAGCTCCGGCAACTGGGACTAGGAAAGGATCCGGCGAACTATATGGGCATTGTCTAGTAAGATTGCTTTTTTGAGTAGGGCTATCACTGGTACTTCTTATGCTAAGTCTCCCAAGGTGTGACGCATCTTAGGGTTAACTGATATGACAGTTGGTACTATTTCTGTATTATTGAAGGTATTATTCCTGTTTTTTTTTTAAAGCCGAATCAGATCATAATATTAACTCAGTGAAAGTGTATCAATAGTGCGAAGTGTCCTCAAGGCGTTTATGTTCACCACACATTGGGCGGGTGACATCATAACGTTGAATGTGTATCGCATCATCTCCATATTTAGACAACAGGATTGAAGCGGGCGTCACAGTCATAACTTTGAAGAAAGAATACCGCACATTACTACGGATCAAAACTGTTAGTTCATATTAGCTTTTTAATACAAATACGAAACGACTTCAATGTTTTAACAATTGCTTATACCTAACCCGGTTAACCGCTTTTAATAAAATTTACGTGGAACCGCCTGAAAAATGTACCATTTGAAACAAAAAAAGGATTATCAAAATCGATCAATAATTGGAGCAATTGCCGCGTAACATTTAAACAAAAAAAGTAAAACAGACAGCCAACCGTCTACGATCACTTACTAAATATTGAAGCAATGAAATGTGATCTGTAAACATGGACATTAAGGTAGAATTTTTAACACTACATTTGAGTCCTGTATTCGCCGACTAGATACCTCACACTCGCCTAACTTATGTTGTTCCACTACATAGTTATAATCCTACCATAAATTAATTTTGATTAAATACTTGAACGTCACCCCATAAACTAATGTATCCGCCCACATGGTTATCGCTCTAAACCATTAACTTCTTTTCTCAGTCTGTCGCGCTTCTTTCGGAAAGCGCGACAGACTGAGTTACTTTCGCATTTTTAATATAAAGTAAGGATTAGAAAGGATTGATATCAACTAATTTATCCATTGTTCACGATAACTCATAACCACAAATGAATTAAGTTGGAAGTAAACTATTTTTCGAAAACATACGTACACTGAAAAAAAAGGCGAAGACTACGTAAATGCAGTAAATATAAAGACGCGATATTCTCATTTTTATTTAGTACCTTCTATCTTGAGTATTCCGCCATGTTGGATTTAGAACGACATTATATAGCTAAATATGCGTCATCAAAATTAAACATGTACACCAAATTTGAGCTCAGTCGGTAGAAAATATCTGATGTTCCACCCGACATATTCTAAGTTAATTAAAAGCTTGGATTAAAAAGAATTTAACGACACCCCTGAGGCGATACGATATTATACTGCCGTTATTACATTATTCAGGTTGTAATTCTAAGAAGTGACTTTCTTTTTTTGTAACAATTTATTTACCACTAATTGAAGATTATTTTTATTGTTTTTATTATTTGTTTATTTATTTATTTCAAAGATTTTACTGTTTGTTTTTGACTCAGGAAAATCATTTTACTTTAGTTACTTACTTTTATTTATGTGACATTTTTAATTATAATGTTTTTGTTTACTTTCCTTATTGCAATCTAACATGCCTAATATGTAAAGTATCGTGAAATCATATAATTATGTTCATTTTTAAAGATTTCTAGAAAAAAATGTCAAATAATGTAGTTTGGTCAATAAGGTAGGTGTACTGTTACCAAAAAATAGTCATAACCTGGCCATTTTCAGTCATAGGTGTGGACTAATTCATATGCAATAATAATTCGACGTCAACCCTTTTAGCGTCCCACAGCTAATAACATTATGCTTGACTATGTGCAAGCATTACCTAGAGTGGTATATTATACCGATCTGGTTACAACCGGTGGTAATTTCCCTGCGTTCAGACGATTTTCCCATAATTTTTATTGCATCATGCTTAAATAGGTCGCCTTAATTACAGTACCTGGAGTTCTCGGTCTATTTGAGGAGGTATTTTTGCCGCTCCGTTTTCTACGCTGTCTCCTTTTTTTTTTTTTTTTTTTCTGACCGGGGGGAAATCCTTTATGGATCCCCCTGCCCTGTAAGGCGCCAGGGCAGGGGGTATGTGGGACTCCGTGAAGGGTATACCCTAACTAAAACCCCCCGGGTGTTCCTCCTCGCATTTGGCCCAGGGGGTCACGGGATCCAGAAATGACACAACCGCGACCCCCTGGATGCTGGCCCGCGTGCGAGCCTCTTCTCGATAGGTGGGAGGGGGAAGATGAAAACGCTCCCCTCCACACAAGTCCGCTGGGGCGCGCGCGGAACACACACGCGCGCCTCCGTCATATGCCTGCGTGGTTGGACGACGGGCCGCCCTGCCCGCCGCCCCGCAGGCACATGTGAGTGGGCCAGGGGACGGAGCACCATCACTGGCACTCCATCACCCCGACACGTTCTGTCGCCTCGGCGACAGAGATCCTTGGCGCTAAGCGCATAGTGGGCCGTCTGGCCTTAGTGGGAGGAGGGTTGCACTTCCCTCCTCCCATGACGTGGCTGGCCGGCCGGCCGAGCCCGGCGCATAGGCCACAACGTGGCTCTGCGGCGCCGCACGTCGCGCTGACGTGCCCCTCCTTTCCGCAGCGGAAGCAGCATTTGCTGCGGTCTACCGCGGAGGGGCACATCGGACCTGTATGCCCCGTTCCCATACACTTAAAACAGCGCATGGGGCGGGGACCCAGCACGCGTGCGCGGGCCGCACTCCACCCAATGAGGAGGCGGCGACCGACGAGGCTCCTCGCCGCCGAAACTGGGCAGCGCACCAATACGGAGCAGGTGCCCCCCGGTTCGGACCGAAGGGATCCGGCCCGCACCTGCTCGTTGGCGCAGCCGCCCTCGGCGGCGACGAACCTTGCCACCTCCTCTGAGGAGACCGAGTCGTCCAGCCCACTAATGCGGACGTCCGCAAACTTAGTGGGCCGGTTGACTACGGCCTCCTCCGCCAACACCGTCCTCAGCTGGCCGGCCAGCCGGTCAGCCAAGGCGGCCCTCTCCACGCCTGGGATCTCTAGGATCTTAGTGCCGGACGCTGTGGTCCGGCACGAGATCTTCGAGATCCCAGCCTCGCGAAGGTCCACCGCGCGTCGGGCCTTTTCCAACACGGCGGCGTACGTGACCCCCCGACTGACTGCGTCAGGCGTGAGGGTCACGACAATCGCCGCCGTCTTGGCTTCGGCCAGGCGCGGCGCCTGCTTGGGGGCCGCCTTGGCAGCCTGCCGTGTTTCGGCGGGGCGGGCGGACTTGCGGGTCCTGCGCCGCTTCTTGCGGGAGGACCCCGCGGTCCGCCCCTCCCCGTCCGTAGACTGCTGCGCCCGTGCGGCGGGTGCCCGTACAGCGGGTGCCTGCGTAGCAGGAGCCCGCACAACGGGCGCCCCTCTGGGCGCAGCGGGTGTTGCCGGCCTTTGTGCAGGGGGGGCGGCCCCCCTTGCCACAGCCGCGTATGAGGCAGCGGGGGCTGCACGCCTATCGGCGGCTAATGGAGGGCGCCTGTCGGGGATTTGCATCCCCTCCAGTTGCGCCCTGACCATTCCGCCGATAGAACGGTGCAGCTTGGCCGCCCACTCCTCGAACTTAGCGTCCAGGTCGACCTCCTTGCCGACCTGGGCGCTAGACTGTGGGGCAACGCCCACACGCGCGGGAGCCACTGGTGCAGCTCCAGGCGCAGACGGGGCCCCCCTAACGGAGCCGTTCCGTCTGATGGCCCGTACCTCGGCCTGGAGCTGCACGAGCTCCCGCTTCATGCGAGCGTTATCGGCCCGCAGCTTGCGGACCTCTTCTGAGGTCGTCCTTGTGGCGAGTCCCTCCACCGCGCCCTGGAGTGACTTCAGCTCGTCCCGGATCTGCTTTATGCATTCCCCCTTGAGGTTCCGGGACTTGCGAGTCACCCCATCGATGGCCTTAATCCCATCCAGGGCCCGAGCCATCAAAGTCGCCACCGCCGGGCCAGACTCTGTCGGACCCGGACCCTGAGTGGGGGACGCCGCCAAAAGGTCGTCCTCAAAATACGAGTCCGTACTGCCATCCCGCAAGGCGGGGACAGTACGGCTCAAACCAACCGCGTGTGGTCTTCCGCGCTTGGGGGCCGGGACCTTGAAACGTTTGGGAGTCGGCACCTTCGGAGCCGGCTCCGTGTCCGCCTCCGATCCCGAACCCCCATCGAGGTCCGCGGACTCCCCTCCCCTGGAGGCGGAGGTCCCAGGCAACGCCTCGGACCCCACTCCCAGACGAAGGAAGTCCACGGCCCTCCCTCCCTCGCGCGAGCTCTGAGAGCCCCCCAGAACAGGAGGCCCCCTAGAGCTAAGCGGCTCGCGAAGCCGCTTTCCGCTCCTTGTGCGCGGCCGGTCACTCTCCTCCTCACTACCGAGCGAGGAGGCGATCCGGGCCGCCTTCACAGGGAGCGCCTCCATATGGGGGTCCGGGAGACCCGTCGGCGCGGGGCGCTCCATCTAAGGATGGGCACCACACGCAGAAAGGCCCCCCGAACACTAAACAACTAAAATAAAAATAAAATAAAACAAAATAAACAAAACAAGACAAAATAGATACAAAATGATAAAATATATACAAACAAATCAAAACAAATCAAAATAAAATAAATACAGCAATCAAAATATATACAAAAAACTTACCCAATCCTCCCAGCACCGCCCTTCACAACACAAAACTAATCGTGTCCGATCAACCTGACCCGCCTCGGGGCTACGCCCAACGTCCCCCCGGAGACCGAGCCCCACAACCTTCGCCCCGGAGCCCGCCTCAGAGTCCGCGCCCTGTCCGCTGGCCAGCAAAAAGGACGGCTGTGACGTCACTCGCAGCTTCGCCGCGAGTTTGCCGGAGCGTCCCTCGCAGCTCCGCCGCGAGTTTGCCGACGTCGCAGGTCGCCACACGCCCGGACAGGACAACAGACTCCGAAGCCCTAGGCCTCTAGCTCCGGATCTGAGACCGATCCCGCGGAGAAAGACGCCCGGGTACAGCACCCGGACCACCAACTTCACAACACAAACACAAAAAAAAAACCGGAAAAACGCGTTAAAAACTATTTTTCTCGATTTTTTACGCGGAGCGCACCACAACACGTCTGTACGCGGCGCGACTCCAACCAGCACCCTACGCTGTCTCCTAGTTTACTTGGAGGGGAGTGAAAATCAACTTGAAAGTTTTCTTTTCTTTCTTGGTGATCCAAGGGTTAGCGTGTGTATGTTAAATAACGTCGAGATCCCGGTTTCGATTATCGGGTCGAGCGAATAGACTTATCTAATATACTTGAATCTTCTTGAAGTTTAAGTTCGACTTTTGGAAATGTGTCCGATGAACGGCAACAGATTCACCCCCTATTTCGTATGGGATCTAAAAAGAGCAGGTGAAAAGACGGTGATATCAACCTCTACTTACACCTTCGGGTAATACCAGTGTGACGCTATGTTATGAGTTCTGTTATCTTTCTGATACATAAAAAATAAAAATAATAATATAGTGGGACATTGAGCTTGTACTATGGAAATTAGATAAATAGTATATACTACAAATAATACTTGTCTTTTGTAAATACATACTTAAATATAGATAATTACACCCAGATACAAGACAAACAGACACGTTCATCACATAAATGTTTGATTTGGTCACCGGTCCGTCAAATTCGTATGGGATCAAAAACAGTGGACCTGGGGTATCGACGAGGTGTTAGGCGTGAAGACACGCGCGCTTCAATCGATATTGGCTTACAGGAGTAGCATTGGCAGAATTATAGTGGTGGTATTAGTCCCATAAAAAAAACTAAACAGGTCAGTCTTAATCTTAAACAGTTCTAAACAGGTACGTTTAAGAGACAAGTACAGGTATTGTCTGGGGCAGTATATTACATCGATCATGTTACAATCGATGCTAATTTCCGTGCGTTCAAACAATTTTGCCATAATTTTAACTGGAACCACCTCTAAAAGATCTCTTTAGATTACATTAGCCGTGGTGCTTACTCCAATTTCTTTTTCTCTATGCTGTCTCCCATTTTGTCTGGAGGGAAGTGGAAAATCTAACATTTTAATTATTATTATCTTTCTCCTTAAATTTGTGCGGGACAGTTAAGGTGTCCCTGAACCTTGCTGGGTTCAAATCCCGATACTCTTCAAGACGCCGCTGTCGATCCTGGCTTAGGTACAGGAGTGTTAGTTTAAGTCCCTTTAAAAAGGTACGTTTAAGAAATTTTTACCTTAGTGAAAATGGACTCTTCAATTAGTCCGGTAGTTTCTTGTAGTACCTATATATTTTCTGTTATTCTATAAACTTATGATACATCGAAAACACAATTTTCCCCTTCTGATCAGTGTAATCGTGGAATGAAGAAATAATTTGTTACAATGTAACGTAACTAATGGTTTGAAAAAGTTTCCTAACTTCTAAATCGGAAGTTTATTAGCTAAACATAGAGTTTAATTCTAGGAAATGAAATGTTTATTGTTATTAACCATTCGTTTAAATATAGGTAAACTTGGGCTTAAGTCAATAACAATTATAGCTAATGGTTACTAACAATTATTTTTTATTAAAGAGCAGTCATTTGTCATTATTTGTTGTGTAGTAACTACACTACTATAGTATTATATTATCTGTAGCAACTTCCCACAATGTAATTGTAAAGGTGAGGGCATAAACATTTTTGTTGCACTTAGCTTCAGTATCTACTTTTCGGAGGTATCTTTTGTGTTCCTCTAATCTGAAAAGTTGTATAAGTACCTATATGTAACTATGGATACATTCCGATGTAAGACAGCGGTGGAGGCGAAGGGCGGGCGGCGCGTCGAGGGATGGGACACAAGGTGTACGGTAAACTGGTAACGCTGATTTAAGTATTAGAAATGTAAGTTTGATCTATGTAGGCACTAAAAAAAGTTAAAAAAATGTATTAAATAAGCAATTATAAATAAAATAAAAATAATAAGATCCATAAGTCGAGTAGGTAGTAGAAAATCTAACTATTAAGATAAATCGAAAAATGTACTGTGGTAAACAGTAGGTATAGGAGTACCTACATAAAATTGTATTTAACTATTAGCATATGAAAATATAAAATCATGTTTCATTACGTTAAAATATTACTAGGGAATACTCACCTAGCTATAATATAGCCCAAGGGAGTACTGGGTTAAAGATGTTAATTCGGAAACTAAAAGATATTGGCGTATAAAACCGGCAAATGTCAGGGGAAATAGCGAGTAATATTGTTAAGCGGCGGATATGCGTACATCACTATGCCCTAAACTTGTGAGCCATGAGGCGAGCCCACAGTGGCACAGTCGGTCGCCGATGTGCCGGTGGGAAGCCGTGTCTGCCGCCCGCCCGCCCTAAAACTCTCGCAAATACCGGCGTGACGTGATGCTGTTTAAACTCCAAAAATATAAATTTACTATGAAATAATAATCGCTATAATAAACTATAGTATTATTTAATACTTAGTTATTATACATAAACTTTATTTAAGTTAAGATGAAAATAAAATCACAAACAAACTTGAAGCTTACAAGCGAAGAATTTCGTAAATGAACATGTACAATTCCAAGTTGCAGTAGCAGTCTATCCATCTTGTTTCAGCTATAAAGAAGGTATGTTTCTAATTTAATTTACAATTTAATTTGAGTTTTACAAAGGTCGGCATACTTAAAACATAAGTTAGATTGCGTTGGTTTTATGGGAACGTAAATAAACAAGTAGGTACACCGCCAAGCACGTAGAAGCTTTTCTTCCCGAACGCAAATCCAGCATTTATGTTAGGATTAAATTTTCTGCGATGTTCTATTTAAGTTTAAGATGTTTCAAAAAGCATTTGCGAGGGTACAAAATTTTAAAACCACTTTACTATTGGCAGATATTTTTAAAACAAGATAATATACATACTGACTACTTTAATAATGATTGAAAAAGAAGTATACCACAACACAAAAGTAACGTCAAGTACAAACTTTGGTTTGTAAAGATCGAATAGAGTTAGATTTGACATTTTACATACTGTTTCTAATAATTTTTTGTCAAATTCCTTTTTACTACCTACTTTAGGTCCTTTGCATATACATATTTCATGTATAAATTGGCCTTTGCGAATGAATAAAAGAATAGTACGAGTATGTGTGTAACAAATTAAAACTAATGCAACGGACCTACCTATCCTACTAGGTACTATTTTAACACGATTATGCGATCAATGTGTACGTAAAATATTGGTTTGGTGTGACGGGTTGGCGCAGAAGTATCAGCCTCACCTTTGAAACATAAGGTCGCAGGTTCGATACCACACATAGCTGCTCAATATCGTGAAAGAAAACATCGTGAGGAAACCGGCATATCTAAGAACATGTTACATCCACCACCCCTTCTTCGCCATCGTTTGTGGATTGAAGCCTAAAACTTGCATATCAGTTGAGAATTGACTTATTATCACATTGAAAAAAAGTCAATTTATTGAGCACAACTTCATAAAACTGTATCTGGCTAAACTAATATTCAGAGGTTCGGTTTGCTGTGCCACGACATTTTTTTTGTAAATTGAACACACCCCACTACTGTAGTCCTGCCACTGTTACTAAGCCAGGATCAACAGCGAGAGAGACTCGGGATTTGAACCCGGCTAAGTCCCTGGACACCTAAACAGTCTTGTATCCCGCACGAATTCAATTAGAAAGATAATAGGAGTTCGAAAGTTAGATTATCCACTTCCCTCCCGGCAAAGCGATAGACAATATAGAGAAAAAAAGATTCTAATCTAAGGGACTAAGATCCATTAGAGCGACGTAATATAGAAATCTCAAAATTCTAGTACTACCTACACTTAATATTTTGATCGGCTTGACGGTACCTATGATTGAAATTGAAATAAAAAAAAATTCGTGTTTTTGGTCACATAAATGCGACACAAGAGATAAAAGGTAAACGTTATCCCATGCTAGTAGTAGTACCCTCTTTGTTAGCGCGCTACGTGATGTATCTTTCAACCGACCTGTACGCAGCCAGGGGTAATTAATATTATTTTATCAATAACTACTTAGTTGCACTACGTCATCAGATGCCACTGAACTCTGTATGAAAAAAATATATGTATGAAGCTTCGATATAAGATGTTCGTTTGTGAGGTTAGCTAATAGATCAAAACCACCAAAACAAATTTGGATCAAAAAGTTACACTCGTGTAGGCCATTAAGTGTCTACATCCCTGGGTAGTTACATTCCATATACAAGTGACACAATGAAAGAAAACCACCTGTCCTATAAGGAAGGCTGTACTTGTCCCGCCTGCATCACTCAACGAAGACCAGAAGTGTGAAGACCAAATTCACACTGAGGGTCGAGCGCTTGGAGTCTCGCCACAATGTAAATTTTAATTCCTTCGTGGTGGAAGTACCCACTGAACACCTGTCGACCTTCGCAAAAGAAGAATTTTGGCCGAAAGGTGTCCTGTTCCGGCGCTTCCGAGGTCGGATACCTGACATTACGCAACACACTCACGATACAGTGTAGAAAAAATATTTTATATTTATTAGGTTTTAATAGATTTGATGGAATTTAATATTGTATTTGTTTATAGTGTTATATTTTATAAGGGCCTTGTAGCCTGAAATAAATAGTTATTTTTGTTATTATTACACCTTTTATTCAATGAAAAATGTCCCCTTGAAATGTTTTTTTTTGCTCCCAATATAAACGCGAATGATAATAACAAACAACTTCAACCCTTTTTAGTGTCCGACTGCTGGGCAAGGGTGTTGTAGTTCACTGTTCGCTAGTCAAGCGATTGGTGGATGACCTCGAATTATTAGTTTTTAGACAAGCCAGTTTCATATAAATACAAATTAGCTCAAATATGAATCGCTCTTATGAACGGAAGGTTCCGTACCTACGATTTTACTATTTGTTACTAATCATACAGGTAGGTACAACAGAAACATACTTTTTGTGCAAATTTCAACTTCAACTCTATTACTGATCTCAAAAGACAGATGTGATAGATTGACTGACCCGCGACGCGACGGACAACAGAACTTAGCTATAATGTCCCCGTACCCCCGTTGAACCCTAAAATTACAAATTCTCCGATCGACGGTTGCTTCACAAAGGCTATTCATAATCAAGCCAATTGCTTGGGTTCTATTCTTGAAGAGCTATTAATCTTTTTTTTTTCAAAATAGTATGTAATCTGCTTAATAAATAACTTGAAAAGAGAATTGAGAGAAGTAGAGCCATGTGATTTTCTTCGTTCTATGGGCAGCCAGACTGGCGCGTACTCCCACTTCACAGAATACAAGCAGAATGCAATCTTTTGCTTAAAATATTCCTGGGCGTCAGTAAGGTAGCCGTTGACCACCGACATCTAAAGCACGTTATGAGTCACAACGCGCATGTAATTCCTCTGGTCGCAAGTGTCCATAGGTACAGGTTACAGGTTACCATTAGGTAAACCGTATGTATGATTTCTAACATAGTAGTATCAATTAAAAAAAATTTAGCTTCCCACTGCTAGGCACGAGACTTCTCTCAACGAGTTGAAAGAGTCTAGTTGCGTGTCGGTGGATGTCACATGTCCTCAAGTGATTAGTTTTTAGACATGCCGGTAGATCAGCCTCATCTTTGATAATTAAATATAATGTCGCGGGTTCCTTCCCCGGTTGTGCACACACATATTCAACTCAATATCGGTATAAGAAAATTTTGTAGTGTATGAAAAGAAAAATAGAATTATGTGCGGCGGAATGGTAAATATAGGTGGGACCTAAGTGTAACTGCCAAAAAGTAGTTGACATTAGTCTCTAAGCCTTCTGGTAAACACAGGTGTGAGTTAGGTTGAGTTGGTCTGTTTATTTTTCATATCTACTACTCATACCTAAGCCACATGACGGATTTCTTACCTTACCTACATGAACTATAAAGATAACCAGTTAGATGGGAGATTATTCAAAATCTACTGAAGAAGTGGTTAATTGTTAATGTGTTTTACAACGTCAATGAGTTTTTTGCAGAAAAGTTTTGATAAGCAGTTTTGTGTTATTTTAGTTGTGTAGGTATATATTGTTCTATTTTGTCTACTGTTTTCTTTTTTGCAAAGTTACATAGGTATTATGTTTCACATATTAATAACTATTGCATTTCCGACTACTACTTTGTAATAAACGAATTTAAGAAGCAAAAAGTAGTATTCACATTGGTAATTGAAGTCGGTACTAATCGGTAGATTAGACTATAGGACGTGTGTTTTGTGAAATATGGCACTGACTTCAATTACTTACCAGATGTAACAGTTATTTATAAGTTTGTGTTTTAGAAAAAGGTAATTTGTTCCTTTGATTTTTTGACGTGACAACGTCTTAAATTAGGTTGCGGCTGGGAGGCACTTATGAAAAAGTGTAACGCTCGGTAACGTTACGATGAGTCACCGAACGAGAGAGAGGCCCGCCGAATGCCTTGCGTCTCTCTCCCACTCAACTATGTTTCATCCTTCTTCCTACTATACGAATGAATATTCACATTAAAATTATTTTACCACTCAAAGTCGTTGTCACGTAAAACTTTCGCCCGTATACCGAATTTACAGGCAACCAATTTTTTCTCTCATACCTATATTTTTTTACTTAAAGTACAACTTAGCAAAGTTCCTTGTATATAGGTACATTGCTAGCTTTACGTGGCCCCAGTTTTACCCTATTAGAGGGTGAATTTAAATATGCTTTCTTAGTGCACGGCTAGACCTCACATATATAATAAACTAGCGGCCCGCTCCAGCTTCACCCGGGTAGCTTAAGCCCACTCAACAATTTACAAAAAATGTGATAAATAAAGATCTGATTTTGTGCAAACTTCACATAAACCATCTACTAAATAGTCCGAACAATGCCTAAACATTTGGTTTGATTAAGTAAGCCCGTTTTGAGTTATAAAATTACAACGAAAAGTGGCATTGATTTTTATATTTATAGAAGATAAATAGGTTAAATAATCTATATCTATACTTCCTACTATCCTATCCTATCCTATCCTATCCTATCCTATCCTATCCTACTAATATTATAAATGCGAAAGTAAGTGTGTGTGTGTGTGTGAAGGTTTGTTACCGCGTATCTCCATAACCGCTCAACCGATTTTATTGAAATTTGAAATGTAGGTAGTGTATACCCTAGAATCGGACATAGGCTAACAATATTTTCAAAAATAATCCCCTAAGAGGGTTAAATAGAGGGGTGAAATTTGTATGCAACTTTTTATTCCTTGGTCCTATTCACTTAAAATTCGGTACACATAAACCTTAAGACAAATAATTAGATACGGGTTTTTTATTTTTCCATAATTACCCCTATGAGGTGTGGATAATGAGTTTTATTGGTAAAAATTAAAGTTTATCTGGATCTGTATAGTCTCAAGTCCGATTCACTCCAAATTTGGCACACATATACCTTAAAAGAAATCATGAAACACGTGTTTTTTATTTTTGCAAAACTACCCCCTGTAGGGGTGTTAAATGCGTTTATTTGGAATAATTAAATATTCCATAACTGTTTAGTCCTTGGTCCGATTTCCTTCAAATTTGGTATAAATAAAGCTCAAAACAAATAATGAAACACGTGTTTTTTATTTTTTCAATTTTTTTTATTTTCATCCTAATACTAAGCGGGCAAAGCCTGAGAAATTATTCTGAGGGTGATTTTCTTCAACGTTGATATCATAACTCCTTCATAATTTTGATCTAAATTACTTTTTTTTTTGACACAGTGACATGTTTGATAACTCAATGCTACGAATAGAATTCGAAATTTAAATTTCATTTCTTATAAGTATGGTCTAAGAGCCGTAGTATTTTTAAGAAACGCCTATTGATTTATGGATATACCTATGGGCGTTTGACGATTTCAAAATGTTGCTCACACCTGCACTACTGAACTAATTTTGTATGGAGATTGTTCGAGACCCGGGAAAGGATAGTTTTATCCGACTGCGAAAAAAGGGATTAATGGTCTAGCGCGATAACCAACATCCGCGGGCGAAGCCGCGGGCGGAAAACTAGTAATATTATAAATGCGAATGTAAGTTTGTTTGTTACGCTTTCACGCAAAAACTACTGAACCGATTTGGATGAAATTGGGTATGGAGGTAGTTTGAGACCCGAGAAAGGACATAGGCGCAAAAAGAAGGTAATGTTTTGGCGCGATAACCCTCATACACGCGGGCGAAGCCGCTGTCGGAAAGCTAGTAGGTTATTTAAACAATAGGTTCCTATTTGCCAAATCTGGGGACTCTAGATCCCGCGGTTGCGTTGATATGTCAGTCAGTCAGTTTTTACTTTTATAAGTATGTATTAGTACCTGGATGACCTGAGATTTTAGATTGGAAATTATATTAAAGGGCTCCAGTTTTTCCTACAAAAAGAAGGAATTTAAATAAAGAAAATTCATTTATTTCGGACCGGGAACATTTGCTTTCATGTCCGCCAAATCTCCACCTGAGCTATCATAACACCATAAGCTATAGCGAAATTTGCCTTCGTATTCTAATAATATTGTAGCAGCTTTTCATTGCCTCAAAACACGAACAAAACGACGTTTTTTAATAATGAAACCTAGCTAGATCGATTAATCGCTCCCGAATCCACCCGCATACTAAGTTTCAGGAAAATCGTTGGAGCTGTTTCCGAGATTCAGCATATTTTTATAATAGGTATATATACTTTTACAAGAATTGCTCGTTTCAAGGTATTAGATTTAGATTACCCAAATGCTTATTACGTATACCTTGTAGTTATTGTACCGTTAGTGGTAGTTTAATATCCCGACATGATATTAAACTACCCCCGATAAATTACTTCAAATTTAATTAAACCGATTTCACGATTATTAATCTTAAATTATGTACCCGCGCTAATTATGTTAATTAATTACTAGTAAGTATATGTGAATAATTTAACGCTTGGCGAGTTAAACCAAAAACAACAATCTCCAAGAGGGTAGCGGTAACCACAAGTAATTAAATCAATTTGATCCAGATAATAACAAGGTTCCCGCGACTTCACCCGCGAGATATACCGACAGGATTTCACATTACTGAAAAATAAATTATCTTATTGTTAACATAGTGCAAAATGTTATTACAATAAAAATAGAGGCACAAAGAATTGAAAAAAAGAAAGAGGAAAAGAGTGACACTAAACTTACTTTTCGAAATCATTATCATCATCATCATCATCAGCCTATTCTAGTCCACTGCTAGAGATAGGCCTCTCCTAAAGTATATTGGCATACTTTAGAGGCACGATCTGCTGCTTTTCTGCTGAGATCGTCACTCCACCTAGTCTGAGGGTGTCCTACGCTACGTTTGACAATAACTAGTTGGCTAATTTTTACTATAAGAATATAAGGTCTCGATGAAAAATTTTAATGCTAATATAATAAAAAATATAATAATTTCTCGACAATTGTCATGGTTAATACCAGGAAGTACGCGAATATTATATATATTATAACTATTGTGAGCATCGGTTACGTAATAAAAATTAATTAGTTACGAATTTCATCATTTTTCAATTTATTTCATCAGTTTTACAACTTCATTATTTTAAATTGTAAGATATTTTTATTTATTTGTAAATTGTGATCTTTTATTTAATATACAATTTATTAATATTATTAATACGCCTATAATAATGCGGAATATAATATGTTTAGGAATTTGGCTCGTACTCATAAGTAATGTAAAGCGAGACGTCACGCAACATGTTGTCTCGTTTTTTTTTTGATTAGGTAGAAATAAATAAGAGCCGTCAATACTTTTTAATAAGCTACATGTCGTACCTTCTAATGAATGGGTACAATTTTCGGACTAATAAATAGACTCCCGAAAATTGTTCGTTAACTTAGTGTAGGATGTGGGTGACTTTCGTCATCTGCCTTCACCTCCGGAGGGTATGGGTCGGGGTAATCGAGAAGTGGGGCTTTCTTTGTATAAGTTTTGTGTCCTATACATTTTCATAAGACTCATAATCGTGCGTTTCTCTGGCGTGAACAGACGCCATTTACCCCTAACTGAGGCCGCCCTGCTGATTCCGAACAACGATGATTAAGTAAGGTCAATATTTTTTCTGAACTGCCTATTCTGCGATAAAAGTTTCGCAGAAATAAAGTATTAGTAAACACTGGAATCAGCTCTATTGCTACCATATTGTACGCATGTTTTTCCTAAGTGAGATTATATAATGCGCTTTAAAATTTGTAAAACTACATGTAGATTCTATCCATACTGCCGAGTAGGTATTTACGTTATTGAGGCTAGACTAAATTTTTCTACTTGCTATCACTAATTCACCATAAGTTGAAGTTGCTACCTATTACTACTATTATGAAGTTTATAAATCTTTTCATTGCATCGAAAAAATGCTCGAGTTGTCGAAAGTGGCCTCAGGAATTAAGCACAAACATTCATACTTTTATATTAATTGTATACTGATAATATTATACCTGCATATCATGTAAGTAGTATTATCTTACTTTAATTGTGTAGAATGTGCATGAATATCACTTGTCGGTAGACATTTAGTATGTGATTGTCATTATGTAGGTTTTGCGTGTTTGATCTGTGAACTGTAAAATCGGTCCCAGCTCAATCCTCAATATTCAGGCATTGAGAGCTACGGTCCTGTTAATAATTGGTTTACCTAAGCCACATGTAGACTATAAGATAAAATAATATGCTACATATTATTACAAATATTTCTTACGAGACGGGCCGGTGGCGTGGTCGGTAAGATACTTGCTTTTCACGCCGCAGGTCGTGGGTTCGATTCCCACTCGAGACAAACACTAGTGATGATCATTTGTGTTTGTGTCGAGTCTGGGTGTAAATATCTATTATAAGTATATATTTACAAAAGAAAAGTATTAGGTATATGTATAGTATATACCAGTTATCTGGTTTCCTTAACACAAGCACTGCTTAGCTTGGGACCAGATGACCGTGTGTGTTAATGTCCCAGAATATTTATTTATATATATTATATTTTATAGTTAGACATTTCACCTGATGAAGGTTAAAAGGCTCGCCCCCTATTAGAGACCTGAACTACGCCAAAAGGCGTGAATGATGTTGCGTGATTTTGTAAGACTGTGATAGTCAGATTAGGCGATGCGCAGGTAACTTGATCGTATAATCTGTCTTACTAGATCCATTGTGATTGAATTGTAAGAACAACAAGACACGTTTACAAATTAGTTTGAACATTTTAGAATATAATCTTAAACCAAGACAATGGACCATTTGGATTTATTGTAACTTGCAGAATATTTAACTAAGGCTTCCTATACACCAGACAAACGTACATTTGTGTTACAATAATTGTACACACTTGAAACGCGACACTTGTCGCCATTGTTATTGTAATAATTTGTCGCTTGCCAATAGCACATTTTGTAGCGAATACTACTGAAACGCTGATTTCAAAAATTTCATTAGGCACACTATATGAATTTTTCAGGAATCAATGAAAACTGCTTTTTGCAGAAAGAAACTAATTTTGAAATACTTTTTTTTAAACCTAATTAGTTTATATAAGTTACACTAATGAAGACAATTTTTTTAATAATTATTAAAGACCATCTAATTTGGAAAGATTAAAGGATAGAAAGGTAGATGGAGACGAAGTAGAAGTTATTTTACCCAGTAAAGAAGAATGTAAATGTTGAGTTGTATGATACAACTCAACATTATTATTATTAGGTATTGTTGTATCAGATAATCAAGTAGCTGGTAGAGAGTAGAGACAGTTGAAAAAGCTCCACCGACAAAAGCAAAGCTTCTAAAATGAAGAAGAAATATAAAAAAGAGCATATCAAATAATTAGTTTTTAAAATAATTGATGAGGATTAATCTGAGATACCTACCAATACCATGTTTAGTTCTAAAATATGCCGGCTTTCTTCACGTTTTCTTCACCACTATGTAGCAGCGGCTATGAAAATATTCACATAAAGATATTGTGTGGGCACGACCCACTATCAAATCAATGATGTTATATTAGAGTGAGATATTCATATTCCTATTACTGATCATATTCAATTAGTTATATTATAATACCGTTCCAATTATTGAATATTAGTCAAATAATAGGTTGGCGTCCTATATTTGCTATTATTATTGTTGTGTTTAATACTGATAAGACTTAGCTAATAGGGAACTTTTGGAATCGTATCGTTGTCTTTTTCATTCGAGTAGCCTTGACTGCGAGTCTTGAGCGAGTAAAAATAAAGACAACGCCTAGTATCGCCTGTAACTTTCGAGTTGTCAATACGAAAAAGAGTTTCAAATACCATCATGAACCTGTCAAGATATAATAACATTAATATACGTCGCTTAGTAACATTAATATACCTCATCTCATCCTAACATAAATAATACCTATTAGGTAACCTAGTAAAAGAAGTTCGTGTATGAATACATACATACATGTGACTCGTATACCTAATATTCCTATATCGAACCCACGCTCTCTGTGGTGCGCACTCATAAATATTGGTATTGTGCAGTAAATTTGTTGTTAGGTACTTATAATGTACATGTCTAATGTGTGGACTGTAAATAAAATGGATCCCAGCTTTAATATAATCAAAACAATGCTTGTAAGACGAGTTAATTTAGTATAGAAGGCAATCTAGCTTTGTATAAATAAATCACCATCTCTGTTTATTAATTAGTGAGCTTGACGTGAACCTAACTACTCTTGAGTATGTATACTGTTTTCGTAGAAGATTACGTATTATTAATAATAGTGTAAGTAAGTAAGTATATATCGGTATGAAACGTTTTCAAAAGTTAAAACCTTTTATTTAACTACACGTGTATGCATGTATATTCGTCCTGGAATCTTGCAATCAATTTCAAACCCACTTCCACTAAAACTATCGAGCTGAATTATTGCATACAGGCTTAGTTTTGGCGATAGCAATAATTTTAATAATAATAATTTTATTAATGCTGCCCCTTTGATTCCAATATGGCGGGCGGTACAAAATGGCGACCTATCGTTTTTATAACAACCCCTACAGTACATAAGGGTATCAAATGAAAGACCTTAAAAAAGAGATACACTTAATACAAGATTTTTTAAATAAATATTTTCTTTTTAAACAATTCTAATATTTGATATTACATATTTCTTGTTCTGTTAGTAAGTAGTCTTTATCTTTTAAATCGATAGCTGTCTTTGTTACACTTCAATCTGCTGAATTAATGCAACAAAAACATCGTTGAACGTGATTGGATCATCCTATCAAATCAAATGCTTTGATTAATGTTCAATCCTCTATTTGAGAATATAGTTAATTCCCAAAAACATAATTATAAATACTGTGAAGGTTTTTTGAAATTAAAAATAATTTTAGTGACTATTTTAAATTTAAAGCAGAATTTAGTTTATTCATGATTTGAGATTCAAAAAAGTTGGTACCTGTTTAAAAATATGGCGCGATATTGGCTATTAACCGCCGCTTCGCATATATAACTTCGTTTTAATAATAAAAAACCTGTTCAACCTATTTAGATAGAATTTTAATGTGACCACCCAGAAACCTGTACCTGTACCTACCACCCTTTGCAACAAATAATAATTATCAGTCGATGCATAATTATCGGAGTTATTGCTTAACATAAGTACAAAAAAAATCATACAGTCGAACTGAGAACTACCTTTTTTTTAAGTCGGTTGAAAATTTAAATTGTGTAACACTTTGGTATCCAAGAGTGGGATTCAGACAGCGGGGACGCGTGTTAAGAAGGTGGGAAGACGATTTCCATCTAACATTGGGACCTTACTGGGCCAGAGTTGCAGCTGATAAAGTGCAGTGGAAGCAGTTGTAGGAGGCCTATGTCAAAAGACACATCGAACTCAGGGACATTCTATAAAAACAAATATTAGTTCAAACTGACTATTGCCAGTTCGAAAAAAAAACGGGCATTTTTATTATTATTATTATTATTATTATCTTTAATGTTAGTCAAAGTATTTATGGAAGATAATTATTTCCACAGATGACTTCAGATAGCTAAACGTACCTACTGACGAAGTGGACAGTCTAACTTTCCAACTCCTATTATCTTTCTGATTATATTCGTGCGGGATTCAAGACATTTTAGGTGTCCCGGGATTTGGCCAGGTCCAAATCCTGAGTCTCTTTACGGCGCTGCTGTCGATCCTGGCTTATAGGAGTAGCTGTAGTTGGATTACGATGGTGGGTTAAATCCCATTAAAAACGTACCTTCTCTGATTTATTAAGTTTAATTTAACGAACTATATTTACGTGTCGAATGACAAAATATAATCATAGTATCTATACATAGGTATTTATCTTCAAAAGGTGATTAATTGCTAGCTTAATTACCCATTGTCATCAGCGCTTCAGTCTCGATCGAACAAATTGATTTTTGGGAATAGGCTTAGAGAATAAAATGTTCTTCATGAGCTAGTACATACGGGTACTCATCAAGCATTACATTTTCAGAATAAGCTGATCTCGTATTCTATAGGATATCTGTAGAAAAAGAGGTCAACTTATACTGGATTTGTATAGCTTGATATATAACCGTGTGTACCTAAATTAAGTATGCACCAGAAAAAATATCGGTCGTTGAGCGATGACATTGGACAATGTCGATTGATTGGTTTTTAATCGATCAATCGATTGTATGCTCTGATAATGAAGCTATACATAGATAGATACCGACTAATTCACCATCCAGTGTTGCAAACAGTTTCCAGTGCAGTTTCCATAACATTACAACAATTTACATGTTTTACAATCATAGCTTATCATATACATATCGTTAATTCTGTGGTATATCTATTTTCTTGTCAACTTACGTTTTAATAAGTAAATATATATTATCTACTAATTATTATATTATATATTATTATTTTTCTTTTATAATACCAATAATACAATTAAAAAGAAAATTAACGTGTAGCAGTCCTAAATAAAAAACAAAAGTAAATACCTAACCTATACTAATTTCTTAAAATTATATTTTTTATATTACTTACTACATAACGGTAGGTTTTGATTTTGACTGATTATTACGTATCTTAAAAAAACCTTAAAAAATACAAAACCATAATTTAAAAACGATTAAAATTTTTATAACTCATTAATAGCGTTATACTAGGTATATCAAATTTAAAAGATTAAAGATGGGATTTAGCAGAGGTTTCGGCGATTGAGAATTAGTGTAAATTTATTGAACCCTCTTTTGTTTCCATCACTGATCTTTATTTATATCGTAATAAGTTTATGTAAACAGCATCAGACCCTTAGATAACGTCTACCGTCGTCGTTATTATTAGGAATTGTAAACGCACAAGCGTAGACAATAGATAAGAGGCCCTACTAAATTGATACGAAACTCATAAATTTTCGCATTACTTATTATTATCCTACTAATCCTATCCTATCGAAAGTGTGTGTGTGTGTGTGTGTGTGTGTGTGTATGAAGGTTTGTTACCACGTATCTCCACAACCGCTCAACCAATGTTAATGAAATTTGAAACGTAGGTAGTGTATACCCTAGAATAGGACATAGGCTAATAATATTTTCAAAAATCATCCCCTAAGAGGGTTAAATAGAGGGGTGAAGTTTGTATGCAACTTTTTATTCCTTGGTCCTATTCATTTAAAATTTGGTACACATAAACCTTGAGACAAATAATGAGATACTGGTTTTTTATTTTTCCATAATTACCCCCATGGGGTATCAAAAATGAGTTTTATTGGTAAAAATTAAAGTTTCTCTGGATCTGTATTATCTCAAGTCCGATTCACTCTAAATTTGGCCCACATAAACCTTAAAAGAAATTATAAACACGTGTTTTTTATTTTCCCAAAACTACCCCCAGGTGGGGTGTAAAATACGTTTTTTTGGAAATACTAAATATTCCACATCTGATTATTCCTTGGTCCGATTTAACTCATATTCGGTATAAATAAAGCTTAAAACAAATAATGAAACAGGTGTTTTTTATATTTTCAATATTTTTTATTTTTATCCTAATACTAAGCGGGCGAAACCTGCGAAATTATTCTGAGTGTGATTTTCTTCAAAGTAGATATCAATACTCCTTCGTGATTTTGGTCTAAATTACTTTTTATTTTGACACAATGACATGTTTGATGACTCTTTGCGATGATTATAATTCGAAATTTAAATTTTAGTTGCTCTTGGAATTTGAATGAAAAAGTTACATTATGGTCTAAGAGCCGTAGTATTTTTTAAAAATCCTATATGCCTATGGGGGCTTGCCGATTACAAAATGTTGCGTGTACGCCTATACTACTAAACTAATTTTGTATGGAGATAGTTCGAGACCCGGGAAAGGATAGTTTTATCCGACTGCGAAAAAAGAGATTAATGGTTTAGCGCGATAACCGACATCCGCGGGCTAAGCCGTGGGCAGAAAACTAGTAGAATAATAATTACTTAACTTTTTTTTGTTGTTCTTATAGAAAAATTAGCAGAGAAGGGATTAGTACAAGGTGTTTCCCCACCCTCACTTTTTAATTAAACGTTACAGATTTCAATCTGTATTATCTGAATTTAAGCATAATGTTACATACAATACAAATGCAAATAGTCCCGGTGAAGGAACACCTTTAGTTTTACAAAGCAAAAATTCAATAATCAGTCATATTACAGAGCAAAAATTAGGGAGTGGTAGGCTTCCGCCGCGGCTGATCACGTCATACCAGTCCAGGTTCCGAGGTGATGTCTGGCGGGTAAAGCCATAAATAGAAATGCTTGTTGGGCCCACACTGCATAAATCTTTTTTATTATTTTATTACTTATCACCCAGTCAAATTGATGATTAAATATTCTGTCACATCGTAGGTATAACAAAATAATCAGGTGCTGCCTGAAACTAAACGAACACCACCACCTACCAAAAGTAACCATTCAAAATTACCTACAAATTTGTCACGCTACGTTTGTACTGAATCGAAAAAATGTCAACAGAGGGCCACTTTTAGAGAAAAGATGAAGTAGAGTGGTTTTGTTGTTCTGTAAATAGGACGAAGAACTGACGAACTAAACTAAAAGCCAATGGCTCTCTATAAAACCAAGTCAACCTCATCATTTAAAATCACTTTCTTATCATCTCTGCTACAATTTATTGCTCTAAGTAAGGTATATCTAAGTAAAAACTTAATCAATGTTAAAATCACACGGCCAAAGTATGTCAATTTACTTTCAAATATCTGCTTTTACTCTCACGGATTTATTTGATTATTTGAAGTCGCTTCGCTGACGTCATGTCAAAAACATATTCCGTTAATGTAACGCAAAATTATATTTTGTTTGAACGTTACAAGCAATAAATAATAGAATTTATTAGCTATTAATAGGTTAGCACCTAATATTTAGGTCGCTTTTTCGATGTTTATTGGTTTTAGAAATAACTATGTATAGGTACGTAACTAGTAAAGTTTCTGGATATATTTTAGTTGCAATAATAAGTACGCATTGTGTAGTAATTCAGAAAACTCCATAACATATGCTAATATTGTAGTCTAGATGTTACTATGCAGAATGATTGGTATATACCTATTTATTTCTTAAAGTTGGGGCACATACAGTGAACCAAATCTTTCTTGAAACCTGGCATAAAACCATATCAATTTAGCTTTCGGTCAGTCGTTTCAATTACACGATATGCTACATGCCAGAAATTTGTACACAGCAGATAATAACTACACACAAAAATACAAGCTAAACTGACCTATACTGTCCTCTATTTCGATAAGGTCATTGAGTGTACAATTTGAAGCTACAAGTATATTCAACTTTAAAAGTATGCACAGACTACGGTCCTCATATTTGGCCTATTTAATTCCATTCAGCGCATGCACATTAGAAAATGTCTAAAATTAGACATTCGAGGACATTCAAATTCAGAGACTTGAGAGATTTTACTTAGGCGCCGCCGCCATCGTCCAAAAATCATTTAAAGATTTTTGAGAGTTTAACACACACTTTTGTAAGCAATATATCATACATTAACACACACGGTCATTTGATCCCAAGTTATAAAAGCAACCTTGTTATATGGAAACCGATACACTTACAGATATATACATACTACTTTTCTTTTGTTTAAACATACTCATGGCTAATTACACCCAGACTTAGACAAACAGACATAACGTAATTCGCTACTTTTGTTCGAAAGCCTAGTAATTATAACATCTTTGCAGACCACATATTACTAGCCTTTGTAGTATATACGTAAATGTTATTTACGTAAAAATACTTTAGTAGTTTAGTTTCAGTACCTACTTACTTAGGTTGTAAAGGTAGAGAAGGTAAAGTAGTTATGGGTCAACAATTTGACCTTCGTGTCGTTTAGGTGTCGTCGTTGTGGAAGAGCGTGCACATGTTTAGTAGAGAATTTGTTAACTAAACCAAGAATCGTAGCCATTTTTAAACATGAATAGCATTGATAAATACCTATAAATAATATAGGATAGGTTAGTAAATAAATCTTAACACAAAGAGTTTTCTTAATTAAGATCCTCAGAGCGATAAATCGGGTAAATCTAACAATTTCCAAGTTGCTATTAATATTCCGCGATTTTAGCTGTTATGCCAATAGTTCATAATTAAGCAGACTGGTTAGTGATGTATGGCCTTATTTTTCATAGTCGGATTTCGTAACAGTTTGTTTGGCAAATTGGTTTTTGTAGTTGCCATACGAAACTCGCCCTTGAATAACGCTTTTACAACGGAACTATAATCAAATTTGCAGTCACTTTTTCACGGGGAATGGGCACGATGGATATTCTAAACGACTATACTAATATTATAAAGCTGAAGAGTTTGTTTCTTGGTTTGTTTGAACGCGCTAATATCAGGGACTACTGGAAAAATAAAAAAATAAACTGTACTATTTACTAGATATTATTAAAAAAATATATATTAATTATTTTTTTTACTATTTGAAAAATTATAAAACTAACAAACTTGGAGCAGCGGTGGCGCAGCAATACGGGCCTCGCCTTGAAAATAAAAGGTCGCGGGTTCGATTCCCGGTCGCCCAAACATCTTTGTGTGAATTGTTACATCGCCGCTGCTCAATATCGATGAAGAAAAACATCGTGAGGAAATCGGCACGTCTAAAAACTAATCATTTGAAGAGATGTAACAATTTTCCAGCGTGGGTGGATTAAGGCCTAAACTTCCTCAATTCTACTCAGCAGTGGGATACTCAAAAACGGTCGAAGCAAACAAACTATTAGGTATAATATTTATTTTCGAAAGTCGTACCTACATATTAGTATTTTGTTGTAGTAAATGTTATGATACTTTTAATGACGTGATTTTCTTGTAATTTAAATAATAAATTGTTATACCTTCTTACGTTTTGTTAAAGGAAAACATTAACTTAGTGTTGTAACTTGTACTATGTTACAAACTACTTTGTTTATATCGGAGGTTTCAGACTAACTTATTTTTTGCTCTGCGGTTTATTCCAGCGACTATCAACAAGTGCTGGCGAATGGCAGTAGAACTAGACTATAGTCGGACGTTGATGCTCATACTAGGGATAATAGCTAACTATTATCCCTAGCATGACCGTCAACGCCCGTTTTGCTTACACCCGATTAGGTAAAGGCAACGCAACTACTTGCGTTTCTAAAAACGGTCTCAGTCCACCATCACTCGTATCATAGACATATTTGTGTTCACTTAAGTACGTACTTACGTACGTACGTGTACACAAATATATATACCTACCTCCTTTTGTACTCATTATAAAATATGACAAGTTTTTAGTGTGACTCAAAAATACTTTTTCAGTGATACTTAAAACCTTCTTTTTAAGTTTGGTATGTCTCTGAAAGTAAAAATGTAAGATACGATTTTTTTTCGACTGAGAATTATGATGAACAAATAATAGGAAACGCAGTTGTAAGAATCGGTTCGACCGTCCTCGGACGGCTCACCGAAAAAGTCCGGTGAACCAATAGAGGCCCTTCAGGCTAATTGGGTTAGGTCATCAGAAAAAAAAAAAAAAAAAAGCAGTTGTAAGTGATCGATCATACATTAGGTATAACGAGAAAGTATGAATAACTGAATTTCAATTCAAAAATGTTAGAACGCATTTTGGTTTTATCATTGAAATGAAGCAATATGTAAAAATAATTTAAGTTAAAAACTAGATAGGGAACATAGAATTCCTCCAAATCGAGGACGTGGAGGAATTTGCCAACAACGTGGAGGCAGTATTGCCACGTTGTATAGCAATGCCGATACCAATCTTTGACCTAGATGAAGGCTAGCCCTCTGATCACGGGAAGAGTCTCTAAGACGTCTTGATATATGGTTGAAAAATGCACGAGCAGAATATTAAGATATAACGCATTAAAGTTATGGAGTGTGAGTGTGGACGTAGGTGTAAAACTTACCTATCTTAGCGTGACGTCATTCGATTTTGCTTGGACGTACCGACGTCCTTATTTTTAATTTATTTATAGAACGGAAAAACAAAAGAAGTGTCGTCATCCCTATTCACACAAAGATCGATACAACAGCGCCTTTATAAAATCGAGACCAATACAATAGAGCTTTAAACACGCTTAGGTGGTTCGTGCAAAACGCTAGTCAGAAGCCGCTCTTCGTCAAGTGGTTTAACGATTCTTGCAGGATGAGCAACGGTCTGGAGCTAGCCCAGTTTACAGCTCACTTATGGCTATTGACTGGACGCCTTGTGATTTACAATACAGCAAATAGCTTTGTATTACATCGTAGGTATAATATTACAGAAAAAGTGCTCAAATAATTACGCTTTATATTTGTTTTTTACAATCACTTTCAAATACTTACTATCGTGTTTGAAATAATTTTACTAAACATACTTCAGCCACGATTTTAATCAAAACTTCCTCCGTCATATAACTTGACAGCTTTTCATTTGTTTGCGCCGAAAATGAGCTTGTGTGCATGACTTGTGTTTTCTCTGTAATTTAATAAAGTACCTACCTAAAACAAAATAACTACGTACCTACTACGTCTCAGCAACATATTTTTTGTGGTAAGCCAGTCGTAAATCAGTATTAAGGGTTTCTGCACACGAGCCGCAGGGCGGCGATAGCCACTTTCGTGCATTTTTACAACACGTATCCGATTCGAACACTAAGTAACATGCAATGCAGTAGTAAGTAATTGTATTTGATTTTCCTTACAGTGTATCCAATTGTTCTAAGTATTCTAAATATATCATGCTACCAAATCGTTCAGAGCTAGAGCCCAAACAAAGCTGAAGAGTTTGTTTGGTACAATGCGTTAATTTCACGGAATGTCCAGTACTTTTTTAAAATTTTAGATTTATTTTCTATAAATGTAGGGCATGCGGGCAAAGCCGCGGGCGTACAGCTAGGCTTGTAATATAAGACCTGTATCTACCACCTCTATCTACACTTAGGTGATATAAGTATGAAAATACCAGAGCAAAAGTTTAACGTAATTCTCGTCAATATCAATGTTTTTTCCCATGAGGGCTTGAAAGGCTAATCGATTTATCATCGATGTTTGGCATCGATTAATGGCTGAATGGATTAGGCGATGCCCATTGGTATTTCTACTAAGTATATCAAATCAATCAATTTTATTTAGCCCGGATCATTGAATAGAATGGTCTTCGAGTCGACGTCTATCGATTGGTGTGGTGACACTAAGACCGTTTGTCCACCTCCGCACGCCTTCACCAAAACGTTAATGTTAACGAAAGTACAGTCGATATCATGATGACGCGACGGACTTGGGGTGTATGGTTCTCGTTTACGTACCGATAAGTAACAGAAGCAGTGGATGAAAGACCTAACTCACACGTGTAACTGATAGAGCGGAAAAAAGAGCTTAAAACAAACACTTTACACGCCACGTTCAAACCATTTCGGCCATCAGATATGTCAATCAGAAAGTAACGCAAAAATGTGCTCACGTACTTACGTTTTTATTTTCGTTTTTACTTTTTCGGTGAAAACTGGCGGCTGTTGTGGTTGACAATGTTGAATTGACGGTAGTTACACTTTGTATTCATATTTTGATATTTTTGTTATTGAACGTACGTACGTACCTACTTTATTAGTCTGCTGGTGTTCATAGGAGTGTTAAGACACTGCTTGACGTTTGCGTGGATTTTTATCAAGATCACAATGAGAGATAATACTAAACACGGTATATATATTTATATGGTACCCACTTACTTATTTATTGTTGCGGCTAAGTTTTGAAACGTGACTGAGAATTTCTTTTCGAAAAAGTGCTGCAACAGCATAGCACAGGCGCCGCCGTTCCGCCGCGGGTGGCATGTCGCTGGCGATCTCGTGCCGTAAACAAGTAATTTGAAATGAGCAATTTAATGGCAAGATACTGGATATTGATGATGCTCTTTTATAGCAAACGAATAGACAATAAACCATTCAAACAGTCGTAATTGAGTATAGAGAAGAATACTAACGTGTTTTCTTTAACGAATAAGTACAAGCTGCTTTCGAGGATTTGAATTATTTTCCAATCTCATCAATATTTTCAACCTTATCAGTTGAAGTTGACGTCATTGACGTGATTTCACCAATATCTAGGAAAACCCAACTCCTATTGTTTAATTAGTTGGACTGCTTGAAGTTTTAATGAGTTTTAGCACTCGGGTTTATAATATTGTTGCCATTATATTGGCAATAGGTTGTAAACTTTAGTAATAGTTCTAGTTAATCAGTTTTGTTTGTTGGTCGTGATAGATTTAACGATCAAAATCCACTTTATTTTTATAACTTGTTTACATTTTTCTTAACAAATTCATTTAATTAGGTAGTGCCTAGAGTAAAACACAAATATGTAACTACAAGCGATACGGTGCAAGCGGCTAAACAAAACAATTTTACCTTATTGGATAAAATTAGGGGCACAATTGACTCCAAAATACATAAAAGAAATGAGTGTAGGGGAAGCCATGACATTATCTATACTTACCTATCTCTACATACTTTTTATGGTTTTAATCTAAGTACTAGGTATGCAAGGAAAAGTAAGCCTTTTTAACTTTCTTCTATGTTATTTAGTAGGATAACCGCAATAACCGAGTGTAGTAATGTGCCATACCCTTCTCCAATGACGCAAGGCCTACATAAAAGGATTATTTCGCCGTCACGACTTTTGTTCAGTTCGTTAAATATATTACGTCCTTTACCTGATTAAGTTCATCAATAAAACTACGAATTGACTGTTTGAGTATTCATAAAACTTTTCAAATAGAGTAGGTAACACACCATGTCGTAGCGGTATCGAGTTCGGATTTGAAATTATGTGTTGGTTTCAGTTCTTGGTCGACCACGCACATCCTTTTGTGTTAATCGGTTTATTGCCGCTGCTTAATAAGGGCGGTGAAATATTTTTTTTTTGAAGAAATCGGCATGTTTTAGAACTAAACATAATATAGTTAAAGATATTTGTACCGAAAAACAGAACTTAAATTTATTTAACCTTTCTTCTGTTACTTTGTCAAAATGTCGCTTAGATCAAATAGACTTGGAGCCTCGACGATATGAAGATAAGTGATACTTGAAGCACTTGTCTAGCGTAAGTAGATTAAGACCTAAACTCTCTCACCTTAAGTTAGTTGGCAGAAGACCCTGTGCTGTAACACGCTAATACGTAAATAGAGGTAAATATCGCCCACGTTCGTGACGATTTATAGCACTATTAACTAGTCTGTGGATATAGTTCGTTATATTTAGGCCCCTCGCGGAATACGAGTAGCAAGCATACCTACCGTTAACCGGGCATAATTACTAATTCCGAGTAGCTACTAATAATACTCTGTTAGAAGATAAATTCCTTAATATTTAGTTATTATTGCTTGATACGTTATTCAAACCAGTACCTTCTACTTACATAATACTACGACCAGTGCCTTAATTCATGTATCTTCTTGACGTGCCGATCAAGTTGCGGTACAGTTGCGATCATTTTGCGGTGCGGTTGAAATTAAGTTTTCGTCTTGTGCAAAATGTTATTCTTATAATTGTTTAGTTGTCATATCTCGCGTGATACGAACTTGACGCGAGCGTATTTGACAACGGTTGTCAAAATTACGAGAATATGATTAGGGCTGCTTTGATCGAAATTTAACTGCAACTAAACTTATTTAATTTCGTGAATTAGCCTACAGACCAGCCATTGCTTGCAATCAAACTTAAAGGCGATATTGTATTAGGTATTAAATATCTTTAGATAAATTATTTGTTCAAAATACTACTAGTAGGTATCCAGTTGTATATAACAGTTTTGTGGGGCAATGGAATATTGTAATTTTGTGAAATCTAATAATAAAGATACATTCATACATACGGATCATTAGGAAATAATTTAGCATCTAGGCGCGGACTTAACCAAAATAATGCGAGAATCAGCGGATATACCAATGTTTGATGCTGAGATAAAAAGGTTAGGATTATACCCTCTGAAGCTATACGAAAAGACTAGGCTAGACTTTGCGCCGCTATTTACTACCACCTAGCTTAATCTCAACGAGGCGAGGTACAGCTTACATCTCCACCTCGATCGTGCCACGGTAGTGATCTCGATACAAATATGAAACATCTCCGCTCGCTGGTGTCAACTAAAACTGAGTGGCGTAGATAAGTTTGTTTTAAAGCATATTACTTATCTCAGCTTTGGTGGAATCCAGGAACCCTTTTTCTTCCTTTCCCTTCTTTTTGCTCTTATCTCGAACGAGACATATGTCGAACAAAAGGGCTGCTGTCGATTGAAAACTAATTTTCGTATTTTTAGAATTTTACATTATATATGTCTATTTCTCGACGCATAACATGTAACGAGTAGTCTATAGTCATCATCATCATCAGCCTGGGGACGTCCTCAGCTGGATATATGTCTCCCCATTAGAATGCCACAGCGATCGGTTGTAGGCGTTAGCATCCACCGGATTCCCGCAATTTTAACTTTGTCATCAGTCCACTTTGTACCACATACTACTAAGAGAACCTCTTTGTACCGGGCTGGCCGACACTGCGACCGTTGCGTGTTCTCCACTGTAGAACCTTTATACCCTAGCGGTTATTGGTTCTACAAGTGATGTGGCCTGCCTACGGACTTCAACTTGCTCACTTTGATCGCTATGTCTGTGACTTTAGTTCTTCTGCCTCTAGTATATAGCTTCATTACAATTGATATCCGCTATTTTTATCGACATCGTCGGGTTTGAGATTATAAATTTCTAAAGCGCGAGAATCGGGGTCCGCTTAGATAAACGTTTACGGTCTTATTCATAAAAATCTTATAAGAATTTAAAATGTACTTTGTCTCTTTTTTACTAGTATGAATATCAAGATGAATGACAAAGACAAACAAATTATAACCTATTTTAGCAATAATGAGCGTTTTATAAGACGTTTATGAAGACGGGGGTTAGTATATGAGTAATATAGTTTAGCAGCATTTTTATCAATCACAGAATGAAAAAAACGCTTGCATATTTAATATGCAAATTAGTGCATACGTCTCTATTCACTTGATAAAGGAACGGTGCAATTAATAAATGCCGTTAATGCATTGAAACCATTACCTACATACTCGTCTGCTCACCACAATTTTCATGGCTATACGACGTTTATTGGTGTTCCCTTAAATGGCTACTTTATCGTATCATAGGTACTGCTACGTCATGACTTAGGGGAGAGTGTGTTGAAGGAGCCAGGGTTTGAAAGAGCCGTTATGATTTAAACTCACAAAAATAACCAATTTTGTTTTTGTAGAACCGTCATATTTTTGTGAGTAATAGCTATCCAGTGAAGCTTGGTAAAAAAATAAATTAAACTATATCTTATATCTTTAAATGAGCAATTCTTATAGTATTGTCTTAGATTTACGCGAATATCACACATTGAAATAAAATTACCTTTTAACGGATTTTATCGCGGTTTATTTTTGATTTTAGATCCCGACGTTTCAAAGTCTTTTCAGACTTCATGTTCACTGGGTGGACTGAGGTATTTGACGTCCAAAAATATTAATCACAATTATTACTGACTACCTTCAAACATTAATATTTAAAAATTCATTTAAAAAAAAAATACCGAGCAAAGCTCGGTCATCCAGATATATATTTAAGCAAGTTAGAAATAAATCATATCGGCACTTTCAAAGCCTGGCTCTTTCATACACACTCACCCCTACTAGTAAAATAAAGGGAGTTGTTCATATATTATGTAATGTCACCTTCAATAATAAATCCTACAAAAAATAAAAAGACAATAAACATGAATTAGGCGTGGTAACCAGAATTGTGTAATCTGTTAATGCAATCTTTATTACTATGGTGTGTAATATACAGGTAAGTGTATCTACTTTCAACGACGTTTTAAAAGCTGTAACAGCTGCGGGAAAATTTTATGTGAATTTTGCAATCTCTTTTAAGTAGGTTGTTACTCGGCCTCTTGTAAATATATTTCCTGGAATATAATTATTCAAAAAAAGAACCATGTGGCGAATATGTCACAGACACTCGTAGTCATATAACTACAAAATTTAAGAAATTGAAGTTTACTTTTTTACCCATTTAGTACGTTACTCTGTTTTATAGAAATAATAATTATTAACTATGTATTTGGTTAATCCATTGCTTTCAACCCCTACTTACTTCTCATAAGAAACTTATGATCAAAAATGCTGGAAGAAAGGTCTTTTATATCTATTCCGAAGTTTGTATGTTGGTATACAACAAGGCTTCTAACTGTTAATAATTTTTTTACCGTTCGATCGACCCTTATTTACACCGGCTAGACTCAGGCTCAGGCTATGGTGACCGGTTAAGATAGGCAGTGTGCTTGGTAGTATAAAAAAATCCAATCCCTTTGATTTAGGCTCTGTGTACATGAGTCAGTCAAGACAGAATTAAAATAGTCGACGGTCCGTTGAATTTCCAGCGATCGTACAGCTACTGCGTGCGTCGCTACTACGGGCGGTCCCAATAGTATTTCGTAGCAGTTCAGTGCTACGACGTAGAGCACACGTAGCATTTTATATAAGTGCAAAATATGCCAGTGATTGTTTACTACAAGGGTGTTAAATACAAACAACAAACAACAACAAACAAAAAAAATATTTTCGATTTCGGAGTATGCACCAATGATATGTCGCAGTAAGATAGATCAAGCCGTAATATAGTTATATCCCTAGGGATATATAATTATATACCGTAACATAGTTATACGAAAACGATTCATTACTATCTCACTAGGAATATAGTTATAAAACGGTCCAAGTTTAGTGATATACTTATATTACTAGATTAAGTTTAGTGAAATAGCTACGTACTTACCTAAATAACTAATTCAATTCAATGAAAGGGAAGTCTTTGAAGCCACTTATCATTGACCCATCTTTATCACTTACCTATCAAATTACTTTCAATGTTCATATTTAGATCTACAAAATATTTCTAAGACAGCTTTGAGAAGGTTTTCCAACTGCCGCAAAATGTTATCTGACATAAATCTAAATTGATCGTTAAAATATTAAAGGAGAAATAGGACAGGGACCACAGAAGTATTATTGCGAAGCAATTTTGAAGTTAGCCTGTGCAAGATATATTACAATTGTGAGAAAAAGCTATTACCTGCAATGTTACCTGAAACTATATACTATATATTACTTTATACTTACGTGGTAACTTTAACTCCAGTCCACTTTTAATTATTGTTTACTCTAAACAATACAAGTCGAGGTTTCTTGTTGTTTAAAACTCACTTGAAACATTTTTTCTAATGCGTTAACTTTTTTCAAATTTCATTTAATAACAATTTCCTTGGCGCCAGTAGCTTTTCCCACGTTAAATACCCGATTTTAACTAATTATTCCTCATCAACCCTTTAATGAAGGAATTTCCTTCCTACTTGCTCAACAGATCGCGCCTACTTATAATCTACATTTTTTTTCCAATTTAATGTTTCTAGATCGAATTGTTTCCCAAATTGCATCAAACAATTTGTGAGTAAATAAATAATTTTCGTTTTACATATTTAGAAATATTTGATGTAACGTAGGTAATGTTGGTTTGTAATGAACTGCTTATCATTACATCTTCAAAGCACTTCGGGTCTCAAGCGGGACGGTTAATTCAGAGGTTTTCAAACTGGGAAATAAGTTTCAAGTTTCACAAATCTCCTCACACCTAAGCTGTTGGCCGTGTAACCACTTCATACCTACCAACGTATAATATAATATGTAAATGTGTTTTACATAACCCCGCTCTGTTATATTTGATTTGTAATTTAAATACGAAACGATGGTATTGAAGGTATACACAAGCGGGCCTCGCTTCACTTAGTTAATTGCAAAATTATAACCTTATGACTCAGACGTTCTAGATCTAGACCAAAATATTAATCCCTACTTCTTATTATGAATGCGAAAGTTGTTCTGTCTATCTGTCACGATTTCACGCTTTGAGACCTTGAGAAGGACATAGGATAGTTTTAATCCGACTGCGTAAAAAGAGGTTCCTGGTTTTGTGTTATAAGGCGATAAATTAATAGACACGAACGCCATCGGAGCTGCGGTCGGAAAGCTAGTAAGCTATACGTATGCAAAATTTTATCCAAATACAGAGCAGTAAACTTCCATAACTATCGATGTTTACAAACTTTCACATATAAAAAGTACTAGGTTATTTTGCCTGCAATTACAAAACTTGCAGCAAATGTTTTTTGATTTCATTACGTGAGTTAGTTCTTCGTCTGATATTGTTCGAGCTAGAACCAACACGTTCGTGGTTTGCAGTTAAGCACACATGGTATCAACGAAGTTTTATGATTAAACAGCGACCTGCCGTCGCTTCGTGAGGGCGCAACAGGGTCTTGCACTTATTACAAGGATGTGAAAAAGCCTTCTGAGACACATTCCCCAAGATCTTGATTTAAAGGATTTTTATGACGCCCAACCTAGTGTTTTATTTAGCTTACCCTGTTTGTTTGTTTAGGCCAAATCTATTAATTAAGATTTGACCACCTTTCTGTAGAGCAATTGATCTGACATTTTGTACGCACCTTGAAAATCGGTGACAGTAAAATAATACCTTGCTTTTCAACGTTCTTATAAATCCAAGATGGCCGCTGGCACAAGATTGCGGATCACCAATTTTCTTGCAAACATTATGAGTATCAAATGAAAAATCTTGACTTTGAAAATTCATTAAATATAAATCCAAGATGGCCGCTAGTATAAAATGGCGTATTATTAAAAAAAACGAATTCTAAAAAGTACAAATCTTTAGTACATTTTAATAAAACCTTTTATCCTAAAAACTTTTTTTAGGAGTTATTAATGTTAGAATTTGGTTTATTTACGTTGCATTTTCTTGTATTTATTACTTATTGTATGTCTTATTTTAAATGTAATGTAAATAACAATAAGAAAAGTCGATGATAATTTAAAGTTGCAGGTAATAACATCTGTTAACATGAATAAATAAATTATCTCCATAAAAATAAGGAAATTCTCACTTTCTCACAAATTCTCACATCAGTTGTTCGAGGTTATGTCCATCGTTCCTGGCTATATGACCAAAAATCTCCGGAACTCTCCGTAAACATATAGTAGATAGCCTGGTTTTGACTGAATGGACTTGTATATAGGTATAGCTATGGTCAATTACAATACAATGTTTAGTGTAACGATACTATGTACAATTGAATAGAGTGCTAATAGAATTTTACTAATAATATTGTGATGTACTTAGGTCACCATGCCGATCATCCAGTCTTGCTGCTGCTGGAGAAGTCTTCGCAAAGGTTGCTATGCGTCGGCTATCTACACATTGGTAAATCATTTTTTATTTTTTTCTCTTTCTTATGTACCTATGTATCTTCTCTGTAAGAATTAAAGACCCGCATTAGCAATTGCATCATAGGCAACTTCTTAGGCTTTTGTTTAAGTGGCAATTTTGAGCAGTGGTGGCCGCAGCGGTATCCGGTAGCGGCGCCTTTGAAATATAGGGTTGCGTGTCGTACCCAGTGGCCACACAATTTTGTGTGAATCTTGATCAGCTTTGCTCAATATTGGTGAAGGAAAATATCGCGAGGATACCTGCACGCCTAAGAACTAATCATTGAAGGACATAATGTGACGTCTACTAACTTGTACTTGGTCATCGTGTGTAGATTAAGGCCTAAACTCTCTCAACTCGGAAGATAGTTATGACAGACCCGTGCCGAGCTGTGGGACACTAAAATGGGTCGAAGCGAATTGATAGCGATTGTAGCTGGAACTATCTGATAATATGTCAAAGTCAAAATCAATCCATTTTCCTTACTGATATTACAATGCAAAAGTAACTGTTGGTCTGTCTGTCGCACATTCACACCAAAACTACTCAACCAATTTGGATTAAATTCAGTTTGTAGATAGTTTGAGACCGGGGAAGGAGATGGGATAGTATTTATCCGACTGCTAAAAAGAGGTTAACGGTTTATCGTGATAAATGACATACGCGTGGACAGAGCCGCGGAAACCCAGTTTTCACAACAAAGTATATTACGTGCCTACCGTATATATTATAAAATCTATATTTTATATCGTAAATGTTATAAAATCTCTAAGTGTACTATACTCGAACCGTCTTTCCAGTCATGTAGTTCTGTACCTGTGTGTAGGTAGTTGGAATCAATTCAAGCTGTGTTGAAAGCATATATAAACACTAATAGGAACGACTAAGAACTGATGAAATAGATGAGTAGGTACCTATTATAGATAGACGTACGTATCTGTATGTCTATTTTATTGCTTAATGAAATATTGATTTTTATGCGGTTTTCATTATTTAAAAGCTTAAGTGATCAAGATCGTTTATAGCGGTTTCATAAAAAAAATAATTTATTGTCATGAATCAATAAAAACACCTCCACAAGGCATAGTAAAACTTTATGGACATGAACTAGCTTGACTACGATAAAACAAAAGTTAGCGTGGCAATGTTCTCCGTCCCAAGATAGATCAATGATTTTTCGAACATCGCCTTGAATCTTGTTATTTTTGTGTTTGTTATTTTATGTAATGCTGTTTGTCGCCTTTCGCAGGTCTATTTCTCAGTGACTATTGTCACAATGGGCCACTTCATCGAAATGGAACAGCGATATCTGAACGGCGATATGATGGAACCTGAGTCGGAAAGCTTTTTGGAACCTGAAAAAATTACTCCAAGTATGTATGAATAATTTATTAATGCTCTTATTGTACCAATGTTTAACTATATTGTGATTATAAAAAGCGAAAATGTCGGATACAATACCAGTCTTCAAGTTGGTTCATTAACTTTAGTTCCTTTACTAGTTTACGACTGATACGAACGAGTGACTAGCCAATGACGTCGCCATTCGCAGAAACACGAACAACTGTTACTGCAGTTTACGGATAAAGCTATTTTAGTCACTTTGACTTTGTAGAAGAGATCAAATAAAACCGAGCTCTTATCTTCATAGCGCTCACTCCTTTAAAGGCCCTTATTAAAGGCATACGTGAAAACAGAGGTCAATATTAACCACTTTCCCCCCGGGTACAATTCGCATCGAGCTACTACCAAGACTTATCTATATTAGAAACGCTTTGCTTGTCCCGGGATTCGAACCGAGGTCCTCACGGTTCTCTGGCGAACGCTTTTACTACTGGTCTAACGAATCAGTTATTATTAAGCAGTCTTAGCTTCATGAAAGGAAATAAACGACTACTGTTTAATTATTTTTGAATCAACGACACCGTTAACACAGTTGTTCATAATATCACAGATTCTTTATCATAATACTAAACACCAGTTACCTACAGTTCAGTTAGATTGGCTTTGTTATGCGGTTGTAATAACTAAGCGACAGGATGCTCAGTTGATTTTTGGTCGCACTAATTGCAAATCCACTCGATATCCAATTAATAATGCTTCGGTGACTTTGCCTCCATTTCATTCCGCTAGTATGCGCTTCTGTTCATGGTTATTTTACTTACGTACGAGGAAAATAAAAGGTTGCTGAAAACTAGATTGGAAAATGGGGGTAAATTGATAAATTGGCCCTTAGCACTGGCCAGCTGCTGCTCTTTGAGTGGAAACTGAAAAGATTGACAAAACCTAATGTCCGGGCAAAATATTATTTCATTTTGCATAGACATCCGGTTTCGAGTACAATTTTATCTACGTCACTTTTACTTAAACTGTTTTAAATAATCAAAAACACTATGGCATAACATTTAATAAAATTACAACTAAACTGATAAAAAAAAATACTTTGCCCGCAAGTTCTATAAAGTGAAATTCAAACAAAGAATCTTCACAAAGGGCTAAGATATTTATGCCATTACTTTCACGTAACCCCTGTTATTACCTCTTTCAACCTCATATAGGGAGTTCTAACACAATATAGCAGGTCAATGTACCCGAACAAGGTGTAAAACATCGTATGTAGAACTAACATTCGTGACTGCCCAAGGTCGGAAAAAACAATTTATCTATTTTATTTTTTAAAACAGGCAGTTCGAAATTGATTAAACAATTGATTAAAATATTTTTATTTTGTTTTTATAATTGCTTATTTTAAACCACTCATCGATACATTGTATTAAATGAAGTCGCTTTTGCTGTCTGTTAGCGATAAACTCAAAAAACTATCGATCGGATTTACATACGGTTTCATCAACAGACAGAGTAATCTACGAGAAGGTTTGGGTGCATAATTTGTACCTACCTGTGCAAAACCTGTCTTTAGTTTCAATTAAATCTGTCTTAATCTATTATAATATTTCATTTCCGATTTGCCTTAATAAATATTGACAATAATCGACCAATCCATAAATATTTATAGCATATTGTGTATCTCTAATCAACATTAAATGCTTCAAAAACATTACATACACCATTAGCACACCAAAAATACAACGCTTCGACTATATCGAAAGACAAGAGTAAAAGGAATACCCACAATTCCATTTTCCCATCTGGAAAAAGTGGAACATATAAAACGATTATGTAAAGGATCCATTCTCATATTCTATTCAGGTAACAATAATTCTTAGATTTTAATGCCAAATACAAAAATATTTTTTAACATTAAGTAAAACAGACTTCAAGCAGGAAACTAAAATGTCAAAATACGAATTACTTTAAGATAAGTAAATAAATTTTAACTATTTTAGTTTCCTTTTAGAATTCAGTTTTATTTTTTTGATAATTTACTTTTTATTTTACCATTTTTAGTGATAACTTAGATGGGGCAAAGTTCTAATTTATAGAAATGTAGAATTTATCGTATCCATCATCAGATCGACTCCAGACCTTTAGGAGTAGTAGTGCTTTGAAATATTTAATGAAAAAATTAAAAAAAGCGCTAGTCGCTCCTGTTATTTTCGATGGTTCCCCTCGATTTCTCAGGAAAAACATCATCAGATTCTACTTTCCTGATCATGGTACTACCCTTGAGATACAAAGATAGAATCATTAAAATCGATTCACATAAAAATCATATAAATTTCAGGGTTACCCGCGATTTTTCTTGGTATTCCAACATCAGATCCTGACATGGTGCCAATGGGACAATTGCAGCAGTATAATACTCTTTGAAATAAAAAAATAATTTTGAAATTCGGTCCACAAATGGGGGAGATATCCATGTACATACATAGAAATACATACAGTAAAACATATAACCTCCTCCTTTTCGGAAGTCGGATAACAATAGGCTCTAATTGATTTATTACAAATATTTAAAAAGCCTTAATAGAAAGTAGTTCTAAACATTGTTATTTTTTCTTACGTTTTTAACATTGTTTAAAATTACCATACATATGCGTCTTTAAACGAAATTAAAATAATAATAATAAAAACACAGGATTACTAACTACTGGTGTTTTTGATTGTGATGTTTTAAACATGTCAACCCTGTTAATGCCCCGTTTACCTTATTCCAGTAACATTCCAGTCACTGCCACTGGATTAGTGAAAACTGGCTCTAAGATGTACCCATTAATAATAATAATAATATAATATCGTCGGACATTAACACACACTGCCATCTGATCCCAAACTAAGCTTGTGCTATGGAAACCAGATAACGGGTAATATATATATATACTACATATAATACTTTTCTTTTGTAAATACATACTTAAACATAGATAATTTACACCCAGACTCAAGACAAACAGACGTGTTCATGACCAAAAAAACCTGCGGCGGCGTGGAAAGCAAGTATCTTACCGACCACGCCACCGGCCAGTCATTTCAGTAAGCAATCTAGTGCAGTGACTGGATTCAACTACCATTGATTGAAAGATAGAAATAATATTTTATTATAATGATACAACCCAGTCCTGCACTGAAGTTAATTGTTTGCTCGATTACTGAAATGAAATAACGTAAAATAGTCATAACACGCACGCTTCGCTATGGATCCGAAATAAAACCGTTGCAGTGTTACAACTGATTATAATTAGTTATCTAGAACAAATATAATAATTAATAGCTCTTCTCGATATGTATTGGTATTAAAAATAAAAATAAAACATATAAATAATCAAATAACTCCGATATACAGTAAGAAATATAAACCTACATCGACCTTCACCGAGCTAATAATAGAAAGAAACGTACCTATAATACATTTAGCATATTCAAAAATATATTCGGCTGAGAAAATTCTGGACAGACTATTTTTAGTCATTTTATGATATAAAAAATTATAAGTAATATAAATTATAATAAGTGTCAATTTTATGCTATTATAAATTAGCGCATCGCCTCAGCTTCGCACAGGGACAGAAGCAAATACTTGAAATATGAAAAGATTATACAAAGGTACACATAGTGGAAAAATTCAATGGGTCTTATATTAAACCCCTAGATTATTTTACTCAGATAATTTACCTATAGACTAAACTTTTCATCTCTTTGCATTCAATATGCTTGTGCCATATTTCATAGAGTACCTATTTTTATTATTTTGTGGCACTATTTTGTTATAGTTATTGGTACCACCTGAGCTTATTTATAGTGTTTATTTTTAACATAATCCTGTTAATGGCAAACGTATGTTCTAAAATTTGTGAATAGACTAAAATATTTAAAAAACCGGTTAAGTGCAAGTCGGACCCACACATAGAGGGACCCGTACCGTTTTTAAGAGGTATTTTTTCATTTTACATACTTGTCTCATTAACCTATACTTAAAGGTATCTAAGCCCGTAAGCCGTGAAGGATTTCCTTTTAAGTTCAACATTTAAACTACCTTGTTTACTTCAGAACCCTAAAAAAGACTTGATGTAGTGTCATTTTAGGTCCCCTGGATTACTCCTTGTAAAGTTAGGTAATATTTATCTTAAGACGATTAAAGGAAAAAGATACCATTTTTATCCTTTAAGACGCTTTCAAATTCGATCACGTACATAAATATTCCCAATTGGTAACTCAGTCACATCGAACGGAACGTTTCCAAGAGGTTTTCAATGAGATACGTAGGCTCGTGTGATGTGGTTTAAGGAATTCGTCCTTATTTAGGTAACACTTGACGAGCCCATAAACCGTTAAGAGCCGTTATGGGCGTTTAATCGGTTTGAGTAATAAATTGGGAATATAGGTATCTACATCCGAGTAGGTTTACTTAGGTTATAAATAGTCACATAGATTATTAGAAATTGCGAAAAAACATGTGTATGGGTTATGATTTTTGAGTGTATGAGTAGCTATGTTTAATTACATTTACTAAAATTTGCACATTAAAATTTGGTATATTTAAATTTGTTAGGCACGCTTGATAGATTTTAACTTGAGAGATTTGTATTAATTGGCAGAGCGACAATGGGTACCTATTATAAATTAGACATTTTTGGGATTACAATTTGTTTTTAATAACCGACTTCCAAAAAAAGGAGCAGGTTATACATTCAAGTGTATGTATTTTTTTATGTATGTGCAGCGATTTCTCCCCCATTTGTGGACCGATTCTCAATTTTTTTTTATTTGAAAAAATATACCTACTTCTGTGGTAGTCCTATTGGCACCATGTCAGGATCTGAGGATGGAATCCCAGGAAAATAGAGGGTAACTATGAAATTTACGTGTTTTTTATGTGTTTGCGAATAATTTCGTCGGTTATGAACCCATTTTGATGATTCTTTTTTTTTGTTCAAAAGTGATATCCCTAGACTAGTAACATGATAAGGAAACCAAGATCTGAAGATGTTATCCCACAGAAGTCAAGGGAAACAATCGAAAATCGTAGCGGCGGTTGGTTCTTTCCGTAATTTCTTCAATAAATATTTAAAAGCACTACTATTTAATGAAGGTCTGGAGTCGATCTGATGATACAGCTAAAACAGTCGAGAGAACTCCTCAATGATTTAGCAAATACCTGATGTTTGGGCTTGATTAACCTTTATTAACAAGAACTAGGATACACCTAGATGTGTAGTGTCTGTCATTAGGGGTCTGATGATGAATGGGCAGCCAAGGGAACTCCTCAACGATTATAGTAGATACCTTGTATAGATAAGAAATTTGTACTTTTGTAACTTTGGGTTATCACTAAAAATTGTAAAATAAAAATAATTTTTAACAAAAAATAAATCAATTTTATTTAATTTAATATCATATCATAATACAAATTGAAGCTTCTTCCGCTGTCTGTTCGTGATACCCACGAATACTGAACGATTTTCAGGCGGTTTTCAGCGGTAGACAGTGTGATCCACGAAGAAGGTTTAGGTGTACAATTTGTACCCGTACAAAACCGGAGCAGGTCTTTAGTTAACTTTTAAATTAAAATCTTCATACGTATTCTTACAATAACTTGACATGCTAACAATATCTCCTTCCAATCATGTGTCACCAGTCGAACGAAACACCTGTGCCTATAATAAAATGTTATTCGTATAAGTCGAATCGTCCTTTTTGTTTACTAATAGAAAACTCGCAGTAATAGTTCAACCGAGCGCCGTGGGTTTAATTAAATTTTGGTAGAAAAATCATTTAAGAAAATCATGACCTCGCCAAAAAAGGTTTTACTTAAAATTGAATCAAAGTCAGCGAAGTTCGTTGTGAAGTAGATAAAGTTACTCTTCAGTTAATTGTCGAGAGCAAGAAACCACAGTCGAAAGTCTACAAATGTTTTTGTATTCAACATTTTACGTAAACTCTACTAATAATGCAAGGTGACTAAAGGTCGTAGCACATATAATAACTTGGAAACGGATCGGAACCATATCGCCTATTACTTTGCCGCTAACCAGCCGTCGACTAGGCTACGGCTAGGCGACGACGCACCGACTGCTGGTTGACGGCTAGGCGGTACCAGTTTATTGACATCACGTACGGCAACGCAGGCCGCAAGAGAGGCGCATGCACAAAGAGACGTAAGAGCAGGAACTGCAAGTCGGTCACGCACCGCACTGCAGTTCGTAAACTTGATCCTAGGCTAGGCGATTACGTTACGATTCTGATTAGTGCACGTTAGGAGTTTCATACAAATGATACTAGACTTCTCTAGTTGAAACGGTGACGAGCCCTTTCCCAGTTGGTATGTGTGCTGCGACCTTAAATTTTATTTTTTAGTGCGTATTGTGGATTATTCGTAAATATTGGACACGTATTTTTTCATCTTGTAGTTAATCTAATAATAAATGCGATTCACCGAACGAGTGTCGCGTGACGTCACATTCACAAAGCAGTTTTTAGCGTTTATGACGTAAAGAACTTCCACTCTTTAATTTTTAAAGAAGACAATAGAAATTTCATTTTCATACCCAGGAATCGCGCCATTCTCACTCTGCCGTGAATAACAGTGAAAATATTTATTTTGAAGTAAAAAAATTCAGGTAAAACTCTTTTTGAACTTTCGGAGATTTAATGAGCCAAAAAGTTGGAGTTATTCTTTAATCATTATGCAAAGTGTATTTAAAGCGTAGTCCGGTTATTCTTCCTGGGGTGATTCTAAAAGAGTACAATACAGGCATTAGCCCGCGTATTAGCATAAACAACTAGTTAATTATTTCTTTAGGTAATTAATACCGCTGCGTTGATCCCGTGATAAGCGTGTTTCTGTAATAATGGATGTTGCTAAAATTGCAACCTATTTTAGTCCAATGCTGGTCATAGTACTTCCAAAGCACGCCATTAAGCACGATCCGCGGCTTCTCTCATCCAGCTCTTACCAGCCACCTTGCAGCGATCGTCACTCCATCAGAGGTAGTCCTACGCTACGTTTACCAATCCGTGGTCTAACTCTGAAGAACTCGTTTACTCCAACACGCGTGTCAGTTCTGCGGTAGATATGCCCACGCCACAGCCTTTCAGCTTACTAATCCGGTGAGCTATGTCGATTACTCTGTTTCTCTTCAGATCACTTTATTGCGTACTGCTCCTTCAGAGAAACTCCGAACATAGCCCTTTCCATAGCTTGCTGAGCTATTTTAAATATAATTAGCAACATCGTTCGAATTGTGCCCGATGAGGAGTATGCTCGTCCCCATTACGTATGGAACCTTGTATGACAAGGTTCCATTCTAAGGCCGGAGAAATGTGTACGTCCAGATGTAAGTCCGCATGACTTACATCTGGACGTACAATTACTTACATGTTTTATAATAATATACATTTGTTACAGTTACGGTCTCCCTGAACATCACTCTACTGGCATGCAGCACCTTAGGACTGATATCTTGTGTTCTTCTCATATTTGGTGTATATAAGGCAAGTACCTAGATTATTTTGATATGTTTATGACATATTTGTTTGTTTTTTACATATCTGTAAGAGGACACCATAGCGGTGAAGTAATTGTGACTATCATGATAGCCTCACCTCTAATAGTCTTGTATTCTAGCTTAGAATCAAGAATGATATCGAATTATAGAAGTTAGGAGCAGCGATGGCGGTTGTTTTATCGCCGATACTCAGAGAAGGAAAATATGGTAAAGGAACCAGTGTCTAGTATTAATCATTCCCACTTTGGTAACATATTATGTGGTTTAAGGTCTAAACAGTAATAGTGTACAAATATCAAGCCCACCTAACCCAATAATTTTGCTACCATACACTGACCTATTTATAGACGCCACTCGCCTAACTTTTGTCTTACGTCGTACCACTATTTAACTTCTGACCACAACCTAATTTTGATTGGTTCATTCAGGATCAAGAACTTGAACGAATCAATCAAAATTAACTATCAACTCCGTTACCTCACCCACTTAGACGATTAGGTACAATTTAGCACAAGATTTGAATAATATGTTGCCCATTAGGTATCTAGTCGGCGCATGCATAGCATAATATGCTTAATAAGGTTAACTAAATTTTATATGCCAATTTTTTATATTAAGGCTGTCTTATTCGAGTAAAGTAGGCATTTAGTGGTCTTTCAATCGCGCGCGCAATAGCATGGTCCGTATTGCGACACAGTGTAGACACGTAGTAGGTAAGGTATTTTATGTCATGTTAGATATTATTTTCGTGGTCTAACTTCATTTACATTGATGATAAGTTTAGGAATACAGTTTAGTAAGGTAAATAAAATACAGAGTAAAAAAATACAAATTTATGTATTAGTTTTAAAACAATTTGGAATACACCTTGGCTTTCTACTATTTATCTACGAGTGTTATCTGTGAGTAAAAATTAATTCTTTACATCTGGTAATTGAAGTCAGTGCTAAATCCGTAGTATAGCTCGAAGTTTGTGATTGTGGCCGTTAAATGTTCATCTTCAGTTAATACAGGCGTGAGCGCTTTGTTATTAATCAATAAGATAAATCAATCAACTGGTAAATGTGTACTGGTAGGCTTCGGCCGTGGAAAGTAACCACCCACCAGACAAAACCGCACCGCCAAGCGGCCTTGCCGTGTTCCGGTGCGATGTCTGGTGACACCATTTCAGAGGGTGGGTTTAAATTATTACTCATTTTTGGATTTTAACCATATGGAGCCTGCCACTGCCACTTTCTCGCTGAAAATCACTCGTAATCACGAGTTAATCAGTATATTGGGCAGGCACGTCCCATCGTGGACTACATCATTGCTTAACATCAAGTTAAAAAGGCAAGAAAGAAAAGAAACATGTAAAATAAGGTTAACATTTCTAAAACTGCATGATGAGTAAGAGAAATTTTAGAAGAATTTTTCACAAATAAAAGTCATTATATGAGTATTAACAATAATAAAACCCTGTTATAAAGTAACCGCACCATTTTTGTCACCACTCCCTAATTTCTTCATTCTCGCCTCATTTTCCTTTCCCTATAAGTGCCTCTATCTCTTCTGTCTAACCGAGTGGTTTTATTACAACTTCTACGAGTTCGGTCCATCTTTAAAATAAAACTGAGCAGAGTGGGAATAAATATACTTACTATAGATGGAGTAATTAATTATTAATATATTTCAGTCAGAAGGCCACTCTTTTTCAAAAACAAAGGTCTCTGTCATTTACTCATGTACCTATTAAAAATCTCTGAAAGTACTAGACATAGGATGATAATATAAGGCAATGTAAGAAACTCGTGCACAAAGAGGTAGAATATCAGTAAAATTCACGGGGCGGAAAGCTATAGAATAGATGTATTTTAACTGTTATTTCTTTTTTTAATACTATAAAATTGAATAAAAGTATATGATAAAATCAAAGTATCAATCTAGTCCACTCCAAGTATGCTTTGAATTTAAGGGTAAGACGAGGATTTTTTAAATTTGCCACGGTTTTCGAGTGACTTCTTTTGTTTGCCAGACTATAGTAGGTATATTAAAAGCATAAACAACTTCATTCATCAACGTGGTTCTGAGTTTTAGAAATTGAGTATAACCATTTTATTTTTCTTCTTTTTACACCTACTGATGTTATTTATACTGTGGTAAGTACGTAGCGGAATAAAAGCGCGCGCTAGAGAAATTTGGCATAGGTCTCACCTCGGTAACGTCCCGCGGGACACTGGCGAGAGCCAAACGAATCAAAAATCACTAAAAAGATCGATTAAAAAAATTATAAATGCAGTAGGAAAAATCAATTCTGATATATCCCTAAAGGTACCTGTGAACTTTATTTTAAAAAGTAAAACATTATATTAAATCACTTATTTTGGAAATAAAACCGAAAAAAGAATATTAAATTACAGAAGAAGAGGTATCTTCATGAATTTATTCTATCGAGCCAACTTTATCAAATCGTGTTTCCAGTCCTCGTATTCCTTAGATTATATTCTCGACTATATGAATACATTTTTTTCAGATTTTTATTTTATTTATTTATTTATTTATTTGGCACGGTAACAAAATACAAAAACACAAATACTAAATTATTTTACAATAACAAATGATACTAAATTTGTATTTCAATGACAACCGAGCACAACATTCAAATAATCATATTAGTTAGTTATTTAAAAAAATAAATAAAAAAGAATATACTATTATGGTAGGTGTACACAACGAAAATTGACAACTTATAAACTTACTTTAAAGCCAAAAGCAGACTAACATTATTTGAACATTTAATACTTTTTAAAAATGACGTTAAATTTTGATGAAAGATATCAATGTCTATACATAAAATATTATATTGTCTACACATTCGAATTAAGGGACTATTATGAGATACATTATTCCTAGTTAGAGGTATATTGAAAAGATGCTGTCTACGGTCAGATTTTGGTGAACATCTCAATGAAACATGGCCTACCAGAACGTCCGAATCAAGGGTATGATTTAAAATTTTATGCAGCGTTAAGAGGTCACTAAGCTGTCGTCTCAAAAGGAGGGTATCCAAATTAAACCTTGCAAGCCTGTCATTATATGTAAGCAGAATTTTGCCCAGACCCAATTTATAGCTGAGGCTGCGAACAAACCGTCTCTGTATTGACTCAAGCCTGTTAATGTGATTATTATAACAGGGTGACCATATAGTGGAACAATATTCTAGAATACTTCTCACCAAAGAAATATACAGAATAATTATGCTGTTGCTTTTTTTGAAGGGTTTGGTGACTCGATTTACAAAACCCAAAGTTTTCCTAGCTTTTAAGAAGATTGATTCACAATGTGTTCTAAAAGAGAGTTTTGAGTCATACCAAACTCCCAAGTCACGCACTACGTTAACATGTTCCAATGGCTCGTTGTATATCTTATATGGAAAGACTGTTAAGTTTCTCTTTTTAGAAAATGTGATAACTTGACATTTATTGGTGTTTAATGACATATTATTTTTAGCACACCAATCAATTAAAATATTAATATCTGATTGAAGTGCAACGCAATCTGTAGTAGATTGAATGCTATTAAATAGTTTTATGTCGTCGGCAAATGCCAAGCAATTAGAATTAAATGAATCAAGCAAATCATTTATGAAAATTAAAAACAGAAGAGGCCCCAAATTTGATCCCTGAGGGACTCCAGAGTCTGCTGTAAACGGTGTAGATTCATAACCACCGATTGTTACTGTTTGGGAACGATTTTGCAAATATGAATTGAGCCAACGCAGAAGAGTGCCGTGTAGTCCTAGATGTTCGGCTTTGATACAAAGTATAGAATGATCAACACGATCAAATGCCTTTGCAAAATCGGTATAGACCGAATCTACTTGTCCCGATTGATCAAAGACTGTGTTTAAGTAATGCGAGTAACATAACAAGTTAGTAGTAGTGGACCTAGATTTCACAAATCCGTGCTGATTAGGGCTGAGGATTACTCGAAAGTGAGCATACAAATGTTCATACACCAAACCTTCAAAGATTTTAGCAAAACAGCTCAAAATGTTAACCGGTCTATAATTTGATACACATCTCCTGTCGCCTGATTTGTAAATTGGTACTATTTTTGAAGTTTTCCATAAATCCGGGAAAGTACCAGAGCTAAGAGACTTTTCAAAAATAATGCCTAAAGGTTTTATAAGAGCAGCCGCACAACGATGGACGAAAGCAGGGGGTATCCCATCAGGGCCCGCGCCTTTTCCTGTATCGATTGATTTGATGCGAGATTTTATATCCTCATTGGTAATGTGGATACAGGCTAAAGTGGAAGTATGTGGATCGAATGTAGGAGTATAATGTGACTGGCTTGGTTTATTGTAAACCGATTGAAAAAAACTTGAAAACAGGTTAGCGATGTTTGCACCACCTTCAACTGATTGACCTTCATAAAAAAGCTTGTCAGGGTAGTTATTAGTAACCTTTTTGGATTTGGTGTATCTCCAGAATGCCTTAATATCCTTGGTAAGGTTTTCCTCCGTACGATTAACGAGCTGTTTAAAACAACTATCTAATTCTTCCTTGCATCTAGCTCTAAGCATTGAAAATGTGTCAAAATCCCTAGGATTTTTGTATTTCTTAAATTTACGATGATAGCGGTCTTTTTCCCTTATCATTTTGATTAAGCATGGACTAAACCAGGGGGGATATTTTAAGTTTCTACGCTTGCCTTTGGGAGTATGTTTCTCAATGATCTCCCAAAGAATGTTGTAAAAATGCTGGACAAAGTCATTACAAGATAAATCCCTATATTGCTCCCAATTAACATCTTTTAGCTCAGATATACAGGCATCATAATCAGTTTAACGAAATAAAAGCCTACATGTTACAACTTCTTTCATAGTGTGAGATTTTTCTGCCTCTATGTCAATTTCCAATGGCGGATGGTGCTCATCGATTCGACTCATAGCTACGGTTTCAGTGACAGAAGACTTTAAATTCGAGCTTGCTAGGACAAGATCTAAAATTCTATTATTATAATTTAACACGGAATTGAATTGGACCACATCAGTGGTAGCCATAAATTCGGTCAGTAATGCTGACTTAACTTCACTGGTATGAGGAGGTAATCCATTAAGGGATACCCTCCAATCGATACTGCCCAGATTAAAATCACCTAATACCAGATGTTTGTCATCGGGACATAAAGACACTATTTTGGCGCAGTTATCTAAGAACTCTGAATAATGTTCACAAGTTAAATAAGAGGGAAGATAGGTGGTACATATATTTAACCAAAAATTACGTAGTTTAATACGAACCCAAAGATCCTCTACATTGGTGCTCCACTCATACTTATGTTCAGACAAAATCGTTCTTTTAACAGCAATTAGTATCCCTCCCTCATAATTTTTTTTATATTTCGCCATGAAGTCTTTAGTGCGGTCTCTACGGTAAACTACGTATCGCCTATCCACGATTTCAGCGCTATTAATATCATCATCAAGCCATGTTTCACTAAGACATATCACATCAAAATTGCTACTTAATATAGAATTACATAAATCACAGGTTTTAGTCCTAACACCACGTACATTCTGATAATATATAGTTAATTTAGTTAAAGAATCGAATTTTATTATAAAGAAGATATATTATTGATTTGAGGTTTTATGACATTCATTTCAGCGATAACAATGTCTGTTCATTCTTGACATAAATGGAGCGTGATGTCTTATCTTTACGCATAAATATATGGCCATTTCTGACCCAAACTTTGTAATTCAGTTCACGAGACTTGACGCGAGCTGCAGCATGCAATGCTTTATTAGCTGGGGACAGGTGCTCGCAGACGTAAACGGGTGATTTGTCGCCAGCGATACCAAGATGTGAAGTGTTAAGTTTATCATCTTGATTCATTTTGTTGAATCTTGTGACTGCAGAATAAAACTCATCACGGCATCGATTGCTTCTAAGTTTTACTACAATAGCGCGAGGTCTGTTGCCTGTTTTATTGATAGAAGCCACGCGGGTGCAGCTCATTATATCATTATCAGCCACTTTGTGCGAAACAGCCTTAGCTACCTGTTTTACTATACTGACAATATTTTCCGATCGATGTTCAGGTACACCTTGTATCTCGATATTCGAATCTCTCATATATTGCTCAACGGTGTTTAGGCGATCAGTGATGTTATTAATTGTTTCACGAAGCTGGGTACATTCTGTTCGCAAAGCTATGTTCTCCTTAGTTATAGCATTCAAATTATTTTTTATGTCATCGTACTGGTCGCTTACAAAGCCAACGGAACTCTGGAGTGCTTAGTTGATCTTTAATAGGATCCAAATTAGACATAAGCAGCTGATTGAATATAGATGGCAGTTCTGAACGTATAGCAGTGTGAATTTCCCTTTTAATCATTTCTGATATTTCATTGGTATTTAAATTATCTAATTTGGTGCTATCAGTTTCGATATCGGGCGGGCAGCTTACTTAGTTGGCTTGTTTTTCTACCGAACGCTTCGACGACCGCAGAGTAACATTTGCATCATAGGGAGATAGGTTCTCAAAGGAGTCACGTGACGATTCCGACTCCAAATGAAGTGAGGGAATATTCCCTCCGAAAGTGACAGCCGCGCGATCATGAACGGGTGTGTTGGTATTATCTCTCTTGGGACGCTTGGTAAGACATTCCGGACACCTCCAGTTCGATTTTCTGGTGGGGCTCATATCATAAAATTTTTTTGGTGTTAGATTACAGCACGTTAAGTCATAGTCCCTTTTACAATGCGGACATTTCATGTATTCCTTGGATTTAATTTGCCCATGGCATCCATTACAGGTTTTAATTTTTAGCGTAGACATGATTGAATATAAGTTTATGTTTTGCTGCACCACTTCAAGACAATTGCAATTAAATATTTCGAAAATCTTGAATAATTTTAGATTAAAACATTAACGACGGTAACTAAACAATCGTTGGCACTTATGTTTTTGTCCAAAATCTATACTTATTATATGTGGGGTAAGGTCGATAATCCTTTGCCAATTGTTTGTGGTTAAAAGTGAAAGTTAACACAGTACACTTGTAAAAACCAATCGTGCGAGACACTGGTACTCCGCGTTAATGTCCGTATGCGAGAGGTCTTGCTAGCTGGCCGTTCAGATCACAGCGACCAGTGACGTTAGACACTGTTATCACACGTAAACACCTTAATACGGAGGTCTTTAACACTGGTTTTGCGCAGGAGCACAGAGTGGACACGACTATTCATAAAGACGAACGACGAAAGATTTGCTTTTCACTACTTCAAAAAGTGTTTCAAAATACATGTTTTTGCGGATTTTCGCTAAAACCTGGCCTTAACAAGGTACTCAATGAAATAAAACTAACTTACACGTTTTTTTTAACTAAACCTAATTTATATTTATTTTGTCTGCGTAAATGAAAAAAAAATACTATCTATATATTTATAAAAATGAAACCCGTTTTCCGTTGTCACGACATCACGCGTGAACGGCTGGACAGATTTCGCTAATTATTTTTTTTAAATATTCCCCTAAGTACAAGGATGGTTCTTACGCAGAGAAAAATTAAAAAAAAATTAGAATGCGAAGAAGTGCCGAAAACCGGGTTAGATACCTATTATTTATTATTGGTTATATTCGGTAGTTCTGAGACCCGGTAGATGGCACTGCTTTACCGGGCAGAACGACGTCTGCCGGGTCCGCTAGTTATTTATAAAAATATATTTTTTTACATTGAACATTAAACCAAATCAATGTCCTTATTTAATTAATTTATGCCTCCTAAAAGTCAAACTAATATTTTTGTACAAAGCAGGTTGGTTATAATCGTTCGAACAGCGAAAACCGATTACGAGAACAAAAGGATAATATTGGTTTAGTACCTACGCAACGTTTGATCTAAAAGCATTGTTTGTAAACAATCGCGCAGTAAACTTTACATTTTATTAGTTTGACACACCGACTAAAGTTAGAGACTGTGTATTTATCTACTAATCCCTTTGGCAATTTTGGTAGTATCTATGTATAGGTAAATAGGTATATTCACTTCAACCCTTTCTTAGTGTCCCGCTCTTAGGAAAGGGGTTGTGTAACGAGTTGGTTCTCTCTTCCATGGTCCCACTACGTCATCTCTCAACTATCTTAGTTGAGTGAGTGTCGGCTGCAGATGGGAGCACTCACGTTTTGTTCTTAATGGTCAAAAAGACGAATATGCAAAAAAAATATGTCAGTGCGGAAACTTCACGTTTGGTATTACAAGTATTTCGTTGAACAGGGATTTTCATACACCATTAGTCAGCTTTAATTAAAATAAGTATCGATGTTGCTTATCATTTACCTAACTTTCGCTAATAGGTGTCAAAGTGAGTAATTTACTAACTTCTTTTTAGATGTTAAATTTTTACACTTAATTTTCAAGAATATTACGTGCGTACCTACTTTCGTTTGCTTGAAAATTTTTGATACCTACTTAAGTACTTAAGTAAATTAACTTGATTTTATTTATTACCTAGCTGACCCTGCCAACTTTATACCACCTAACAGCCTATTTAAGTTCAAATTGACTTTTAAGTAGGTATTATTACGAATCGTTTGTATGGGCGTATCGAAAAGTGTGGTTTTTAGACATTTTCAGGCAAATATTTAATTTTTCTCTGCGTAAAACAACTCCGTACTTGACGGAATATATAAAGAAGAATTTGCAAAATCGGTTCAGCCGTTCTCGAGTTTTGCGCTTAGCAACACACTAAGTGATTCATATTTATTATATAGAATTAATAGATTTCCGTCCGCGCGTATTTCCGTTATTGCGCTAAACCATTACCTCTTTTTACGCAATCGGCAAAAAACTATCCCACGTCCATTCCTGGGTGTCAAAGTACCAAATTGTATTGAAACCGGTTCCGTAGTTTTGGCGTTAGCACGACAAACAGAGTTACTATTATCGTCTAGAAAGATACATTCCTAGCCGTATTTTGGATACGGTCAGTCATTGTTTGACTTACAATTTACAGGAGATATTAGGTTAAATAGTGCACCACTGTGTGCGCTAACACATGTATACTCTCAATTCTCCCATGGGATAAAATGTGTACGGCGCTCCCCGAGGCACGAGGATGACGTACCACCAACTTCTTGATTAAGTTGCGGACCAGTGCTGAGAAATTACAAAGAAACCTAATAATGCTGGATATACCTAGGCACCGCTTTTCCCTACCCCACAAATATACAAAATTTACTCATGTGCATTTGAATGTTTTAGCTAGGTATTTCTTAAATGTGGAAGGTTAAATCTTCATTTTTTTCTCGTACCCTAATAATGGACCTTTTAAATACAGGTCAATTAAAGCTGTTCTGTTTTAAAACGATCTGTCGGAATAACATAAAATATCATTAAAATTATTTGATTTCGCTTCTTTTGTTGTTTGAGTTTTGTAAATATTCGATTCAATTAATTAATCTCTACTAAAAGCCGTTACGTATGTTCATTTAAGTGAAATACAGAGAGAGGACAAAAATAGAATTTTCCTCCCAATACGCGACTACTAAATAAAGAACCATATCAACGAAGCCTGCTAGTGGAATAAAATTTCGTGAATAAATCTGTATAATTTGCTGATAACACATACATACCTACAAAGAATTCGGCAAGTCGTAAGCGTACTGAAATTCAGAAATGTATTCAGTTACGGCTCTGCCATTTTGAGGTCTTACAGAAACAATAACAGGAAAAATTATGTTACTAGCGGACCTCGCAGGTGCCACTGGTTCCGAAAATACTGTTTGGTAAACCAGTCATTTCTTAAACTAGTTTTAAAATTCGATCGTTTCTTAAACTAGTTTACTGTGAACGATAAACGGTTGCGTTGCGTTTACGAGAAAATCGTCGACGACCCACCGCTAGTTATAAGTCAGATAATTACGCAGAAAATTAGGAATATTTGAAATCTGCTATACTACATACACATCGGCGAGTTCATAGAACCGCGATCAAGAGATACACCTCGTTACCCTAATATAGCTAATCAATAACTATATTATACAATGATTACACCACCTCTTTAATCACAAATAGTCACAAAATGATTGGATGGAAATAAATTTCTTTTTAGTGCGGACAAATTCGGTTTGCCCACACCACGTGCTCACCCAACCGACCCCAAAGACATTGTCCCCTGATGTAACAATGGCAATAACAGCCAAGCAACCTGAGTGACGTTAACGTTTTGTAAGTTTGACAACTGACAAGCCTTGTGCTATCAAATGTGACTGAAGTGACACCCTACCTTTGTAATAGCAGCTAAAGAACAACAGCTTGCTACGTTTGTAGGTTACGCGCTGCTAAATTTTTAATCTTTTCCGTGGCTATATCTCCAGCGCGAAGCTGCGGCGAATACCTAGCTAGTGATCAATAAAAAAAGCACTGGATTATTGTATATTTCTTTTATGTAAATACATTCAACTTAGTTATATTGACTTCACATTCAAATATGAGTGTTGAATCCACTGTTGCGCAATCAATTATTCAAACGAAGTTTTTGAATGTATGTCATATTTATAAAACGTACCTACAACCGAAGCCGATCCTTAATCAATGCTATTGTATAACAATTTGGCAAAATGGATGTGTGACTAAGCCCATCCCTGTGTTAATTGTGAAAAGGCCGAGGCACAGTTTAGGTACGGTACGAATTTACGAGGGTGGCTTCTCACCCCAATTTACCCTTCTATTCGTCATTGCGTTTACATTTCCAACATTAGAATGTAGCTTGTTTCTTATACAGGTGTAGTTATTGTGTAGGTATTTATAAGCTATCAAAACTCTTATAAATAAAAAAGATGATGATTATTATATTATTATGTTTATTGTATTTTTTTATGTTTTTTTAAGTTTGTGAGTATATAAGTATCTACTATCTATGAATGTTTATCACTACCTACTCTTTTCAGACAAAACGGCTGAACTAAATGAACAAAAGGTTAGACTCGGATATTATGTTTACTTGAGCTTTCCGTTTTACGTAAAACATTCAAGCAAAATCGCAGAATACTTACTTAGGTTTTGTTAGAAGAATTAAAATATAAGTACGAATTGTAACAAAATAACAAAAATTACATAGAAAATGTTCATAGCATGTGTCACTACCACGAAACATTTACATAACATCTTCGTTACTCCAAAACCTGAAATTTAAGAAAGAGTCATTGTCTTGGTGTGACATAAAACGGAAAAGTTTAATTAAGTCTCTGAAATTTTTGACTCGTAACTTGGTTGATTAATTACAACGGCTACGGTTTATTGAATTTAATATGAATAGTATTGTAACATCTTGCTAATTATCAAAGAGAATATTTACAGGTTTGCATATTTCTGTCACGAAGCGTAGGCTCTATAAGTCCGATATCTTTAGCACAATACCTAGATAGATATATTTATGTGTTTCGCGGCTAAAATAATAACAGATAATTCATAAATTTTCTAAAAGATTTGTATAAGTCCCGGATAATATTAAAATAACAACACGATTTTATCATTATACCTTAGTTGTACCGAGCCGTAAGTTGACTCTTAAAAAGGTTCAGGGTGTACGGTCTTTATTGACTTGCAATCCGTTATAATAACCGAGTCGAGATATTTTTAAAGACCAAAAAGCCACGAGTTCTATTTTCAGTAATTCTGACTTAGAGGGTATTTTTAACTATTCAGTGATGTCCTAAACTTGAGTTTAGGTAGGAAAAAGTCGTCATGCCTATACACGTAACATTAAATGTTTCTCAAGCTTTTACACATGCATCTGCACCCGCATGGATCATCCGTATAAAATTATAATTTTCTAGTAGCTACGCTGCGGATGAACGATCAGACTGAAAGAGATACGAACCTAGTGACCGTTTCAACTGGTAGTAAGCAATGTAGCGATGCGGGCAAGATGTCAGCCCCGAAGTAGACGCTCTGCTTAAGCAATTCATAAAAACGTAGCTTAGCTAAACCCGTTTCCACCACAGTGCTATGCTAAGTGGATAAATTTATATGGTTTGTGGAAATCAAAAGTATCCATAGAAATCTCCGGTGGAACAACCCTAAGGGATTCGTAGGGCATTCGAGCCTCTAAAACAAGTAGGTAGGTTTAATTTAACTCAAAAAATTTTGCTTGTTTGACAAAACAAAAAAAAAATAAACAGGAGCTAAGACCGTTGAAAGAGAACATGCATAAAATATGACAATGGCAAAGATTAACAAACTAATTTTCGCAGCAGCACTCTTGGTAAATAAAGTATGAAATAAACTGCCACGCTGTTGTTTCTGTTTACTTTCAAAACAAAAGAATAATGCATATGCTAATATCATAAATACACCACTCTCGCTAAGTTGGGGACACACGTACACAAACCTGAAGAGAAAATGAAATAACGGCTTGCAAATTGGATTTCAAGTGGCGCTGTTAGCCTCAATTTCCCATATTTTAATAAATAAATGTTACCCAAAAACCCATTTCTTCTACATACAATCTTATAAGAAAATGACAAGTGCCTGTTCCTATTGTCCACTTGCTGGGTCTTAAGAAAGTTAAATTAATGTTGAATCAAGTTTAAAAGTTTGTGCACAAAGGACAAGGTGAGTAATTAACAGTGTAGATGGTAATACAGCCTATTGTACGATGGCTAGTCGTAATTAGTTTCCCAATTAAGCTAGACTAACAGCATTACTTATTGTGGTTCTCAATCTTCTTACGACAGTTACCCACTTCGAACAATTGTTTAGTTTCGTCTCCCTAAAAAACTAAATGTAACGCCGCTAATTATAGCTGTCAGTTTGGCTTCGCATGGATGATTTTTACACGATTTTATGAACGTCCCCCTATGTTTTTTTACTTTTACATAAAACCTTATTCTGACATACAAACAAAACAAATTACAAGATTAATTCGATTTAGAACAGAAGTTATAAGCGTCCTCACATTTCGGATATTCATTTTTGTATACACATATATCACACTGTAGCTTTAAGCGACGTCATTGTTATATATCGGAAGTAAGTCAAGGGAACATTGGCCGGGATAAAAAAAATCTTAATACGTTGTATTTCTGTCGATAGGTTTAGTAAAATTATCTATAAAGACCTTGATTCAAATCCATTCAACTGTTCACAAAAACCTATATATTTCTCACAAAAATTCTCTTGAGATACCAGGGTTCTGTTTAATAAGCCAGAAAATTGTACATAACATATCAATAAGTGTAAAGAATGTTTTTAATAAAAGTGCAATATGTCAAAAATTTGCAGCTAAAACCTTGACATAGCTGCCACTTATTATTGACTAGTGGCCTGCCCCGGCTTCGCAAGGGTAGGTATCGGGTAGTTCTCGCGACCCCCTGGTAGTTCCGAAGGGTACCCACTAAAACCTCCCTGGTATTTCAGTTTTCTAATAAAAATATCGCATTAAAATCGGTATATCCGCGCTACGAACTTGTACACAAATACACGTCTCAAATTAAAATCACCCCTCTTTTTTGTGGAGAGTTTAATTCCATTAGTCACAAACATAGACGGCTCTGCTGGTCTTCTTAAATTTCAATTTTGATAAATCTTATACTCATTATCACTTTTGAATGGTATGTCAGATTTGAATAATTCAAAAAGTAATTTATAAGTACTGATATACGCTTGAATATAAGGTGATTTTTTAGATAAGTGTTAATACCAAGGTACGAATAATGTAGGCTTATTTGTACCGGCGTTACAATTGCATATTCTAAGATGAAAAAGTAATTTTTGTGACGTGACTCTAACAGTCAGGTACATGGTACCGTAAGTTTTATGTAGATATTTATATATTTATAAACTGTAGAACATCATTTTGCTCTAATGTCAATAGTTTCCGCAGAGTACGCGATATAATGATATTTTTCCCACACCTTGGGGTATGTTATTGAAGTTTTCATACGGATCCCTAATTTTTTTAACATGTAATATATCTTATGTTACTCAATAAATTTGTGGGTTTCTAATAATGAAAGATTTTTTAAAATTAGTCTAGTAGTTTTTGAGCCTATTCGTAAAACACAAACAAAATAATCAAATCTTTCCTCTGTATAATATTAGTATAGACTTATTTTTCCATGTTATAGATGATAGTAGTGATGATCGGAACAAATAATAACGAAAAGGCGACGAAGATTATTTAGAAGCGGAATCAATCGGAAGTCAATATTTTTTCCATTATTAAAAAATCATTTGCAAATATGTCATAAATTGACCCAAATGTTACTTTACTTTTTTTTCTATTTGCCATTTTTGTCGAAATGTCAACATTATTAAAAACGGTCCCTGGAGTTAGGAGTGCGCCTTAAGAGATATAATAGAAAATGTCTGCAAATGCACACCAAAGATATGAATAAATTTAAGGTACAACTAGTTATTTTCTACAGATAAGTTTATAATTAAACATTATAATCTCCGCTGAATAAAGGTGAAAAAAACATCTTGAGGAAACCGGCATGTCCAAGAACTAATCATTCGACGACATGTGACATCCACCAACCCGCACTTAGCCAGCGTGTGAGGACAAAGGCCTAAACTCTCAACTCAGAAGATAGTGGAGGGATGGGTTGAATTGGAACATTATAGTGTATTTGAAACTTGAAATAAGTATACTATCGGTTTAAATACATTATACTCGTAACGTCAACAAGGGGGTACTATGAACAAATTTGAGAACCACAACTACATGATAGTGCAGTCATAAGTTACAGAGAAATACAGAAGGCTAGGTAAATGGTAATTACTTTAACACGTTGTAGTTAATTATGGATACGTGAATGAATAATAAAGGAAATTCATATATTTTTAAAGAAAATATGGATTAACCAATGTGTATAAAGGAGTATCTACTCTTTTACACTAATTGGCAATTAGTGTAAACAACTGAAAATATACTCCACGGAAACATTTTCCCTATGAAAGAGCGTACTAACCTAGAAAATAAACCAATATTATAATCATTTGGATGAATAAATTGAAATAACTCTCGAGTGTTTTCAAGTTTTATATAAAAGCAATCTTCAAAGAGATCAAATATAGAATTATTTGAAATACACATCTTCTCGGTATACGTGTTTCTAAGATATTTGTGTGAATTTATTTTAAAGGGCATAATTTGTTACAGGATATCAAGTTCATGCTGCTCCCGTGGGTGATCTCTATGGCACTTGAAACGCTCGTGGAGATAATCAATGTATTCTACCTCTTCTACTTGCAAACTGTAAGTGTTACATTCCTACATAAGAAATTATACTGTTTTTAAGTACCTTTTAATCTATAAATAATAATTTTATAGGAGGATATTCACACATAGATATTTGATCCCAAAGTAGAGCTGGTATACTATGACAGTACGGAAACCAGAGCGACTATTATCACAAAGTACCTATGTAAGTGGTGTTGAAATAATGTATGTACTTTATACAGATATACCTTAATATGTACTACTTTTGTAATTACTATTAAAAAGATTATTATGCAGACTCCAAATAAATGCAATTGTAAGTAACTGAATCGGTATTTACTGGTTAAGCACGTTTCATCTTAGACTGCATTATTGCTTAACAACAGGCCAGTAGTGGTCAAGCGCAAACCTATTACAAAATAATAAAAAAGCTTCATACACAAATGTCTGTCCTGGAAATAAGACCTACGACGTAGGAACCTATCTTATGAGTGACGCCATGTGGTCATTGAAACAGTAGAAAAATCTTGTTTTTGGAAAAACAAAATTCTAGATACTGCTGATAGTACAAAGAAATAAAAAAAAGACTTAGATTTTTTTGTAAAATAGCAATTATGATGGTTTTATGTTCTACTAGTTTCCCGCCCGCGGCTTCGCCCGCGCGTATGTTGGTTATAGCGCTAAACCATTAACCTCTTTTTTCGCAGTCAGATAAAACTATCTTTTCCCGGGTCTCGAACTATCTCCATTCAAAATTAGTTCAGTAGTGTAGGCGTGTAAGCAACATTTTGTAATCGGCAAGCTCTCCTATGCATGTCCTTAAATCTATAGGAGTCTCATAAAAAACAAAATAAATAAATAAAAAATAAAATAAGTGTATTTATTTTTGTTGGGATTGATTTATTCCGAAATGGTCCTAAAAATTCAAGTCGTTCTTATTTCTTATTATATGAATGAACAAAAATGCATTACCAATAGGTACTTATGTAAGCATTTTCAACACGGAATTTGAATTCGTGATCTTGAAGCTTGTGAAAAACGCGCTATCGTTGTCAGGGCAGTAAAATATTACGACAGCAAGAAATAATAGTGAGTAGATCTTAATTAATTAACTAAATGAGTAATGATTCTTATTATGCAAAGCAGGTGTCTTAAAAAATTCTTTGACTGTTATAAAAAGAGAGCTCAAGAGTATAATTTATTTACAGGCACTGTAATTTTATATTTAACGCAAAAATCTTGAGAGAGAATATTACGTAACTAGAATAAATTGTTCGCAAAGTACCTTCTACTCTTAGGTAACATATTAAGCCTAATAATAATATGTAATATGACTCGTTCTATCAAATTAGCTTGAAGCAAAATAGCCTAACTACTACTATTGAAACTAAGTTTGGATTTCAACAATAACTTAAACGATTAGTAGATTTTAGAAAGGTATTATGGCTTTAGTTGTACAATGTAGGTCAATTATTACTGCTTGCTCATGGAGCTGTGATAATCACAATCCACGTGGAAGGTCGCGCAACGACCCCGTCATGTTATAAATGTCTGGTGAAGCCATAAATGGGACGGATTTCGTGGGCTTTTCAATGAACTAACGTTCCCATGCCATATGGAGAATAGGCACTTCTTACTTACTGACTGCACGCACATGTCTCATAAGTAGGAACCTAAGATTAAATTGGGGATAAACGTTAACACATCAGTTACTTATAACAAAATTAATGAGAACCGGATTCGTACTCCCACCTATATGAGAATTACTTTTATTTAAAACATAAAAATACAATCTCAACACTAACCTAAATTAAGAACTAAACTAATTAATGTCTAACCTAAACTAATGCTAAAAAAATGTCCGCATTGTTATCTTCTGGGAACGTACCCAGAAGGGTAGCAGCATTGCCGAGTTGGATGGCAATGAGAGTAGAGAGAAAGATTAATTTTATTATTATTAACTAGAGAGTAGTCTAATATTAAATAGGTATTTGCTAATTTTAAATCACGTTAATTCAATATTTCAAAACCCATTGATAGCTTTTTTATCATAAGTAGGTACTATCGCTGTATAAAAGGTGTAAAGAACAAACGGTACATAATTGCACTTGCCTGTTTGATTAGATTACCACTTCGCTCTAATTAAAAGGCCGTGTTTCCAAAACCAACGATGAAAACGGAACCTTTTTCTCAGATTAAAGGCGTATGAAATTAGTTCCTAGATCATCCTGACGCGAATTACTGATGTAGAAATTTGATTATAGCAGTAAATTTATAACATTTTTAAGTTAATTTATGGTTAGTTAATTATGAATAACGTGACAGAATTACGCAGTGTTTACACAAAATAATGTTTTCCTGGTTTGGTATATTTGTGGCGGGTTTTTATCAATCCACTAGCTTTTCGGCGGCCTGCTTAACTAAAATTTTATAAATATAAAGCCAAGTAGTGGCATCCTCAATCAATGGGCTATCGAAAAGTGTAAGAATTGTCCAAATTGAACCAGTGTTCCCTGAGATATGTGCGTTCAATCAAACATACAAAGAATCTCTTCAGCTTTATAATGTAGGTACATATATAATATTATAAAACTGAAGAGTTTTTTTTTTGTTGAATCTCAGGAATCACTGGTTTGAATTCTTTTTGTGTTGGATAGTCCTTTTATCGAGGAAGGCTTTAGGCTTTATACATGTAAAAATGATCATGTTACAATGTATTATGTAGTACCAAAATACGTTATGGGATGGCTACAGATTAGACGGAGGTATAGTTGATCCGTAACATTTTAAACATATGCTTGACTAAGTTAGTATTAAAATAATCATATAATAATATTAGTCTCAAGCTCCAGTAGAAATCCTGCTACCCCATTTGAAATTAATTATATGTTCGTTAAGTACTTTCCCTTCTACGTTTTACTGTTAACAACTTCAAGTACTTATTTCTTAATAACAAAACTTATAACATACATATACATAAAACTAAGTTTTATAGGGGTCAAATAATATATTGAGTAAGAATTGTTTTCCGCTGTTTACATTCTCACATCTGAGGCTTATTTCTTAAGCCTGGATCACACTACACAGGGTGGAACGCGGTTAGCTGGATTCCGGCACCTGGACTAGGTGTGACAAGGCTGTCGTGGTCGTAGGTGCAAATTACTTTCGTAATAACGCAACGTTTCTTGGTACCCTGACCGCAGGCAGCGACCTAATTTTAGTTTTTTATTTGTAAGCTTCCAGTTTTATTAGTTTTAATTTTCTTTTAATCGTATAAACATCGTAATAACTATTCTTAGACAGTCAGATTGACGTTTTTTATAATACAAAGTTGGATGAGTTACACCCAAAGATCATCAAAATCCTCTACCCTGTAAACCTATTTTATGACATATTGTGTTTTGTAACCCTGACATTGGCAGAATCATCGTTGTCACGATGGAGCCATAACCATCAAAGTTGAGGTTGAAGTTGAAGCTATGTTCAGCTTTAAAGTCGTTTATGAACATGGGGGATATAACAAAAAAGAAGTCTAAATAATAACAAAAAGAGTACACATTAAATGCAAGAAAAACTTTCAAAAGAAGTTTTTCAAACTAGAAAATTGTTGAAATAATTATATTTTTCCTAACTGGTAACAAAAATGTATACCCTATTTTCTGTAAGTAATCCTATAGAAAACGAAACGTGACACCTACGCTATTTAACCTATGAAACTATCTTGATAGAGAATAATATCTACTACTATGAGAAAGTTTGTTAGGATGTATGGATAGACTAATGTTTACGGTTAAACGGCTTAATGGATACACAGACAGACCTTTGCACCCATGTTTTTAGTTTATTATACCAAGAATTTTAGATACATCAATCAATTAACATGTAAGTTACTTTTTACCCCGATAATTAATTATCTCAACTCTTGGGATGTTTTCGTTATATCACGTCAAAGTCGCGGACGGAACCTAGTTATCATAATAACTGCTATTGCACAAGAATCTAAGCACAAAGTTATTCCTCCACGAATATTTGAAGGCTATCGTAAGTTAATATAAATGCCTTGTTTTTGCCGCTAGAATCAGAAATAAATTTGTATATCTAAAATACCAATAAAACAGAAGCGGCCAATGCCACGGAGAAAGCCTGCTTATTTAGGCGATCGGTAGAAATTTAGTTAAATGTAGGTATGAAACATAATAGAATACATAATTAAGACTATGTCGTAGGCATAAATAAAGGTTTTTCAAAAGTAGTTTCCCCAAAAAAGGTCGTAATGTTTTAACTCGATAATTTTAATTGTGAAAATGTCAAAGAGCATTGGGAGTCAAATTAAATTGATTTTCATTCTTTATTGAACGTAGACGATCGTCTCGCATTTTATTACAGTATCTAATTTACATTTTGTAATAATGAAATGCTGAAGCAGTTGATTTAAAAAGCAAAATATGTAAACTAAGTAAGCTGTTCACATAAATTGCTTTTATATTAGCAGCAAGAAAATTTATTAGCGAGTGAAAATAAACTGATATGTAGTTTCTTTCATGCTTATAATAACACATGGAAGATCTTTTCCATTTATTGGTTCACTATTACTTACGTCATGTCTCCGAATAGGGATATACTTGACATGATAAAAGATAGTTATCACATTTCTTCCAAAACAGTATCTTTTATTTATTGTAGTGATAATTTTGTATGTTTCTTATCCATAAACTACCTATCACTCATACTCACTAGGAATATAAAGGATATAAATGTTTAGAAAAGTGGACGTTCCCTTTGATGAAACCGTTTTAATGTTGCATCTAGGCGAGGACTGCTTTCAAACGAAAGGTTGAAATCGTGTTTACGCTGCAAAACTCCCACGTATGGTCAACGGTCGTTTATTGTGAATAAAATATTAATTTTTAGTTTGTTAAAAGCAGAAATATGGATTTAATCATAACCCTAGGAACTACTTGTTTACGCTTTAAGCCAATGTGTGAAGTTTTTGTAGGTTCTAATGAATTCGAGTAGGGAAAAGTCGAGTTCAAGTAGCCTGAAGTCTCTGTATAATAGCCCGTGTTTCCGAACTGGTAATAGTCAATTTGTCCTGATATTTTATTTATAGGATGTCCCTCAGTTCGGTGTGTCTTTTGTCATAGGCCTCCTCCAACTGCTTCCACTGCACTCTACCGGTTGCAACTCTGGTCCAGTAAGGTCCCAATATTAGGCGGAAGTCGTCTTCCCAGCTTCTTAAGAAGTCTCTGTAACCCTCTATAAACATTACAATGATATATGATTACATAATTAATCTATATCGATCGTCTAAAACAAAGTTGTTGCAACATGACGCGGCAGCGTGGTAGGTATGCCATCCAAAAGGTGGAGTGGTGTAACTGTGTACCTACATTGCGGGAACCCGATGGTCACTAACGGCTAATGTCGTTTTAAAGGGGAGGGCTGTGTCCAGCTATGCAAATTCTCTGGCTGAAATGATAACGATGTTCGATATGATAAATTACTTCAATATTTGTGGATTTTTTTATCTGATGTGAACCGTTCTGACAAATAGTTTAATGGTGCGGAATACGCAGTTTCACGGTTATTACTTAAATAGCTATTTCATTTTTAAAAGCATCAGTATACATCGAAGCAGAATAATTGTATCATACCGTCTACATAAAATATATTAAATTGTACTACTAAATTGTATTCTTTACAAAATTTCTTAAAATATAAAATGAAAAGTTGAAGAGCCGTTATCTCCGGTTTAGGGAAGTAACCTTTATTTACACACAATTGTACCCTGTTTCTTTTTTATTTTGTGTAATACGAGTCTCAGATTTCACTTCTTTTTTTTTGGTGAATAATGATAAAACAGTTGCACAACTATTGGATGGTAATCAAACAAAAGAATTTTAATATGAATTCATCAGGAGGACCTAAGTGTGTGAAAAGAATCATACGAAATTATAATATGTATAGCATATAGGTATGAAAATTCATATAGAACAGAAAGGGATGGCAAATCTGACGCCAATGAAAACTTTTTGAATGGCAAAGGCAATGACAGGTCGTGCGTGTGAGCTAACCTTTTGGCCCAACCTCTTGATACTTTGTGACGTTTCTGAAGGAATTTTTTTGGAGGTTTGACCAAAAACTGACACAAAGAAAAATTCAATTTCGACTCGGGGTACTAATTAATGTCAGGTTATTTTTTGGGTAATGTTACGTGAACTTTATGGCTAAAGACGTATGAAATATTTATCTGTTTCCGGCCGATAAGTTGAAGTTCGCTTCATTGAAACTCTCACGTGATTTTTATGCGCTCTTTATATTCCGCAGACCGTAACATAAAATTGCCCCTGATCATAAAATTGGGATTATGTTATTTGGCTACTAGTTTTCCGCTCGCTGTTTCACCCGCTCTGTTATCTCTGTTTGTCGACTAAATGCATCAACTCTTCACACAGTCGGATAAAAGTAGGTACCTACATGAAACTATTTGCGGACCAAATATCCTCAATATCGGTTCAGCGGTACAATCTAGAAATAGCTACAGACAGAGTTCTATAAGTCCGATTGGTGGATTACGTGGAGTGGAGTGGATTCTAGGTAGGGTCCTACATTTTAAGTTTTATTAGTTCAATAATAATGTCCTGCCAACCGTAGTTAGGTATTCCATTTACGTCAACCTGAGCAGTCTAGCTAAGTAGTATACAGAATATATTATAATGCAAAAGTGTATCACCAAGTGTTAACAGACGGGCCGTCCCACCGGGATGGGACAGTAAAGGCACCAAGGCAGTAAGTGCACCTGTGTTTGCGCACACACAAGGTCACTACAATTCTCCTGCGTCCGTGGCTAGGTAACTAAAGATTGGCTGCGACGCCGTGGCTAAAATATTAGTAGAGGTTATTTGTACACATCAATAAGTATACCGCAATATTGTAAGATATGTTTTCTTTTGTTTCAGTTCAACTTTAATCCCATCACGTCATTCTTGTTTACATTGGATTTCTTCATGATCGTTTTAAATGTAAGTACCTAGTCCTATTTACACGGCTAAGCATTAACTGTGTTACTCGTTCGCTCGCACGGTTTCATACCAAAAGCTTTGGCAGAGAAACGTGTAGGCGTCCCCGTAAGGGTGCTTATCCACCAGAAATGTGCTACGAGTGTCAAGCTATGCTGCGTGGATGTGGTAACTAATATTGTTTGTAAGGTAAGGAAATATGTTACCGTTTCTACTGACGCTTATGGTTAGCTGTGTGATGGATCGAAAGCGGGAAAGGCAGGCATTTACCACGTATCCATAACACGTATTCAGCCATATTAAGAGCGTGAATGCACTAGCGGTTGACTGGCCAGCCACATTGTTCAATTGGGTTAGGTGCATGTCAGTGCGTTGGGAACATACGGTTTCATGTAAAATAATCGAAGCGCAACCGCATATACCGCATATCAGTCATCCATTAAAAAAACATTCTGGCTTATTTGAACCCACTTTTAACCCATGGCAAAAAAAAGTTAAGTTAAGTTAGTCTCGTGTATCTGTGATCCTGTGTACAAATTTATCACGTGGCGCCAAAACGACTGGATCGAATTGATGCAGTTTTTTAGTTTGAAATCTGAAGTGACAGATTTATTGGGGGTTATTAAATTTTTAAATTAGTGTTATTGCCAGTGCTATGCTATTTGGACGAATGAATGTGATATCAAACACATCCATAGCAACGCGTAATGCACATTCCTGGTGGGAAAACGGCCTTACGTAGTTTGTAAACCAATACGCAACGAGAATAAAATGAGGCTTCAAATAAAAACTTAGTTACTCAATTAAACAAAGTTTTGATCAAAGAAAAGTCGAGTAGAAGTCTAAGTCTCGAGAAAATGGTTTCGAAGACGCATTTGCTTGAAGAATGTTTCAATAACTTTAAATTGTATTGTAGAACTAGTTGAGATAGAACTAAGTTCTCTCTCAATCACAAAGGCGAGCAGAACATATTGTGGTTTTTATCGGATGCTACTTACTTATTTGAAATATCTTGTTTAACTATACAGGGTGTAACGGAATGGCTGCATAAATTATCTTAATTTATACATTAATTGAGGCTTATGAGATAGTATGGTGACGTCTAAATTTTAATAAAATGTGGTTAAAAAAATACATAATACACTTTTTTTTGCTGTGTCTTACGCATGTTAGTTCATAATTAGGCCAAACCGGCCTAATTATGAATTATTTAGAAATACGCAGTATATAGCAGTTTTTGTTAAATCTTTTGAGAAAATAAATATATGTCTTAAACCATAAACCATAAAACAATCACTTAAGAAACGAATAACATAGTTGTTTTTTTTTAATGAAATGAATAACCCCTATAAAATAAAAATATTAGTTTTCATTTCTTTTCAGTAGACACCCCTAACTTTAAAAAAACCGTTTTTAATTTGTCACTTAAATAGAGAGTTGACAAAAAAAAACAGTTAATTCCGGCTGCGTAAACGAATTTTTTGCTAAAACTTAGTTTGTCAAAAATCGTAATAAAATATAATGCAAATTATTCATTAGTAGTACCTAAAGAATGTCTGATGTCAAGCATAAAATAGCCTTTCTGGTTCAGGTTGTATAGGAACATATCGTTTAAAGGTATCTAACTTTCCTTACGAGTGTACTTAACTCGTGGACAAGTGGAACGTCGTTTTCTTGATTAATACCTACGGTCTTATATGTCCAGTAAGAGGTAAGGATAAGGATACACAATGCGTAGGTAACGGAATCACTTCAATTCACTTCAAACCATTATAGTGACCCACTTCTAGTCACGGGTCTTCTCACAACTATCTTACTAGTTCACTGAGTTCAAGCTTTAATTCACACACGCTGGCCAAGTGCGGGTTGGTGGATGTCACATGACCTCGAATGATTAGTTCTAAGACATGCCAGTTTACTCAAGATATTAAGCAGCGGCCATGAAACAATTCACACAAAGATGTGTAGGGGGCAACACCGGGGATCGCACTCGCGACCTTATATTTTAAAGGCGAAGCCTATACCATGGGGAAGCACAAAACATTTGTGGATGATCATTCGATAAGTTATATTATTATGTTTTGATCTACAAGATATCTACTAGACATTGCATCGTAACATGTCATCCGACCGTAAGGTAATTTTGATTGGTTTATTTCCGGGCGTGAACTTGAATGAACCAATCAAAATTAGCTATCTTCCCCGATACCTTGCCAGCTTTTGAGGAATACAATCTAATCTTTAAAAATCTTTCATCGCTGTGTTTGTAACCAAACTCCTCCGACCCTACCTGACCGATTTTTATGAATTTTCATATATGTATTCAGCGGTATTTTTATGAAGTCTCCTATATTCTATTAATCTATATTTCATATGAGTAGGTGATAAGTGTGGTCTACCCTAATTTTTTTATTTTATTTTACGGATTACATTTATAATTTTTTTATGATATGGTATTAAAAAATACATTCAACCCTAAATTTTCACCTCTTTACCACCTACCACTATTTTTAATAGCGATATTAGTAATTTTACAATTTTAAAGAAGGTGCAAAAGGTGAGAAATACGCTTTACGAAGTTCGCTGGGGAAGCAAGTTTCATAGAATACTTACTTATTTAAATCAAGTGATGTCTAGTCGGTATCTTGTCGGTGGATGTATCTAACGTAATACTTAATCGTTGTCCCGTGAAAGGCTCAACTTTCTAAATTTGGCATTTATTGTCCTATAGAAAATTATAATCTGGTATCTTGCAATTATTTACAATTTTGTTTTTTCATTTGTTAGAACCATTATGTGAAGCAGCAGCATTTATCAGAAACCAATTAAAAAAGAAGCAATATTTTATCTGTTATTGCTTTTTCAATTTATTTAGGTCAGTGGCCAGTTCCGGAAACTTTTAATATGCCCCACGTAATACTTGAATAACTAGTATTGATAATTATTGAATCTATTATTCTACATAGCTATTTTTTTATGCCTGTAAAATTGAATAAGTGACAGTGGGATTACGTTACTTGCAATAAACGAATTTCATTTTATTTATTTAAAGAACCGGTTTTGAACAGGAAATAAAATTACCTTCTATCTATAATATTCTCAATACATATAAAATAAATTGTTGGATGTGTGTATTGCTAAAACGAGAGAAACCGATTTAGCTCATTCTGGTTTTGAAGTGTTCTTAGGTACGTACAGACCAAAGGAAGGTTTAAGAGGTGAGAAATACGAGGTACAAAGTTCGCCGGGGCAGCTGGTAAATAAATAAAACTTTTGTAAATCCTGCCTTGGTTATCACAAGAGGCTACACGCATGCGCCCCTTCAACGAAATAGTTTACAGGTTTATGTGTCTAATATTCACACATGTCTAATATTGCAACCGATGACTTTTGGTTTCAGTGTTTTGGCCCGAGAAATTGATTGGGGGGCGTATACTTTGTCAACTTCCCTTCAACCTTTTTAGTGCCCCTCTGCTGGGTACAGTCTTCTGTCAACTATTTTACGAGTTGAGAGAGTAGTAGCCATAATCCACACAGCTGGCAAAGTACGCGTTAGTGGATGTCACATGTCTTTGAATAATGAGTTAGTTCATAATGTTTTCCTTCATTTAAACCAATACCGATTCATTCACCGCTGTTCAACTCAGTAGAATAAAAAAAAACTTTCCAATGGTGTAAAACCACACAAAAATACATTCAGTACCAGGTTATTGCAGTTTTCACTAATATAATATTCTTTTTTGGCTGAAACGAACTACGAGTAGGGGCATGTTACCCGCATTAATATACATTGAGGGGAAGAATTTCGGTCCCACGCCCTAATGAAATGAAACAACCAGACACGACATTTAATTCGACTCATACGGAACGTAATGAAAAATGTCTTCAATACGAAATCCATTACCATGGAACAGAACTACTAAAAAATGTTTTACAAAATAAAACCGACTTCGAATTTAAATAAACCTCTTAAACCTCTTTAAACGAAAAATAATTTAGCAAATCCGTAATCATGTAGAACTAGCTTTCTGCCCGCAGCTTTGCCTGCATGACCTACATTTTGTAATATCATACCCAGCAGTGGGATTAAAGGGAGCCCATCTCAATATAGTAGGGGAGCCGAAGAGGGGATTTTGGGATTTACTCCAGCGCGTCAGATTAAGAGATAGGGGACACCTTGCGCTCTTACGATAGGTTTTTATTTTGAAATCATAGCATAAAGCTACACACACAGACCAAATACATAAGTATTCAATTATAACTGTACTTTAAAATTTTAACGGTCAGCTCTGTTGAATACCTACACCAAATCTTAGCTTCTTATATAGGGCCGCGAGTTTACAGTAGCCAATCAAAATATTTCTAAGACATATTTGTTAGGTAAAAATACACGAAATCGTCAGAATAATGTATGATGAGTACATAACATGTTGATAAATGTATATATCAAGAATCAGGCGATTTAAGCCAGGATCAAGGAAAAGGGAGCGCTACAAATTCACGATGCTTTCAAGTCGCCTGGATCCACTTCAGTTTGGTTAATTCTTTTTTTTGTGATAATAATTTAAAGATGCCAGGAGAAGCACTAACTGTAATTTTTTTACGCTTTGGAAGTAAAGAAATCTCAAATAAAAAAGACTGAAAAGCTGTTTCCCACCGCTGAAGAGGTGAACATGATGTAACCTTTTTTTTACTACCACTTAATCTTTAAAGACTACTAAGTATCGACAACGCTCGAGAACTTCACATTTAGCATCTTCGGCTCCCCTACTAATAAATGGGCTATCTAACAGTATAAGAGTTTTCCAAATCTGTCTTTGAGATTAGTGCGTTCAACCAAACGAACATTAGCTTTATAATATTTTGACGGGCCGGTGGCGTGGTCGGTAAGATACTTGCTTTTCACGCCGCAGGTCGTGGGTTCGATTCCCACCCAAGACAAACATTTGTTTAAAAATGTCTGTTTGTCTTGTGTCTGGGTGTAATTATCTATATTTAAGTATATATTAACAAAAGAAAAGTATTTTAAGTAGTATAATATTACCAGTTATCTGGTTTCCATAGTACAAGCTCTTTGTTTTACTTGGCACCGACATCGAATTAAACATTGTTTTAAAATACTTATTAACTAAATCATTTCTGATTAACTTAATCAAAATACGAATTACTTCATGCTAAGTAAGTTATTTTTGAAGTCGAATTTACTGTTTTGTTAAAAAGTATTTTATTGTTTTTAAGTTTGTTTGATTAGGTACTTACTTTATAAAATTGTTGTTAAGGTAACTATTAAGGTCTATTAAGGTGTTTTAGCGTTTGAGCATGCTCCAAGGCTGATCCTAACCCACAAAAACCAACTTATGTTTTTTTTTTGTTTTTGCTGAAGTGATAAAGATAGTTCTTAGCTAAACAAAATGATTGGATAGAGGGTTATTAAATTTTTAATTCAGTGTTATTTATTTGAAAAGATCACTTTATTGCCGCTGCCTTTGAAAACAGGGGACGACTTCAAGCGTTGCACGTTATGTTAACCAGCAACAATGCCGTTGTAAGACGAAATATGAGTCGTTTTTGTTTTTGTTCGGTTTAAGTGTTATTGAGTTATGTGGGGTCCACCTGGCATGTCCTTAGTCAAATCTAAGGAGATTTGCTGAACCAGTAAAGTAAGGTTTGTTGACAAATGGCGGCAAGAAAGAGTTAAGAGTTAAAGCTGTATGGTAAGTGTGTGCGCTACTTCGTCTGAGTCCGGGCTGGTAACACGCTTTCAGCGGTACATTAGAAATGAAGGCAGTGCATACTCTGGGAGTTTGGTTTATATGGTTCTGAAACTATGTACGTGGTGGCCGAGCCAGACAGGCACACGATCATGTTTCTATTACTTGTTATTTAGGTCTATTACATGTTATGTTAATCATTAATTTAATGACTAAGTACCTATTTCAAATTGTATTACTTTTGTTTGGGCCAAATTTTGTGCGCTGAGTGTATTTGACGGTGCATCCACATTGCAGTTACTTTTTGTTGAGCAACATTTTGCAACACGGTAACATTAAATAAAAATCTCTAACTTCTGAGACTAATTGTTACTAATTGTTAAGTGCTCAAAAAAAGATAACAAAGAATAACTTTCGATGCCAATCGAGCACGACGTATATCGATGCATTGTTGAGGTAACATTATCTAACGATGGTATAGATTGTTAGAGCAACATTTACTAACATTGAATAACTTATTGCTGTCGAGTGTTGCTCAGTAACATTTGAAAATGTTGCTTAACAACAACCGTGATAGACTGTGTGACTGATCTACAACAAACTATCTTGCCGAGAACATATTATAATGTTTGGATGTTTCACATAGATGCGGTACTTGTCGCGAAATTTCCTACCGTGATTGCAAACATACTTCTGTTGTTTGCAAGCATACCTGCTTGCAAACAACGGAAGTATGTTTGCAATCACGGTAGGAAATTTGTGTTGTTAAACTTGGAATCATAAAACTATTCCGAATTTTCAATCAATCATAAAACAAAGTGATGCACTATCTATCTGCACGTATTTTTGCATTGATCCCAAAAACTACTTATCGAATTTTCATTATTTTAAGTCAGATAATGCTCCAAGTTTATATCTAGATATTAGGCGTGCCTTGTTGCTTTACCAAAAAATTAAAAATCTAAGTATTTAGTTATTTAATTATGTTGTCAATTTGTTATTGGTATATTAATAAAAACATTTCGTGAATATAATAAATATTTAAATGTAACTGCATGTTAGAAACGGGCCGGTGGTAGCATGGTCGATAAGATACTTGCTTTTCATGTCGCAGCGCAGGTCATGTGATGACATTTATGTGACGAACATGTCTGTTCCTCTTGAGTCTGGGTGTAATTTATTATCTATACGTATGCATTTACAAAATAAAAGTAGTATATGTAGTATATTATCAGTTATGTGGTTGCCATATAGCAAGGTCTGATTAGTTTGGGATGAGACGTGCCGTGTGTGTTAATGTCCCAGGATATTATGGGATAATCAAAAATAATAAAAGGCCTGTATTTAACCAGGTCGGTTTGCTAATTATAGAATATAAACAAATCAATACCTATCCCTATTTATAGATTTTGTATAAATCATGCGAGACACTGACCAGAGTTTAAAATAGGTAGGTATTATATATACAGACTAGATAAACATAGGAATGATTATGTTAGGTAAAGGACACGATAATAGCATAAATCATTGTAATTTTTCGTGATTCCCGTTATTAATATATATTTTTTTTTTTTTTTTTTTTTTTATTTTTTTTTTTTTTTTTTAATGGACATTAACACACACGGTCATCTGGTCCCAAGCTAAGCAGAGCTTGTGTTATGGAAACCAGATAACTGGTATATACTATACATATAATACTTTTTTATTTTTGTAAATATATACTTATAATAGATATTTACACCCAGACTCGACACAAACACAAATGTTCATCACAAATGTTTGTCTCGGGTGGGAATCGAACCCACGACCTGCGGCGTGAAAAGCAAGTATCTTACCGACCACGCCACCGGCCCGCCATATTAAAATGTACCTATTTACACAGCGCAGTTCTTTGCGGTTTGTTAACCGACGTCATTAAGGATAAAATTTTCAATTCCGTTCTTTATGATGGACATGTTTTGAGACTACGTTGAAAGTGTTTTAATTTTTTATTATTATTATTTTTATAGATATTTTGTGATTCCAATTTTTGAATCTTTAATTTTAATGCAACTTTTAATTTAATTTTTTATTCGAAAATTTTTAAACTTATTTTCTTTTTATAATAACATTAATAATAATAATAATAGTATATAATATTAATGTAGAACAATGTAAAAATATGGACTAAAGTAAAGAAATAAAGAATTTTAATTTATATTTTGGTTAATATTTGCATGAACATAAGATATCCGTTTGGAAAATAAACCAAACTCAATTTACATATATCCTAAAGATATGTTATTTCACTCAAAGGAAACTTTCCTTTATTTTTATGAAGGCAGTATTCACATATTTTTAAAAATACGCTTGCCACATCCCCGAATCTAACCAGTAAATGTGTAAAATGAATAGCCTGAACTTTTATGCCGCCAATCGAAAGAATAGACAAATAGCAATAATAATAATAATATAGTGTTTTAAAACAAGGGAACACTATGAAATATAATAAAATAGCAAAAACCTTTATAGGAATTAGGTACAACTCGCTTTCTGCGTGATTGCAACATTGGAAAAATTTGGTATTTTAGTATGTACCTACCTACATTTCCAAATAAGCCAATAATACAAACACCTACCTACAGCACTAGGATATTCGCAATTTTTTTAATGACGATTATGAGAATCACGAGACCAAAAAAGCCGTCCAGACCTAATTAGTTTACGTTTACCCGTTATTTTTTTAGGATTGAAGAATGTCTACGTATATGAAAATAGTAAGTAGTAATGTTAATGAACTCGAATTCACATATGTTTTATAAGAATGCGAATTCACGATTCGTAGCACGCTGATTGCTATTGCTATGCTAATTGTTAAGATGACGGTAATTGATAATAATTGATAATAATACTTACGTTAATATGCGAAATCGCTAATATTTTCACTCTCGACCGATGTCAATAAAGGACACGTGAAACACAAAAATATAGTATTTCCTATTCTCCGTGTGTGCGATATAGAGCGCGCGCTGCCGGTCCCGGCCAGTCCAATGTGTATGAGGTATGAACAAGTGGTGAAATCGTTTCATACTTCTAAAAAATTCGCAACGTTATTTAATATGTTAATGAAGCTTTCGCATGGTAACATTTCATGTAAATGCTAATTAATCCATTACTAAGCCGCATACAGTGTACCACATGCGCGTGTTATTTGATCTAGATGTGTTAATTTTGTTGTATGGCTATTCCTACTGTATTGGGTAGTAACTGCTAATTGTGTTCAGCGGCCTAGAAGAATAAGGTTACGAACTAACAGGCTGATAAATAACAAAGATAACTAAAATTTAATTAAAAAGCATCAAGTCAAGCGCAAGCCTATTTTAAGTTAAAAAAACTGTATTATTAAGAAGTCATCAAATTGCGTTGATATTTATGCAATTCATATTTATAAAACTAGCTTTTGTTTGCGAAATTATACGCTTAGTAAAGTTTACGTAGTAGTTTGTTATACTTAGTACTTTTTTGACGTAGGGTACTTACCTTAAAAATCCATGCCACACTCAAAATCAAACTGAACGGTTCGACCGTCTTCGGACGGCTCACGGAAAAAGTCTGGTGTACCAATAAAGGCCCTACCGGCCGATTGAGTTAGGTTATCCGCCAAAAAAAAACGAAATCAAACTGATCATATGCAAAAATAAAACATCATTAATTTAAATGAAGGCAAAAAAAGTATATTATGGGGCTTAATTTATAAATATCTAGTCATATACCAGAAATACCTACGAGCAGTTTTATTTTGTAAGCAAATAAAAATAGACTTTAGAAGCCCGAGCACGAATTCTTTGTCAACTCAATATCGGATTTTACAGATCTACTTGCCAAAATTGTAAAAAGGGTAGCACTACGATTTCATTTTGCCATTGTCATGTTCGAGTTCTTGACGCTATATTGTCATGTTCTCACTTTTCTGGGGATCAATCGTCTGTGGATGTTATTATTTAAATTATTTATTATATATTTTAAAAAAGAAAACCTTATAACTAGTACATAAACTTTAAGAAAATAAACTTTAACCAATTTTAATAAAGAAAAACAAATTTTAATGAACAGTAGGTAATAACATCAACGAACGATGACGACGTCCTATCAGCTGTGCGCCGGCCAGGGTCAATGACAGCTTATTTAACTCTGAGCTTTCATCGATATTATTATGAATACTTAGATCGTTCATAGTTTGCTAAATTTATGTTTTAGAAATTAATAAAATATATTGAACAATTAATGGGAATGTGTTCCATTATTGATCCAGAACCCTCACAAAAGTTTGCGCATTGGTTAAAAAATTTTCCCGAATGGAATTTCACAGGAGCATCAAACAAAAACTATATATAAAGCAAACAAACAAACTAACTTGGTGGCCTAAATATGTAGTAAGATGATAGGTTACAGGCCTACATTGATAGTTACATGATAGATTATAGGCCTACATTAAAGAGGTATGATACTAATTATATTTTTAATTACCTTCTTATCGACCTTTTTTTACTTTACATATCGGTTGCCTCATTAGGAAATGAGGGTCGTGATCCTTGAATATACCTAGAGTACCCATTGAACTTTATATAGATAATGTAGTGTTTCTTAGCGTTATTATGCTCGTCAGTTTGATACGGAGTACCTAATAAATATCTTATTACTTAACAATATTGTAGTAAAAAAAAATTGTATTTAAAAATTATTAACATTAGATATGGGAGTCGCACTTGAGTACCTCCATCGAATCGTGGCTTAGAAACTCTATTAAAATACTAACAAAAACATTTATATGGTGTAGGTTTCACATTTTTTTAGGATAAAGCATGATAAGTTGTTTGCATGTATGCTTAAAAGTGTGTAAATAATATGTCTATTTGAATACGGAGCAAGGGAGCGTTACAAATTTACAAAGGCAACTTTAGCGGTTTTATTTTTGTTTTTAGTGAAAACAATTTACTGTCACCAGGAAGAGTAAATAGCCTGCTACGTTTCACATTTTAGATTAAAAACTCTCGAAAAGCGTAAATAACCGCTTCCCATCGATGAATCACATAACCGGCCGTGAGCCTACGGCTTCGCCCGTGTGAAAATTTGAGTGTCGCAATTGGAGGACAAAAACTAGTTTTATTTTATCCAAGTATCGAATGAAACAAAAATGAAAATTAAAAGACGGAAATGTAAGTGCGAGCGAAGCGAGCGCATAATTTTCGTAAGTACGTACCTAATGACGATGCTTGAAACAAAGTACGGAATTGTGAGCACCAAATTTTTATTGGCAATTGGCAATAATGAAAATTAAGAATAAAGGAGATGAATAAAAACGCGAACGAAGCAAGCGCTAGTATTTTTAACCATCTTAAATAAAAGAGAGGTTTTTAACCTCTTAATAGATTCATACGCCAAGTATATTTTTGAGGTCAGTTTCAGGCCTGTATTAAAAAAATACTTCTGTCTGAGAGCTTAAAACTTACTTATTTCAGATCAAATATTATAACGTAAATGCTAATAAAACCGTATATGATATTAAATGATACCACTATGTAAGTTAAATTTTTACTTTGGCATTTAGCTGATAAGATATAAGAAATTTTAGGCTACTTTAAGTTTAAAAAGACTATTACGACTAAGACTACTCCCTGAATCAAAATCTAACGAAAATCAATGCTCAAGAGCTGGCATCGACTTCAAAAACGTACTTGGCGTATGAATATATTCAGGAGGAGACACACTTAAAAGGTTTTATTTGGATTTTATCAACGTTATAGTTATTATCTCACCCTTTTTTGAAAGTCGGTTTAATTTTTTAAATTAGTTTTATTGATGGAAATAACGAAAACTGAAAATCGGGGACCCAAATGGAAATGTGAGCCAGCGTTAATATTTTTTGTGAACAATAATTTTCATTATTTTGACATTGTTCCATTGTAGGTACCTGGGTAACGATTATAGTAGGTATTGATTATAGTACCTATCTTCTTTTTATTCGGCTAGCTGGCCCTTAAACAACCTATAGTGACCTAAGCCTAAGTGACGTTTTCGAAGTGACTGTTGCTGTCACTATATGAAAAAGTAGCACTTAGTCTTACTTATATCGTCAGTAAAAGAGGAACTTTTAAGAAAGTTGAGACCCTCCGAATCGCCCCGTACTGGAAAAAATGTAACGACAATTTCTGCCAGTTCGCTGTACTAAGCCGCATAAAAGAACGTCGAGACATTCCAAAACAATTTAACATTTGATAAAACGGCAGCGAGTCTCATAGGAAGAATCTATGTTTACGACAAACATATAATGTCCTTGAGCCCAGTATATATTCTTGTACAGAAAGATGATCTGTTCTGTATTTAGAATATGTGCAAATTGGCGACGGAAATACTTAATTACACTCACATTATTTATTCTGTTTACTCCAGTATCATTTAGATAGTTTTAGGGTCTATAAGTTCGTTACACAGGTCTATAAGTTAGTTACACAAGTGAATAACGGAGTAAGTAATAAGAGAAAAATCTAGGTAGATTCGTTGTTTTTAACGTCTTAACTCGACCCGGGATTCGAAACATATACCTAGGTATTTAAATATGTCAAATTTGTAACACCCCTCTTTTTGGTCGTGGTTTAATTAACTATCCTGTTCTAGTGTGTTATTGTCATTATCATCCTTCTGCCGGGCAAAGGCACACCTACATCTTCTAGAGATTTTGAGCCACCTCCACCCAACTATCATAAGAACCCATCCAGTTCGTCCCATCATGTGCCATCTCCGTCTGAGACTGCCGCGGCCACAGCGAGCATCTCGCTGAGTAAGGCTGAGCGCCTATTTGTGACTGCCTTTGCCTATCAGCTCGTTCGCTCGGCCAATTTACTTACCTATCTTCCTCTTCCTCGTTTCGGTTCCTTATTTCTGTGGATCGCGACAAAGAGTGAGAAGACGTGATTGTCAGGACAAATATTGATATTGTGATTGATATTTGTCCCGCCAATTTTGCAACATCTATATTGCCAATTGTCTTTGGCATCATGGAGCGCATCGTGTTTTAACTGTCTTCGTGTCTTATGTGTACTAACTTTGCCTGTAAACATCAGTTGCTCAACTACTAAACTTACCTTTGTGCGTTCCTGTGGAATTTCCATTATATATCGGTAGGGCATAGCCGTACCTGTACTTCTCCGATGAAAGAACGGCGATGGGGAAATAAGATTATGTAATTCCAATGCACACTCTCCGATGTGTATCCGATAGAAAACCGAAATTTAGCCTTGTTAAGATACGTTGCGAATAAGCCATTTGATTCCCCATTCAATCAACTCCAACGCCTCGAGTTGGTATTTGGCTGACCTTTTCCAAAAGTGCGAGCAGTAACTACTCCATGTATAATCTAATTTGTACCTCGAGCAAAAATTGAATTGCAAATACTGGTGTGTGACATGTTCGGCGAACATTGCCTGGCGCGGCGCGGGGATCGGTCGAACGTAGCTTGGTCAATATTGGCTACAGGTATTTAGAAACAATTTGCGATACCTTCTAGGAATCTGTACATAATTACTTATTGATTTATAAAAAATACTAATCCTTCATAATAATTTAAATGCTAAAGTAATTCTGTATTGTTACGCATTCATGCCTAAATTACTTTGGCTAGTACTTACCTGTCTATTTTAATAGACATTTTTGTACATAAAACAGACTATGACTTTACGCAGTCGGGCAAAAATCTATGTTCCCAGCTTTACTCTAGGTATGTTTAACCCTACAAAAATATGCGTCGGGGTAGATAATTAGTTATTTTTAAGTTTAGTTATTTTATGTGGCAAATAGATAAACGGTTTAGTCGGAGTGGTTCAGGTGTGCAAAGCAACAGTGCCCCTGCCAAGCGGGGTCTTTTCGCGTAACGACACTTCGTTCGTTCTTTTCACTTTTGACCCCCTTGTAAATTCGTTGTGGAAAAAGCAATTTTTTTTTGTGATCAAGATTTATAACTTATTAATTAATTTGTTTATTCTTTTGATTTTTTTTCTTTTTTTCCGTAGTATTTATTATTATTTTTATATGTAATGACTAATAACACAGTCATCGGTCATAAAAAGTCTAAGAAACTTCTAACAATCTCAGAAACTTCAAATTATAAATTAACTTAGCGTTTATCTAAGAAAAATGCAGGATGCGACAAAAAGGAAATTAATTCCTAGCAAAGACTTGAAATGTAATAAGTGCCAAGTCTCGTAATGCAGTTCTCCTGTTTCAAAAAGCTGTGAGATATCATGTACTACTGTTTCGATTAGTAACCCTAAACAGTGCTCCTACAGGATATCTTACACCTTGTTATAGCAGAAGAATTGCATCGTACTCGTATGACTTGGCACTTTTTTTACTTTTGATAGAATACCATCCCTGCTATCGTGCAATTTGTGCCGGGTTCTAGTAGCTCTGAGGGCTTTGTTATTGGATACTACAAAGGAATGGAGTACAATAATACAAGATTTCCTCTAACATTGAGAAGTATTTATTGTTACAGAAATATAAACTTGTTTGCCCCGATACTATTACGTTAGTGCTTTTTGAAACGAATACCCATAATATGATAATATGCAGGTAGTATGAATTCTTAGATATTGTAGTTTTATATGAGAAAGTATATTTTAAGTGAATGGTGCGCTATGAGGGAAGGGAACATGAGGGATGCGCTATGTTACGTTGCTATAATAACGTTTGATATCTACGAATCTTATTCAGGATTAATAGATGCGTGCTTTATATAATAGAAAGGCTGACTACTTAAATTTTGTTTTTAAGTCTGTCTTAGGTTGTATGAAATTGGACACGTATATGTTGTCTTTTTTACGTTATCGAAAAATAAAGGCTTTACAATGAGCCAGTGGGTCCGCTCCTGACTGGGTGTTCAATTCTAACTTTAATGCTATTTGTTTGAGTAATTTCTTTATAAATTCGTTAAAGCTAATAATACATCTCCAATATTTTTTAATACTATACAAGAAGGACTAACTAAAATTTTGTAATGCTTATTACGTGCTAAGGGGGATGCATACTATCGGTGCAGCGAATAGCTAAAGCTGCGCATCTTCATGGCACAAATCACTGCTGCATAGCATAAGTGAAAACTGTCAAATAGTTTTGTAACTTAGCTTCAACATTCTCAGAGCATAGTTTTGTACCATATATCTGGTGTAAAAGCACTTAATTATTATAGTACTAGTAGTACATAGGTAATACCTGACAAAACTAACCAAATTTACCTACTACATTAAATTAATAATAAATTAAATGCGGTATATAATACCAATCAATAGTTATCTTTGTGATACTTTTTTCCTTTACTACAAAAATAGAATGCTTTCTTACCTGCGCAATAAACGTTGACAAAAATATTTTTATTGATGCGTGAAATTAACAGTAAAAATAAATGGCATTCTTTTCAGCGTGTTGCGAGCTAAAGTTGAAGTGTTTCCTCCTGTTGGAACACAAACTCGGTGGACAATCGCAATAAAGCAAAATTCAAGTCTCTTGTTCCCACTTCTTGTTTTCTGTGAAATTAATGTTAGGATATTTTGAAAGACGTTTTGTTGTATATTTTTTTCCTTCTATTTTTAGACTGTAGCTTGTTCTCCTAATTTTAACCAGTGTCTTAAATTGGTAAATAGTTATAAAGCTTTATTCATAAAAATTTTATGAAACTCTTCAGTTAAAATGGACTTTGTCTCTTTCTGACTAGTATAAATATCAAGATGACAGACAAAGACATTATCTATAATGAGCTTGTAAGATACACTTGTAAGGTCTTTTACTAATACTATAACACAAAGCTATATTTTTGATATTAGTGTTGACAGATTAACGTCTTTAAACTTTAATGATTTTGTAATAGAAGTTAGGATTCGGCCACGGGTTGTAACTACGGCCCAGTCCCAAGAGATTTCTGGTAAAGTTAGACCTCAAGGCCAATAAGGGACGATCGCAGCTGTTGGTCGAGACGCTTGACCAACACCTGCCTTACCTCCCATGCCATATCCCAAATAAATTGGGCGATTAATCATTTACTGATTATTCGCGTTCATTGTCACATTCACTTGAAGTCGAAGACAAACTTGGTGTCAGATACGTAACTGCTGCCTGGTATGTATCTGCGCAAAACTTTGACAATGCAAGTAAAGTTAAATTTAACAAATTCCTTTTCCTTTTGTGACGAGGACTCACAAAGGAAATGCATAAAATAGATTTTTCAACTATTTTCTACAAACCTGTTGCCTAGACTTAAATTACATCCATAGGAAGTTCTAGTAAATTTACCTACAGTGTAAGGTTAAAGAAGACTGCGTTATAGTCAATAAATTTTTTAGTAGGTACTTACTTACATTGAAACATCTTTTATAACGACTGGATGTAAATCAACAACAACGTTACCAATAAAATTAAATTATAGATGCCTCACTCGCTCTCAGTATTTGACATATCGCTTCTCAACATTATTATAGTATAGGCCTTAAGGACATAGCCCACTACACGACTCTGCTCCAACACCGCTCCCATCTAACATCGCCCTAAAACCAGGGTTGCTCACAACTACGCAGCGACAGTTAGCAGGAACCCAGCTGTCCACGCACCGACCGTTTGCGCTTTTCGCTATAAAATACCGCCCAGACTGCTTGCGTGTAACGCACAAGAGAGGAGTCCAGATCGTGGTAAGCTCGATGGCAGCGAACTGTCTGCTAATTTATGTTGTTAATGTAAAGTTTATCTTAAGAGCAATACATAATTGAAATACCTATGAGCTTTAAGTTTATGTATGTTATAGTTATATTCTTGGTGCGGATTCGTGTACAAATTCGCGACAAACCATGTGGCGTCGACGGTGACCGTTCATTTCGCTCGCCATTACTATTAAGCCCATGTCAACCCATTTATGTGTTGTAATTACCGAACATAACACGCGTCTTTGTTTTCAACTGAGTTTAAAAAGGGAGGTTATTGATTCGATTTTATGTTCTTTATTCGATTTTGAGTTCATCAGTTTGGCGCGTTTGTGTTATTGTTAACACATTGAAGTCAGTTCATATTTTATTTAAAAACCTATAATTGACACACACTACGTTAAAACATTCTATGAATACCAGTAAGCGCAAGACACAATCGTAGTGCAAAATTAAAAAATTGTGTAAACTGGTATAGGACATGTTATATTTTAAAATTTTCCGAGTCATATCATGAGATTATAATAAATATTGTTCCTACTTTAAAACATTTTCGATCTTATTCATAAACATTTTAGAGGACTTTTTAATTAAAATGTACTTCGTCTCTTTCTTACTAGTATAGGTTAATGTAAAGATGGCAGACAAAGACAAACCAAATATAAACCTATTTTAGCGATAATGAGCTCATAAGACGTTGATGAATACGGGGGATAATAATGAACTAAACATTCTAATGTCTTTATAGGTAGTTATTTTATAATATAAATATTAACATAAACGAGGAGTAATTTATATGTATATAAAAATCAATGCCACTTTTCGTTGTAATTTAATAACTCAAAAACGTGCTTATCTATTCAAACCAAATGTTTAGGCATTGTTCGAACTATTTAGTAGATGGTTTATGTGAAGTTTGCACAAAATCGGTTAAGCGGTTCTTTATTTATCACATTTTTTGTAAATTGTTGAGTGGGCTGAAGCTGGGGCGGGCCGCTAGTATAGTATATTGTATGCAGTATAAGTTAAAACATGATGATGTATACCTATGCATTATCAACCTTTATACCTACCTGAGTTTATTAAATACTTCCAACATAATCAATTAAATACTTCCAATGTTAAAATATCACGTTCCAAAAAATAGCCGGTTGAAAATGTTGCTAAAATTAATTGCATCATGTCATTGAAAATACAACAAAGGCTTTGTGATAAACAAGTTAATACACTGCACTACCGAGCCAGGCATTTAACACCTTGTTTCAGTCACGTTAACTGAAGCTGGCTAATAATGTGAATATCGTTCGACATATTATCGATATTGGCGTCGATAACTAACATTGACTAATATGCTAACTACGTTTATCTTGGTGTGTCATGTTTATCAGTAGGTAATTTTTAAGGAGCACTTAATGCGAGATAAACGAATATGGTGTTAACTAAAATGCAAGAAATGGAATAATAATAATATAATATTTATTTCAGATAATTAAAATCCTTATAAATTTTATTAGTAACCTATCAATATTGCTTACTTCCTATTGTTAGTAAAAGTGTTAGTATTTAAATATAAATTAATTATTTATTATAATGATAAAATATTGATATTAATTCTACTTTCCACTTGTACCACTCAAGTCTGTCTGTCCGATCCAAAGACACCATTCAAGTGTCTTTGGATCGGACAGTCCGGTCTCTCAACAATCATTTTCAGGATGCTATCGCTACTATTCGCAACCTCTGTAGCACCGAAGCGGATTTTTAGGCATATGATAGCATAAAAGCCATGTGTGCTTCGATAATTTTAGTGTTACTATCGTCATCAGTATTTTTGTGATCATCACTATGTTCATTTAGCCCGTAATGCATATTTCGTAATTTAATTTATTGTTTACCTACCCATATAATGCAGAAAAGCTTTGCAATCTTTGAGAAAATTAACTTAAACAAATTTAATTAAACACGGATTTTTTTATTTTAGTATATCTAAGTAGGTACCAAGAAAATAATCAGTCCCTAGATAACAAAAGATGTTTACTATTGACACTAACAGTAAGCTATGGCCACTGATCGCTAATTTTACGCCGCGCGCTTTCATCAATATTATTAGAACGAGCACCATTTAAATGTCGACTAAAAAAATTACAAATAACGTACTGAAAATGTGTGCTATTACTGATGCAGAACGACCAAACAAATTTTACCGCACTGGTCAAAAAGTTTTCCTATATTTGGGTAAACAATAAACGAATTTGGAAACATTAGAATGGATATCACAACGTTATTTCTAAATAGTATGAATAGTAATCGTGGGAGGTATGAACGATGAGCGTCTCCATCGGGTAGTTCAACTATTAACCTTAATAGTTGAATCACTCAATGGACTATCAATTATCTTGTGTTCGACCGTATGACTCGTATATGTCCCCAAAATTGATAATCCATTGAGAGGTTTAACAATCGATTAGTTCTAATATTGAAAGTGATTGAAAGGAAAAACACAACCTTTGTATGATACAGTCATAATGAAAAGTTTCTTATTTAGTTACGAGATAAATTTAATACACAATAATAAAAGCATTATTTATACACAATGTCACCTTATAAAGTTTGTGCGCAAACACAAAGCCACTCTATTTTCTCTTTACTCTCACATTCCGATCGAATGGATTGAATGACATGACCGTTGACATTGTGGGTATGGGACCGACAGCTTTACGTGCTCTTCGAGTCAGCGGGGCATCACACAACCAACTTCTCAAAGAAAAGTCTGACACTGTTTTTGGCCGGTTCAGGATTTGACCCTAGAGGCAAACACACTATTCCCTGAGCCATCGAGGCATGTACGGCAGCAAGAAACAACTTGAGGCATATAACAATGGAAATAATCACAAGCTGGAGCATGTAACTAAATTCTTATTGTCTATGCAAAGTATAATGGTAGAACATTAATAAAACTTGTAGCTTATAGTAACCGGAAACTGGTTTCGTCAGCTGAGAGTAAATAGGGAAAAGGAAAATTAATTAACATTCTATTAAAGCTGTGGAGATATTATTTAAGATTCTATTTAAGCAAGACTATTTTAACAAGAGAAATGGAACTGACATCATAAGCGTGTTCAAATTTAACGAAAATATCAGTGACTAGATTCCGCCCACTGTTTCGCCCGCGTGTTACTTATTGGGATAAAAAGTAGCCTGTGTGTTGTGACCATAATCTATCTCTGAGCCAGATTTCATCCAATTTCGCACAGTAGTTTTTGCGTGAAAGCGTAACAAACATACATCCACACATACAGACATCCATACATTCTTACAAACTTTCGCGTTTATAATATTAGTAGGATGAATTCTAGTTCTCTATTGGATCATTTCATTGCTCATTTGATCTTACAGATAGAACTTTAGATCTTTCTATAGCTCGCTGAACGACTTCAAATTTATGGACCAGTCCCACGGTATGTGTCCACCGTTTGTCTCCGTATGGATAACGGGTAGGTTTAAGAAGAAAGAAGAGAGAACGAAAAAACATTTATTTAGCACACACACAATCAAATAACAAATAAAAAACCATAAGTAAAAAGAAAAGTAAATAAACAACTAAAAAGAAAAAAACAAAAAGTAAACAACCATTGGTGTCAAACGTATACATAAACGGTGTTAGTATCTCCTAGAGGCGACCCAAACACATATTAAGACGGCAGGCGCCTACTACAAGATCTACCAACCTATTATTATCTGTGAACATACCAAAATGATAGTCTATTGAATGGCTCATCAAATAACAAATCTCATCGTACTATAATTACCCGCTTGACCGCAGCTAGTAGAACTCCTTTCAGTTTCAATATTAATAAAAGTTTTAACCCATAATAACTAACCAGATGTGGGTTTGTAAAGCAAGGAAATGTTTCAATGGAATTAATAGCTGTAAAAGCTATGTCCATAAATTACTTACACTTTGAACACTTAATTGCTATACAGAAAAGTTTTATTTATCGCTTTCCTGTATTCAACATAAAATTAAGATTATAAAAACAAGAGAAAGTAAAGCGTCGTTTCTTAATTTTGGGGAGACAGGAATTGGGTTTAGAACGAGGGTGGCTTCCACCCTCCATTAAAAGCAAGAGATGTTTTAAATTTGTAATTGGTTAAGAATATTTTAGTTAGAAGCGAGAATATCGGGTAACAGCAATCTTAAGGTCTGTTTTAGGTGTGATTAAAAAGAGGGGTGCTAACACATCTTTGTGTGACTTGTAACATCACCACTGCTCAATATTAATGAAGGAAAACATCGTGAGGAAACCGGCATGTCTAAGAAGTAATCATTCGAGGACATGTGATATCCACCAACCCGCACTTGGCCAGCGTGTGTGGACTTAAGCCTAAACTCTCCCAACTCGTAAGATAGTTAAGAGAAGAACCGTGCCCTCCATTGGGACACTAAAAACCGCTGAAAAGAGGGGTGTTATTTTGATGTTGCTATGACCCAGCTCATAGCACTTAAAACCGATTTGAATTTAAAGATAGATAGTTCTAGGACTACAATGGATCTCAAGAAAATCAGTTTGACTACTTGAAAATCATCATACCATTTATACTTATCTAGCTGACCCTGCCAGCTTTGTACCGTTTATATGTCTATTAAAGTTCAAATTATTGATTATAAGTATTATTACAAATCGTTTGTATGGGAGTACATAAAAGTGTTGTATATTGACATTTTCAGGCAATCCTTAAAATTTTTCGCTGCGTTAGAACCATCCTCGTACTTCAAGGAATATTCTAAAAAAAAGAACTAGCGTAATCGGTTCAGCCATTCTCGAGTTTTGCAAACACGAACAGATGTACACAAACACATTTAATGATTTATTTTTATCCTAAAGAAATATGAATTTGCCACTTAGTGACAGGAAAATTAAAAAGTTGAACAAAGCGTTTTGTCGTTTTAAGATTTTTTGCGCTGGCAGTTTATACGGCCTCATAAACGGTTTAGACTAGTTAATCCATGTTTTGTCTTTTTAGGGTTCCGTACATCAAAAGGTAAAAACGGAATTTGTACCTATTTATAGGATCACTCGCTTAAAGTCGGATATCAGTCTGTCCATCTATCACAGCCGATTTTCTCTGTAACTCCTGGCGCGATTAAGGTAAAATTTTGTACATTAATTATGTCTCAAAAAGGGACGTGGTATTTGGTAGTGAATTATAAAAATAGGGCCCATTTGTAAGGCTATATTAAAAATAATGGTTTTGTAACTTTAATGTGTGACGTATCAAATGAAAGAGCTTGTTGTGAGAGACTAAAATGTATAATTTTTATCATTTCAATTTGAGGAATTTCAGGTATTTATTATAAGTTGAATTTAAGATTATAACATCGCCAGTGAGGATGGTATTTGGCATAATATAGGCAGTTACATAGAATACTCGTACTTATTTCAAAAGCATCCCTAATTAGGAAGATGAATGGATGTTAATAACTAATTCAAACTACCAACAGCCCAAATGTGTTTGGGAAGGGAACGAACGTGTAGATATAAATGTATAAGTGTCTCCCCCTTTCTGATAACATCCGAACCCTCGTGCGTGCCTTGCGACTCGTAGTTACGGGCGCATGAAATGAGGTCAGTTGATGTGAAGATTCTTGCCCTACCTGTTGTAAAAATTGGCCGTCGCGCGTCGTTGAACGGCGGAACAATGTTAAAAATCTATACGTTCAATACAACCTACACGGTTCGAATATCTACCTTCTTCAGAGTGTTAAAATTATTATCTACTTTAAATTAATATTAAACATTGTGCAGCGGTGGCGCAGCGGTAGGGGCCTCGCCTTAGAATTATAATTCGATTCCCAGACGTGCCTACACATCTTTGTGTGAATTGTTTCATTTTTGCTGCTCAATATCGGTAAAGGAAAACATTATAGTCAGACATGTGACATCCACCAACCCGCATTTGGCCAGCGTATGTTGATCAAGGCCTAAACTCTCTCGACTCGCAAGATAATTCAGAGAAAACCCTTGCCCAGCAGTGGGACCTTAAAAAGTGTCGACGTGATACATTGTAGGTATGTTTTTAAGATTATGAGAGACCAACTCTCTGTATTATTCTGACATTAACTTCAACCTTTTTTAGTGTCCCAAAGCTGGGCACGGGTCTTCTCTTAACTATCTTACGTGGTGAGCACGCTAGCCAAGGATGGATTGGCGGATTTTACATGACCTCGAATAATTAGTTCCTAGTTATGCTGGTTTCTTCACGATGTCCCGATATTGAGCAGCGGTTATGAAACAATTCACACAAAGATGTGTAGACACGAACAGGGATCGAACCCGCGATATTATATTTCAAAGGCAAGGCTGATACCGATACGCCACTGCTGCTCACTCACATCCATTTGTAATTGTTCAGTATTTAAGAACAATTCGGCTTACATGTGCAAATTTAATTGAAAATTTCAAAATCATTTAGGTGTGATTATTTCCACCCCTAGCCTAGAACGTACAGAAGGTATTTGGTACAATCAATCCACTGTGCGTCGTAAGCAGTGTGTAAACATGTTGACGCCTAGAAATACTTTCATTTTGAAATGTAGTCACACACATAAAATACCTTTGTGATAAATCGGTGTTTCAATAAACCATTTGTCTGTAATCGCAAATATTGTAGGAATATAAAATATAAATGTATTCTCTGAATTGAGTCGAAATCAAAACGAAACATTTGTATTATAGAAAGGCAATCATTTACGTTACTTTTCACTTGTGTGTTTTGATCATCTACCTACTTATTTAAGTGAATAGAAAGTGAATGCCTTTTTATAATGTTTATTTTGTTTGTTCGCAAGAGCAGATTTAGGAATGTCGTTTCAGCACTTAAGTGACATAATTCAAAAAGTCGAAATCACGGCTTTAATTCTACGAGTACTTACGGTCGAGCCGGTCACAGCGTGTGTCAGAAGCAATATCTATAGATACACAGGGAAACTATGCTGAATGACAGTTTTGTCATGAACATGACAGATTGTACTTATGTACTGCGGGTTATATTACCTACATGTCAAATTTATACCCGTGTAACGCTACTAGTGCCTACTACTTGTGCGTTTAAGAAACGTACCTCTCTTCATACTTTTAAACACTCTCTCGTGAACGAGTCATGCTTAGAACAAAACTAACACTCAACATACGGAGACGGAGCTGAGATAATTTCACAGAGCAGCCAAGCGCCGAGGGCGGACGATTATGATGAACTGTGGTATACTCGTATATCATGCATTTGAACATAGTTAACTCGCGTAGGTATTAGATTCGCGTGAGAACACTCGCCTACACGCACTTCAATAAACCAGCGTGTTTTCATAAAATTAATCTGTGAAGGCTCTCCGTATGCTCGCTCTACATAATTTTTATGTTTACTAAAGGATACCAAAACACCCTCGTCAGTTACCTATGTCTTTTTCAAAGTTAAAACCTTTTAATTAAATTTACTTCACAAAGAACACACAGTAATTGTAATAATTATCTAAACCTATCTACAATATAGCCTCTTCGAGATTTGTAAGACAAATTAACAATAGACTAATTACGATTAATTAATTGTTCCATCCAGTTTCTGCGAGAGAAAACCAAATCGGTTTAAGATATACATATGTATATAGGTACGTTAATTATATAACGGTACCTACAGGCGTTTTATATTGGATAACGTTGACTTTGTGCCTATAAATAATAACAAAGTAATTTGTAGAACTTAGCTAATTGGATTGGATTATCTGCATACTTAACTTAATTCTAAGAACCTGATTAGATTTGATAGGGTTTAACCAATATCAACGGATTAAGTTATTCATAGTTAGAAATAGAATAGAATAATAGAATAAGCTAGAAATAGGTTGGATATATAAATATCGAAGCTACCATCCATTATTTATTCATGGTCTAATCCTACCGACGCAATACCTTTAGATGCCTACTAGATACATGGAGAGCCTTTTAGAGTTGCCGGTTGTAACCCGACTAAGTCCAGTCCGTACATTTAAGCTGGATTGGATTCAGTTGGTACAAACGTCGAAAATTTCAGGAGTCAGGAAGTAAAGCAAAGTACAACTATTGAATTACTCCTGATATTGTATTTCAGATTAACGGATAGATACCTCTTTGAAACAGACCAAGTACCAAGCTGGTTTTAGTAATAATGATAAAATAGCCTGAATTCACGGAAATCAGTACTGAATAATATTTACACAGAATTTTTAATTTTCCTTTATTATCCGCAACTCGAGGAACTTCAAACCACTAGAAACAGCCACCTGCTGAATTAGAAGTTGATTTGTTTTGCACCAATTGGAAAGCTATAACGCACATCCATCAAACCAATCCATAAGCTGATTTTCAAACTGTAAACCTAAGCTGTAAACCCAACAATTTGTATCATTACATGTACTACTGACTAATTTAATCCATTTTACATTTTTATTAGAACTGGTTTACATCTGTACAGTTATCTGTGTAGGTACTTTCACGCTGCCAAAGATTACCCCCTCATGGGATTTACACTGCCTTCAATCTGCATACTTAGCGTTAAGACAAAACATCGATTTGTAAGCTGCATGCAGAGTTTGCGAAACCGTGACAGGCTTCACAATAGCGACCATTGAAGTGTGAGTAACAAGCGCATTTTAAAATCGTGCTACGAATTTAGGGGAGCTGCCGTATAAAATAACGTTTCTCGTAGTAGATAAAAGATTCTTTGAATTTATGAAAGTTAACAACGTATTAAAGTAACGTACCTACGTATCAATCTAATATTCAAAAATGTTTACCAACCAAATAGACATGAGCAAATTATTAATAATATAAAATAAGGACATTATGAGATACAAAAGGCTCAGAAAAAATGTGTGTGTGTGTGTCGTGTTCGTTTAGAATAAAAAAATAGACATGAGCACTGAGCAGGTCAATGTTAAGATATCGTCAAAACTATGACAAGCTTACGAAATAAAAGAATAATGTAAAATTTAAATACTTTAATCACGGTATAGAAGAGTCGCATATGAAGGTTAGCTGAATTTTAAGTAGGTTAACCGTAAAAACTGTTACCTAACTGTTTACTAACAATTTTTATCTGTATAATAAATTTAATAATGATTATAATGTAGGTATGTATGGCAGAGGAACAAGGGGGGCTTTGGAGAGTAAACTTTATCGCAGTCTCAAATATCCACTGTGTTATGCCCTAATGCAGTGGAATGCATAAAAGGTTTCCCTTCGGATAAAAGGCATGGTTCTTAGACAAAAATGTAGAGATTTTTTAGCTTTGGTAGTTACCTCATTTGCATCATTTGGTCGTAAACGATAAAATTAGGTTTTTAACTAGGGTTTAATTAGGGTTTTATCTCTTTTTTAGCCTAAATACGGCAACCTAGAAATTTTGCCAATAGGTTTGTCACACCCGCGTACGTAATAGCTGCTAATTTAGATAAACTCTGCAATAGACATAGAGTTTTGTACTGCGGGCGTGAAGGATTCTAATACCGTTTTTCTCCTAATAACTAACAACACTTGTGAACATTTAAAATTATCGTATTATTATTTGAATCACAACTAGTAAAATATACGACACAAAATGCCAATAAGAATATTGTTAGGATAATCTAGTAAATTGACACCGTAGGTTTGCATTAAATAGAATTAAACCTCACCAGAAGAACTCTTTTAAGTCACACCACGCAGACAGTGACTATAAAACTGACAATTCTGACTTGTCTTTACTCGATTGTTTAGGTTTATAGGTACTCATCAGTCCGCGGGCACTATGGAAGAAAGAAACGACTTGTGCGAGAACTAATACTAAGTTAGTACCTAGTCGGAATTACAATTTCGTGCTTATTGGATGTATGTGCGAGATTTCATCACATTTATGGTAGGTACATACTTAAGCTTGAGAGCAGCGTCGTATCGGTCTAGCCTATGCAATTTAAGGTCGCGGGTTCGATCCCCAGTCGTGCCCACACATATAGATGAAGAAAACATAGTGAGGAAACCGGCATCGCTAAGAATTAATCGTCTGAGGATATATCTGCGTTAAGGCCAGAGTGTGTGCATTAAGGCCTAAACTCTCTATACTCGTCAGACAGTAGTGAGAAGACCCGTGGTTAGCATTAGACATTAAAAATGGCAGAAGATAAGTACCTAATACTTACTTAATTTAAGATTCTTCAAGTAGGTAGAAGTTGGGAAGTACTAGTTAAACGACAACCAACTGATGTACATACTGAGAGGATTCCGGATGTGTGCATCAAGTGTGAAGGACCAACGCAATCAAATTCTTGGTACAGGAAGCCCTTTGATGTGCATAAAACCGAAAATTGGATGGACGAAAACGTGTATTGGAATTCGCTTTTAATGGAAACGAAACTTTATAGCCATCAAATGTTATTTTTTTAATCTAGTACCTAATACTACTAAGAATGCAAAAATTTCTGCCTACCAACAAAACGACTTACCAGATTCTAATAACATTTTTTTTTCACAATCTTTTACATCAATAGGTATGTTGCCTATGTTTTCGGTATTTCGGAAGTCACGAGCGGAAACTAGAAGATTTAATAAAGAGTTCCGAAATATTAACGCACAACTTATGGAACGTTTTGCCTATTAAACAAACCCCATCCGCCCAATACACATGCTAATTAACTAGCACCTTAATTAACACAAAGTTAGTATTCTTAGATTTACGCGAATATCACACATTGACTAAAAGAAATGAATTCAAGGCACTGCAAGCTCAGTTTGCTTAAATCGGAACGCAACTTAAATATTGATGTTTGGAGGTAGTCAGTAATAATTGTGATTAATATTTTTGGACGTCAAATACTTCAGTCCAGCCGTGAACATGAAGTCTGAAAAGGCTTTGAAACGTCGGGATCTAAAATCTAAAATGAACCGCGATAATATCCGTTAAAAAATAGATAAACCTATTTTAACACAAAGTTTCTGTTATATCGATTAATTGTATTTTGTTTCAGAACAATTTGTACAGTCACACTCGGTACAGATGTAGAGTAAAGTGTAAACAATTGAGCTTGTAAAGCGGATATTGCTTGTTTGTTGGAATTGAATGCAGTGAATACTCTTTGGTTCGAATCTCAATACCCACACGGAGATACATTATACACTAGCTGCCCCGATGAACTTTGTACCGCGTATTTCTTACCTTTTAAACCTCCTTAGAATTGTATGAGTTATGGCCAAATCGGTTCAGCCGTTCTCGAATTTTAACAATAAAAACGACCGTCAAATCATTTTTATACATAGTAGACGATATAACAACAGTATGTAGGTATGTAATGATAAAAACTATTCTATTCTTTAAAACTATCCTATTCTTCCCGGATCTTAAACTACCTCCATTAACAAATTTAATTTAATCGGTTCAGTAGTTTAGGCGTGAAAGCGACAGACAGCATTTATGAGGTATTGATGATAACTTCCAGTTAATAAAAATATAAGGCCCTGCAATGTTCGAATAAATTCTCTCTTATTTCACCCCTACAGACTGAGATAACTTTATTATAAATCGATCAACAGCGCAAAAAGTCAATCTTAATCTAATTAAAATCTCGTTATTCTCGTTTAGTTTTATAAAGACAAATAGTGCAGTATATATTTACCTTGGTTGCCTTAAAAAAAATAAGGATTTCGGATGATTTAAGAAGCCGAGCGCCAATTTAGAATCTGCTACTTACTCTGGTTATATATTTTACATAATTATGTAAAGTTATGATGCAAAATTTCCAAAGTAATTATTTCATATTGTGAATCATCGTTGCCCATGTTTTTTTTTTCATTCTTCCGCCGTAGATTTAACATGCATAACGTATGTTTTGTTATCTCAAACAGCTACTAGCCGAATGAAAATCTGGCTACGTTAAAGGGAATTTTCACAGCTCTCCAGTCAATTGAGTTTGAAGCTGTTTCTGTTCGCTCCATTGGCCTCTTTCAAAAGTCTTTGTCGGCACAGAAAGGTCAGTGTGTTCGAAACTACTAAACGGAAAATGAAGTGTCCACTTGTTAACAGCGGTCTATTTCACGAAACTATTCGCCTTATGCCATTTTGTAAACACCAAATTATTAGTTTTCGGTTTTCCTTTATTGTTAAGTTAATGGAACGTAAAATACCTACCTAAAAAGTTGTAGAGAGGCATGTCCACATTTTTCTTTTCTTGAATGTATAATTTTTGAGATAGTATGGATAGTATTACTGTCATAATATTTTATCAGTCGCAACTCGTCTCAACATAGAATTCGTACCTGTAAACTTAGGTACAATTCAACTATCACAGACCTAAAGAGATTTCCAACACATGTTAGGAACTATTCGTGCGGTGCACAAGTACCTTAAAAAGCCCTTATCAAACAAACGAGATAGTTACACACTGTTTTTCACGGTAAGTGTTGAAGGTTTGCAAACAAGGGTCCTGTTTTTATGCGTTTTGGGAATTTCACTTGACTTTATGGTATGGCGTATCGTAAGATCTTGTTTTTGTTAGGTAGGTTCGGCCCTTTTATGCAATGGTATTAAAGAAGGATAAATAATGATTTTAAGTTAGAGATTGTGATGATAAAGTTTAGGTGTAGCAAAATAGAGTAGGTATTTGCATCGCATTAAAAAGAATAATCTAACTAATTAATGTTTGGTACAAACAAACACAATAGTAATATAATAAGTAATCTAGTCCCAAATTAAGCATATTTAAACAAACCGTAGCGCTCAAAAGTTGCGCTATTTTTGTAACAGTAGCACACATTAGGCTGCCTGTCCACCGGAGCGGAGCTAGGCTGCGGAGTGGAGAAACTGAGAAATATTAACCAATAGGATTGCACAAAATCTCCGCTCCTCTTCAGTGGACAGGGAGTTACAAACTAGTTTAAAAATTCATACAAAACCGGGAAGCGGAGCGGGGCAGCGGAGCGGGGAAACACAAGCCGGAAACAAAACACAGTCTGCATCTCCGCTCCGCATTACTTTCTCGCTCCACTCCGCTGCCTCGCTCCGCTCCGGTGGACAGACACAATACGCAACTCCGCTCCGCATTACTCCGTCGCTCCGCTCCGCTGCCTCGCTCCGCTCCGGTAGACAGGCAGCCTTAAACGTAATTAGACCTAGCAAAACGTTTTTTTTCGTGGGGAAACTTTTTACAGGTTCCGCTGAATCAGGTCGAGACACAGTGAGTATGTGAGACTTCAAAGAAGTTTAGTTAAGTTTTTTTTTAGTTTTGGCCTCCGGTGTTCTTCTGTTAACCACTTATCAGGCAGCAGTTTCGCTTTCGCATTAACAGAACGACCGGCGGGAGACCCAGCAAGACCTAGCATACCAAGACCTTTCACAAGATAACTAATTTTGTTCTACGGTTTGTAGACATAATTTTTTTTTGTAAAATAACCATTAAGCATTCTGAAACAATTTATTAAAGTACACATACTTTAATAAAAAGATAGGATAGATAAAATATTAGGTACCTACGCGAGTTATTCTCCGAAATTATTGCCCTCTATATCGTCTTAAACAACATCTCACAATCCTATACTTTTTAACAGCCGGTAATACAATATTTAATGCCACATAAAACTTAATACAAAAACCTCGAGCAGTTAAACCTACTTTACGATACCACAATAAATTTAACAATGCATTGGTGTAAATTGAAATATCTGACAACCATTAAATTATGTTGATAAAGCCTTCTTCTTTCACCCATCAATCCATTATTGTAAACCTAATAGCTCACAAATTTATCCTATTTACACACATAAACGTATCTAAAGGGATAGGCAGAGGTGATAACACCACTAGACAACGTTATCGATCGATCAACAAACGTTTTGTCATGGAATTCTAACTTCGAAATCATCATGACTTTTTTCACAACCTATCTGTATTATAATTAACATACAAAAATACCATCAAATCAATCCCAACTTCGAACTTATCCTGTCTCCCTACTGACTAACCTATACAACAACAGTAGAAACTTTCAACAGGAGAAAATACTGATTATCAAATAGGTACCTGTGCGGGTAAACACATAATTCCCTAGTATAAGAAAAAAAGAAAAAATAAAGGCAATAAATATTTTTATAGATTTACTAGCTTCCACGCGGCTTTAGGGGGTTTTAAAAAGTGAGTTTTGAAAAATCTTCTAGTTCTAGACCTCATACGAAACTTATGTACCAAATTTGTAGTCTCTAGACCCAGCCGTGCGTTGATAAGTCAGTCAGTCAGTCAATCTTATATATTACATAAATTTAATGCCTACACATATTTTTACTACAGAAAAGAAAAACATGATTATCATGAAGTTTCCATCATCCATAGTTAAGTACAAACCTTTAGCAGCTTACAACTTCAATAAAGCCATTGTTAGTACAACAATCTATCTATATAATAGTTAGCTAATCTGTAACAAACAAACGTTTGATAAACTTTGTAAGGAAGTAGTATACGAACTTGGTTGACGGAGTTTCTATTCAAGTTGCTTTACTGGTATGTCAACAAGATGAATAATTCCAAGCCTAAGAGGACGGTACTAATCAGTTAGGTAAAGCAACTGGAATGAATAGAAACCCCGTCAAGCCAAGGTTGTATATACCTACTTCCTCACTTAGAAGGACACTCACACGTCTTAATTATGTTATACTAGCTATCCGCCCTAGCTTCGCCCGAGTAGTGTAGGTTTAGGATAGTCGTTTCCGACACTTCCAGGAATTTTTTTACATATTATACACATGAATAACATATTTATAAGAAGCGGTCGTGCAGCAGAATCGGCCTTGCCATTATAATATGAGGTCGCGGGTTCGAACCCCGGTCGTGCCCACCCATCTTTGTGTGAATTCTTTTATCGCCGCTGTTCATTATTGGTATCTCATCTAAGAACTATTCATTCGAGGACATGTGACATCCATTAACTTGCACTTGGCTAGCGTGTGTGGATTATGGGCTTCTCTCAACTCGTAAGATAGTTGACAGAAGACACGTGCCTCGCAGAGTGACACTAAAAACTGTCAAGTGTGTGTGTGTCATATGCTTAGATCTTTCTCATAAATCACTCTATCTATTAAAGAATCTGGCATGATAATCCGTATAGTATTTTTTTTAAGTTTATGGCTGACAAACTCGGCGGACAAATTGTTTTGTAATAATATGTAGTGATGATAAGGTAGGATATCTAAGATGGTAGACACTGATGATAGCAATAACAATTTCCAAACGCTAACTTCTTTAATTGAACAACCGTGATAGTATCCGCAAAACTTGAAACTACTTCGGATGTCTGCATTGCTGTTGTGTAAATCAACATACAACTTAAATCAATTTCCGTAATTTGAAATTTATACATATAGGTCATACATGTAACACATCCAGAATTTGTCTAGCTAACTTCGCATTAAAGTGACAAATAGCATAACAGCCCAATACAATGATGCCATTAAATAAAATATGCAAACAACGCGATTTGATTTTTAAACCGCGCGGTACCAGCGAGCGGCGTTTAGCCTTATGTGAAACAATCACGGTTTATTGCTCCAGCTATACATACATAATACTTATAATAGAGTGGAATAAATATGAAGGTTAATTGGTTTTAAAAACTTTGCTTCGCTTCGCACGGTATTTTTTACATTATCGAAGTTTCAAAGCATACGGATCTCTAACTCTTTTTTTTAAATAAATATATCGCTTTTTATCGAATTTTTAAAATAAACCCTGTCGTTTTTGACTTATACAGTAACTAATAAACAAACCATGCATCCCGTGGCATCCCGTGCCTAGCAGAGGGACACTAAAAAGTGTCAAGTGTAATCATATACTTAAATCTGTTTTATAAATTACTCTATCTATTAAAAAACTCGCATGATAATCCGTAACAGTAACAAATAAACAAATCTCCAAATCTTTCGTCTTTATACTTAATATTAGTGTAGATATTTAGTTAAAACTGGATATTAGGTAAATGGGTAATCTTCTTAGATGTTCGGTTAGGATACAGAAGAGAAGTTTTGATCGGTCACGATTATAGGTTTCACTTGTGTAACGATAAACAAATAATATCTCAAAATAATTGCACTTTCTGATTTTTTACATCTATGTTCGCAATTATGACACGATTAAATTATATCCATATTGAAATTCAATCAAAGTCTTTTATCGGAGCGATGCAATACCGCCGCTGTAATTTAATATAAAGAGTCTCTCAATTAAGTTTTAAAGTACCGAGTCAGTTGACCGAGCTCGATTTTTTTTGGAAATTGTATTATAGGACTCCCAATAATAGTTTTTCTCGCAAAAGAAAGAATTAAAAAAAAAGAAAAATGCGATCAATTGGATTCAAACCGGGATCATCTGATTACGAGACCACCCAATATCCCACCCGAGCTACTATATTATATCTACATCGCATATTGGCAAAGTTTGCTATTGTATTCTAATGATATTTTAGCAATTTTTCACTGCCCGAAAATACGAATAAAACGACGTTATCGAAAAATGAAACCTAGCTAGATCGATTAATCGCCCCCGAAAGCCCCGGCATACTAAATTTCATGAAAATCGTTGGAGCAGTTTCCGAGATTCAGAATATAAACTTAAATAAGTACATAAATTGCTCGTTTGAAAGTATTATAGAGAGATAGATTAGATAGGTAATATAGAAGAACGATCAATTGTTTTGAACAAAACGCGATCAAAAGACCCTTGTTTAACATTGCACGAATATTAAAAGTTCGGCACCAAAATTCTGAATTGTAAAGCTCCTAAGCTGATTGGATTTCGGGGAGCCGTGAAAACTGTCAATTGTGTTATCATTTCATGTGTCGTTGAATATGTACACAAGGGTGAACTGAAATAATAAAAGTTTCACAAAGTCCCTAACACAGAGACACTTTACTGATTTCAAAATCAACGTTCTATTATTAAATTACATTTTCCTTTTACAGTGTAGACTGGTATAGCATTGTTTACCTAATCCCAAAGTGATTTATTTCTCCGGTGCTACAAATGGGTAATCGATTCCAGTCATAATTTATAACATAAAAACGTGAAGCTACTGCTTATTACTTTTGTAGATTTTTTTATACCTGCTGTATAATTAATATAGCTAACTATATTACTATATCTACACTACTACACCTACTTATAAATATTGTAAAAGAATTAGAAAATTTATTTTTTTATTTTATTTTCTTGGAAAACAAACAGTAATAATAACTTAAGTACACAAAATACATAGTATGACTATTTATCAATTAAATGTTCTCGCTAAATAACAAACAGAGAGCTTACTTGTTTAAGTGAATATAAACTATATAACGGTGCTACAAATTACATCACGTCATGTCATTAGTAACAAATATAAGTCACTGTACCAACTCGAACTTACTAAGTATTTGAATAAGTTTAGGTGGCTTAGTGGTGAATAAGTCAAGTTGAGGATAGACAAACAACCTATTGTAACTCTTGGCGAATCTTACAAAGTAAGAATTTTGCCTGTAGTTTGTGCTGCTGTGAGGAACATTTAGGAAGAGAAACGGTATCCTAGCAGGTCTAGTAGGGACGCGTAATTCGATCTTGGATAGGAGCTGTGGGGCGTCGATGTATGAATTGATTAATTAAAAAAAAGAGACATCCGATATATTCCTTCTCTCTCTCTTAGTGGTAGGAGATGGTATCTTTAGCATCTTGATTCATATGTGTGATCGTTAGTTTTACACTTGTGGCTGAAGGTATCTTGTTAAGTTAGGTAGCCCGTCAGACGTGGCGTACTTGTCGTACCCGGGGTACACACTGGAACACAATTTTAAACCTCACGTGGGAGTGTGTTTGTACGCCCGGGACGACATATGCTGCCGGCGTCTCCGGAACCTCGAAGACCGCAGATTCTCTGCTCTTTGGGTGATGGTGGATACAGGCATAGAGAAAATTCTTTATGCCTGTGTCTATCGCTCGCACAGCGGAGATCAGGAGACAACCAGGCTCACCGAATACCTCAGTGAGGCGGCTGAAGCGGCTCAACAAATGTACCCCTCTGCACAATTGGTTCTGCTGGGTGATTTCAATGCTCACCATCAAGAGTGGCTCTTCCCCTACCTAGACACTGACCATGCAGGTAGAGAAACGCGGAAGCTGGCCTTGGCATTGAATCTCACCCAGCTAGTCCGTGGTGCCACACGGGTACCAGATGTTGACTCGCACACACCCTATTGCTTGGACCTTCTGCTGACGACTGATCCAGACAGTTACTCAGTATCAATCTCTTCACCTCTGGGTAAATCAGACCACTGTCTGGTCAAATCAGTATCCGTCTACTCCCCGCCAGACCCCAGCCCTAGGGGAAATCGGCGAATGTGGCGGTACAAGTCAGCAGACTGGGATGAGATGCGGTCCTTCTTTGCATCTTATCCGTGGCAGCCCGTATGCTTCTCTTCTGGTGATCCCTCTACCTGTGCAGAAGCCGTGACTGATGTGCTGCGTCAGGCTATGGAGTATTTCATTCCATACTCGGACGTACCGCAGTCAAGCCAAGCTCGCCCATGGTTTGGGCCACAATGTAGACGCGCAGAGATGCAAAAACATGTGGCCTATCTAGCTTGGGTTGATGCTCGACACCACAATGCCAGGGACATACGCCAAAAGAAGAGAGCCTTCAACAGGGCTGCCAAGTCCTGCAAAAAAGTGATGCAGAGGGCTCGCTTTGACCATATTAGCCGTATAGGGAACAAACTTGCTTCGTATCCAGCGGGTAGTAAAGCGTTTTGGTCCCTAGCTAAATCGGTCGAGGCGAACTTCTGCCGCCCCTCACTGCCTCCACTACAGAAACCTGATGGAACACTGGCTCACACTGCTGAGGATAAAGCAAATTTGTTTGCTTCTTTATTTGCAGAGGCTTCACGTCTAGATGCTGGTAGCGCGGTACCTCCTGCTACACTTGGCAGTACGACTCATATGTCGGAAATTCGCATACGCCAAACGGAGGTCCGCAATACGCTACGCAATCTTGACGTGAACAAAGCCAGTGGACCTGATGGTATTCCAGCCATAGTGTTGAGGACTTGTGCGCCTGAGTTGTCTCCTGTATTGACACGCCTCTTTAGGCTATCTCTAGGGACTGGTCAAGTGCCGACATCTTGGAAGCTTGCTAACGTGCAGCCCGTGCCCAAAAAAGGCAGTCGTGCCGATCCTGCCAACTATAGGCCTATTTCGGTCACCTCCTTACTCTGTAAGAGCATGGAGCGTGTTGTTAATCGCAGGCTCCTGGCGTACCTAGAAGCCAATGATCTCCTCAGCGACCGACAGTATGGATTCCGCCAGAATCGGTCGACTGGGGATCTTTTAGCGTACGCCACATACATCTGGAATGAGGCCTTGGAGAGGTACGGAGAAGCACTTGCTGTTTCTCTTGATATCTCCAAGGCCTTTGACAGGGTTTGGCATGATGGTCTTATTAGTAAGCTTCCTTCTTACGGCTTGCCCACTGGTTTCTGCGATTGGATATCGGACTTCTTGAGGAATAGATCAATCCGAGTGGTCATTGATGGCTGCTCTTCCGATCAAATGGATATTAATGCCGGTGTTCCTCAGGGTTCAGTGCTCTCTGCGACTCTTTTTCTGCTGCATATTAACGATCTGCTTAAACCCGGTACCTTTGGGTATGCAGACGACAGCACAGTTGTAGAGAGTTATATGTCCAGTCCCCGTGCCAGTGCGGCTGAGATTCAGTCCCATAGAGTAGCCATGGTTGAGCGCTTGAACTTGTCTCTCAAGGCTGTCTCCGATTGGGGCGACGCCAATCTAGTCAAGTTCAACGCTGCTAAAACCCAGGCGTGCCTATTTTCCGCCAAAAAAAGGCCATTTCTATTGGCTCCCACTTTTCGAGGTGTGTCCGTGCCAATTACAGACCATCTGGAGCTTCTTGGCGTCAATATGACTTCGACCCTCAATTTTGGCCCGTATATTGAGTCCAAGGCTCAACTAGCTGCCAAAAAACTAGGTGTCCTCGCGAAGGTGCGTCAGTACTTCACACCGAAACAAATGCTCGAACTATATCAAGCACAAGTTCGTTCCTGCATGGAGTACTGCTCGCATCTTTGGGATGGGTCAGCTAAATACCAACTCGAGGCGTTGGAGTCTATTGAAAGGCGAGCTAAGAGGCTTATTGGCAACGAGTCCCTCATCAAGGCTAAGTTGCAGAGCCTCGAGCATCGCCGCATAGTTGCTAGTCTTTCGGTCTTTTATCGGATACACTCCGGAGAGTGTGCGTTGGAATTACACAATCTTATTCCCCCATCCCCATTCTTCCATCGTACAAGTAGAGGTACGGCTATGCGCCACCGTTATATGGTGGAAATTCCACGGGCACGCACAAAGCGCTTTGCCTCCACTTTTATTGTGCGAACCGCCAAGTTGTGGAATTCGTTGCCGGCATCTCTGTTTCCCGATAGCTATAATCTACCTGTCTTCAAGTCACGAGTGAATCGGTATTTATTAGGTAGGCGCGTTCCATCATAGACTGCAACATTGCTTCAGATCAGGCAAGTTGTGGTCAAGCGCAAACCTATTATAGAATAAAAAAAAAAAAAAAAAAAAAAAAGTTACGCTGAATAGATTCTAGTCTCGTAATATATACATCGCACATTGGATTCCAAACTTGTGAACAGTATTCAAGGGTACGGACGAACGAGCAGTATAATCTTTTTAATAATTTTTACGTTAGTGAATTGGGAACAAGATCTTTTTAAGAAACCCATGGTTTTGTGAGCTTTATTAACGATGTGATCAATATGCTTTTCGTAGGTAAGTTTGGAGTCGTGTATCACACATAAGTCCCGTATATGATCTACTCGTTTCAAACGGTCGTTCTTTAAGGTATATATATATGGGATAAGCTATTAATTTTACGAGTGAAGGTAATTGTGTAACACTTATATACATTCAAAATGAAATATAATAGCACTTATTACTTTATATCAAAATTGTTAGCAAAAACAAAAAGTGTAGCTCTAAAATACACGTTAATTTATTTCACATACATCATATGAACGCAGATGGTATAAACCGTCCCAAAAACACATTTTGCATATTTTAAACGAAATGCGGTCCCACAAATAATAAATTCAGGCATACCGATGACGGCAAACGAAGTTTTTAAACAATGGCTCCTGAATTTTAACATTTCATAATCTTTTTTTAAAGTTAGTATTTGTAAGACAGAATTAGTGTAATATTTATCTTATCTTAACTTAATGGGGCTGGTAGACCTAGAGCACTTCGATCCAGCTGGATCATTTGAGCATTGAAGACTCAGGTATTCTTCCTCCGCACAACTTGTCCATGACCGCTGCTATTTGTTGGGCCGTAATGAGGCCGTATTCATCAAGAGTAGGGCAACTACGACACGCATAGATGCATTCCTAATGCATCTATGAGTTTTCGCGCCAGCGAGTCGCGCTCACACAGTAGGTACGTGATGTAATATTTAACTTTTTTTGCTGTATGTTAGCGAGCTATCTTTGAAAAATACCAACCTATCGAGAAATGATCATCATGAAATCATCGATTAAATACTGTTATAAGAAAGCTACGTAGATTTTAGACAAAACACAAAAAAACACATGTCAATGTATTCTTGGGAAAACGTGAAAACCATTATTGCAATGAGATATATGTGTATTATTTAAGTTTTTACATATACCTAGTTACGTTTGGATTTTTTTAGTTAGTTTAGCTTTTAGTTTAAATTTGTTAAGTGTTTATAAAACTACTAGCTTTTCGACATGCGACTCCACCTGCGCGTATACTGATTATCATGCTAAACCATTAACCTTTTTTTGCGTCGTCGTATACAAACTATCCTATGTCCTTCTCCGGGTCTCAAACTATCTCTATACCAAATTTCAAGCAGCTCCCTCGTACAAGCTTGACTTAATAGAGTGGTCATCACCCTCTTCAACCATTTTGTAGGTAAAAGAACGACCCGCCCACCGTGCCACCGTACCGCAAGTAGTGACTTTTTGGCGAGTATGACTTACTAACAGTAGAGTCTCCGGAAGTGGATTGTATCATGTTTTCTTGGATAGCTTTGATTGCCTCTTTGTCCTTATTCTTTATGGCCTTCTTAAGGTTGTAATCGAGGACTACGTTGTCCCTTACGGAATCGTTACTACGTTGTCCCTTTTTATTAATAGACCTATGGCGTCAGATTAAGTTTTAGTACAAGATATCCCCTAATTCAATTAAAAGCCCGATATTAGAAGTAAGTATCTTGCGAGTGTGAGACATGTAATTAAGCATTACAAATACGTGCAAATAGAATGCCAAGATGTTGCCAATCAAATCCATTTTCTGCGAAGAAATCAAAGATCGTAGCGGAGAACCTATAGTATGAAAGATTTTCTTTTCTTCAACGACGCACGAGCTTTTTCAATTTTGTCTTTCATTAAATCGAATTGAGGAAGCAAATTACATTATTGTCGTTTAGCTACAAATTCGGCAAACATTTATACTTTCTTGAAAATTTAAATGCCACAGATTTATTCTAAAAACTTTGCTTTACATTGAATATACAAATACTTTTGGAAGTTTCAACAAATGATAATCTAACAATCCTAACAACGTCATTGTTGGCACTAATATTATAAAGAGAAAAGATCTAATTAATTGTTTTAAGTCAAAAACTAGGTACTGTATCGATTTTCGAAATTCTTTCATTATTAGAAAGCAACATCCTTACCGAGTGATTAAGGTTAAATTATATATTAAACATGTTAGGAATCCGTATGAAAACTTCGATATACCTAGTAACCTAAGGTGTGAGAAATATAACTAAAAAAATACGCTGCAGAAACAATTGACAATAGGGCAAAGTTATGCAGGTACTATAGTTTTAAAGAGGACATCAATATCTACAAAAAAAATCCGCGGTACCAATTTAAAACAACTATTCACCATAACTAACCATCACGCTGTCCTATTAACCTTAAGTATAACGCTTCCTAAGCAAAATCGTCCACACACGAAGTCTCAGCTGAACATAAACAAACTCGAGTCTGATTTACGCAATATCAGTAGTTTTAGTCTAATTTATTATTCCGATGGCGCAAATATGTCTATGTCATACTTTACATACTTTACAAAGAATGACTAACAGGCAATATTGCATAACACTGTAATAACTCTAATAAATAATCAAATTTACAACATTAAACCCTGGGTCACTCCAGGACTCATTGGGGTATGGGGAATAGAAATAAACAGCATCAGCAAACCAAGCGCTTTCCTGATAATGAAAGATTTTTGCAAACCTACAAGAGATACAGATACTTTTAAGTAAAGAGCTATACAATCTCTTAAGAAAACTAATGATCTCTTACGAACGATGAATTATCCAGGGCCGGTGGTACAGTAAGTACCTTTGGAAAAAACAAAGCCATGGCCTACACCACAAAACAGCGTGATTCAAACTCGAGTTTACTGCTTACTGACACTACACCTATTCTGGTTACTAGGAATATTAACAATTTTTTTGTAAACGTCAGAAGAAAAACCATCTGAAAAAATTCCAGTTCAGTCTTCTGAAACACCCACTAATGCTAGACACTGACGAACAAGAAATCCGACACATACTCGTACCTTAACCTTTTATACAAATCATCAACATTTTTAGAATCAATAAAATATAATTATTTACAATGTTTTTATCGCATAGAAGCGATGGGGTAACAAACATACCTATTGTCGCATACTTGCGACATGGGCGGTTAAAAGGTCAACTCAAGGGTCCACTTAATCGTTATGTATTATACTTAAGGTAAAAGAGCACAAAAAGATGTAACAAATAAAGGTTACAACGTAACCTATTACACTGATTTGGTAAAAGTTTTTCTCATTTTTTATTCCAAGATCCAGATGAAGGCAGTTCTTTATTTCCATGTTACTCTTATGTTGTAGAGAGAATGAAGATATTGTATGTCTTCTCTTTTTATTTATACTGTATACTACAAGATAGTTGCTAGAAAACCCGTATCCAATGTGGAATACCTGAGGGCTGTACCATAGAGCAGCGAACCACCCTGATAGAGGTTAGAGGATTTGGATGATCTGTGGCTATTAAATCGGTTACTACTCTATGATATCCTACTGCTGGGAGCGGGAGTTGAAAAAAAAAAGTGTCAAACTCACGATATTTTACTTTACTGACCATTGATAAAGCGGCGATGAAACAATCAACGTTAGAACCCGCGACCTATATTTCGAAGCCAATCCAACACAATTGCGCCACCGCTACTGGTGTGTTATATTATAATAGGTACTATACCAAATAGACGTTAAACATTAGATAATTTAGTTTTTAGTGTTAGATTGTTATTAAATTAGGCAATTTTTCTTGTTATCTGAATTTTTATGCTGTACAAAAAATCAACGGGAGATTACAAGTACGACAGGCCCTAAAAATAGTTTTCTTTTTCACGAAGTGAAAGTATGGGGAATTAGTTAAAATCACGTCCACATAGGAGAAGCCGCGGGCGGAATGCTAGTAATAGTATAAAAGAATAAAGTACCTTTATATAATCTGGTTAATTATGCTGTCTTTATTGTGATTGTACCGAGTGCCGACTCGAACCCAACGAATTACTCATTATCCTCCTGCGTTATTGATCGCTCCTTTGAAAGCCTTCAGCCCAAGTGTTTTATATCATTTATTTTAAATGTCTATCTAAACAAAGTACCTACTTTTATACTAATATAATAAAGAGGAAAGATTTGTTTGTTTGTTTGTTTGTAACGAATAGGCTCAAAAACTACTAGACCGATTTTAAAAATTCTTTCACCATTAGAGAGCTACATCTTTTATGAGTAACATAGGCTATATTATATGTTAAAAAAAATTAGGGTTCCGTATGAAAACTTCGATAATGTAACGCAAGGTGTGAAAAAAATGACGAAGAAAATCATTACCTATATCGCGTACGCTGCGGAAACTATTGATATTAGAGCAAAGTGTAGTACTACAGTTTTATAGAGGCTATAAATGTCTGCAAAAAAGTCCGCGGTACCATATGTCTAAATATTTTATTAACGTCACAATAACTACTTTTTCATCTTAAAATATGCTATTGTAACGCCGGCACAAATTAGACTCAATTATTCGTACCTTTGTATTAATACTTATCTAAATAAATCACCTAATATTCAAGGGTATATCAGTACCTGTAAATTACTTTTTGAATTATTTAAATCGGACATACTATTCAAAAGTTATCATGAGTATAATATTTATCAAAGTTGAAATTTAAGAAACAGAGCGGTCTATGTCTGTGACTCTAATGGATTTTAACCCCGACGAAAAAGATGGGTGTTATAAGGTTGAGATGTGTATCTGTGTACAAGTTTGCTGCCATGTAGTGCGGATGGGCCGATTTTAAAGCGTTTTTTTGTTAGAAATCTGAAGTAATAGAGATCATTGTTAAATGTTTAACACAAAAAAAATGTGTCAGGGTTAATATATTTTTTTAATTCATTGAATTATATTTACAACAAAAATTGGCTAATGGTTCCTGTAGGTGTAAATAAATGTAACACCACGACTATATCCACACGGGGTAGACAACACCAAGAGTGTAGGTATGTGATGATGAGAAATTTAGCTTGGTCTATTATTATTATTACTTCTTTCCGGGTCTGCCAAGGGTGTGTTAAAATTTATATGAATTCTGTATGTGTAAATGAATGTGTATTATTATATATCTACATGAATTCAGCTTTATAATGTTAGTAATATAGATTGCGGCACCATAGCTATTAAACTAATGATTTTGATTATTGGTTTTGCCAAAGCAGATTTGATCGATTGTTCTAAGCATGGAAAGTCTGCCAAGAGTGTGATAAAATTTATGATGATTAAAATTTTTGTCTAATACCGATATCTACCTGTGCGAAGCCGGGGCGGACCACTAGTACTAAATAAAATTATGTTTGGTAAAACCGTTTAGGTAAGAAACAGAGCAATACTTCAGTACTCACAACTTAATAGACTGATATTACCTAAGTAGTTAGTAGAGTATACTCTTATCTTTTGATAAAACTAATAAAAATAATTCTTTTTATGATATTGTATCGAAAAATCTGAATCACATTGTCTTAGTCAAGAAAATATTACCACTATGTAATATTCATTATTGCCTGTTCGGCGCAACGACTTTCAAATTATTTATCATGCAACTACCTCAAAGTAGGTACATACTTACAAGTCACATCAAATTGTAGGCGTTTAAGTATAGTCTCTGACTACCCTATATTTTTATATAAATTCTTTACTCCTTTTATAAGATTTACGACGCACATCTGTATTTCAAAATTCATTTTAAAATCATTACCTATAGGTATCAAGTACCTAACACATTCGGGTTTTTATTTAAATAAAACGTATTCGCAAACGTCTCTGAAGCAGACATCGCCAGTTAAGGAAACTTTAGGGTCGGTTCCTATCTTGTCATCTATTGTATCGCATTGAAACCGAACGCATTAACGCATCGTCGGTGAAGTGTGAAAGGTTGAATGTTTTGCTAGTTATGCCTATTTTTGTCTGTTCTAGCGTTACCCGACGATACGCGACGCCGCAACGCATCTACCGTCAGATTTGAAATGACACTTAAACTTTGCTTAAAATTGTAGCCTCGTCTTCATTTTAAAAATCATTGACGAATGTTTTAAATAAACAGTTGAAACACGGAGTGTATTTAAGTGTGTTACGTCATAAACAGTGAGAGGAGTTTAAACCAGCCCTATAATACCTAATAACATTGAAATAATTCTATTTCTTTATTACTACTCGTTTTATCCTTTGATTTTCTCGCGGAGCACTGATTCGATTGGTCGAATCTGAGAAATAAAATTATCTACCTCTACTTTCTCCGAAATATATTTGATGCGTGCGATAAAACCTTATAAGTACTACCCCTCTGATGTCTACCAATCTTACAAATAATGGACTATTGTGTTACATCTATACACATTATACAGCATTAAACACAAGAGGGTACGCAACTAAATTATTTCAGTCAGTTTTTGTGGGAGGCGAGGTTATCACGTATAGCACACATGTAAAAGTTGTTACGTCTTTACAAATGCACACGCAAATAAAAGCTACACACAAAAACAAAGCAGTACCAGTTCCTTGTTAAATTTTTAAAGCCTCTTTACCGTCTATTCTATTTTATTCTCTATTCTATTTGATTAAGCAGTCATAGCATTATAAAATAAAATCTCTAAAACAAATATTAGCCAGTTATAATTATGTTTTTAGGTTACACTCCATATCTCATAAGTTTTTTGAATTATACTCAAGGACTGCTCAATAATTTTGTTGTCTATAATAAAGTCAACTGGGTCAACTAGTATGAAATAAAATACATCTATGTCCCAACATTATGTATATTACTTAAATGTTTATTTTTTTGTGTGTTGCAGCTCTACGCAATGGTATGTGTCATCTCCCAGTTTCAAGAGTACATGGATGGTCGAGGCACTGCTGCTTTTGATTATTCAGATCAGGTTAGTAGTAATATTGATAGACCTATCAATTACTCCGTGAAAACCAACTAACATAATATCTTAAATACGTCTTGTGTGTTTATATTGATGGCATCGCACGCATGCAAAAAGTTTCCTTCAGAGCGTGAAGATGGCCAATCTGATCTGTTTTTGAATTGGTAGTGTCAGATTCCCTATCCCATTTCACACGTGTTTGTTGGTATAAGGTGTTTTTACGTAATATTTTACTAGTCTTATTCATAGACATCTTAAAAGGCTCTAGGTATATAGTAAAAAAAGGGATTTGTCTGTTTCTTACTAGTATATATGTCTAAAAAGTAGACTAAGATAAACGAATTATAAACTTATTCTAGCTTTTATCTTCTAAATATATAAAAGAAGAAACTGACTGACTGACATATCAACGCTGAGCCCAAATCGCTGGGTCTGGAGACTCCAAATTTGGCACATAGGTTCCTTATGGGGTCTAGGGGTGCACTAAGAAAGGATTTTTTAAAACTCACTCTTTAAGGGGGTGAAACGGGGTTCCGGGGTTGTATGGAGAAACAAGATTAGTGAGATCAATTTCGCGGGCGAAGCCGCGGGCGGAAGCTAGTAAGCTTATATACCGTTTATGAAGGAGGTAAATAGCTAACCTCTACAATACAAGCAGAGATGTACAGAAGAGAAGTGTGAGAGCACATTTACCAATCCGTGGCCTTAGCTCGAGATTTTCCTACTTTTCCCTTAATGAGCAAGCTAATCAAACCTATATTTTGTAATATCACTCCGTGCGGGTATAATGTATATAATACAGTGCCCAGATAAACCTACATACTTTATGAGTATGTTTAGTTATATCAAATAAACATTGAAGCGACCCGAGTGCGGGAGTAATTACCTGATCTCGCATATATAATTTCTACGAACCCACATATTATACTTACTTATCTCATGCTCTCAGTTCCGCATCCACGGGGCCTTTATGGATGTAATTAAATAGAATTTCATCTTTGCGAATTGAATCCAACATTATAAACTTACATCTAGCAAAAATTTGATTAAAGGATACTCGTCCATTTAGTTCTATACAGTGTTACATACTATTTTTTTTACTCTAAAATAAGCTTCCACTTGACTAGAACTTGCGCGATTTTAAGCAATGATGTAGTCTACGATGGAACGCACCAGCCTAGTATACCGATTCACTCGTCATAACGATAATTTTCGGGGAGAGGTGGCAGTGTTAGAAACCTTAAAGGAGCAACAATTTCAACCCACTCTATCAGCGAGGTGTCACCGGACCACGACATAGCCGCTTGGTGATGAGGCTTTGAATAGTGGGTGTCACTAACCATGACCAAAGACTTCCACCAGTTTATTTTCACCTGATTTACCCTGCCACAAGCAAGCTATCAAGCTATACATTTTCAGTATAATCTGACCTCTCGTTGTACGGAAAATTCAAAGTGAGATCAGCATCTACTAGAAATGTTTATCTTGATGTGTAGCCGTGTGACTAGTGATGTACGAATATTAGTATCAGTATTCGTATCGCCAATATTCGCATATTTCTAGACATTCGTATCCGCATTTGTATCTCCGTAATTTTATGCGAATATTTGCCGAATATGAACTTTCAAAAAGTATTTAGATGTCAATAAAATATAACAAAATTTTAATTATTAGGAGAATAATTCAATTTAGAGTAAAAAGCGTGTGGTGCTTGATATATAAAATGTAACTATTATTCTACTTGCAACTATCTATGTGCGGAGAGTTATAAAAACATTGTAAAAAGTTATGAAAATATAGTAAAATGCACCTCACATTTTTTACTCTGAATTGAATTACTCCTAATGATTTAAATTTTGTTATAATTTTATTTTGAAGTAATTAGTTATGATTGATTGTTCGATCTTCTACGACTGAAATATAAACTCTTTGTTATTAAAAAAAAAAACTACTTTTTAGTTCGTTTAGCTATAAAAGCGTGTTTTTTTAGTTTTTTTAAACTATATGTTAAGATTTGTTTGCTGAGGAGAGGTTGGAGTAATAAAGTACGTGTTATCTTGGCAAAAAAGAGTATAATAATGAATCACGCCTGGTAAAGCTCTAGAAAAAAAAAACGACCGTACGATATGTCAATGCAAAGCTGAAAAGTGACAGTTACGCCTCTCCCTCTTCCTTGTTCACCCCCGCTAGAGGATTGTCATTCTCATGTCACTACTTGATAGCTGTCAAGGGGTGGCGCGCCTGAAACCATAGAGTACTATTTACGTACTTTCTCACTATTGTAGGGTACATTTAACAGTTTGTGGTAGGTAAAGCCGTTCCCGATTCCCAAAGTGTAAAAATCCGACGACCCCTCATTTAATTACTAATCTATGCATGACTGCCATTACTGTTTGTGTCACAGATTTGGGATACCTATTGTATGGTTTATGTTGTGTTGAAGTATTTGCGTTGATTAATTTCTGTACAACCCATTTAATAATATTGTGATACAACAACAAGAAATAACTGTGTGTTCTCAAATGTGTATTCTAGCAACAGGACGCTACATAACATTGATTTCTATGGAGTGTTGAATAGTATTCAGCCTCTTTAGTTGTCAAAAGTTTTCTTCTACTGAAAAACTAAGTTGGTTACCATGGTGCTGTTATTCGATTCTCTCTATTGCTGTCATTAAAATAAAAATTGTCTAAAATTATAAATTGTGCAAATAAAACTAAAGTAATTTTCGATAGTGATATTATTTTGTTAGTCTCTTACAGTTCTGCTAAAATTATACACGTTAATAATTTCTTGTGAGAAAAGAAAATCGTTATCAAAGTGTACGACATCAGCGTTCCTTTCAGAAAATTTTTACTGTGAAGAACCTTGATTAGTGAAATTAATAAGACTGCGTCAATTGATAATAGGATATAATGCGAATGTAAAAAGAAATTAAAAGAAACTCAGTAAATAATCTTTCGTTGTTTTTTTTTAATTTTCTTCCAGTAAATGAGGCTATGGTAAAAACTTAATATTTTTATTTTAATACTGGCAATATTATTGTAGGCGAAGCGAAGCTAATATTTATTTTTTTACCGGCAACATTATTGTACTGACTAAATTCAGGCTCATTAGACAAAAGTAGCCAGAACCCGATTCCTTGATTAAAAAAATTACTTGTCAATTTCTAACTTTGCAACGGTATATTGTCTATAAATGAAACATGACCGTCTGAACCGCTAGGTTCTCTTAGTAGTCTGTGTAATGAATAGAATAATATTGACATACATTTGTTTAAAAAAACATTAGTTCTATTTTTGATTTCAAAAAGGTAAAGTAAAAAAGAGGTCGAGTCTGCATGAGAAGAAGGTGGAATCTTAAACATACTCGGCCACCTTGAGAGCTGGTAGTGGCTCTCAATCTTGTCCATCTGATGACAATGAGATCGGGAGAGGGCATATTTTGGAAAATGCCCTCATAATAACTCCTGAAGAAGTCTTAATAGAAGCGACTCTTGAAATATTATCTCTCCCAGGATAAGTTCGGAGGATTCTTCCAAGTCGCCACATTAGAGGTGGTAGGTTGTCTTCCTTGATTAATACCATAGTGTTGGGAATTAGGGCACCCCGACACTCCTTCCATTTGACACGTTTCTGAAGTTCGGAGATGTACTCGGTCGCCCAGCGCTTCCAAAACTGTTGCCGCAGTTGCTCAACCCGTTGGTATCGCGACAACGAATTTGACGACCTCGATGTGACGTCTGCTACTGCTGGAGCCGTCAAAGGCCGGCCGATCAGGAAATGGCCGGGCGTCAAGGGCATAAGGTCATCTGGATCCTGAGACATTTGATTTAAAGGACGCGAATTTAGGACGGCCTCTATTTGTACAAAAACCGTATTAAATTCTTCATAGGTTAAGTGTGCTTTGCCTATCACGCGCGATATGCAGTATTTGCAAGAGGGGACCGCCGCCTCCCACAAACCGCCAAAATTAGGAGCATAAATAGGGATGAATTTAAACTATTTGGTTATTTGAAGCGTAATCCAAGATACCTTGACAACTATTCCGTAAAAGTTCTGTAAACTCCCTAGCTGCACCTACAAAAATTCCTAACGTTATCGAAATAAATCAAAGACGGTTTAGTAGTTTAGACGGAGCCGTAATGCGTTCAGACTTATTTTAATGCGTAAATTTTCGTTTACAAATCGAAACACATAAGCACAAGCACGTTGAAGTCTAATAAATAACGAAAATCTAGTACAATCAATAACTTTATTAAGCGGAATATTATTGACCATGCAAATAGTATTATAAGCTTTAGTTTCAGGTAAATTCTAGTAGGAATGTCGCCAACCTTATGATCCTAGTGGATCCTATTTTCCAACAAGGGTCGAATATTTGAGACACGACTGATAAGGTAAGGCGTTTAGTTATTTTGGAAGTGTCTTCGTTAATTTTTGTAGTAAAATGAAATTGATCGCGATGATTGAACCAACCTAACCCTAAAGTTTTATTAGATTGACTTTCGTCTAACATTAATTGTTTTAAATTATCACTATCATGTTGTAAAGACTGTAATGCGATGTCAGGCGAGTTGAATAACCATTTACGTAAAGGCAAACAACCTGAGTTACATACATCTGTAACTCGCTTACAAATATCTGACAAATACGACTTATCGTCACTACCTGTCAATAAGTCGTCAACGTAAAAATCTTCAAGCATTATTTTTGATATTTCAGGATCATTGCATTCCAGTGCCAGTTGACGTACACAACGTATACTTAGATAAGGCGCACTGGAAGTGCCGTAAGTGATAGTATTAAGGTGATATACATTTAAAGATTCAGGTGGTTTCTCACGCCACAGAATTAACTGTAAATCTCTTTGATCCTCTTGAACAAGAAATTGCCTGAACATTTTTTCTATATCGGCACAAGCAACATATTTGTACTGCCTGAATCGTAAAAGAATTTCAAACAAATCGTTTTGAAGAGGAGGACCGGTGAACTGGATATCATTTAGTGACTTTCCAGAAGTCGTTTTCTGACTAGCATTGAAAACAACCCTTAATTTAGTAGTTGTACTGTGCTCTCGAAAAACACCATGGTGAGGTAAAAAATAGCAAGGTGATGGGTAGTTATCAATGCGAGTCATGTGCCCGAGCTTTATGTACTCTCGCATAAAATCCACGTACATAGACTTATAAAGTGGTAGACGTTCTAATTTATTCTCGAGAGACATGAATCTATTTTTTGCGACATTATAACTATCACCAAGTGATTCTGGTGTTTCTTTAAGTGGAATTCGAACTAGGAAACGACCTCTGCCATCTCGTTTAGTTGTATCAAGGAATAATTGTTCACATTTCCGGTCATCTTCAGAATAAGGCGACTTAACTGGCGAAATCTCTTCGATTTCCCAAAATTTGCGTAATTGTTCGTCTATTCCTAGTGTTTGACCAAAATTACACTGTACCTGATTGATGCGCAAGTTACTGGTGTATATAGGTCCTGAAATAATGTACCCTAACTTTGTATTATTTAAATAAGGGCCACTAGGTAAACGAATTCTACCTTCTAGCAATAAATCCCAAAAATAGTTAGCACCTATTAGAATATCTATTTGAGACGGGGTGCTAAACAATGGATCTGCGAGATCAATGTTATCAGGTATGTTTAACTTACTGGCGTCTATCTGCGTATTGGGTAAAATAGATGTTATGTTCGGTAGGACCAGACAAGTCATGCGCATATTGTAATTGTTTTTTAAAGAACGTAGTGATATATTACAAGACTGACTTGAATTTGTAACTGACTGGCCTATTCCTGTGATTCGATATGTGGACTGTATAACTTTAGCGTTTAACTAATTGCATAACGAATTAGAGATAATGCAATGTTGACTGCCACTATCTAATAAAGCGCGAACCTTAAAGTATTTATTATTGTCTCCGGCTACTTCTACCAACGCTGTAGATAATAAAACCGGTTCTAAAGCGAATATATTTGTAGCGCAAGTTGAACTATCCTTGCTGAATTGGTGATTTTTACCGCGAGTGAGTATAATATTAGCGTGTAAAGTAGATGACGAATTGTGTCCTGTAGATTGTGTCTGCCCATCTGAAGATGACTGGGATGTTTCTAACACCGCGGACAATGTATTAGAGTTTTGAATCACCTCATGAAGTAAAGTGTTGTGTTTTTCAGGACAATGCCTGCAAGGGCCAAAGTAACAATCATTAGAGCAATGTCCTACGCGTAAACAATTCAAACATAAGTTTTTAGCTTTGACTATTTTAAGTTTATCCTGAGATGTTAAGCTCAAAAATTGAGCGCACGTGTATATAGCATGACTACCCGCGCACATCGCACATAAACGTTGAAACTTTTCTTTCTTAGTGTTCGTAGTCTGTGCTGAGACAAAGCTTTGAATTTTAGGTATGAAATGCTTTTTGTTGGACTCATGAGATACTTTATTAATTGAACTATGAGAATGGTTTGCTTTGACCATTCTAAAATCTCAGCTTTTTCCTTTAAAAACGAGATTAATGTATCGAATTTGACTGATTGGTTAGGTTCTTTGGCGAAATTAAGCTTGTACTGCTGCCAATCTTTTTCTATGATCTCGTCAAATTTAGAAACAACAACATAAATTAACAAGGTATCCCAGTGCTCCGTTGGTTCTCCTAGCATCTTTAGAGCGCGTAGGTTCTTAAGAACTGAATCAATTAACTTATGTATGAGAACAGGCGACTCCTTAGTTAAAGGTTGTATAGAGAAAATAGATTTTATGTGATTATTAACTAGCAAATTCTTATTGTCAAACCTACTTTCGATCAAATCCCAAGCTACTGTGTAGTTAATAGCAGAAAATTCTAAAGACTTTATCACCTGAAGGGCGTTACCTGTAAGAGCAGATCTTAAATAGTGAAATTTCTGTATATTATCGAGCTCTTCAGAGTTATGAATCATTGACAAGTACGTATCTCTAAACTCTAACCAGTTATCATAAGATCCATCAAACGAAGGCAGCGATATAGTGGGCAATTTAACTAGCGACTTAGTTTTACAGTTATGACCTTTATCACTATAAGTACTAGCAGCATGATCTTTCAGCAAACACTCAATGGTAGCCATGGCGACATAGTATGAATTTTCAAACATTTCTCGTTCTGATAACTGTCTTTCTAGTTCAGATTCATCTACCAATTCCTCAATGTTATTTTGAATGGCATTAAATTTATTTAGAATATTCGGCGCTGACTGCTGGCGCAGCTTGAGTTCAGCTATTTGCCGATCTGTTAGTGATTCTACAGTATCAAAAATAGAGTTAACAAATTTAATGAATAATGTCAAGCTACCTTTGATAGGACCACGCTTCTTTACCAAATCCCTAAGAGACTCACTCATTTTAGCGATTTAAAAGAGAAAGCGGTACTTACGAATACTGCAACACCAACTCCGTGCCGTGGCGAATAATGCGCACCACTGCACGCACCCGATATTTAAAAACCCCGTGCCGTGGCGAATAATGCGCACCACTGCACGCCCGATTACCTATAAATAAAGCGATTTTAGTACAAATAGAGGCAATCGGCTATTTGGGGTAATGAATATTAAAACTCTTATGCCCTTGATCTCAACCACTCCTCCGGCTGGTGAATTGTTCTGCTTTTCGGCTGGTCACTCGTTCTTGTTGGCTTCTTATCCGGCTCGAAGGACCAAATTTGTTAAGATTTGTTTGCTGAGGAGAGGTTGGAGTAATAAAGTACGTGTTATCTTGGCAAAAAAGAGTATAATAATGAATAGAATAATATTGACATACATTTGTTTAAAAAAACATTAGTTCTATTTTTGATTTCAAAAAGGTAAAGTAAAAAAGAGGTCGAGTCTGCATGAGAAGAAGGTGGAATCTTAAACACTATAATTTATTATTAAATCAATGCAATCAGACCTCACTTTTAATTAATTGGTTTAAATAATAAACATTTCATTAGAATTTTTTAAAACAAAAATATTATAATGTTTAACAACACCAAACTAATAAGACATCAAACTGAAACATGTTCCGCTCTTAGTTAATTTGGAGCGGGCTATTTTCCGCAACTGGACGTCTAATATCTGCGTCTATTTTGCGTGATTGGGCATGCGACGCTAATACCATCCCAGCTCCAGGAGGAATTCTAGCAGACCCTTCATGTTGCCGACGGTTTCCTGGAGTGATCTCGTTGAACCAAGGTGTTCCGCTATGTATCTCGGCGGCCCCTGGACAACAGGTGACCACGTGGATAGCTGTTTCTTCCTCCTCCATACATGCCCTGCATAGCGGGCCGTCTGTGACACCCATGGAAAAGAGAAGCTTATTTTGCATGACCAGTTATTATGCCGGTGATTAGGTATAGATGTGGACTTGCGAACTGTTTCAGCTTACACGCCAATGCTGCATTAATTCTAGGCAGTACGTCTTTAGTTTGCTGTCAGAGAAGATACGTACCTTTTGGTCTTTTACCTCTAACCGAAATTGCTTAATCGCCATAATGATTCCCGTGCATTCCTAAGACGACGACTAATACCAGAAATAAAAGTTGTATTAAGATTTTAACCGACTTCATGAAGGAGAAAGTTATTAAGTCGGATTAGTAGATTTCCGCCCGAGACTTTGTCCGCGTATAAAAACATTAACTTCTCTTAGCGCAGGCGAATAATAAACTATGTACTATCCTATGTCCTTTTACGTATCTCGAACTATCTCCATACCAAATATCATCAAAATCAGTTCAGTAGTTTTGGCGTGAATGCGCGGCAGACAGTCAGAGTTACTTTGGCATTAATAAAGTAAGGATTAGTAATCATGTTATATTCGGGTACTACTCTGTCACATAGTAAAATTAAAATATGTTTATAACAAAATGATCATATTATTAATTATTAAAGATGATTTATACCTACCATTATAATTATTTGGAGTCTGTTGTCCGGTATTTTTTTCTAATAGTTCACTAATATTTTGAACAGCGTGTTTCTACAGACTATTTTCAGACTCCAAAATAATAATGCACTCTACGATATTCAAGTACGTTATAGGTGGGCTACAAAAATTCAGCAAAGTCACGTTACCTCACAAAGCGGTCGCTCTAAACCGGCCGTGTCGCTCTAATTCACACATAATAAAGTATAGACACTGTTCGGTTCGCTATACGCCATTAGTCCTTTTGAACGCACTTGGCATGTTAATCAATCAACCTTTGCGTATTGACGTGAACCAAATCTATAGTAAAGTCGTATTGTAAAAACTCTGGTGGATAAGCTCTAAACGTATTACGCAACAGTCGCTTAGGAAAATTGGTAACTGTAGTACCTCGTGTTATAGTCACTTTGTAGTGGTAATGAATTAATTAGCATTCACATTAATTTTAGCGTGTTAGCATTTAACCAATTAAATTTAATTGCGAAATTCTGTGAAATATGAAGTGAATTCACCACTCGCTTCATACCTACTTCTTTAACGTGAACATTGCATAGACCGCGACCGGCAGCGTGTGCTCTCTGTTGCACACAATCTGGAGAAGTCGGAAATACTACATATTTTTTAATCTTTTTCTTTTTGTTTTACGTGATCTTGATTGACATCGTTCGGGAGTGGAATTAGCTTTTTAATTCGCAGATTCATGGAAATCTTAAAGTTTATTATTATCAACTTCGGCATTTAGCAATTAGCTCAACAATTGCAATTTGAGTGATAAGACTCATCAATTGGCATGGGTTTGTACCTAATTTATGCGAAATCGCATTAATTACCGCCACATTTATGTAGGTATTTACAGGTACCTACTAGGATTGTAGATGTCTTAAGAATATAAATACTTAGATATTTTCTGTATTTTCTTAATAGTTCGTATCCTTTCTCTGTCTAACACTAAGAAAAAAAATACTATTGTTGGATAGTTTCAGAAAGAGACAAACAACTAAAAGGAAACGCGTCGCTGCCGGCGCGGCGGCGCGTGGCCTTTTGAATATTTTTCAAACTTTTTCTAGTGTTAAATGACAAAGATATTAAGTACATTCATAACATTGCACCGCGACGTATTTTAGGTCTAAGTAAACATTTAGTTTAGAGTACCCAACATTATAGCTATTTAAGTAGGTAGGTACCTACTTTTTAACATGATCAAAATTAAAATATTATAGATAACATAGAATCTTAGTTTTTCACTGATATTTTCGTACTTTTTACATTCTAACTCCTCTCTAAGCCAAGAAAGTTAACCTTAGTGCCTACGAGTTCATCAATATGAAAAAAATTTTTAAAATAACGTCAAAATGTCTTTTTCAATACATTGTCTTCTATTTATTTAAAACGTTCGAAAAAATATATAAATAGAAGAGAATATAAAGTGATTAAACAGGTAAAATCAGTTGCATTTTAACAAATTATCTTGACTGGCTATCGAAAACTTTTTTTAAGGACAACTCGTGGGAACTAAGGATACAGGCACTGATAAAGCTGGAACTCAAAGATTTTGATTATGATTCGATTGGTACGAAAGTGGCGTATCGTAGTATCGTGCTCAGTGGCGTGCTTTAGGAGAGGCCTATGCCCAGCAGTGGACTAGGATAGGCTGATGATGAACAGACTCGACGTGCTTACTTTCGCCATCATCATCAGATGATGGCGAAAGTCGTCACGTCGAGTCTGTTCGAATAATAGACGGTCAAATAGTCTAGAGAAATAAAATGAAAATCGAATTGTTTACGGTAGTACCTACCTAAGCCCCCAGGTGTCTCGGGGATGAGACTTGGTTATTTTTGCAATTCACAAAGCTAGAGCTTTTTACGCTTGCCACTGTCCTAGCTGTCAGGAGTACCTACGTACCGACTGGACACACCCACAATCCGTAGGGATGTAGTATGAGTATACAGTCTTCTTTATCAGACTTTAGCAGAATAAGTAGAAACATTTTTCCTTGCTAACTGACAATGCGCATAAATAAACAATCTTATGTATATTTGTAGCAGATCGCGGCAGTCCAGTTTACTGCCACAGCGCAGCACACTACGACGACCAGCTCAGCTCTAAGCGGACGGCGCCGCTCCGCTGGGAAGCCGATGCCCAGCAGATGTGACCCCGAAGAATTTTCTGAAGTACCAACTAAGACCATTAGTAAGTATTTAAACTATTCATAACATAGGCATCCTGAATTCTGGGGTAGTGAAAACCAAAACAAACCCAAAAAACGGGGTAGATACGAGTTGGACAAGAACAAGCAGAGGTAAATGTATTTTAAAAAAATTGTACTGTTCAGCTGTTGAGAACAGACTTCTGACAAAGAAATGAAATGAAGAGACTGGCAACGGAAGCTTAGTAATAGGGTCCCGTTGGTTCCCTTCGGTTACGAAACCCTAAAAAGGACTGCACCGACCGTCCTATTTTTAATTAAAACGCACAGTAGGTAGTCAAATAAATTTAAAATGCTTTGAAAGCAAATATAAATTAAAAATCACATTTAATTTACGTTACCGGAGAATTTAACTTTAAAAAATTGAAATGTTGTGCTAATAACTTCGTGCCATTTTTAATTAAAGAAGGCAGAGGTTTTCCTCTTTGTTAAACTGGTTGACAGCTGACACTTATTAAAGAGGTTTATTATTAATTTTATGTATTAATTTATAACCTTTGAAGTATGTTGACCATTCTTGATCACTATTATTATACCAAGGCCATACCCTAATTAAATGACTTAATTAATAGAATGAACTTAAAATATATTCTAGTCGGTCTCGGTAGTAGAAAGTTGTTACAAACCGTAGTTTGTTTTGCTTTTTTAATAGAGAGACTTTTAGTAAAACTTTTGTTTAATCGACGCTACTCCTGAAGTTGTTCACTGGAAAAAATCTCTCGACAAACTTGGTTGACCGAACAAACTCGAAACTGCCATTTATTTGTAATGTTATTTGTTGCAAACATTTTATAAGATGCTTAGAAGTTACATTGTGGAAAGCTGCGAAGCAATATATCACGTTTATTCTTCAACATTTTCTGAATAGCACTTAGTTTAGATAGAGAATATATTCACATGCTGTTAAGTTTGATTGATAGTGCCCATGCGTGCACATTAAGTATTTGGAATTATGTGCTTAAGTTCATGCAACATTTCTGAACAAAGTAGTTGCTCAAATATCTTTTTTATCTTTTAGTAAATGAAGATCATCGTTTTTTTGTTCACTAATGGAAATCCTTTAAACTGTCAGTTTAGTACCTACTTTTAGATGAAGAGAATTTTTCCACGAATGTAACACTATACAGAAAACCTTTTTAGCCAGTGCAATATTTTTGGTGGTCCAGTATTAGCAATAGAACACTTTTCTTTTATCGTTATTTTTTTTGTTCGATATAATATCAGCAAATTATGGCCGAGTAATAATATCGATGAAAGCGTAAAATTACTGGTCAGTAACCCTAGCGAGCGCACAGCTGATACGGCGCGGCGGCGTGTAAATGAGCGTATACCTACTTAGTATTATTAGTAAACGTCTTTCGTTAGCAATCACTTCATCTTTCAATACTGAGACATATCAAAGTAAAATAGAAAATTATTAATTCAAATTTGTTTAAGTATATTCTCTCAAAGTTGGCATTCTGGCTAAAAAGATTTCCTGTATTATGATTACTGAGTATGAAGCTTATTTCATTAATCAAATTAGGTATGGTTTCTATCCTGACAATGTTCCCATCAAATATTTTTGTTTGGTACCTAAATGACAGGGCCGAAATCGCGGGTGAAAGCCAAATTCCTACACTACGCAACAATATTAGGAACAACTTTAGCCTTTAATAGTCATAATATAGAAACAAATCATTAGTCAGCATACATAATTTACACCCACAAAATAGGAAAATTACGCAGCGAAAAGCTGACCTCTGAATAGCCCTTCTAGTTACAGCACTTCTCCCAGGGGATGCAGGCTTTGTGCTAAAACTTGTCTCCTAAAATAAAAGAGAGAAAAATATTATTTAAACCCCTAACGCATAAAATTACTAAAAGAAAAATAGCAATTTTCAAAGGCGTTTATCATAAAATCCTGTTACTATATCCTCGAATCACTCACCGCCTTGACCGGAAGTTCAATAGAGTTGAACCGCATTTTATAAATAGTTTTAAATTCAGAATAGGTACCTTGCACATTGTGATTCTAAATGTTATCTCGAAGTTTCTTAATCCATCAATACCTAGTATCCATATAATATTTAAAAAATGGATTAAACAAAATAAATATAAATATTTCAAAATAACAATTTTAATTTGGTACATAATTAAATATTTTGTCAACAGCATCAGTTCTATCGAAACCAAGTCGCTCTGCTATCAAGAAGCACGTACAATTTCCCGATGACCAGAGCTGCATTGAAGAAGCAACTGAGGCACCTCCCGAGACTGATGTTGACGATGAAAAACCGGGTATGAAAACATCATAAATGACGTATTTTAAGTATTTTTTGTATTTTTCTTCTAGGTACATTTCATAGTATTGTCTTAGATTTACGCGAATATCACACATTGAAATAAAACTACTTTTTAACGGATTTTATCGCGGTTTATTTTAGATTTTAGATCCCGACGTTTCAAAGTCTTTTCAGACTTCATGTTCACGGGTGGACTGAGATATTTGACGTCCAAAAATATTAATCACAATTATTACTGAAGATGAATGATGAAGAATGATGAATGATCCGCGAAGCTATTGAAATTAAAAAACATCCTAATTTTAACAGAGAAAATGGTTGGAATATACCACCAGCTTGGGACCCAGTGCTTAATTTACTTGTACCAAAACCCAAGCAAAATCAACTCAGAATTCAAGACACTGTGAGCTCAGTTTGCTTAAATCGGAACGCAACTTAAATATTAATGTTTGAAGGTAGTCAGTAATAATTGTGATTAATATTTTTGGACGTCAAATATCTCAGTCCACCCGTGAACATGAAGTCTGAAAAGACTTTGAAACGTCGGGATCTAAAATCTAAAATAAACCGCGATAAAATCCGTTAAAAAGTAGTTTTTATTTCAATAGGTACATTTCGTTGATTTCAAGAGGGTATCCTACATGTTTCAAAATTATTTTTAGGTAATAGAAAAAGCTTAAATACGTCGACTGTATACATTCATTTTGTCCTTTGTAAGCTATTATCACTGTTGTGAGTTAATTAAATTAAAACTCCCGAAATTAATTAAGTAAAGCCTAACCGTGGCTGGGACACTAAAGGAACCTTCTGAAATCAAAATTAATTAAGGCCTTTTTTCCCCTATAGACTTAAAAGTACCTACCAGGTATATTGGCGATGTACATAATCTTTTAAGAAAATGAAAAGAAAGCGCCCTCGCTTTTGTGACTAAATTATGCTAAACACATGTGCCTTTTCTACTGCCCTTACCCGAGGCGACTTCAGCAAAATCCCCTTTTAATTGCTAACCCCAATTTATACAGTAACTTGGTTAAATATATTTTCAAATTGTATATTTATAAAGAGGCCGGTTTTGACTAATACAAGAGAATACATGTATTTTTACGGGTTTTAGTCAAATAGAAATGACTGTACTGACTGTGTAAACAAAAAATCGCTTTAGGATTATCTTACCGTAAATTACCTTATCGTTATCAAGTAGGTATGTTACATAACAGGTTGATGCGAATTTATATGATACTATACATACATAATATGTCTAGTGTCATATAAATTCGCTTCAACCCTTTTTAATATCCCACATCTGGGCATGGGTAAACTCTCAACTCGTAAGATAGTTGAGAGAGTTTAGGCCTTTATAAAAAAATAAGGCCTAAAAACATATATTTCAGACCGGGACAATGCTCTTACAAACTAATTTAGTATTAGAAGGTTATATAGTTTATTTAGCATATTAATTAAAATTAGTTATAATATATAGCTATATAATATAATTAAGAACACAATTAGATGAATGTAGGGTCTGGTACCACATAATGGCACTGTCCATGTCCAATCTCCCCGCAACTGTCCTCTGGAGACTGTTGGAGATACCCTAAATTAGGTAATACACATACGTCGGCCAAGTGCAGGCTGGTGGATGTCACATGACCCCGAATGATTAGTTCTGATACGTGCCGGTATCCTCACAATTATTTCCGTCACCGATATTCACACGGAGATATGTGGGCACCACTGGGGATTGCACCCTAAACCTTATATTTCAGAGGTGAAGCTAATACCACTGCGCTACCACCGCAGTTTTCATTTGTATCTTTAGGTAGTTACATAAGCAGTAAGTGGCTTTTATCATAAAAACAATTGGATAAATACTTCCAGAGAGGCCACGAAACCGAAGTTTTGCAATGATGGCGGGTCTTATATTTTTCTAGTTAAGAAAAAGACAACTATTTATAAGACAAAGGTGAAAGAAATACAATTAGTAGGAAACTAGTAGGCATTCTCTATTCTGAGAAAATAACTTTGTGATTCGTGCTGTTCGTGTTGGTGACTTGGGAGGGATTAATTTGTTGTTCACGTACCTATTATATACGAGTAATATAATATGTTATAGATTATAATAAAAATATAATCAAGAACCCTCAGGTACTTAGAAACCTTTAATTTCAGATTATAGATTATTCTTTGTGTAACTAACAGCTGATGAAGGAAGCGTCTCTACTTACACGTATTTAAATACCTACTCACTCGCAATTCTTAAAAATACATCACGAAAATAAAAGCCAACTAACTTACATAACATCGTTTATAGTTCTTTGAACATTGATTGCAGTTTCTAAAATTAAATGAACTATTGTCACAAGACAAAAATAAACAAAAGAAAAGAAGGAGAAAAAGGATGTTCAATTTCAATTATGCAATTTGACTGGATGTTTTTTCATGTTTGTTAGCTTTTTTAACAAAGATAATAACCGAACCGAACCGATAACCATGGTCTTTTTGTTTTAAAGCCGGTGCTTCTCGTGTACAAGACAAGACTAGACCAGTAGTTTTTGAGCTGTGTGGAAAGAAACGTCATTAATTACGCTAAGCGCCTGCGGCATCCCAAAATTATGTGAACAATTGTCCGAATTGGCCTAAACTACGTTTGTAATCGGTTTTGTGTTTTTGTTACAATAGAATGATTTAATACCAAAATCACGGTAATAACAATAAAGAAAATAATTTTGGTTGATTTAACTACGGTGTATTTTTCATCATTCGATTTGCCTTTTTAACTCTATGCGGGTGTAATTTTCCCGATACGCGATGTGAATTTATTGAACAAATAGACACGAAGAAAATAAAGACGCATCTGATACAGATACCCTTAGGCAATTAATTAGCTAGCTGGTCTGAAATAATTAAAATATCATAATACCGTCTAGGTATTGAATGTATCAACTTGTTAAGTGCAGACTTGGCTTCTTCGTTAAATAGAATTTCATAATTTTGTTTGAACAGAGTTAATTTTAATTCAAAATGCAGACCTTTATAAAATGAACAAAGGTACCTACTCAAGCTTATGTTCAATCTCTTAGAAAAATTGTAAAATCAAAAGCGAGATTAAGTACAGTAACATTACATAGCAAGTTCATTAACAGCGACGTTGGGTAAGTACAAGGTACAAGCATAATATATTTAGGTACCTACTTAAAAATATTATGCTCTACCTTATGCCATCTGCACTGCAGATATTTCAAGATGAACTTGTTCTTTAAACTGATTATTCATTTCTCCAGATTCAAGTCTAGAAAACTTGAATCAAGAGAATTGAATAATCAGTTTCAATTTAAATTATAGCCGTAGGAACGAACCTTAAAGTACCAACTATTTGTACCTACCATTAACGTATAGCAACGTTATCCACGCTTTCCGGACGAAGCATTTCCGCGACGCTGCCATTCGGAAATGGCCTGCCCACTAAATGATGAAATATATCGATAAATATTTGTGTTCACTTCGGTTTATTTAAGCTACTTACAGAAATCCTTGGTGACCTAGTTTCTTTAGCCTTTTCTCGAATCATCACTATATTATCCATTACTGCTATATTATTGCTATCTAAAAAAGTACCTTAGCTCATCTGTCACTGTATCTTTGTTCGCAAAAATGAAAAACCTTATAAACAAATTTTCATGCCCTTCTCAGTATAATTTCTATTGAATGATTATACATATACCTACCTTTTATATGTATATACCCGCTAGTCTTAACATATTTGCAAGAAGACCCATCTTCAATAGAGGTTCTTACTTCCTATGTTTGACTACAGAGACACGAGTGATCAGTTCTTTATGGATGGAGTTGGAGTCGGAGGCGCCTCCACCAGAGCGCTGACGCCGGCGCAGCGAGCAGTTCCACCGGCCGGTGTCGCGCGCGCGCCTCGATCGCCGCAAGATGTCCGCCGCTGGAGTACCGCCCGCAGAAGAAACTCAGACAGACTCACCATAAGCCGATTAACCGACGACACAACGCGACCACCGATGCATTATATGAAGAATTAAATTTAGCAACAATGGCGACCTAAGCGACCTAAGTAATTCGAATTCTTTTAGCAGCAAACTGTCGAACAGTTGCACATGTAGCAGTACAGTTTCTAATATATGACTATGTTATTCCACCAAACTATAACCGCCTATAATCAATCAGTGTAATATTATGTATTTGATAGTTCTAGTTTGGTGTTGTGTACCTAAGAACCCTCCGAATTTGGTAGGTAAGTATAAATACTTGCGAATCTTCAAGAACCTAAGTATCTAGTCCTAGAATATTTGCAGCAGTACGAATTTAAGAATGTTGGTTAAGCCAGGAATGCCAAGCGCTACAGGTAGCGGCTTTTCCTTCATCCTCACAGCTCATTTTTAAACCAGAGTTAACTTTAATATTAAATAAGTAGGTATTTATATTTTTGTATCTAGATCTACGCATCTAGGCATAACTTTAAACGCTCATTTGTTTTAACATAAAGTTCCCTACTCTGATTGTGTTAAACGGGTTATACAAAGCAAATAAAGTAGCATTCGCATAAGTTCAGTTTATCAATAGATCTCAACTCATTAGAACAGCTGTATTGAACATTTGTCGTCGGAAAATTGAAATGGCGAAGCTAGGAGACGAGGGCGGATGTAGCGGATGCGTAGCGGATATGAGTCCCGATCATCTCGACAGATTGGCCACCAAAGACTGGAGCCTATGTTTTTGAAACGATTAATAAAAGCTGGAAGCTGTTTTTGTACAAAGAAATTAGGTATATTAAGAAAATGAAGAATTATTTTTATCATTTTTTTATCGCAGTTAAAAACATTGTGCCGTTACATTTTGTGATTTTGAGCAAAGTTAGCATTTTCTCCAAGATATTTAAAAATCATTTTTTTAGGGTAAGTACATTACCTATGCGGCCATAATAACGGTTATCATACGGGATGTAATAAGTTGTTGCTTGGCTATTACTTTACAATATACAATAACCTTGCCTATATTAAAGTTATTGGTGACACGTTTTTTCTGTTTCGTAGTAAAGCAAAAAGTCCCGGCGTTCCATTGAGCCAAAATATTGCAAGACCTCTTGCCTATGCATGACGTCTTGCAACATTTCATCATCATCATCATCGTTAGCCTATTTTAGTCCACTGCTGTACTTAAGCACCTTCTAAAGTACGTCACTGAGCACGATCCGCGATTTTTCCCATCCAGTTCTTGCCGGCCCTGGTGGCCGAGATCGTCACTCCAACTAGTCTGAGGGAGTGCTACTCTACGTTTGCTAATTCGTGAGTGGAGACTCAAGAATTCGTTTACCTCAGCGGTTGTCAGTTCTGCGGCAGATATGACCGGCAGATATGCCCACTGCCACTTCATTCATTAATTTTTGCGACATTTACATTACAGTTATCACACACGCGTAACCCCACACACATCACATCTTCATAAGTATTTTTAATAATCAAAAAAATCATTGATGATTTTCATTCAGAAGAATCATGGAAATGTTCATAGGATTCATGTCATATTGAGCTGTTAACACTTCCCACCACAGCACAGAGTTGTATTTACTAATCTAAGATTAATGTTGGGGTTATCAGAATGGACACATCTGACTGGGCTTTGCACTGCACAACAAAACATGATACAAGCATAGTCTTATCTCTTTCTACTCATCCTGAAACGATTGAGATAGACACAGCTTGCAACATGTTTTTTTCTGAATGTTTCATCGTAGCCTGTGAATGTTTGCAATAGGGTAGACCTAGCAGATTTGGGACAGAGGGAGTTGTTACAGAGACGATGTCTCCCTACCTATAAAAATGGAGATTTGTGACAGAAGAGAGTTGTCACAGAGACTATGTGTCCCTACCTAATAAAATAGCGACCTGGCCACAACACGCTTTTATCGCTAAAAACATGCTACGCGACATAGTACCTGCCGGAGGCACACGAAAAGCGCAGTATTTTGTTCTTAGTAAATGACAATCGTTTTACAACCGGCTAAGATGATACTAACTACACTAATTCATATAAGTCATAAATGTTAAATGTTTCTTGAGCAAGATGTCCCTTAAATTAAAAACTGTCACAATTGTACTAGGTCTCCCCTGCCTGGGCATATGGATAGAAGAATCGTTCGCGCGTTACCGATCCTTTGGAAACCTTATTAAGTACCTTTTTTCTCCAGGGCCGCATGTTGTAGTTTCTTGTGACATCCTTATCAGGAACGTCATACCAGCAGATTTTTTTTATAAAAGCAAGACTATGTATCCTATATACTTATAATATAAAACGTCAATTTTAAAAACAGACTTTAAACCTTTTTATACTTAAGAGATCCATCCCGTATCAAATGTAGGTTGAGTCAGACTACCTCGTGGCATCCGCGGCAAGCTTGTTGTAGGTCGTACCGTGACCTTGAACTGCATATTCAGGACACCGACCGTCTGGTCTGCTCAGTCTGTTTAATAAAAGGGAAAAAACGGATACGAATTTCATTTTAAACAAAACGAATCGTGGGTTTCGTTTTCATTATTATGAACAGACTGAATTTTTATGAAATGTAGGTAGGTGTCTGAAATTAAGTCTTATTGTAAACTATAGGCTTATTTAGTATAGTAGGGTAATATATACAATCAGAATGCAGATGTTTTATGATATTCTATTTCCTTATTATAATCAATGTGTTAAATAATATAGAAATAAATGAAATAGAAGTTAAGTCAGCAAAATGTAATGCAAAATTATTGTGGGCATTATTTCGCTTGCTGATATTATACATAAATTTAAATGTGTAGTTATAGGTATCTACCTACCTAGTACATACTATGTACCTATATTTCATTTTGGGGCTATTTTGTTTCTAGTTATTTGTACTCACTACCGAAGTCATAATCGGAAACGTAACATAGACCAAAAATCAAGCGTGTGTAATGATTACTCTCAACTTGCTATTTTTATTGTGACTGATTGTGACACTTGCTATTTTTTATGACAAACTATTATTTGACTTCCCCTGTTAGTAATATTTCTGAGCCAAATCTTGTAGTAAGCAATAAAAAAAACAAATAATCAATTAAAAATAATCCTAAACAACTGCATTTTCTTGTAGTTTTTTCATTACAAAGTTCCAATCAACAAGTTCTCGAATCCAATCTTAAATTTCAAGTAGGATCAAGAGTCAAGAGTTTGTTCGGGTGACGTCATGAGCTAAGGCTATTTCTAAGCTTGCTTTGATACATTACAATACATACAGTCACTTTGTTACTATATTACCCATGTTACAGTTACAGTACGATAGTGACTACTTAAAACAAATTTTTGTTTCGTTATGCCTCGGCTAGTGTAGCCGAGGCATAGCGGAGAATTGCGACCAACTACGCCTTTAGTGTCGGAACATATCTGACGGAAGATGCGTCGAGCGGATTATCATCAGTCGCGTCGCGTGTGTTCGGTCGATTGGGTTGGAATGGAATGGGCCATGGGCCACGTGACGCTCAGACATACCCAATTATTTACACCCAACCGATGCATGATGCATTTGTGTGTTTTCCCCTTTTTTTACCTTCCCACTGCTGGCCGCGGGTCTTCTCTCAACTATCTTACGAGTTGAGAGCGTTTTGGCCTTAATCCACACACGCTGGCCAAGTGCAGGTTGGTGGATGTCGTATGTCCTCGAATGATTAGTTTATTGACATACCAGTTTCCTCACGATGTTTCACCAAAATTGAGCAGCGGAAATGAAACAATACACACAAAGATGTGTGGGCACGACTGAATCGATCAAAAATATTTCTAAGGCGAGACCCATATCTCTGCTCCACCGCTGCTCAGCTACTTTGTGTGTCCGTCAGATATAATTTATATTACGTCGCGGTCGGTCGACAATGCGTTGACGGAAACGGAACAGACGCTGTACGCTTGTCGCAATAAAACACATCATCGGTAAATTGTAGAAGGTTGAATGTTTTATGTTTTGTTTTTTATGTTTCTTGTTTGTTTTTATATTTGTCTATTCTGACGTTAACATGACCGGTAATACGCGACGCATCTTCCGTCAGATATGTGCCGAACCTTAGTCCTATTAATGGCTCCTTACTGTCCGAAGAAACTTCACTGATCGCTAAGACTAGGGTAGTTTAGCAATGAGCCAAACTGTGGCACCTGACAGCTGAGAATCTGGTTTCTACAGCAATACTTAGATACCAAAGACAGCCTGTCTTTGGTAACTAAGTATTGCTGTAGACATTTATAGAGTCTGGGAGAAAAATATTAATTTAAATAAATGAACGTTGTACTAGCTACATAATTGAATAAGCTTTCCATTAGACTTAACTTGCTCTGGAGTTCAGTCACTAAATTATTAAATCCTTCTTTGTTGGAAAATGTTTGTTACTGTAATAAATGTGTCTAAATATCAAATTAGTTTTTATTGTTACCCTGATCCTTACATAATAAAAATGTAAAACTAACTCTGTCTATTACACTTTCACGCCTAAACTACTGAAGCGATTTCGATGAAATTTGATATGAAGGTAGTTGAGACCCGGGAAGCACATAGGTTGCTTTTATCCGACTTCACAAAAAGCGGTTAATGGTTTTGCACGAAAACCAGTGTTTCCACATTGAGGGGAAATTCCCCTTTTAAGAGGAAATTAGGGTCAAGAGGGAAAAGAAAAGGGGAAGAATGATGAAGTAATTATTTACTTGAATGGATTACCGTACCAACCACCATAGAACAAGTGGTACCAACAGTAAGGAAATTGATAGCTAGTGATGTGCAGCTATATCAAAATAATAGTAGTAATGTGCAAAGTCAACAAGTTTTGTCGATGATTTTGGTGACGAATTTTATGTAAATAAGCTCGTTTGTCGCGACTTGGACAGAAGAAGCTAACAATAGGGACAGTTGGAAGGCTATGGGGGAGGCTTTTGCTCAGCAGTGGGACACTACAAGCTTATTAAAAAAATATATATTAATACAGCAGACTATAGAAGAAGAACGATAAATTTTAAGTGTGGTGTGTTGTGTCAAAACTACAGCAAAATAATTTTTGAGAGGAAAAAAGTGCGTAGAAGGGCAAATCTGAATTGCCGTGTGGGAAAAGGAAATCGTTCTAGTGGAAACACTGACGATAACTGAACTTCACGCGGGCCAAGCCGCTGTCGTTAAGCTAGTTATTACATAGGCTGGTAACATAAGTTTGTATTACAAAATATTATTTTTGCCTCCATCGATTGCAGTGTGATCAATGGCGTGTGAGAGTGACTCAATGCGCGAAATCGCATGAATGCATTAGGAATGGCCCGCCATACTCCTGACAAAAACGGCCTTTTGTATCCCCGACAAATAGCAACGGTCATGGACAAGCTGTGCGGAGGGAGAATACCTGAAACTTCACAGTATTCTACGAAGTTTCAGGTATTCTATTCTTTCGAAGGGGAGGCACAAAAGAATCCATTGGGTCGAAATGCTCTGGGTCAACTAGCCCTGTTACTAAGATAAGCGTTTGTGCTTACTAACCGCAAGGTCCCACCTAGGATTCAATTCAGGAAGCTGAAAATTGAGTCCGCTGAACGGCATGCTTGTTTCTAAATATAAGATCTAAATGTAGCCGGCGAAATGTGGGTAATATTCGCTGTTGCCTACGCTTTCAGGCGTCAGAACTATGTAATGTATTTAGGTACCTATGCACTTCGTTTACAATAAATAGTAGGTAAGTATCACTTGATGACGACATCGGAGATCCAGCGGAGGACTTTATCTGTGCCACGGAAGGTCCCAGGCACGATTCCTGCCCCGGACAATCTTTGCGTGAGGGACTACCCTCCGTGCCTCAGAAAGCACGTTAAGCCGTCGATCATCATTTAAAATATCTATGACACAAATCGTTACAGTGCAGGTAATGTAAACTGACACCATCTAACCATCTCAGCTACTGGTTCCCTACGAGTTTCTAGGTCTGATGACAGTCACTTTTTTAATTCTGGTATCCAGCAGCATCAGGTTAAGCTAGGAGCCGACCCCCAACAGAATTAGGGAAAAAAGCAAGGGAAATGATGAGCAGGTACTTGATCCCGTCGCAACTGGTTATCTTATAATGAATTTCTTAACGATTCTTGGAAGGGACATTTTTAGATCGAGATACGCAGAGGGATGGTGAGTAATGTCTTGCATTTAATCAAAGTACCCTAAGTAATTTTCAGAAATATATCACTAAGAAAAATGATAGATCAAAATTATAGACGATATTTTTGCTCCTGAATATTAAATATTTCATTGCAAGAGCGACGGAGCTGAACGAACGATCACGAAACTAATAACCTGTAAAGCCAACTGAGCCGTGATAATTTTCCTTTTAAATTCATCATATTATTAATATTCCTAGCGGGATTTTATTTTACAAATCTACACAAACAACGGTTTAGCTGGAAGAGGGGACTTGGCTCGAATAAATCTTTAAAGCTTCGTAAATGGAACTTCTACTGTTTTTTCTTAAGTTACTAGCGGACCCCGTAGACGTCGCCCTGCCCGGTAAAGTAGTGCCACCTTCCGGGTCCGAAAATAGATAACGACTGAATCTCAGACCTACAGATTATACATACGTATAAGATTTCTTAATTTCAGTCAAGCCGTTTCGAAGGACTTTTTTTAAATATTTCTCTGCTTATTTCTCTGCGAAATCGGTTTAGCCGTTCCAGAGTTTTACGCTCACCAACACATTTAGTGATTCATTTTTATTATAAAGATTCAACGAATCATTATCCCCGATTTAATGTAAGTAAGTGCTTTTTCGTGTAAATACGTAGGTACCTACTTACACGAACTTATTTTCTAGTTGTTTTTACAATTATCATGCCAAATTACAGGTCTGTTCTGTAGTAACAAGCGTCTCAGGTCGGACGGACGAAAGGAATGGCGAAAATACAGTTCCTAAATTACTTGGTAGTAGTACCTAAAAACGTAAAAAATTATGTGAAAAAAAATTGGTTGCCTGTAAAGTCGGTATACGGGCGAAAGTTTTACGTGACAACGACTTTGAGTGGTAAAATAATTTTAATGTGAATATTCATTCGTATAGTAGGAAGAAGGATGAAATAATAGTAACAATTTAAAACATTTATTTATACAAAGAATTATATTTAAAACATTAATTTATACAAAGAATCTCGCTCTTAGGCGTGCTAACTGTGCTCGAGTGGAAGGGACGCGTGCCTTTCACTTTTTATGTCTGTCTCTCTCGCTCTTAGGCGGGCTAACCATGCCCGAGTGGAAGGGACGCGTGCCTCTCACTCGCTCTCATTGTGAGCGCATAACGTGAGCGGAGCGTAACGCAGTTTCTTGAAGTGTCACCCGGCAAACCAATTTATAAGACGTTGTCACGTCAAAAAAAACGGCCAAATAAATAAATAATAAATACGCGGTACGAAGTTCGCTGGGGCAGCTAGTCTAATATACAAAATTCTCGTGTCGCAGTGTTTGTAACAAAACTTCTCTAAAACGGCTTGACTGATTTTTATGAAATTTTACATATATATTCGTTAGGCCTGCGAATCGGTCGTAATTTATTTTTCATACGCCTAAATAATAATAAGGGTGATTCACCCTAAAACTGGTGGAATAAATAATTAATACAACTTAAATTTTCACCTCTATCATCTACCCCTATTTTTTTAATAGCGATCAACTATTTTAAGGAAGGTTTAAAAGGTAAGAATTACGAGGCACGAAGTTCGTTGAGGCAGCAAGTCAAATTATAAAAATAAAAGTCTTAAATTGTAAATAATGTGATTATATTCTTAAATAATAATGAATACACGTGTTACAGTAATTCGGTTTAACAAAGATCATAATATAGTTTTATACTTCGTTGAATTAGTTTTTGAGAAATCTTTTATATACCTATCATGATTTATAAAATTTTTAAAGGAGTTCTAGAATATTACCACACATGAACATATCATCAACACAAAATACGGCTCCGTCAACCCTCGAGTTACAGTACATTGGGCGGTATCTTAGGCGATCCTTTTACCGTATGAAGTCTCCATCAAAATATATTAAGTAAAGTAGGGGTTAACAGATCAATACTGGCAAGGATATTTTTTTCACCACCATGTATCGTTTCCAAGCCCGTAATTGGCTTGTTCTAGACCACAACTTGCCTGTTGTTAAGCAATGATGTAGTCTACGATTGAACGCGTTCACCTAGTCGATACCGATTTATTCGCAACTTGAACAAAGCTACTTTACTTAGTTGATGATTCGAGTGTTAAAAGTAAATTTGGGGACATGGATTCCCAGCGTTTAGCAGTTTGTCCATACAGGACCTCCAGTGTTCAGTATTTTGTCCATACAAAAAGAATGAAAAGTATGGAAAGGACTACGCATCCTCTCACATCGACACGGCGATCGAACTCCGACGGCAGTCGCGGTTCATACGGATGCGAACGCCTTCGTAAGCGGCAGATCGGCATAATGCGTACAAGTGTGCTCCTTTTCAATCGGCCAAGTGCGAAAGGCCGTCGTCGATCAATATGTCGCAACTCTTAGCTGACAAATTTTGAAAAATATCATTTGACTGATAATATTCTACAACCATATAGTTAACAAAGTTAGCATCACACCAAATTACTTAATGTAAGTACTTGTTTGACAAGGTTTAAGCTATGCAAAGAATTTCACATAATTATCTCTCATCTATTACAACGAATTAAATTTGTGCAACAACTTACAACATAAGATTGAATTACATTTTCAGCAACACAAATTTTATTGTAAATATTAATACAGGTATAATCTTTAAGATTATTTATAACATTAATACAAATAATAATATTAATTTATAGATAATTTAATTTACAATTAAACGTCCCGTGAAGTGAAGACGTTTGTCTTAGAAGACAGTAATACACACTGTGAAAGTATCTAGGAATTACATTTTACAGTACATACATAATAGAGGAGCTCGCTTATTGAGCTATTCTAGGCTATGACAAATTCATCAGTTAACCAATTTTCTAGTTTTAATCTTAGTGGGTTGCTGTAGGTGGTTAACTTTTTGGAAACTTTATAGCCGCCATACTCTATAATCCCTAGACACTTTTGATGTATGTTTTGTTCTTTGTCCACACATAACTGGGGGCTGGGTAGAGCGCATTTAAAGTTAGCGATGTTTGCTGGGCCTAAGAACGTGATGATTTAGGCAATAACATCATTTTTTTCTGATAGCGCCTAACCTATTGCGTCATAGTAAGAATTCTTTAGAAGAAGTGTCAAACGGAGTATTTTTGTAGATTGCACCTGCAGTCAGAATATAACACGGTGTGCGTACTACCCAAGTTCACCCAACTCTAACCAAATGATTAATCATCTAAACCCACAATCACAAAATATCTGTCAGAGACACAATAACACGCAAACCTTTTTGTTCATATTTTAAACTTTGCCTCACTTATTTAGGTCGTATTTTAACAATAATTTACATTTACATTATAAACCATACATCATAATTATGTCTTGTTGTCGTATTCATACATAGACACTACTCTTTAATAAAAATAGAACAACATCTAAGTTGAAATGTGAAAAATTAAGCACAAGAGCGAAATCAGAGGTAATTCTTAAACAGCTATATTACATTTATACTATTATAAATACACACTAATAATAATCGGCACTCTTCGGCGATTGGTTGCATGAAGCATTAAGATTTCATTATTATTATTAATTTAGCTAAATATTTAAATGTACCGAAGACACCTTACGCGGATTTTTAAATCTATCGATGTCAAAAAGTAATACATTATTACATTTGATTTTAAGCCAATGGTTGTGACAGGTTCAGGTAGGTTTTTCTACAAATAACATTTGGATTATAACATAAAGCATTTTAAGTGTTTGGTTTCATCAGTGATTCAATATGTTCCATACATAGTTGTGTATTATTTTTGTGGTAATGAGACCTTAACATTACAAATATCAAGACATTTAAAGCTTTACTGATTTACACTTACAAGAATAATCAGATATGATTAAGCATTCTTACAGCACAGCACATTGTTAACTAACGATAATTATATAAAGAAGGGATTTGAAAACTGTCGCATATACAGGTGTCCTAGTAATTGACGTCAAACAAGTCAGAGACAACTGAGACCTGTCAAAAAAACGTTCATGTTACAACATTTTTTATATTTTGTTAAAATCATTGATATCATCAAATAGCGAAACGCAGATTCACATTTCCTGATATTTTACTACTAGACATTTCACTTTCGGTTAGTGCTATAAAAAAACTATTATTAAGCTAAGAAGTAGAACTTGCCTCGGGGGTCAAATGGCTTTGTAAAAACAAAAGTATTTGCTCAATGAACTGGATGCACTAAAAATGATTCCTTAGCCTCGGCCCGTTCATCCGTTTCAATGTCAACTTCTGTGACACCCTGTATAGCACCTACTTGCTACTAGGCCAGCATTAAAATGGTAAGTGTTAATATCATTCATAGCAAAATCTTCACACCCCTTTAGCACAAAATGTTTAGTTAGCTTACGATATTTAACCAGTGACTATAAGTTCTGCAACAGAAGCAAATTCTGTCTTTTATAACAGAAAATATAGCACTATTTCTATATTTTAATACTATGAGTCTACTTCTTATCTATTAAAGAGGAAGAAATTATACGTATTATTTAATCACCCTAACTTTATTGGAAAGGTACACATTTAACAGGTCATGTCAAAAGTACGTATTACATTACATATTACGTTTAAAGTCAATCTTTTTAAATATAATTAATATGTAAGTATGTGCAAGTTTAACTTAATAAAAAAAATATTTTGTTATTTTTAGTTTATACAAAATATTAGCGGCAAAGTGTAAGGAGTTAAAGAAAATCAACGTTACAAATTTTAAAATAATGCCGCACTTGCTCTTCTACCTTAATTATATTTTGCTACCTAAATGGAAATCCTTTTACATTTGCTCATCAGTAGAGACTTTTTTTGTATATTATTGGATACTTATTAATCGTTAAATATGGAAATATTGTTTTGTAAATTTAAAATTTTTTTTTAGTAACAATCGCAATGTCATGAACATGTTTATTTGATGCATTAATCATGTATCCGTAATGGACATGTTATCGTATTCGTAATCGCAAGTGTCATTGGAAAATCATTGAGATTCCGCCAAAGCACTGCACTATGTCAATTCTACAGTATTAATGTAGAAATGAAAGCTTTTATCATGTTATATCTTCATCTCACATCGATAATGACAACAAAACTAGCCATTGTAGCCATATTAGTTTTGATTTAATTCAAAATGTTCGCTGCCTTATTGAGTGACGTTCACATTACTCCGAATTTGGATTTATATAGTAGTGATACCAAGTAAACAAAGTAATATTTTTTAAGCATAGCTTTATTGGCATATTCAGTCGAATAATCAGGTCACACGGTGCCAGAGCGGGGATGCATATTTTTTACTGCAAGCGGTTTTAATTAAGTACAGATTAAAGCACTTTTGTGAGAACAGCTTCAAAAAGTATTAAATTGAGAACAGTTGTTTATTTTTAATCGTATAGCGGCAACGTGTGTTCGGAATACGTCACATAGCATAAAGCAACGCATCACACTGCTGTGGTCCTGTATAGGTGGTAAGTCGTGTATAATTAAACTGGCGGTATAGTCCACAGCACAGCGGTTTTGTCAGCAGACGTAGAGAGGAACGAAAAGTCGTCCGGATGCCATCGGGCGGATATTACTTTATCCGGGTGTCGGGCTACGGGAACACTTGGTAGGGGGCACGTCAGGTCACCTGGTTAGAAACATTGCCATTAAAATCTCGTATCGCAGCATTAGTAAATGAAGCACGCTTTTTTTGCTGTTACCGCTTTGCTTAGTGAAAAATGGACAATCTAACATTCCACCTTCTATTATCTTTCTAATTGCAATGGGGGATTCATGACAGTTTAGACGTCCCGGGATTTGGGCGGGTTTCAAAATCCGATCCACTTACAAAAAATTGAGCACTTTATTTAGGAACATAATTAAAAATAATAGCAAATATTATTTAAAATAATAAACTTTTATTTAAAAAATCTTATAATAATTGTATTTCTCTTTATAAGCTCTTTCATTTCATACCCATATTGTTATTAAAACGATAAGTCGCCATTTTGCACCGTCTGTCATAGTGGATTTAAAATGGCGTCATTTATAAAATCTTGTAATATACTTTTATCACTTACCCTGTAGATCTGTAAGAACGACGCGTCCATCGTATCCAGCGGTGAGGAGATAGTACGCTCCAGGCGAGAAACGGACACTGCGCAGGTCGCCCGAGTGTGGCGTGAAGCGCTGCAGCGCTCGCGAACCACGCACGTCGTGTAGTGCGCAAGAGCCGTCGTCGTGGCCGCATACTAACAGTCTACCACTAGGGTCTACTGCTAGGGATGCTACTGCTGAACCCTGAATATAAATGAAACAATTCGTTTGGTCCTTTTATAAAAACAAACAATATGAATAAGTATTATTACACCTTACGAATACGATCATAAGGGTCGTGCGTCGGAAAGCACGTTAAGACATCGGTCACGGTTGTCATTTAAAACATTTAGACCATCGTTACACTGCTCGAGTACGTGTAAGCCGTCCGATTGGGGTATACTGTGCCCGGGAGGTCGCGGGTGCGATTCCCGCCCCAGACAATCTTTGTGTAATAACAAAGATTTGTTTCAGTGTCTGGTTAGTTGAAAAATAAATAATATTGTAACATTAAATTAATAGTAGTAAGTAAACTGATGGGTGTTATATTGAAAATAAACATTGTGGTTTAATGTAACAGAAAACAAAGTTTAATGTGTTTTAATTATTCGCTGAATGTTAGTATTATATTTCGATAAAGCGCACATACATATGTTTATGTATAACAAACATCTACCCACTTACTAATAAACGATGTGTAGTGTAAGGTACGAATAGCTATTGTATGTTGTGTCTCTGTCAAATGATTTAAAAGCGGCATACAGGAGAATAAGACAAAACATGCATTAGCTTATCACATCTTACTCTTTGTTTATTAGTAAGGGCTATTGTTTAATTATGATATAATAAGAAGTTAAGGAGAAACGAACTTTTCTCGGCAATTAAACTCCATCGGACTTAAGTCTATTTGGAAAGTCCGAAATGTGAACTCACCAATTTAATACTAATGATTTGTAGATACCACAATATCGACATCGCGCTACTAGAGAAATCTCTTAAATATAAAACAAATCTAATAAAATATACTCAAACAATAGAGTTTCAATAAATCAACCTGCCAGTACATAATTATTTTTATTAAACAATGTTTCTGTGCACATACATAAGTTCTATTATGTAAAACGTGTTTCGTTCTAATACGTGACGCAACAGTACAGATCTCCTTAACGCATCAAAACATTATTACGCAAGTGATAATGGGGATAATTTCGAATTCAAATCTAAGCGATGACACGGAAATGTTAGCAAAGATAGATAATGAATTACGAATAGGATATTGCATAACTGAGAATAATAGGTATTGCTTCCGATTGCTACTTCGTTTACGCTCTTTTTAAGAGACTTCAAAGACATTAAGAATGGCTAAAATTTTTGATGTTTGTTCGGGTATAATCTCACTATTTTTGACCGATAACTGCTAATCCATCGAAGCAATCAGCAATAGCTGTACTTGACACATTAGGATATCGGTAAACTATTGAAAAGGCCAGGCATTTAACGGTTAACCTACAATAGAAGGCCTGTGCTTGTAGAACATAAAAGAGTTTTTAATTGTTTTTAGGTTTTAATAATAGTAACTTAACCAGTTCCTTATTTGCGGAGAGATACCGACGCGACGGTAAAGCTGTAATACCTCAGTGTTCAAATGGTAATATGGCAAATTGAGCCCTATTTTCTGTAATACAAATGTCATTTTACCAGTTCACCAATTTTCATCTTATGAAAATTTAATAAACGTTTGGTCCCAAACTATTGTAAACTGCTCTCGGCTCTTACTTAATATAAAATACTAATAATCTATTTATAGAAAATCGCATCATCACTACAGTAGCAGCCACTTGCTAATTATTCAGTAAGCGTTACTGCGACGATAGTATCACGAATCACCTACTATCAAATAAAGTAAGTACATACACCTACGTTTTTTATTATTTCAAACTAAAAGGTAATTAACTGGTGGTACGTTTTCACCTTCTTACTGTAAATCATTCGTAATCACGAGTGAAGCGGTACATTGGGCGGGTGTGTCCCATCGTAGACAAATCATTTTTGCTTCACATGTGGTCAAGCTCAAGCCTATTTTAGAAGAAAAAAAGGAATCAGAGATACACCGGAGTCTAATTAGCTACCAAAATTTTACAAATAATAAACAAAATTTTAAGGGTTTGTCATATTTTGGGAAACGATGGCTTAAAATGATCAGTAGCTAAATATAATTTAAATTGAGAATGGTATTGACAATAAGTGTATTGTATTAGCGTACCTTAGTAGGGTGTCCTGTCGGCGGAGATATGACGTTGACGCATCCTCCGGTACGAAGATCCCAGAAGCGCACTGTCTTATCCTGACTGCCGGATACGAACATGGCTCCACCCCAGTTGTACAGCGATAGAATGTGACCAGAGTGGCCGCTTAGTGCCTAAACGACAACAGAACAAAATACCGATTAATTTTTATATTCAACTAGAATATCTGATAGTTAGTCTTCTCTGAAACCAGCCATTGAAGGATATGCTAGCTAGATAGCTAGTACCAGGGAAATATTCACCCAAACATATGTTGCAAATTATATCCGTCTCTATCGTTTAGGGATGAGTAGAAAGAAACAGACAGTGCTAGTGAATCAATGATGGTTTTTCCTTTGACGTTAATTTATTTACATTCGTCAAAAATTTGGTAATTACTGGTAAATTTCGTCAATGGGTTAACGTGTGACGTGTCACTTAAAGCATTTAATAGTAATTTTCAACGTCAACCGTTCATTCATTAAATGTTTTTATTTTATTGTATGTATTTAATCAACTAGTTCCTACTTAGACTTCTTCGAGTTCAAATTCGCCTGTCGCTCTCAGTGTATGATGTTGCTTTAATCGTAATTTTCGAGTTAAATTCATCGTTTAGGCGCAGAATGTCCAATTCTCAAAATGTCCAGCGGACGCAAAATGTCCAGTTCGCAGAATGTCCAGTTCGCAGAATGTCCAGTTCGCAGAATGTCCAGTTCTCAGAATGTCCAATTCGCAGAATGTCCAATATTCATCATAACGTTGTCCTTCCTAGTAACTTGGCTACTTAATCCCCCACACCAATTAGTGGTGACAAAGTTATGATGAATATTGGACATTCTGCGAATTGGACATTCTGAGAACTGGACATTCTGCGAACTGGACATTCTGCGAATTGGACATTCAGAGAACTGGACATTCTGCGAATTGGACATTCTGCGAACTGGACATTCTGCGAACTGGACATTTTGCGTCAAGTGGACATTTTGCGAATTGGACATTCTGCGCCTAAACGAAATTCATTAAGGTCGTTAGCGAATTAACGATAACGGTAACACGTTGACAGAAGATCAGCGATTATAAATCTCGTTCCTATCCTCAGTTTGATAATCCAACGCACATCGCTAGTGTTCGCAACGCGTTTTGTTGTGTGGTACAAACACACAGACTTATCTATGCACATTTTGCCTCTTTCTCCTTTCTGACAATTTGATCATCATAGAAACATTTGACAGTGACAAAACAAAGATTAACCTATTCACAGCTTACTCCCCATCTTCCCCTTATAATATTAAGGGGAAAATGTTTTGAAAGATCACGAAAACTACTTGACTTAAGAAGTTGCGGAGAGAGATAATAGAATGAACGACGGAGGTCAGCTGAGAAAGGAATTTAAGATACCCGTAAGGGTTTGATAGTTTGTACGTAACTTTGTTCATTCTGGGTTCTCACATAATCGAAGTCCACGCTGATAAGCTGATTTACTTACTTGAAATATTGGAGTGCAGTTAGAACTTTTTCATTACTACGTTTTTTAAACTTAAACTGGATATTTATGTGTGGATGTACACGTGCGTGCGGTACGTGTACGTGTGCTTGGTTAAAACCGGTTTATACAGCTTTTTGACAATCGGCCTGGAGCGCTGTGCGTCCCTTGCGCGACGCAACTCATAAAATGATCACTGATCACTCACACAAGTGCAAAGCTTAGCTTAGTCTTCGCGGACTGTACTTAAGTACGGATTGCTTGATGATAACCGGTCACCGTATTTAACGGATGCTTACAATAGCATCAGTCGCGCATTGATGACCCTTCAGATGTCGTATTTAATGAATTTAACGTGACTCTTTGTTAGTGACATGTATAACCATGTGCCCTACATGTTTGCGGTGAGCCACGAGCTCAGCTCGAGCTAAACCACAAACAGCACGTGACAATATTCTCGCTGTTGCGATAATGCCCTAGCAATGTTGTTGTTGCACTTCAAACCTAATGCGTAACCACAACTCCAAACGTGTATTTGCGTATGACGAACGTCATTTAACACATAAATGGCTATTTTGAGTTTTACTACGAATACACTTCAGCTAAGTAGATACCTATGAAAAACTACTTAACGTTTTTACGACGCTAATTTTTACATTCCATTAGTAGTATCCTTTAAAAGGCTCAGGTTCAATCACAACTGCCGTGCTTGTATGAATTAAAAGTAAATATTTTAATCGTAGGTAGCATCTGGTGCGTTATAGTCTCTGCTTACCCCATAAAAAAGTGCACTGGTATGTACCTACCTGTAATAAGTATATATTTGTATAAGCAATTATGACGATAATCGTCACACATTGTGAGTCCAATAGTCATAATGACTGACTCCAACAGAGAAACAAAAAGGCTATTAGGAACACTACCTGAAAAGTTTTTCCAGTTGCGCAGTCAGTGACGTAAATCTTGCAGTCACCAGCACCGCCACTCACTAGAAGGCTTGTTTTGTTAGACGTGTCCTCGATAAAGCACACGTCACGAACAGTGCCATCGTGCATTGTCAGCTCAACCTGGTAACAATTTTATCATGTTAATAAAGAGACTCTGGAGTATGATTTAGGGCCTTTATAAGAGACCCTTTTTTAAATAATAAAGGAAAAAAGACTGTTGCGACTCCTATATAGATATGTACCCGAATATTTGTGCCAAGTTTTATTTGTGTATAAGTTAGTAATTAAAACACCGATGTAAAGTCTACACCACCCTGTTCCTATGTTTTTATCTTAGTGAATCATAATGGATAGACACATAAATTAGTGACGATGGATGGGTGGTTCATACTCGTACTTATTAATGCTGCAACAGCTGAACGATACAATAGGTAGGATATTTGTTGCCGACAATATAAACGGAATGCTTTAAGTAATACACGCAGATGAAGACGTTTATGGAAGCAAGTACTTTGAAAACTTTATCGATCAACAACAGCTACAATTTGTCAAGAGTAGAGAGCACATATGCGATAAAACGAAATTGACAGACATTCACATCACATCACATCAAAGTCAGTGAGTGACATCGGCCTCGTAACATTCCAAATAAATTGCATTTACGCCATTAAATCTTCGCATCGAGTGGTATTGACAGAGAGCGATGCGGAAGCTCATTCGATTTAATTCGATTCGAGAGGCAAGCAATTTAGCTACGGCATAATTTTGTGATTAATTTACCTGATTTGTCAATAAGTCTTCTTAATACTTAAGTTTTTATAATTCTTTAGGTATAAACTTCATTTTATTTATTTCTCATGACAGTTGTTATGCAATGACGATTGCGATTGTTTCAAAATGACATCGAAAACAAAACTGTATAGACCTTTTGATAGTCAATGATGGTAATTTAATAACTTAACGATCTCGCCACTGAAGAATAGGTATTATTAAACTTTGATATAGTCAAATATTATAGTTTGACTAGCCTGGTGGCGTAGTGGTGAGTGACCCTGACAACTAAGCCGAAGGTCGTGGGCTCGATTCCCAACCAGGACAAATCTTTGTGTGATGAGCACTATTGTATATTTTTTATCTGGGTGTAATTCATCTATAATATTTATATATTTACAAAAAAAAATTAAGTAGTTTTTCGGTGCCTAGTACTCATAACACAAGCAAATATAATTGATTAATTTGCGACTAGATAGTGCTGTGTGAATGTGGGATAATATGATTATTATTATAGTCAAAAAGTTAATTAATATCTATCTTTTAAAACTAAACAAGAATGCGGAAGATACACATCTAATATTCGTTAAATATTGTAATGAAGAACAAAATTCGTGCCAAATGTTATAATATGTCAAATGAAAAGACAACCGCCGTTTTTAGCATAATTTAGTAATTAAAAACAATAATAGAATTCTTAGTAATAAGATAACAATATGCTACGTGCATTTGAAATAATGTTCTTTACATAGGTAATATAGATACCCGAAACTGATTATATTTAAGTAGATCGCAACGAATATTAGAAAAAGAAATAACATTATGTAACTGCATTGTATGCTAAAAATTAGTTCATCTTTTGTTTATTTCTCAACGCTTTTACTGGAGTAAAGAGTGAGCTAAAAGCGTTGATAACCATTGACCTATTGGTGCAAGTTCAAATTAACTCAATAAGGCATTCATACTACGTTAAATTCGCTCCATTGACTTCTAGACTCCGTCCAGGTTAAATATTAATTTTCATACTTTACGATCGTATTTGAATGTCTTATTGCTTCAGCTTTTCCAATTTAGTCATAGTCGACGGCGATTGGAAATCTGTACTTCAAGTTTAATAGTTAAGTACCTATTAAATATTTTGGAATTTAACAGAAACTACACAAAACGAACTTAATGCAGTACATATAGTTAAATTCGATTCAGGTTTTCACACATAAGTTTCCATATTTTATCATTTGTTTAAGTACTTATACCTATGTAGCAGAAATAGTAATACACGCATGAACATTCAATTGTCTACTCAATAGACCACCACCATACACCCCACAGCAACGCTGACATTGGAGTCTTAATAACGCCCTAAAAAATAATAAAGTTAAGGCCAATTCTAGTATGTCATTAGTACATACCTCTTGTCCTTCTAAGTTACAGGCGTGACTATTGAATCTCATCAATTTGACAGTCTTATCGTTTGAGCCAGTTGCAAGGAGATCGCCCGCCGGACTCCATGCTAGACAGTAAATACTGCCCTTATGGTGTTTAGTCCTTTTCAGCAACACTGTCGGCGCCGTTGGAGCACTATTGTCCCTGTGAACAAAAATATATCTTTATGCTACAATAATAATGGTTTGAATACTAATGAACTGACCTTTTTTTCAACATTTGTCTATTAGAGATAAATGTCTAAAGTGCGAGAATCGGAGCCCAGAACCTTTTCACGCATCTAGCTGTCATTCAACAGATACATGAGAAGCTGTAGCGGGAATGTTCTAATGCAACAAATATACCGCAATATTTTTATGGGAATATATCTACTTTATTGATTGATTGATTTCAAACGTATTTTTTTATATTATTATTTTTATTGAGGACTAGTAGACCCCGCAGACGTCGTCCTGCCCGGTAAAGCAGTGCCACCTGCCGGGTCCGAAAACAGAATATGACCTATAAGATTTCATAAAAATCGGTCAAGCTGTATCGGAGAAGTTTATTAAATTTTTGTCTGCGTAAAAACCATCCTCGTACTTCAAGGAATATTCTAAAAAAGAATTATCGAAATCGGTTCAGCCGTTCTCGAGTTATACGCTTACCAACACATTTTGCGATTTTTATATTATAGATTATAATAATAAATCTATATATAAATTATATATTTAGTTATATAGATCGCTCGTTTAGTATATAAGTTACACTATCAATAAAACTATCGTTCAATTCTTTTACTATAGCATAAATAGTTAAAACTTGTTACTTGTTTAAGTCTAGACATTAGCATTACTATGTTCGGAAATAATAGCCCGAACCCAATAGCGTTGGACCGGAATCCGGTGTATCGCATGTGGCTGGCAACACTAAAATTTTTATATGAAAACTCTAGGTTTGCAACTATGTTTCAAACGCATGATACCAATCAACATACAGTTGCGGTACGCCGCACATACTGAGGTGTACCGCATGAAGATGAACACATTCCGGTCAGACGCTAGTCCGTTCCAGCTCTAAGGGTGAATGAGTATTTTCAATAAACATACGAGAGTACCACATAGAGTTTACGCCTGTATTACCCGAAATATCTCAAACATTTTGACATCTATGTTTAGATCCCATACGTATTAGAAGGAGAATATATTTCGGCTCATTAGGCAAAATTCCCAATTTCTCAAATAGCTAACAAACGTAACGTCTTTTTGTTCATTTCTAAGTAAACCAGTGGACTAACGAGCTATAAACAAAGTTTAATCCATAAATAAACTTTTTTCATCGTCTATAATTGTTTTTACGTTCATATTGTTAACAAATATCTGCTAATGCAAGGCATGGCTTTTGTATTTGTACCCATTAAAATTCTCTCGATGGGCCGAAATCACGTTCGCGTAAAGCATTTTAGAAATCACGCAAAAGCTGTTGTTAGTTACGTTTAAATGTGAGTGTCTCACTTTCACCGTCAGATACTTTAAGAATTAAGAAAAATAAGTGTATCGTTGAGGAATCTGAAATGAAATATTGTATTGCGACTATAATAGAAACACCTAGATACTCGTATTTTTGCGTTACACCCTAAACACAGTCATACTCAACCTGCGGCACGACTGCTACCTATTATAGATTTTTAAGATGCATAAATTATTTAGTTAAGTATAAACGAGTACATGAATTCAATAGTGTTTTAAAAAAAATAGAGGAAATAGTCGAAAGACTATTTAGAATAGCACAATTTTAAGTTATATAATTATCTCATTAAACGAGCTGTTGTATCTACCTACTGAAATTCTTGTATGTATGTATGTATTTTTACTATCAAATTTCACAACATTACAATATTTCATTGCCCCCCATTGTATGGATTAATGCAGTCTGTGTGATGGGCACTTCTCCACCAGGCACAGTTCGATACGGGGTTTTTTAGACGTAGATGGCATATATTGCGGCATATTAAATTAAATAGTTATCCAAAATGTTTTATCCACGTTTTTAAGGCTAAAATTATTCTCGCTTGACCAAAATCAATAGGGAAATAGCCATTGGCAATTGTAGTCACCTTAAACCCTTATTACAGTGTAGGCTAGATTATTGCGACCCGCAAGTAGTATCAGCAACCACTACGTGCCCCAGGGGGGAAATAGTTTCATTATACCTGCTACAGCACTTATTACGAAGGTCGTCTAGAAATGGGTTCTTTACAAAAGTCCAAACGGCGAGCTAAAGATAGCAATCCAATGTTACAATGCATTGGCCTTTTGCTTTGTCACTGTGGTTAATGTGCACTTCAAAAATTTGCCGTAACAGTGGTCGAGCTAGCTAGCAATAATTTGACACTGTATTCTAGTGGAAGAGGCGACGTAATCTTGCAAAATGCGAATATTTCGTAATAGTTCGTCGTTAACTAGTCACGCTTGCCCAGAAATCCGACTTTCTCGTTGCATACCTGTGTCTATGTTAGCTGCCAATTCCATATGCCTCAATATGCGGCTTCACCATCCACGTAACATCATAACACGTGGACTGATCAATATGTATACTATGATTTTTTTTTAGTTTTATAAACACCAATTGCCTATAATGAATTTAAAGTTATACAAAAAGGAAAATTATAAATTGATTTATTGCCACGTGAAACTGCGCTATTGGCTTTCTCCTCTTATAATATTTATGGGCATGAATTAAATTTTAATAAAATCAAAATATTTTTAATTTATTTCTACAAAAACAAGTGTTTGATTATATTATAGGTGTTCAATATTATATTATCCCTACTAATATTATAAACGCGAAAGTAACTCTGTCTGTCTGTCTGTTACGCTTTCCCGCTTAAACTACTAAACCGATTTGGATGAAATTGGGTATGGAGGTAGTTTGAGACCCGAGAAAGGACATAGGATAGTTTTTATCCGACTGCGCAAAAAGAAGGTAATGTTTTGGCGCGATAACCGACATACACGCGGGCGAAGCCGCTGTCGGAATGTTGTCGCTTACTTTTTAACCCCTGACAAAAAAGTTATAAGTTTGACATATCACGGCTATTGGGCTTACATCCAACCCATTGGGCGGCTGTAAGAAAGAATTCTAAACTTTGGCAATACTCTTATTACATTTTTAATAATGGTTATGGACACCAGATAACTGGTATATACTATAAAATACATTTACTACTATTTTAGTAAGTATTAGATAATTACACCCAGACTCGTGTCAAACAGACATGTTCATCACACAATTGTCTGTCTGAGGTGGGAATCGACCTACAACTTTCGCGGCGTGAAAAACAAGTATCTTACCGACCACGCCACCGCCCCGTCGACTCTATACACTTTTAATAAAATGTAATATATAGTATGGATTAACACTAGTTAATGATGAATGATCCATGGCCAATCCTGTAAGAAAGAACAACGGAGTGTGCAAACATCATATGGTTGGTCGTTGACTCGGCGCTTAGTCACCGCTTTCGCGACGCTTGTGAACACAGTGAAGGCCTTATATTGCCAGGATGGCGCGACTTGAATGGTAACAAGACACTTGATAAGTATATCAAATACTACTTAATTTATTCAATGGTCACGCTATAAATAATTTAATCCAAATGAAGGCCGAACTGATATTTAGTATTTCGACAGAAATCTTTTCCTTTCGATTTTAAATTGATTATAATATTATCAAAGTTGCTTAAATCATAATATCATTAAAAACAAGTTAACTATCTACTTTATATCGTAATCGTAGTAGTAGTTTAAATTAATAGAACTATTTTTGCAAATAATACTTTGAAAGTAAAAAAAAAGAAATGAAACTTCGTTTGAAATCCTAACATAACAAGGAGTTCTATATCAAATATATTAAAACTTTTTGCTAAATACAGATAAATGGATAACCTTTATTGCATTTAAAGCAGGGCCTGGAATAACACGCAATTTCCGATGTCTGTTTTTTAAATAGATTACATTGACTGTTGATCTAATTAGCAGTAACAAAATACTGTCGCTGAAACGGGATGCGACCCGAGGTTATCATTGTTCATCCATCACAATACAACAATGAGTCCATTCAATATGGTGCACGTCTCAGTCAACTACATACATTCTAACCTAAGTGATGTAACAGTATTTTCGCGTAACGTTAAAAGCCTTGACATTACATTCATAATGTTATTGTTAAAGATTTATAGCACAATGTTCATTTCAGATATCTATTACATACAAACCTTTAGTAGTGCCTGGAAGAAATTCTTTAGGGACAACCTAAGAAAAGGAATGATAAAGTACTTCCTCGCGTCTATTAAAGGAATGATAATAATAGTTCTGGGTGAATTTATGCCAATTCCGGTCTAAGGGGGATAAAAAACATTAGTATTTTTTTCAAAACGTTGTGCCATTTATTTAGAAAAGCAAGCCATATATATGTAATCTATTACTCTGGCTTGAACGTGATCATATTATGAATCAATAATAATTTTTTAAATACGAAATTAACTGTCTGCTTAATTTTTTGGCTTTTCACGATCAATCCATTGAAGCAACATAAATAAACTTTATTGATTTCGCGATAACCGACATACACATAAGCGGACCCGAGAGTAGAAAGCTAGTTAAACTACAAAGCGTATCAAATTTCTCCTAAAGAACATCGCAACAAAGTTGAAACTCTCAACGATTCTCCATTAAGTACAAGTACCCCTCAAACATTAAACAATTTTCGTTGATTGAAATCAATTAGTTCGAAAAAACAAAACAGTCATATAAAGTCAAAATCAATTTCAAGCAATTGGTTCGCAGGAGTGGCAAATAATTGAGAAGGTCGAACAAACTTGGTTCGAAGAAAGTCCACGGCCATCACGTGAACAGACGCGGAAATAAAATGTGATATACGTAAACTCGAGGCAACCCAGATATTGTGATTGGACAAACGAAATTGCCCATCTTTATAATCATTGCTTTCTGGACATTCAATAAGAGAAAAGTTTGGGAATATAATTGTTTCCCTTTAGTTTACTACACAGCTTCCGTTGGCAAGGTAACCCAAGAGATATTGAAGTAAATATAATTTTTAACGCATATTACATGCTAAACATTCAGTAGAAAACTCAATAGAACCGCTTCCAAGTTTCATCTCCTATTAAGTTAATTCTTTCGGGTTTTCGAAATTTGGTCTATTGTTCGGGTTGATAGCTGTCTTGGATTACAAATAGGGACTACTTCCATCGTGAATGATGTTATTTCGCACTGCAAAAGAACCTCTGAGAGTTTCCTTGATAAAAGTTAGGAATAAATTCAATAATAAGATTACATTTAAAATTGGTGTTGTTTTGCTATTCAACTTTTGTTGAAGTTTAGACCTTTGTTCATAATAAAACTAAACGTCCAATTGTCAAATCGAGTTTTTTTTAATAGATAGTTATTACTTAAGTAAAAAAACTATAAGCACTTACTTGACGTCTTCAATCTTTGGGTAGGTGCATATCCTAAGCGTTTTTGTGTTAGAGCCCACAGCGTAAAGCTTGCCATTTGGATGGAACTCCGCACAGCGAACTGCTTGGAGATCTTCTAGAACTGTGACAGGTTTAAACGTGGGCCTGGAGCCGTTAACCTCAGGCCCCACACCCCCGCCGCTTGGACTTGACATGGGACCGCCTTGGTGTCCGTCATTCCTATTCTGAGCCTGCAACAAAACATATTGTTAATACACGAATATAGAATGTCAAACATTTTGGTTTAGTTTGTGATTGTTAACATTTGTATGGCTGTAAGATGATCGTTAAGGGTCGTTGGCAATTTAAGTAGTTTAGGGCCAAACTAGCACAAGAATTCAGGTAGCCACAAGTTTGAAGTTATGATTTAAGTCCCTACTACACTTAACAGTGGAGCTCGTAAATCGGTGAAGTCGATCAAGATGAATAAATGTTCCACATAAACGTAATCTGACTTGGAAATGTGAATAAAAGAAAGTGTGTCTTAAAGTTTAATGTCTATTTTTCCGAAACCAAAAATTCAGTTGAGGTAGTGTTCGTATCAGTGCTGGAGAATTAGCTAGATCTTTTGACTTAAGCTGCTGCTTGAGGTTTTGACAAAGCGGATTTTGTGCCGGCTTATTGAACTTTGAGATATCCATTCTGACACAATAACAATACGCAAAGCATATTTTTATAGTGTTATTTGGTACATTTACTTTCATCCATGCATCATGTGAACAATGGATTTACAAATTTAAATCGTCAAATCATGCAAAGCAAGCATTTCGACACTGACATACACGAAGGTACAAATATTTGTTTCGAGTAGATGCCTGACACATTTTCATGTTAAAACTACCTGACATGACGCAGAGATTTGAATACCACACACCTTAGTACATAAGCGTGAAAAATCTATTCGGCACTTGGTAAAATACGGCACGTGAAGTAAACAACATGCGTTTATTATTGTACTGCTAATGACTCATGAATTGGTAAAATAACTTTAAGTAGATACCTACTAAACAATATTTTTTTTACCCCAACGAACCACCCTGAGGTGAATTCAGTTAAGGAAAAATTATATCCTAGAATTCTCCCGAAGTCAGACTGAATCAATAATAAGATAATCTTAGTAATGTACACTAGGATTATTAAGGTGGTAGAAAATCTAGACCAACGTTTCTATCATCCACACTAGCTTAAATTTCCCTAGATTCGCGTCTATTAAAATCTTTGGGTTGAAAGAATGGATACACTGGTATTAGTTTTAATTCAAATATAGGTTACGGTACCTTTTAACTGCTTACAAGTTGGATAAAGTAATATAGAAGTACAATCACCATATAAAGGTTCTCATTTTTTTTCTCATATTAGTGCCAGAAGTGACCATTGCTTAATAATAACAGTGCAAACACGGTCCAGTGTTCATTAAACTGTGGAATGTGGGACATTTTGTGTAGTAATGATGACACACAACTGGTTGTACCAACTGAATAGATAAGCAAGTAACAAACGGCCTAGTCCAACAAGTTTGTAAACTAGCTTGACCGATATGATAATACTGATTAATTTCAATGCACTGATTACGTGCTATTGCAAATTGATCGTTTAGGTCCAATAACAATTTTAATTAATTGGGCACAGTTCAAAAAATTTACATTTCTGGCGTAATATTATTACGATATACTATTGAGGTATATCTATGGACGCAGTTATCTGAATAGAAAAAGCAATGCATTTGCATTTAGATTATTTTATTCATATTCACTATTATGTAACGCCAAGTTGAACAAATACCTATATTTTCTCTATATGTCCAGATATGTTTTTACATATGTCCAGATTCACTTTATTGTTTATGGCATTCACGTCATCCTCGTTTTTAGCGCTCGATGTTGTTTGAATTATGACTAATTCAAAAAACATCGATCGACGATCATCAACTATTTTATGGAGTTATAAAAACAGACAAGTGACTACATTGTTGTAATCCTTCTGTCAAGAAAAAAAATTAAATATGGTTACATTAAAGCACTTCGTTATCTTTACTGAATCATTAGATAAAGTCAGGTATAAAGATGGTTAGAAATATAAGGGCGTGCAACTTTGTATGGAAGTGATTCACTGAAAAAACTATATATTTGTATCATATACATAGTTCACTATTTAATTTGTATCACAGATGTAATTTGGGATAAAAAAACAAGAAATATAGTTTGATTGAATTAAAACATTTTCCGAATATTACGTAAACGGAAGTCGCGGATTAAAAGCTTGTTACGATTATGAATAAGAAATAGTGCAGAATTTATATCGAGAGAATTGTTATTGTGATAAAATATGCAATAGGAATGTAAACAGCACTTGTTTACATAAACATATGAAAATACTCAAACAACAGAAGAACACGAAATGACAACAGAGTAAATTAATATCGAGCTGACTGGAAGAAAGTGAATCACCAATCTGTAATGCCAAACTTTGTAATACCAATGGTACCTATAATAATCAAGATTGCATTTTCTGGCTACAAAGGAGGCCAATGTCAACAGGAAACAATACAAGGTAAGTCAGAGAGGACAATACAGTAAAGAATTTTCCTCCGGTTTCTTTTACCAAGAAACGTTTAACTGACATAAAAAAGGAGCTGAAAATATAGGTCAAAAAAGGGTTTGATGAAAATTTTAAGCCTTACGAATACTTTGAATATAAATAAAGGGAAAGTCTTATAGTACCCATACAGATAGAGTACCTTATATAAATGGAATATGTTACTAAATCATCGCGTGAGCGTTGGTGGCTCCGGTATAGAGATGCGTGACTTCACTTTAGCCTTATCGAAAAAAACAAACCAATTTTTATTAGCTAATAGCATGTCTAACAGTATATTCTGCTATATATTGTGCTATTAGCTAATAGCAAGGCTAATAGTATATTGTGTGTGAGATATATTGTGCTATCATACTAGATGCCCGTCCCAGCTTCAGGCCAAATTTTAAAAACAATTCTGCAGTCCTTTTCAACTTTTCTTTTACACAAACCTAGTTTGAGCAATTCCTAACATGATATTAAATTAATTTGGCGCAGTCTTTTAGAATTTATGCACTTACATACGTCATTATACGTAAACGAAAAAGATTTCTTAGAAGCAGTTAACGTAAGTCTAGTAAAACGTATTAAATTATTTAAATATTAAGCAACAGTTGATGCATAAATAAATATATAAGTAGGTTTCATCACTTTAATTTCTTCATCTTAATTAATAAATAATAGAAAGCTACTTATTTCTGTTTGTTGACATGGCGCTTATTTAAAACAAGTCAATACCTTATTAGGTACTGATACCGGAGGCTAAAAAAATTGATTAAAATCAAAATCTTTTCGATCGGAAAATGAAAAAATATACAGCTTTAAATTGATATGACACCATCTTGGAAAAGTATATTTTATGTACGTATATCTTCAATTTTTCTTCCATCTTATAGAAATAAAGCATGAACAACTCCAAAATGTATGTACTATACGCTCATAACTTCCGAAAAACTGCATCAAATTGGTTAATTATTTTAATTTGCTATGTTATTGTTAATACAAGGTTTATTTAACAGAACATGTAAAAGAAATTACTCGAATGTTTATATGTATAATCGGGCAACACCCGTGCGAAGCTAGCAGATAGCTAGCATGTAATAACATAATAATATTATATAATAAATCATCCGAATTTAAAACCTCCTGCCTTTTGAAGTCGGTTTAAAACAGTCAACTTCTTTTTACTTGAACCTTATTTAGTGTCCCACCGCTGGGTACGGGTCTTCTCTTAACTATCTTACGAGTGAGAGTTGAGAGGGTTTAGGAGGCCTTAATCCACACACGCTGGCGAAGTGCGGGATGGTGGATGTCACATGTCACATTACACATGATTGATTAGTTGTTAGACATGTCGGTTTCCTCACTATGTTTTCCTTCATCGGTATTGAGCAGCGACGATGAAACAATGCACTCTAATATGAGTGGGCCGTTTATCGAACCCGCGACTTTATATTTCAAAGGCGAGGCCGATACCGCAGCGCTACCGCTATTCAAGTTTCTTTTAATAACGTATAATTGTCACTTGCTCTCAAGTACTGCATTACAAGTGCCTATTGTATAAGGAAATCTAGCACATCGGAACTGGAACAACCAGACAACTACGAGATAAAAACATTATTTGAGGAGTGTTACATAATAAGATATCTTTTTGAAAGAGACTAACATAACTACAGTTGTAATACAATAGAATTCACTCTCGCATTGCAAAAGATTGCTAAACTAAGGGACGAAATGCAACTACGTAACTCGAACAATTGGCTTCTATGACTATGTATTATATATTATTAGCCATAATAAGAACGTATAAAACTAAAGCTATTACATGTACTTATGTACGTTTTAAAAAACCTATATTGAACATCCGTTACACACACAGGACTGTACGTTGCGGTTCAACGGAGCTGAACGAGCTCTGTACGGGCCTTGCATCGATGGCGATGATGTTATATTCCATTCCTATGATGCCGAATCATTATACTTCACAAATTCGCAAAGGCCCCTCGAAATATAAACAAAATTCAATTCGCATAGCGTTAACTTAACGTGAAGACATATAAGAGGTTAGAAAGTGCGCATAAATGCATAAGAAACGACTGTTAAACACTATGCTTCAATTAATTCCATGTAGTTGATGGCATTCGTACAAACACAAAGACGTCTGACGACATTGAGAGAACTGTCACTGTAGAAAGTTAGTTCAATTACCTGAAACGCAGAAATCCGTTTTGGCGGTAGTAACTGCGGCGGCCTATCGGCTAGATTCTCCATAGAATGCCGTGTCAGAAATCCTTGTTTTTGAAAACCGGGGTTTGCTTTATAAGATGTCCGATTAAATTTTGTAGCTGGGGCTACAATGCGGTTGCCGTTTTCATCATCATCTTCCCATTCTGTCACTACTTCTGTGCGTACATCTTCCAATGATCTCGAACGACTACAAGGGCAATGCGCGGATGGTGACGGGTTTGGATTTCGCAAATGACGAGGTCTGTCTCTAACTCCATACAAATCAGCATGGCCGCCAGGGGTTGGAGCTCCTGTGGAGCGGTAACTCGGCGACAAAAAGTAGTAGTCTCGAGATTTATTACTGTAGGCACTCATTCCGGAGAAATCAGAGTATGTGGACCCTTTCGAGGAAGATGTTTTGAAGTTTCTCAAATCCATGGGATCCGGAGGGCGAAAATAAAAGTTAGGCTGCGCCTGACGCGAAAGCGGCGGCCACGGTCTAAACGGAGCGTCTACGTAATGTGCCGGTTTGGACTTCATGTCAGATCGCGATAGATCATCCGAGCGCAGCGGTGACGGTTCCGTGCGGATGTATTCGTGGAAACTGCGCTACTGCTGTCACGGGCAGCGAACGAGCGGCGCGTACGATGGCCCTCCACCAGTGGTGCAGTACAAGCGGCTGACGACGCATGTTAGACAGAGACGCCCACAGAGAGAAAGGCGTACTCGCGTTCCGCTCGATCCGTTGAATGCGAATACAAGTGAAAGGGGTTGCCCGAGCGCGGTCAAGGCACGTCAAATACGTTAAGATACTGCTGCTCGACAGCACGGATAAAATAAAGTCTTTATTATTACAACTGCGTAAGCACTGCGTCATTGTTACACGTAATATGACCAATTAGTGTAAGTATATCATATTTCTGCAAATGGGATTCGCTTTCTAGTCATATTTTCCATATGTTGCAAAAAAAAGGCAAATCTGTTCGCTATAACAGTAGTAATCTTAGCACATGGATTAACTAGATCCAATTGCAGATAGATAGGTAACTTAGTACCTGCCCATATTGTACCTTTTTGATCACGAAAGTTTATTCAAAATATAAAACTAGGTATCTACCTACCAACTGAATTTATAATTCTAAAATAGCATGGGCTCTGGGACCAAAAGGCAAGTTTTAAAGAGAGCGTTTGAATCTTCACGTGCGCGCATGCTACTTTCGCTTGTTCTGATGCCCGATCCCAGTTGACATTAAGAAATATACTAGCATAGCAGAAAAATCATTTTGTTTGATTAGGTAGATACATAGATGACACGATATAGGTAATAGCGGGCGACAACTAGATACTAGTCCCTATAGTATTATAACATCTGTGATACTAGTGAGCATTATGATGACTATTATTTAAGGCGTATATAACTTGGTATGCAAAAATTCATACAATGTTTACGACTATGACCAAAAGTGGCGGGTCTTTTTGAATTATTAATTTATATAAATATTGATCACGTAGCCATCCCACGCTGGTCTAGTAATAATGTAGGAAAATACAAACATTTAATTAGTCACCTTATTGGAACCGAGGCACCCAAGGCCGATCCATATACAGAGCATAATAAACAACTTTAAGTTAAAAGAAACTCATCATAATCTTAATTTCAACCTACGCGTGAAAAACGATTACTACTTCAATAATAAGTGTCATCATCAGTTGAAAACAATAGAGGTCCGGTTTATTACATCAAACGAATTCCTTAGCTATTCTACCGCTAGCTAGTACGTATTGTGACGATCATCTTATGAATAGTTACTAAGCATAATTAAGAGTTTAGAAGATTTAAAAGTACTTTTCTTTAAAAGAAAACCATGTTACAATATACGTTACTCCCTCATTCATGCCTTATTATATCATTTTATATTATTATGAAAAAATATCATTTTATATTATTTGAGACGTGTACATAAACTCGCTAACGTTAGCTTGTAAGTAAAGGTGGATCTCATAACTTATAGTGACTACCCATAGCAATCAAAAGTACGCCTCGCAATTATAAAATAAATTATATCTAAAAAATATCGTCAACATTGGTCGAATTTTACAATATTTTTGTAAAGTTGCATCCTTTACGTAATACTTCTATCGATTTTTATCAACACCCTAAGCTTAAGGGTGCGCATAAATAAAATCATTTTATTCCTTCCCCTAAATTTATGTTCGAAAGTTCCACCCCAATTTCTTCTTCTTCGGACAATCAAATCATTTTGTGGCGAAGGTAAATGAAACATTTCTTTAACTAATTCTGTGATGTTATGGGAGCTAAATCCTTTTGAAGTAAGTATTAAAAGCCAAAACAGTCGGTTCGATAATAATAATTATAATTTCTACCTCTACATAAACTTTGTACATGGTACAATGAAATATTTTAATTGTTGATCCACTCAACGACACATTAATTTTGGAAAGATATCTTTATCTATCTAAGGTAATTATTGTGCGGGTTTTCAGTGTAAATTATTGCAATTTGTATTAATCTACCATTGTGGGTAGGCCACCAAGTGGATCAACAATTAAAATATGTCATCGCACATATGAGACTTGGTTTATTTAAGCATCATCGTTTACTAGTGAATCATACGATGACCAAAAACTATATGGTTGTCTGTTTATGTAGGAGACACGCAATCACGTATACAAACATACACTTTAACTGAATCACCCATAGTTACACAAGACCAACTCATGATCAATTGAAATTTATTGAGTGATTAACTAAGATAGCAACTTGTCCCGAGTCAACTTGTTTATTTACGAGAAGATCCAGTTACAGTTAAATTGAAATACATTAAGGGCAATACAAATGCTATCGAATAATCGAAGATTTCTTGTTAGATTTTAACTATAAATATTTTTTAAAGAAGTATACACCGAGTACTTTATTGAAATAATTCATGAAATTACCAGCATTTTTATACCTATACCTGTAATAGGTACATCTAATTCAATGACAAGGATTAATTAGTTATAATAATATAAGACCTCTATATGTTTTATGGATTCAAAAGTTTAAAATCTTGCTCGTCCAAACAGTAAATACGGGGATGGCCACTGGAAATTGTAGTCGCCTTAAGTTGGGACAAGGTCTCGTATGAATAGCCACTGTTAATCTGTTCTTATTTACCGTAGTCATAAAATCTACATTACGTAGTTGTTTTATTTCGAGCAAACTTATCAATTAGGTTAATGTATAACTAGATAAACATAGTTTAATCAGATTGGAAAATAGTTTTCGTATCTTGCGTATATTACGTTTTATCTATTAGGAACTGTATTGAACAAACAATACGCTTATTAAAATAAATCTATATGCATTTTTTTGTATCTATTTGTTTGTTATTTGGTAATCTCATATGGTTCGATCCGAAAAATTGTTTATGGCAGACAGAACAATAAGGATTTTTTACACACTAGGCAAAACAAGGGCGACTACTGGTCACAAATAAGTGCCTATACATCACCACCTGTTAAACAGGTAATTATAGTAAACAACTACACGTAGTTTCTAAATTACATATAACGTAAAGTACAACAATAATTGATTTTAGTCATACGTTCACGGAATCGATATGATACTGATAGAACTTGTCATTAAAGTAGATGATCATTACATTGACGTCATTCATCTATGAATAAAGTACAGTTCAACTGACAGTTGTTCATACAAAAAATCATAAATATAAAATTTTAAGATGTTATTCAGACTGAGTAAATATTGCAGTGGCATGCGAGATAAAATGTAAATATTGTCATGATTTAGTCGTGGCGGGTAGCAGTTGGCGGCGTCATGTCCATTTATGGCCGTATAGGTCAACACGAACGGCTCAGTATCGGCAAGCCATGTAGAGCCAGCGGGAGCTGTACCACCACGAACCCGTTCTCATTTTCACCAAATATTACCATCGCAAGTACTCATATATTATTTTGTGTATGTGGAAAAGGTTAAATATTGGAAGTTGTAAATAGGGTTTCAGAAGTTTATTTTAATAGTTTACTTTTATTAATAGAAGCGATTTTTACTCAGTGACTGCTTGACTCAACAAACTTAAAAGAAGTTATGAGAAGCCAGTTAATGACAAACAAGACAATTTGATGTTAGGAATTTTCAGAGCGCATTATTTTAATTGGTGCATACTGCATATAAGTGCTATACAGTATCGCTGCGGAGTAAATGCATTATCCCCTATTATATTACTACTAAGTACCGATCAGGTTATTCAATGTTATTATTGAAGGTTAATTTATTATTGTTTATTTTAAATTCAACTATAAAACCCCAGTCTCCGAAGTAGAAATTTGGCTATTTATCGCGGTAAAAATTGTCTGTCAAGGAAGCTTTCGAGACTTTAATTATGATAAAAAATACAGGTTTCTAAAGAAAACAATGGACACATTCATGACTATGAATATGCAGTAACCAACCCTTTTCCTGTACAGCTATCGACTCAATGATGTCACAGAGTACAATAGAAAATGTTAATCAAACGATAACGTTTCCAACGCAAAGCATAGTTTTGTCCTTTCTAATTACCTTATTATGTCCATTCAAGATATGTTCGTCAGGGCTAAGGGACGACACTGAATCTGTTCGGACTGGATCCCAAATATTATGCCACAGGTCCAGGGAGTCGGTTGAAGACTTTTTCGTGTCTATAGAACTTTTTCTCGACAGTGAGTTTGTTGAGCCCACATAGTCACGCTTCATATCTCTGATACCATTGCTGGATACGGAATCACGTCTGTTATAGTTTACGATATTACTTTTGCTGAGGTTCGGAAACGAACCCATCGAGTGTCGCTTATAATGTATTCTGTAAGTAGGGCTCGGTGTTTCACGGCGGGGAGGTGTCACGGAAGGACTATGGCGATCACGTCGCAAAATACTCGGAAACGTCGAAGGGTGCTCTATTTCGCGAGCCGGAGATCCTGATAGCGCGAAGGAATCCCGCCTCCTGTATTTTCATAATTTTTTAGCATCGGATTGCAACAAACACATAGCAATTTATTAAAATTAATTTACTACCATAATATACCTGATAATAAGCCCATTGGTGGGGGACACTGAGTCTCTATAATATCCTGGCGTAGATTCTCTGCTGTGAAGGTAAAGGGACGACCTGTACGGCGTGCTGCAACGGCCATGCACTTCGCAGCGAGGGTCATGCTCAACCACGGAGTTGACTATCGGAGAATGGCGACCCTCTCCATTGAGATTCATACTTCCAAACATTGAGTCAAGTTGCCTCATCGCCGTAACCTTTTTCACCGCCGTCATCTTCACTTCGATGCCACAAACTTGCTTTGATATTTTATTTCACAATATCAAAATAACAAAACTACGATACTTGATCGTGCGTAACAAGACTGTATGAGTAAATAATGACATGTATGTCCTCAAGGTATGCCGCGTCGCGACTGGTCTGTTCGGTCGGCATTGTGCGCAGAACGCTTACCGATGACTCACAAGAGGCATGCGCGCGCGCAACGAGTCTAAGATAATCGCTATGTCCTATTATAATAAATGTATAGCAGAATTAAACATAGATGACAAGGAGGTAAATAATATTAATTGTTCTATAAATACTCTTGAGAAAACCATAAATAATAAACAAGGACTCAGAGGTATGTAGGCGTCAATTCAAGTTCGAGCGAAGGTCGTTTATATACGGACATAAAAACGCAACAAGTTTTAAATGTAGGAATCGTTTATTTATATCGCACTTAAAGTGTTATCAACTGTTAATGACATAAAAGCCCACACTCGTTAGACTGTCGTCGAAGCATAACGCTACACTACGATGTTATCCGCACTGTTCATTGACTTTCATCCCGATTTTCATAATGCAATAAAAATATTAACTGTACACTCAACATATCAGTATATTGCTTATATTTGTCATTTACTCATTGTTAAATTAAGTACTTACTGTATACTTAAAATGAACTTTATAGTAGTAATAAAGGAAATTAATACAGCAGAGTTTACCTAATAAAATTACTATAACGGCAACTAGAACGTTGAATTTATGGAAAAGTCAATAAAATTAGGAAATCCTATATTTGGGCAGCAAACCAGAATAACCGTATGATCACATTACTTTCTAATGTGTCTTTGTTGTCTACAGCATCACTCACTTCAACCCTTTTTTTAGTGTCCCACTTCAAGGCACGGGTATCTCCCAACCATCATAAGAGTGAAGAGAGTTGAGGCTTCAATCCACACGCGTTATCAAGAGCGGGTTGGTGGATATCAAATATTTTTTTGATTACAAACAAAAAACCCTTTAAGGAACAACTTTATCTTTATTAAATTCTTTTATTTAAAAATAAATTAAATTTATGAATCAATTGAATTAAATCAATTAATTTAAAAATAGGCGTAGTCCACTTAGAGCACCTGCGTGAAGCGCACCTAGCCTTGTCCACTAAAAGCACCTACGACTTAACTGCCTAGTGTTAAACTTGATCCAAAAAATAAATTCGTTTGTAATTATGAGCACTACCACGTGGTAATGTATTTAACACTTAATACCAGCCATTCTCTACACATATACCTTTAAATATAAGCACTCGAATTGAGAACCTCTTGCTTTTTAAACTGTGTTAAAATATTTCATTGTTGAGTGAGAGAAACAGCTATAAACACTGGTATAATAATAAAACAACGGGCTCATAACTATATGAGATTTGAAAAGGCGTGGCGTGGGTCTAAATCCTTCGGTAGAAATGTTCTAATACGGATTTTAAGGTGAGGTAGTCATATGAAATTACTTAAATAACTTTGTCGGACAATAGCTTTACCAAAACGGTTATGTTAGCTCGTTAATAAATCTTGTGATTATTAAAATTTTTGAGAATTCTAAACTGGGTTCAAAATAGGTATTCTATTTGTAATGCATTGCAATTATGGTTAACTCATTTCACTGTTGCTCTATATTTAGCAGAATATTAATTATGTATAAGATACAGCATACCTAATAATGTTATTATATCTTACGAAAACATTATTTTTGTCAAATTATACCAGCTTTATGAAAGAACAGGGATGGGGAATAAGATTATGCAATTCCAACGCACACTCTCCGAAGTGACTCCAACGCCTCGAGTTGGTATTTGGCAGACACATTTCCATGAGTATATTGGTGGTGTTATATTTACTACCCACAAGGGGTGAACATCAAAATGACGTCGACTTAGGCCAGATCAACGGAACTGGTTTCCTTGGAGGCTAGGGACCCCATTGCCAAGACGCTGGCTGAAAGATGTAACATGCTGTCAGTACTCCTTTTATAATCGAACTAGTGCTTGTTCGGCTTGAAAGTACCGACGCGAGGATACCTACTTAGCTTCTTGGTCACCAGTTCTAAATAACACACATAAGTAGCAAAGAGGACCTTTCACTGCAGCGCTTAGATATAAATTGCCAAATTCACTTGCTGGTGTACTAACACGCGGCATTCTTTTGTTTACGCGGCGGCATCTTTGAAGAAGCAGCACGTGTCAAGGCAGAACAACAGTCGACACTGTCTTAACGACTTTGTAACATAATTGCACAACCTCAACATTACACCCCTTCTAGTATTCCAGCCACAGCGGCCAGTCTAAGCTGACTAGTCAGGTATGTGCAAGGTATTATAATCAACAAGTGTGTGCGCTAACACAACAAGTGCGCTCTCTATTAAATTCGCTTTTAGAAATGCGGATTGATAAACAGTGAAAGACCGCAAGGGCGCAGGAATGAACACTTTACGTGCTCCACGAGATACGGGTGTATCGCACTACCAAATTCCTGATTCATATTATCTCAATCTCTCAATACTGTCAAAGAAGTGTTTTGTTTTTCGGGCGTATCTTCTATTATGTATGTAAATTGCTTTACTATCACGTATCTCTCAAACTGCTGATTGGATCGCAACAACTACACGCGAGGTTATTGAAACGAAGCTAACGCTAGGTACCATTTATCGTCGGATTCGTCTCAATAACCTCGCGTCCCTGTCTTTAGATAGATTTAAAAAAAATCAGATTGTATTTTCTTAGATTTACGCGAATATAACACATTGAAATATAACTACTTCATCGCGTTTCGTTTTGATTTTATCGCGGTTTAATTTAGATTTTTTTTATCCCGTCGTTTCGAAGTGTTTTCAAACTTCATGGTCACGGGTGGACAAATTTTTTACGCTAAATTGTAAGTCGTTAATATTTTTACTAACCAAAAAAACATCGAGTTGGGCATCAAAATTAAGGGTACAGTTAAGGAGATTACAAAAATATATTTTTTTTTAATATCTGTCTTTTAAGTGCATTGCAGTTGGGAAATGTTTTGCAGAAGGTAACCAGCAGAAACTTCTTAAAACTTAGTAGGTATTCGTGCGTTTTTTATCCCATATTGTTTATTTAATACTTCGTGAGTTGGTGTAGGCGGTTAATTACCCATTCCAGTACATCTGAAGGTCACAGTATAGAATAGTATTAATAAGACCAGTCGGCACGATTGAGAAGTAAATGCTTCTAATTACTAATTACTTGTAAACTGATGTGTGTAGGTGGTAGATGTTTGAAAAATAAATAGGCCAAAAAGTGAAAAAGAATTCGGAAGTGTAATATAGCAGTTTAGTTTATGTGTAGTATAGTATAATATAAGTATAATATATCAGTGTAACTACTCGCCCCGGCTTTGCGCAGATGCGATAAAATGTACTAAACCTTCCTTGAAAAATTATACAATCGAATTTTGAAAGCCGTTAATTAGTTTTTGAGACAATAGCGAATGGCCCACCCCGGCTTCGCACGGGTAGACATCAGTATAGGACAAAAAAAATTATAACTATAAATTTTGACACAGCCTCTAGCAGACTTGCTATGCTTAAAACACTCTACCAAGTCTGCTTTGGCAAAACAAACCTCCAAAATCATTATCATAATCATATTTACCAATTAACATGTGTGATGGATCTATAAAAATATTTTTTATTATTTTCACTTTTTGGGTTACATTATTAGTCTTCATACCGATCCCTAATTTATTTTGGCATATTTTATAGACTATGTTACTCGGTAAAGATGTAGCTTTCTAATGGTGAACGAGTTTTTAAAATCGGTCCAGTAGTTTTTGAGCCTATTTGTAACAAACAAACGATCAAATTTTTCCTCTCTATAATGCTTTAATTTTTTTTAAATATGTAGTGAATTTCACTCCCAAAAAAGATTAAGGAGTATATTTGTAGGTATAAGAAGTTGGTATACCTTTCTAACAAATGAACGGTTAGACATGTTGTGACTGCACGTTCCACGGGGACGCAACGGAATAAAAAGTATCCTTTGTCCTTCTCCTGGTTCTAAGCTACCTTCTCACCAATTCTCAGCCAAATCGGTTCGGCTGTTCTAGACTTATAAATAGTGTAACTAACACGACTTTCTTTTATATATTTATATACATAACATTTACATATTTTACTTGAAATGCTTGTGGGAGCTTGGCGATTCTATACTGTTTTTTATTGAAATTAATTAAACTAAAAATAGCAATGAACATTTTAAAATAGGTAAGCTACCATAGGCATGTTCATAAATCTATAGGTTTCATAAAAAAATATGTCTAACTTGGTTGTCACACCGGTGAGAGTCGATTTTCTACGGCTCTTGGACCATAATGTAAGTTTACTTACAATTCAAATAACTAAGCACAAATAAAATTTTAATTTCAAATTGAGTTATCAAACATGTCATTGTTTCAAAATAAAGAGTAATTTATATCAAAAGCACGAAGGAGTATTGATACCAACTTCGAAGAATATCACCCTCAGAATAATTTCTCAGGCTTCTCCCGCTTAGTATTTAGATTTTTTTTTTGAAAAATAAAAACACGTGTTTCATTTTTGTTTTAGGGTTTATGTGTATCGTATTTAAAGTGAATAGGAGCAAGGAATAAAAAGTTGCATACAAACTTCATCCCTCTATTTAACCCTCTTAAGAGATGATTTTTGAAAATATTATTAGCCTATGTCCTATTCTAGGGTATACACTACCTACATTTAAATTTCGTTAGAATCGTTTATGGAGATACGTGGTACTTACTTTCGCATTAATAATATTAGTAGGATGTATCTGACGGTAGTGGGTAGTAAGTATCTCTTGACCACACAGATAGAGTAGAATTGTAGTTTAATAAATAATAATCACTTGAGTTAACTTGCTTTAATTCTTTAGTAAAGATTCAATTATAGCAATAAATTAAAATTATAATAAAAAATAGAATAATGAACACGAGATCCCGTTTTAAAAGTTGTAAAGAGATTGATTTAAAGAAAGATATCTGGATTAATCTTGAATTTAAAAAGATTTGGATCGAAAAAAGGAACGTACGAGTGGCCAGCAACGAGGAAAGGTGAAAGGATGAAGGTAGATTGTAATAAGCTTGATACATTATATACAGAAAAACGAGGACTTTGATTTTAATTTATAATATTTAGAGATAAAATATAGTTCGTAAAATTAGTATTCAAATAATTAATTGTAGTTGAAATAATTAAAATACCTAGTATGTAAAATAAAGTGTTTCAATTTTTAAACAAGAACACTAATATTTATAATGAATAATAATTAAAAAGAATAATAATATATAGGTACCTCCATAAATAGATGAAATGGTTCAAACTTGATGTAGGCAATGAGATATGTTTCAAGAAACAAAGAAAACAACACTGATGTAAACCCAGGTATAAGATACTCGTACCTAGAACTTTTACTGATTTGTATGTATATTACTAACCTAGCGTATTATATTTATGTACTTACTCAGTAATTCTGAATCTAGTACAAGGCTAAGTCGAGGTTTCAGAATTAAGTCTATTAGTCCACTAATAATTTCCTAAAATGCGGTGTGTCAACATTGCTATCAAATTAAAGCAGGCACTGTCGAAATGCTTGTATTTATTGCATGAAAATTATATATAATTATAGTTACTGCTCTGCAGGGGCAACTATTTCAATGACATTTGATAACATAGCGCTCACTTCAACCCTTTTTGGTGTCCAACTGCTGGGCACGGGTCTTCTCTCAACTATATTACGAGTTAAGCGAGTTTAGGCCTTAATCCACACACGCTGGCCAAGTGCGGGTTGGTGGATGTCACATGTCCTCGAATGATTAGTTTTAAGACATGCCGGTTTCCTCACGATGTTTTCCTTCACCGATATTAAGCAGCGGAGATGAAACAATTCACACAAAGATGTGTGGGCACGACCAGGATTCGAACCCGCGACCTTATTTTTCTAAGGCGAGGCCCGTACCGCTGCGCCACCGCTGCTCTATATTTTATTATCACCCAAAGGTATAGCCGGATGTAAAATCATCAATCAACATTTCACTGGCCATGTTTAGGAATCAAACGCAAGAGGCGAGACCAACCGTTCATCGGGCAGAATTCTCAACTTGTAACTATTACTGATATTGTTCTAACCATATCTACAGGATAGTATATACTGAGGGGAAATCCTATCACTAACTGAAAATCGTTAGGTATTTTCGGCTGGATGGAGTTTCTATAATCTAATTTGCTCCGAAACTGTAATCGCTTGGGGTGAACGGAAAAGTGTTGGCACCGTCTTCCACCCGCAAAACCTTTTAACTTTCCTTAGGGATAATTTGGTGAAAACGCTACATATAACATCGATGTAATCACATACATCAAAGGTGGATCTAAACAGCATATCTCCACAACTTTGGGCGTAGGCGTTCCTCTAGCGGGGGACATGTGAGGGCCCAACGCACACACACAACTAAACGAGAAATAGTGAAATCATATTACAAGCGCACATAGAAACAAAGCAGGTAACCTGAGCCTACATCCAGCGCTGACCTGACCATGTCAGCATTGTCAGCGTTGTTTAGCGCTGAGGCGCTACTGTTCTGTTTTATAAACCATGACAGTTGTATTGTATTAAAAATCGATTTCCCAAATTAACGCCTGTGAGTATTAATTAGCAACTAGATCTAGCTTCGTACCAGGGGTTTAGTGAAATCTGTAACACAAAAGACACAAATATATGGTATATTACTTCTTTTTGCTATTAATTGTAAAGATGCATTACCTGACTTGGTTATTTCTAAAGGAACACATAGCTTAGCATTTCACTTGTATTACCTGAAGGTAGATTATGCAATTAGGTAGAAACAACTTTGAAAAATAAACTAAAAGGAGGTTTCAGCTGGGCTATGCACCATTCGGAAACTGCGTTGAGTCCTCACGTCACCCCTACAACAATGCTTAAAGACTTAAGTCGTTAACCAGTGCGTTCTGCCACTTATAACCTATAGTGCTGAAACGTGGACACTGACAATGCGGCTGGTCCACCAGTCGCTCAGCATGCTATGGAGCGCGTTATGCTTAGCCTTTTGCCGACATGAGGTTGTCGACATAGCGCAAAGGAATACCAAGCTGAAAGCAGCAGTGGCAGTGGGCATATCTGTCATAGAACTGATAATCGCTGGGGAAAGCGAGTGCTCGAGTGGGGACCACGTCTTGGCAAACGTAGTACAGGACACCCTCCAGCTAGGTGGAGTGACAATCTGCCACAGATAGCCGGCAGTGGCTGGATGCAACAAGCCGCAGCTGAAATGGCGCCTATGGCCAGCAGTGGACTGCTATAAGCTTTCTCACTTAATTTTTACTAGCTATGTAAAAAAAATTAAAAAGAAGGAATTGTTTGAAATGTTTATTGCGATACGGTGCTGTACGATACATACGGTCAAAACCCGATTGAGTTTATGTTGCACTTGTTTTAATGTATAAATAATAAAAATTAACAAATATTAAGATTGAATTGATCATTGATAATATATTTGATATCAAGTAAAATATATACCTACTTGATATTGATAAATCAATGTCAGATGGGTTTAAGAAATTGGTTAGCAGGATCTAGTACCCTTGGAAAACCTGCATCAGTAAAGTCATTACAAATTTATGTAAATGAATGAAATATGAAATAAATAAATAAATTATACTATGTGCCTTTCATTTACGCTTAAAAATATTAAATTATAGAAGACAGATTTAAAGCTAGTAACGGTTGCATAGACCTTTTCATCTTATAATAGGCTTGCACTTGACGACATCATACCTCTAGCTATGCAATGATGTGGTTTTCGATAGAACGCGGTTATCTACTAAATATCAATTCGCTCATGACTTACAGACAGGCAGATTACAGTCACCGGGTAGCAGAGATGCAGGCAGCAAATTCTACAACTAGGCCGTTCACACAACAAATATGGCAGTTCTCCACCACATTTAACTAGTTAACACACATATCGGTCCACTTTTCATACCACTAAGCGACACACTTCACAACAGCAACCAAATAATAATATTATAAAAAAAAGTAACTTGAATCGAATCGAAATGCAACTTAAATATTAATGTTTGAAGGTAGTCAGTAATAATTGTGATTAATATTTTTGGACGTCAAATACCTCAGTCCACCCGTGAACATGAAGTCTGAAAAGACTTTGAAACGTCGGGATCTAAAATCTAAAATAAACCGCGATAAAATCCGTTAAAGAGTAGTTTTATTTCAATGTGTGATATTCGCGTTAATTTAAGACAATACTATAGGATAGAGTAAGCTGAAGTGGCAGTGGGCTGCCTTTATTTGCCGCAGAACCGATAACTGTCTGAACACTACATAATAATATAGATATTACTGCCGTACTCAGAAATGTCAATTAAGTTTAATCATCAAATAGTATTTTTTTTTATTTTGACAGGATTTAATGATTCTCAGATAAATGATCTCTTAAGTTAAGTTTCCTCGTTGTTACCTATATATTCTTACAATGCTATTTTGGTATTTATTATCTGCGTGATAGAAAATGTTCTAAATGCATTCTCTAATAAAGTATTGTTTATATCTGCTCTTAAACATTTCATTTACTTCTCGTTAATCGCACCCGCTACACGTTACCACTCACATGTGGTGACCAGCACGTGCGCGGGTATTATTGTTATTATAGTAATTTATTTTATTTTATATTTAAAAAATATTTTCAACAATATTTGTAATATAACCAATTATTTTGCTTCGAGTATTGTTAAGAGTACTAGGAACTGATATGCCACTTAAATACGTTTTTTGTAAATATTTACATAACTTTTTTAGATAAATTAAATCCAGACACAGAATATACAATCACACAAAGTTTTAACTTGGTTGAGTATGGAGTCGAAGTGTTATTTTATACATGTTTTACCATATCGTTACTCTACTGTTATGCGAGTAGATCAATGAGGAGCAATGAGGCTCAGAGTATTATAATTTTATTAATGGTTGTATGAAAATCTTAGAATAAAATTAGTTCTCAATAGTTCTCATTTTAAGACCAATTCCGATTTCCTCGCAAGTATTGGAACGGCGGCATAAACGAGTCGGGTTTTAGGTACAAGGTCAGAGCTGATTAATAGCCTACTTACTCCAGAACCTTAAAGTCTACGCAAAGGAACTAGCAGAGGCTGTGAAGAGGTGTCTGCATAGACCTGGACCGGTCTACTAAAGAAGAACTAAATTGATATTTTTAAACCAAGTGACTCATAGTTTAGTCATAAGTAAATCTAAGCTTCATTCCGTATCTGTTCCGACCTAGAAAATCTTTAAAAAATTCTTTCAACTGGACCGTGAACAACAAATTCTTTCAACAAGATATCTCATAAAATGTAAATATGTATTGCACTGTGATCTTAAAATGCATCTAAATTGCATTTCTAGGAAAAAATGTTGGTATACTACCATCTTTGCATAATATAATGTGTACATAATATGCAACAGTTTTATATTTTATTGTATGCAAGTAATTGTTTTTAATATGCGCAGCCTAAGAAAAATAATGTTATTAGTATGTAAAATATATTATATACTTACGCTTTTTAACTCCCCCACAATCGATCCTTCGTTGATTTCGCCTTTCCTGAAATACCAAACACAACTCATATTAGTATGCATAATAATAAATTCCACAACACGATAATTATTATATCATATCCATAAATTGTATAAAAAGTATGTGAAAGACGCTGCTTTACATATTACATTATAATTTATCGGCTTGTTAGAGAAAACGGTTCATGAACAGTTGGCGGTCAAACATTCAGAACAAATTGCTTGCTCGCTCTACCGATGAAATTACACTACTTCGCAAGAAAAACGTTGTTCAGTGCTACGTGCAGACTGGCACACTAACGATCTGTTATCAATTCATTATATACTCAGGTATTAATAAGTTGCGATTTATTTTATCTATTCAACGGATAAGTACCTACTTAAAATTATGTAAAAGACCTTTCCGACAGGATTAACGAACATAAACAAAACAATCGATAAGTTAAGATAATTACCTAATATATAGCGATCGATCGCCCGTATCTTGGGGTATTTGTTGTGCATTCTTGACGGCGTGTGGAAATGATGATGCAGAGTCACCTTCTTGGTCCATCCTTAAATTAGATTCAAACGATTACCTAAACTAGTAAATGACTAAGTGAAAGTTAATGCGGAATTAAAAATTAAAATACTTACATTTTCTGTTGCTTCAAGTCAGACGAGCAGAGATTGCGCAGGTAATCATCACACTCGCGCTGCTTTTGTATCTGATACTCTTTTAGTAGTTCCCTTCTAAAGTCACCGTTGTTCCCCGGCGCCATCGCCGCTTCAGGCTGAGGCGGCGCCCGCTCCGCGAGTGACGAACGCTCCGTCGAAGCCGCCGTGTTTGAGATCGACGTCGACGCTGAGTAATCATGACCTCGGTGTTCGGGAGTAGTAGCGCTAGAAGCACCTACGCTACTATTTTCGTTCGTTTTGGTCGACGACGCAAATTCACCTATAGGTTTAAGCTGTTCGTCGATAGTTTTTAGAGATTCATTTAGTCCGTTAAAAATACTTTCACCGTTTTTATTGTCAAACAATCTGTCTACAGAGGTGTTCATCAGTTTGCTGCCTTTGATTCCAGTGAGATGAAAACCGGCGAAACATGAAGAAGAAGGACCATAATCTATTGCTGATAAAGCCATTAGTGCAGGATGTCGAGGGGCACCATCGGGAAGAGGCCGTAGTGATCTGGTCATAGCATCTGCAGCGGAGCGTGGTCTTCTAAAGGGCATGGCCAAATGGGGGAATGTTCTGGGCTTAATAGGCGTAACGAGCATATGTTCTGTCCATGAAGTATGCAATGACGGTCGTTCTAACTTTTCTACATCTACATTCAACATTCTCTGTTCAAATGGAACACTAAATGTTTCAGCTGGGATTGATTGGAGCCATGACAGCAAACTCAGATCCGACTCGTCAAACCCAGAACCATCAAGAAGCCTCGAAAAACTAACTTCATTTGATTGCGCTTCTTTGGATCCAGTCGCTTTTGCTTGGCAGTAGTTAACACAAGACTCGTACAATATACCTTTAATAAGTAACTGCATTAATCGGTCGTTCTTAGCACTTTTACTCGACACAGTTCCGCCAGATTTTTTGTCGCACGGCAAAAATTGTTCTACTAATGGATAAACTTCTCGGAAACATTGGACACGTGCATTGCTTGGGTTCCATTTTTTGAACTGTGCGTGGTCGGTAATGCTGGGCAAGGTTAACAATAGACATAGATTCGAGTATTCTTCCTTAGAGGGTGCTAACTTTTCTAAATCACTGAGTACCTTTACTACTTCGTCAACTATATTTTCAACATTATTATAGGCTTTTATTTCAGATCTAATACACAATAGTTCTATATACTTATGTCTTAATATAGCATAATTAAATTTATCAGCTTCGAAAGCTTTTAATGTACTTAGAGGTTGAATGAATTCTAGAACATCATCCCACTGTCCGTCGAGGATAAGTTGTCGAAGAAATAGCACATCATCAGCGAAGTTACCGTTGATTACACCAGTTTCACGCTCCAGCGATAATTGCGTAATGTGCAGGTCTCTGTTATGCAGAAATTCGAGTGCCAGCCGCACCACATCGTCCTCACGTAAGTTTAAATGTGTAGACGGCATTTTATAATCCTATTGTCTTTTATCTGAAACAAGTATAAAAGAAAAGGTAAGTATATAGACTTTTACTCTGTAGTGATTATGATAAATACAAGCAGCATGGCAAAGAAGAAACACAACACAACATGGGCTCCGGGTCTATATAAGTACGCACTACAGTTAAGATCAGGGTATTGAGATACAAATAAATAGCAGCTAGGAGGCGTGCCCTAATTCTCGCCCTGTATGAGAAACCCAGTACGCTTTCTTATTTTGATTTCGATGAAAGTGTCACACAGTCTACAGTCTGCACCGATTGAGAAACACGTCATCACACAAACAAAGTCCATAACTCAGAAGTTAATTTAGGACACATATACATATACAGTTGTGAGTTGTTAAATAAGGTAGTACTGGAGGGAAACCCTTTATTAATTGAGGAATCTTTTAGAGATGAGGGGCTCCCCAAGGTTATCCACTAAGAACCCCTAGGTTCCTAATGTAGGTACCGACTTTAATTTAGTGCAGGATATAAAAGTGCAAGCGTTTACATCAAAGCGTGACGATCACTACGCAGACGTATAGTATTTTAACGCTAGTTTTCCTACAACCCTGCCTACTGATGTATAGAACTATTAAAGTAAAACGATTTTTCAAATCAGACAGTTAGCTTTAGAGTTACCTCATTCAAAGAAACGAACAGACTCCTTACTATAAAAGTAGGTATAATAAATCACCATATCTATAAATGGTTACATGTTCAAAATTATAATACTTACATAATATGCCTTAAATTAATGCCATTAAATAAGAATGGAATAGTGGCCTGTTAATGGTAATTTTTATCACACCAACCTATTTGGAGAGCTATAGGACATTATGACGTCAGAGAGGTGATGTCATTAATAAGTAGAGCTGAGTCGTCTAAAGGGCACAACAACTATGCAAATCAAGTGTTATAACATAACTTATAAGGTCTGAAAGAACATTGAAAGAAACAGGGCCCAGTGGCACTAAGTCAAAAAAGAAGGTATTATGTATTCAACGTGATCTCTATATTTCTGTGTAGCTCTGTACAAGTGTTTACATGGCGGTTAAAGAAATGGGCTGATTATAATGCGGTTGCGATCGAGACGGCTTTTAGCTAGGTCGGAGTTTCAACATAGTTATTTTATTCTAAACATAGCTAACGCTTACTCACACTCAGATTGCCAAAAACAATCATTTAGTGATACATCTAACTAGTCCAAAGTCCCCCACCACCTCCCAAATTCTCATACACCCACAAGGGGGTGTACTTGCCAACATTGAGTGCCTGTAGTCTAGACTAGACCTAAGATAGATAATATACATGTGTCATTGCCCTTAAAGACACTAAACGGTATACTTAAAACTATAATCAACTGCCTACTTACATATTTTATTGAAGTAGTACATCATTTTCTAGCGAGCAAAGATGCTGCCTATTCATTTACATAACTTAATGAGATGGCTATAGATTACTACATAATGCTATATTTAGCATAATATTAAATCTTAAAAACATATTTTTATGGAATAAATTAAATTTAAAACACTGATTTAGATATCTTCCATCAACTTTCTATATTGGATTTAATTCGCAATAGTGACACCTGCCTAATAACACACAAAAAGCTAACATGTTAGTATAATTAAAGTATCTCCAGATATAAAACCAATCTTGTTACTTAAAGGGGCAATTTTTATGTAATTTTAATATTATTTTATTTTAACAGTTATTCCTGAAACCTTCATTTTAACCCACCTATTTATAGATGACTTATCTTTATCGTTGCTAATACTATAAATGCGAAAGTAACTGTCTGTCTGTCCGTTGCGCTTTCACGCCAAAACTACTAAACCGATTTGGATTAAATTTGGTAGATAGTTTGAGACCCGAGGAAGGACATAGGAAACTTTTTATCCGACTGCGCAAAAAGAGGTTAATGGTTTAGCGCGATACGACATACGCGCGGGTGAAGACATGGTCTAAACAAGGTCACCGGGCTAAATTTATTGAGCCTCCATAATTACTAGTATAAATTACTACAAAAATAAAACTGATATTTCACTATTGATGGCAGCTCACATAAATATTGGAAATCTCTGTCCACGCATTTCCAGTTTAAACTTTAAGAAGTAATTTTGCTTTTAAACCGCTGGCACATGTTATGACTGTAACGTCATGGCTCCTTAACGGATGAACCAATTTTGATTTTTGTTTGAAAGGTGAATTAGATCTTAGCTAATTAATTTTTTATTTAGAGTTGGGGTTTGAGTCACCTTCGTCTGTGGGTGTACACCTTTAATTGAATCTCCACACGTGGTCCCCAGATGGTGCAAATCAGGTGACAATCAACTGGTGGTAGGCTTCGGCCGTGGTTAGTGACCACCCACCAGACAAAGCCACACTGCCAAGCATTGCCATGTTCCGGTGAGATGTCTGGTGACACCATGCAGGGAGGGTGGGTCGGAATTGTTGCTCCTTTAAGGTTTCTAACCATATGGAGTCTCATTCCACTACCACCTTCTCACCAATAATCATTCGTAATCACGAGTGAATGGGTATACTGGGCTGGCGCGTTTCATCGTAGGCTACATCATTACTTAACATCAGGCGAGTTGTAATCAAGCGCCAGCCTATCGACGAATAAAAAAAAGTTACTATTTTAATAATGACTAGCTTTACAAATGTGGCTATGCCTGCATGAATTACATTTTATATCATGCCCATCTGAGAGATAATATGATGCCTATATCCTTCTCCAATAAATAAATAAATAATCTGGGACATTAACACACACAATCATCTGGTCTAAAGTTAAGCAGAGCTTGTTTTATGGAAACCAGATATACATACACTATACATATAATACTTTTCTATTGTAAATATACATAAATAATAGATATTTTCACCCAGACTTGATACAAACAAACAAGTTCAACATATAAATGTTTGTTTAGTGCGGGAAGAAAACCTACGGTGTTAAATGAAGTATCTAACCAACCACACCACCGGCAAGATTAAATCAAATCAGACCAGTAATCCCTCAGATTAGTGCGGTCAAACTCATCAGCTTTATATATTAGTATAGATAATTTGTAAAGTTTAATCCAAAGACAACATGTAACTCTTGATCACCATTGCTTATTTGGCAAAACAGTCAGCTTTTCTCTATAAATAGAATATGTTTGTAGCATTTTTATATCCTTTACCTGTAGCTAAATAAACTGACTTAACTTCTAAACTTAAGAGATATCAATAAATTGTAATCTAATATTTATGATGAATTTATTTTTCTATGACTTTATTCCATATTTATTGGTGTTAATTGACTTGAGGGAAGCCGAAAGACGCCTACATTTAAGCGATTTAAATTAAGTGTACTTATAGTAATATAATAAAAATATTTTTCATTAATAGAAGCACACTACTCCAGGTATATTTCAGAAAAAGGCAGCAAAGTGCTTGATTTAAATAGAAACTGAAAAGCCAACATCTATATTATAAAATAAGTAGAGAAAATAAAGTGTTGTTATTGATACTTAGAGAAATCTTCCTAATTAGATCTTAGGACTGTGTATCTTATTCAAAAACACTACTTTCACAGCAGTGCTATTAGTGTGTGTAATTTATTCTGTTCTCAGGGGAAAGCCTGATGTTTTACTCTGTGAAGTTATTGGTGCATTTCTGACATATTACATACCATTCAGAGAAAACTATACAGCCCAGGATGATTGTACACATGCAGTTGTTAGCCTGAATAATATTGTGTTTATGTCGCAACGTTTCGCCAAATACAGCCATTTTACAAATCGAAATCAACTAATACCACCTACACAATCGCGATTGACATGCAAACAGCTTAAGGTTTAGGCACTTATTAACTACCTGCTCCATTTAAGTACTTAACAGATAAAATCGCAACTGTTTCAAACAAGTTGAAAATATAATTATTTACAAAATGATTTTGTAAAGATTTCGTCGATGTTGTTCAAAATAAAAAAATAAATACCTTTATATGGACATTCACTATTGAGCGATTGCACAAGCAAAATAACAGGTATCATACATTTAATAGCCTATTATAAAATTAACGAATAACGGAACATTAATGAGAACATTATTCATTTCAATCCACATTTTTATTTATCGAGAGAAGACAGAGAGGACTCTGTTCACTAAAACTGACTGATAAAAATACAAAATATTGTCTATGCTCATTGCTCACCCGGCGCCAGTGGTCACGAACGTCGAAATGCGAATGCGGTAGTGCAGCCGTATAAAATCGGTATTTTAATACTAAAAATCGGTAAAATATATATTTTACGTCCAACCTATACAATTAATTCACTCTTTGAATATGTATTAAAATTAAGATTATCTTCCGAGGTGATTTAAAATTCTGTGTCTATACCGAGAGTGCTCTTAAAAACCATCCTTGTTTAGAGCATCTTGCCTTCTTACAACAAATAATAATATTTCTTTTACTGCTCATAAACCATAACAATTATATTTGAGCCTGTAAATTCTTTATTTTCTTTTCTACAGAATTGTAATTTTTGTCAGATATTTTATTAATATAATCTTACGTGAATTTCAAAGCAGAAAACTATTTTTCTTATGTTGAATTTTAGACTATGATATTATCATATTTACTATTAAGGATTTCCGTAATTTAAACCAATTATAAAATTGGTAGAAAAATCGGTATTCATTTTCACGATTTCAGAAAATACCTACTGAAATACCGAAAAATCGAAAGGTTCAAAACCACTGCAGGCATTGCCAGATTATGTATCTAAACTTCCCAAATATTTCTGAGAAAATCTTAAGTACAACATATTTATTAAATACTATTTAGATACGTATGTAGGTATTTAATTTTTTGTGTAGTATTTACACAAAAATTGTGTTATTATCAATATTATATCGTAGGTATTCATCGGACTATTTACAAAGGAGACGTTCAAAAAATGTATAGAGCCTGGGATTAAAATAATTGTAAATTTGAACAACAATCTGAGTTACATAGGTTAATAGAGCATAATTAATTAAATTTTTTGGTGTATTTAAAATAATTTTACACCCCCCCCCCCACGTTTTTTAAAAAATTGAAATTGAAAATAAGAATCCTTAATGCAATACATATTATGATTATTGCAATTGGCAGCCCCATGGTCAAATGACAATTGAGTAACCAAAAAAATAAAAATTATTTCGACGCTGTCAATCAAACTGATCAATGACAATGACATCATGACGTTTCCCGTAATTATATTTTTTTCCACGCGTTTTGTTATTACACTAATAAGATAACAAATATTTTTCGTCATAATTACATTAAGCTGCAGCTAGAATAATATTACAAGAGAAAAGTACTGTAACAGAATGCAATTATTGACGTGATTGCAATATTTATACTGCTTAGGAAACGGATAATTAAAGGTAATGTGCGTTTTGTTTTTCTATTACATTTTTTTGATTTTTACAAAAATGGTTGCTCCTAAAATTCGTGTTTAGTTAAATTCTAACAGCTTATTAAATAAGCTTTCCAATGAGGTATATCACATTGGTGTTCAAAATTCTAGCCCACTTTTGACCTCTCCTTTCTGATTGGAGATTTCCCAAATTGCGAAAAATTATTTTATCACAAGATGGAAAAATCTCCAGAACATACCATGTTGAAAAAACGAGATTAACAATTTGTTTAATTGAATTAAAAGAAAGTTGAAACTAAATATTTAGTAAACATCTATGGCAAAATGTTTGCAAAATATGATATGCATATTTTTTTATTTTCTATATTGTATAAATAATATTGTATTCATGTACTTTTTAAAGTTAAAGCAACAGGCTTAGAAATGATAATAAAATAAAAATGTGCTTTATTTTGTTTTGAGACGTGAGTCTACATAAAAATACTCTTTCTATCATAATGTAGATTTTATAATTATTCTTAATTTTGTTAACAGTATTTTTTCTTATGTTATTAGTTGAAACTAGTTATAAATTAAATAAAATTCTAACTTTTTATAATGTGACTTAAATATCTTGAGCAAGGTACCTTATGTAAAATCTATAATAGTAAATTTCTTAGACATTTTAATAGACATGAATTGTCACATAAAAAAATTACGGGTTTACTAAAGGCTGCTCAACCATTGATGCAGGTGTTGAATAATTAAAACGTATCTATGCTGCCTGGAAGAATTTGTAAGATGCCTTGGGTATATTTTGGGACTTGTTCAAAGCCTTTGATTGTGCGCAACACGAAACTTTTGTAAGTAAATTACACCACCATGGTATCAAGAACAAATTTCTTGAATTTATCATGACATCTGAGTACCTAATAGAAATCAAAAACTAAGTCCTCAGGGCCACAAGTCACCATGGGCGTACCTCAAGGATCGATTCTCGGCCCTTTTCTGTTCCTATTGTATATTAATGACTTACCTTATTATGTTAACTATAGTCATGAGATTGTTTTGTTTGCTGATGACCCTTCACTAACATATAAAATTAACCAAAAACTAAGCTATTGTGACGAAGTAATCAACGCATTCTGTAAGGTGGTTTATTGGTTTAATGTGAATAATCTTTTACTCAATTTTAATAAAACTTAAGTGATAAAGTTCTCCATGCCTAATGTAAGATATTGATAAATTTTTATTTCATTTCAATAATTTTATACTTGATAGTTGATAAAAAATATTTTCATGTCTTTTTAATATCTTTGGTGAGAGCTACCTCAAAGATTTTTCCAAAAAACCAGCGTTTTAGGTTGTGGTGAAAATATATCCTTATTGTATAAATAAGACATTTATGGACGCAGCTTCAGTATATTGATCTTTTTATATAATTACAAAAGTAATAATAAGAACAATAGTTGTTTTTAGATTAGGTATGTACCGACTGTTATCAATTTATAGTTATCTAATACCTTTAAACGAGCAATTCTTGTATATAATTGGAATCTCGGAATCGGCTCCAACAATTTTCATAAAATTTAGTATATAGGGGGTTTCGGGGGCGATAAATCGATCTAGCTAGGAATCATTTTTAGAAAGCTCTGTCATCCAGATATTATAATAAAAATACAGCAATAGAACTTAAAAGAAATAGACAAAAGATATGTGACGTCATTCGAGACCGTTCGTATGTATGCACAGTTTGTAGCAAAATTTGGTTTTTTCCCCGGGTGGTGCAAATCAAGTGACAATCATCTGGTGGTAGGCTTCGGCCGTGGTTAGTGACCAACCACCAGACAAAGCCGCACTGCCAAGCGGCCTTGTTTTGCGACGTGTGCCGGTGCGATGTCTAGTGACACCATGCAGTGAGGGTGAGTCGGAATTGTTGCTCCTTTAAGGTTTCTAACCTTAAGGAGGCTCATTTAACTGCCACCTTCTCACCGATAATCATTCGTAATCACGAGTGAATCGGTACACTGGGCTGGCGCGTTCCATCGTAGACTACATCATTGGTTAACATCAGGCAATTTGTAGTCAAGCACCAGCCTATCGAAGATTAAAAAAATAAAAAAAAATGTAGCGCCCGTCGTCAATTCGTCTTGTTTGCTGTCTGTCTCATCCATAGACGTATAAAATAGGTTTCATACTTCCATGGTCTCATCTGTCTGTCTATGGTCTGTCTGTCATTGCGGCAGTTCGATTTGGGCAAAAAGCAATCATCAACTGGAAATCTTGGTTTTACATCATATTTAATAATTTAGTTTAAAAAATGGATGAAGAAGGCGATAATATTTTGCTTGAGGATAACTTCTATCAGTTACTCAATGTTTCTAAGACGGTAAATATATAATCATGTGCATTTTAAGGTCCGATCACCTAGAGTAAATTTAGATTATCAATATTATATAATGGTACAAATTGATCTATTTACTGGATAACATTTTTAAGAAGATCAGATTAAACGTACTTTCATGTTGTATTTTAATATAGCAAATTACATACCTATGATTGTAACTAAAATACAACTTTTTAGGTTAGGAGCGGAACTAGCTATATTGTCATTTTATTCTGTAATAATTATACCTATTTCGCAATACTCACATCGTATTTTGTTCTTAATATAAGACTAATTTGTAGTGGTTGGTAAAAAATTCTAAAGAGCCTTACCACAAACATGACCTCTGGAATTGAGCTTGTTAAATAAGATCCAAATTGGTTTTTATTTAAACTTCTGTTCACAAAGTCTAGCTGTTAGCAACGAGGTTGGAAGTATTTCAATCTTCTACTGCCACTAATACTAGGAACTTGCAATTTACAGGCCACTCCAGAAGAAATTAACAGTGCATATAGGCGCTTCTCTCGTATGTTTCATCCTGACAAGCATAGCACAGATCCGAATAAACAAAAATGGGCTGAGCAGATATTCAACAAAGTCAAGGAAGCATATGAAGTGCTTTCGGACTCTCACAAAAGAGCCATCTACGATACTCTTGGTATGTTTTCATTTAATCAACATGCTCGGTATTTATAAAGTAATTTCAAATTACTAAAATTTGTAATAATTTCCAGGTAAGAGAGGTTTGGAAGTTGATGGTTGGGAGGTTATTTTTCGAACTCGCACACCTAGAGAAATCAGAGAAGAATATGAAAGGTAGGTGAAATAATCAGCATTTTGGTTTCTGAAAAGTTCCTATTACTTATTTTATTGTGCTGGTGGTGGAGGGTGGTGTAGTGTTAAAATAATTGCCTTTTCTTGCACAGGTGAGTTTGATGTGTCATAAGTCAGATCTTAGCCTGGGTGTAATTATCTGTATGAAGTATGTATTTACTACGGAAAAGTACCTAGTATGTGTAGTATAATACCAGTTATCTAGTTGCCATAGTACAAGCTTTGTTTAGTTTGGGATCACATGACCTTGTGTATTAATGTCCCAGGCTATCTATATTATTAATCTAATGAAACTTTAACTATTGGTCAAAAGTTACAGATTATGGTTGCTGGTCCCTTTCAAACCATGTTAATAATTTAATCAATGAGTCATTGACAGATAAAAAAATTATACTTATCATTGTTGTGAAAGCAAACTGACCTTATGCAATACAAACATGTTATTGCCAACCTGCTTGAAAGTCAGGCATTGTTCACACCAATCATATTGCACACTGTGGGAATATGGACATTGCTGAAAATCAGTGCGGTGGGTCACCTCTAGTAGGTACTCACAGCGTTTACTGAGCAATGGCCATGTTTGAAACTGATGGGGCACACTTGTTCTTTGATTTTTTCGTCTTTTTAACTGTTTTAATTTGTTTTGTTTTTCTTTTCATGTGTTTTTTATTTTAGTTGATTATGTGTCCTGTCTCTTTCATATAAATGTTTTTCTTTCTTTCTTTAGAGGATTTATGCTCACTGACGACAAAGCACTACATAATAGCATTTAGGCAGTCTCAGTGTGAATGGAAATCTGTATGATGTGTGCTCACAGTGAGTGATCAACAATCTGTTAGATCTAAACAATCCCTGATATCCATACTAAAGTTATAAAGGCAAAAGTAATGCTGTTTGTCTGTCTCTTTCACTGCAAAAGTACCCAACCAATTTGGACCAAAACTGAAGGCAGTTTGAAACACACAAAAGAACATGGGAAGGTTTTTATCTGACTACAAAAATAGGCTAATGGTTTAGCACGAGAACTGACATATGCGCAGGTGGAACCTGAGCCTAGGGCGGAAAGCTAGTTTAGTCCTATGTGAGGGGTGAGATAGAGCCTTTTCCACTTACATTATTTAACAAATAGAGAATTATATGTCTTCAAAGCACAATATCTGAGGACACAGTGTTAAAGCAGTCAAGTTCTTGAAACATCTTAATTGCTTCTTGTAAATTGAATTCTCTCTATCTCTCGTGCACATAAAGTGTCGCCTACTTTTGACAGTTATAATTTCATACAATATTTAAATAAAGCTGTGTCTAGTAGGTATCTTGTCTGTGATTTGTGGTTATTATTGCTTAAAAATTGGTAAACGTCATTTAACATAACGGAATGCAACAGGTTGAAGCGAGAGAGAGAAGAACGAAGACTGCAGCAAAGTGCCAATCCTCGTGGGACTATCACACTCTCAGTCAATGCTACAGATATGTTTATGAAGTACTATGATGAGTATGAGATTTTGTGAGTAAGGTTTGCTTTGTTTTAGTTGTTTCATTTGCGAAAGTTTTTCATATATATGCATAAGTAGGGTTATGTGTTATCACTTCATTTCAACATCAATAAATTAATATTGGGTTGATAACGTGATTCTGTGAAGTGAACAGTTAATGAACAATGCAACAACAGCAGTTGAAAAAAAATGTGTAATTGTAAAATTTGTACTTTTCTGTACTGTCTCATTAGGGTTTGTCATGTACATATTATGTTTAGTTCTAAGGCATGTTAGACTCAAGATGACTTAATCATAAACAACACAGTATTGTGTTAGCAAAGAACTGAGGGTCTATTCTGCAGCATTAAGCTACTAATACACCAAACACGTAACACTATGGTAAACAGTTACCTGAAATGTTTTAGGGACAATGCTATTGATGTTTGCTTGCTAAAAGAGAACAAGCAATAAGGTTGCGTCCTACGTAGGCGATTTAATACGAACGCGATTGCTAATCGAGTCCTTTGAAATTGAACAAACAATTGACAACTTTATTGAGGTGCCCTACGTGACCTACCGCTCATGGGCGCGAAATTGCGACGTTCAAAGCAACGCCGACGCGATTTATTCGCGAGTTTGATATAGTCGTGCAAACTCTGGCGGTGTGGTAGCTTGCTTTAGCGAGTTTGCGCGTGCGTAGGACAAAACCGCTGCGTCGCATAGAATTCATATTACAAAATGTCTCTTAGTGTAGGTCTCCTGTAGACTTTAGCACTGCTGGAATTATTTGGAGAAATCAACTAATAGACTACTTTTACTTTTTAGGGAAGAGCCAACTATTATACCGAATATAGAAGTGTCAGGCATGACTATACAACAGTCTATTGATGCACCAGTCACTCTTAGAAATACAATGACACTATCAGGGAATATATCTACCCAGAATGGAATAGGTATCAAACATTTTTCTATCTGTGACAATCAAGTTTCGCTTACTTTTTGTAATTCGGCAATATTATAAAGCTGAAATTACCTTGCAGGCACTGGTTCCGTAAATGTTTCGAACAGAAATCTTAGTTCTGAAAAAGGTTGGACAGAAGTGGAGTTTGGTATAGGAAATGGTCCTCTTATGGGTTTCAAAATATTCAGGACCCTATCTCGATTAATGTTTCTGAACTGTGGAACAGTATTACAGTTTACGCCGCGAGGGATATCGCCTAGTCTTGTTTCAAGTAAGTGATATTTGTGGTTTTTTTGAATTTTATACGAAATGCTAACAATGCTTTAAGTTACAACAAAAATATACATTTAGATAGAGGTAACCACTAGCACGTTTTGGTACGTACTCAATGAGTTTTCAGATGTACCAGATCGTTATTAGTTATTATATTTATAATTTATCTATCATTATGTTTCAACCTGCAAAGTTTAAAGTTCACTACTGGTTTTATCGCCTAATTTGAACAACAATGGAAACTTAACATTGACTCAGAAACTGCTAGTCATAATTTGCCAGTCAAAGTTATTTATATGTTTAAATAAATTACAGGTACACACATAGTTTTTTTAACAATTTAATCATAATAAAAGTTTTCTGATCTAGTGGTTAAATGTAAATTAACTTTTTTAGTTCCAATGTCTCACATATTATATTTTATCTTTCAGCTATGGCCCTTCAGTTAGATGCGCATTCAGTGGGCTATCTAACGTACCGTGCTGGTGGTCAAGGTGGTTCTTCAATGACTACAATCTATGTGCGAGACTCGGAAAAGTACCACACTAACACAGCAGTGCAATTCGGAAACCCACATTCATTCATATCGTTTAATGTGATGAGGAAGTTACCACAGCATGATTTAAAGCTCCGCCTCGCTTTAAAGTAAGTTGTACATTGCTTTTTTTGTTCTATGTTCTAAAACCTAATTATGCTTCACTCTATTTTCAAATTCGTACAAATTTTACCTATGTCAGCCCTTATGATTATTGTCTTTTCTTTGTTTATCGTTGATTTAAGTAGATCTTACATAATTATGGTTAAATTCACTCCAATCTTTTTTAATGTTCCACTGCTGGGGAGGGGTCTTCTCTCAACTTACTTACGTGTTGAGAGATTGACGGCCTTAATTCACAAGTTATTAAGTGTGTGGATCAAATTCATTACAGTTATGAAAGGGCTAAAAGTTTGCAGTTGAGGCTCTGAAGTTTGCTGTCGAGAGCAAAAACATATCTTTAAGGGCAACTAGCTTCCGTCCACAGCTTCGCCCTCGTGGTACTTATTGGGATTAAAAGTAGATCATGTGTTTTCTCCAGACTCAACTCCAGAGTCTATCTCTGTGCCAAATATCATCCAATTTTGTCCAGTGGTTTTTGCATGAAAGAGAAACAAACATACATCTGTATTTTTTGTTTTTCCTTACCGTGCCAAAAAGGTAAACAAAGCTTCAGTTTTCGTGTCACTTTAGAATATCACGATTTTATCAATGAACCACACTATGTATCGACTTATAAATGTCTTAATCCATTGAGTAAACACTTTAACTATGAAATTAACTGAAAAATGTTTTAAAACAACCAGTTAAATACGAATTATTGATAAAATTCTGAACACATTCCAAAATTCATGACCACAGGTTATGCAAGGACACGGGCTGTTTGACATTTTTATACTTTTTAAATTAGAGTGTGGACATAGATTTTTATGGATTCGATAACCATAGATTTAGGAAGAACTGAGTGAATGATATCCAGTCAAATGAAAATGTGATGTTTAGATCGTAATTTAATGTAAAGTATTGTCCTAAATTATTTTATTACTGTCTTCTTTAAATATGAAAATTTTGTTTTTTAACCATTTAACTGATAGCTGTGTGAAATTGAGTGCATAATAAATATAATTAGTTGTATCGTATCGTCACTCATTCAAATGTTCTAAACGATCATTTAAATAAAATCAATCTGTGCTTCCCTTGGTCACGTCATTACTTGAGAACGTTTACACCAAAATGGATAATGTATGTATCTATGTGCCTAGATTTAAAAGTTACTCAGAAGTTTAAAAAAAAACAGCTCTGCCTATTTTAAAAGATCTTGTCCTTAACAGTTCAATACATGGTAAGGTTGTAGTCAATTTATCGGTATTCATCTAGAGCAGCGGTCGTCAAAGTGCGGCCCGCAGACGATACTTCTGCGGCAACAAATAACTTCGATGCGCTTGCGTTTTCATTTTTTATAACCGCATGACTCCTCCCTCCCTAACTAACACAGAGTTCATCCCGCATTCGCATTAACCTACTCAGATTCACTATCAGATTATTGATTAATAAAAAAATTAACAAAATAGCTTGTTTGACCCCTCATCTTAATTTTGGTAACTGGCCAGAAAAAGAGAAAAATATCAAAGAAGTCGTTGAAACGTTTTTTTTTAATATTTTCATATTTTTTAAACATTTATAATATTTCCTGTTTTCAACAAAATATTTGAGATACGACTGTATTATTGTATTCCAGTGTTTTATTAAATGTAAAGCTTATTGGTTCCGAATAATGAATGATTAGAAATCTATTCAGTCACTCTTTTAACAAATCATTCAATGTATTCAGTCATGGTGGCCCTACCCTAAAAATCTAGTCTCTGGTTACGAGGCGGCCATATTTGTTGTTATAATATGCATCCTAAGGAAAAACAAGGTATACATAGACACACTTTTACGTACTTATACATTCTTATAAACTTTCGCGTTTATAAGTATAATTAGAATTACTTGCATGAATTCAACAGCGTTAAACTGTAGAGTAACTACTAACTACTATTATATTAACAGGTTTGGCACATTTGGGGCTATCGCTGAGTATGGAGCCGAGAAAAAAGTATCACAGAATAGCAGTGTATCAGCAGCGGTAATGTTAGGAGTACCGAGCGGGGTTATGCTCAAACTCAAGTAAGTTGTTTAATAAGTAGTTTCATTCACTGTCCAACTAGTTGTTGAAGAAGGTAGGTGTAAATCATTCATAACTATAAACTTCTGTGACATAAAATCTACTTTTATCGTGGTTTATCTTAGTTCCTAAACCTATTATCTCGACATGGTCGAGAAAGGAGATTACCTAAGAGACAAGGCATTGTTTCAAATTGCGATAAAAATATTAATAATATTTTTAATGAGAAAACAAAAAATGGTTCGAGTAACTATTATTACTATGCGTTTCAAATAAGAATTAGAAATTCGAAAAGATTAGAAATCCGCCAGGAACTTCACATTTTTTAGTACAGTGAGCAAAAATGTGTGTGCGATATAATGATCACATCTAGACGAAAAAAAAATGCATATATCCTATTGCCGTTCGAGTAAGATTGGACATTTAGAGTCAAATATTTAGGTACGAACAAATTTTATTGACTTCCGACGGCAAAAATCGTAGTTATTACAAAATAATATTATTGTCTGTGGTTTGATATTTTGTGCTGGCGCTACTTTTGCTTGGTTTTCGGTATGAAGCTAGCCGCGAGTCCAGTCCTATTATTTGAAACGCATAGTACGAAACGGACCTAAACAGCCGGAAAAGGGTGGGTGATATTCACCTCTGCCTACACTTTTGGGTAATATAGGCGTAGCGCTATGGTTCGCGTGAAATGGAAACAGTAGTACTTCCCAATTATTTAATTTATAAATTATGTTTTCACAGATGGACCTGTTCGTCACAAACTATAGTTGTTCCAATTCATCTTTGCGAAGAAGTAATGCCTTCGCCTGTATTTTACGCCACAGTGGTACCTTTAGTATCATGGCTGGTTCTAAAGAAGCTAGTACTTGACCCGATCGCCAAAGAGCGCCAGGCGCGCGAAAGACAACGCTCTATGGAGGCTAACTATGAAAGGTACTATGTTGTTATGTCTTTGTATTAATAATTTGTGGGTTAAAAAATATATCAATCACACAGTTTTAGTGTTCCCAGGTAAAAAATAAAAATAGAGACCACACTTAGAACAACAACTCGAAACTCCAACCCTTTCGTTCTTTGTGAACTAACCCTCTACCATACTAAAAAGCAAGGAGGTGATGGTCACAGAATTCATAGGCATTCCACTTCTAGTTTTTTTTCGTTTTGTGGCCTTCATTTTTACCTATATGTCTAAAGTAGATGATCAAAACTTTGTGTAAATCGAATAAAATTTATACATGACTGTTATGAAACAATTCATCGTCATTCTATTTTAACCCTTGTTGCCTTTGAAACATGATACAAAATTTATGAAAATTAACAGGTTACAGGAAATGCAACGGCAAGCTCGAGCGACTGTCGAACTTATGAGAGAAACATACTCAAGAATCCGGTCCGATGAAGAAAAAAAGAAAGGTCTTGTTATATTGCGAGCGGTTTATGGAAAATTACCTGCAGGTTCGTATCATATAATATTGTACCAAATACCAATCACACGATTAAACAATCATCAACAAAAATATCTGTCACATAATTATGTGCATCCATCAAGCCTGCATGTGGTATCCCCATTTGGGATCATAAGCTACGTAATCCCAAATTAAACAATTATATTTGCTCGTGTTATGGGTACTAGGAATGGATAAACTGCTTAAGTACATTTTTTTTTTGTAAATAGTCACATATTATAGATAAATTATACCCAGACACATAGTATCACACATCACAATGCTCATCACACAAAGATTTGTTCTGGGTGGGAATCGAATCCACAACCTTCAGCTTAGCAATCAGGGCCACTAACCACAACCCCACAAGGTCAGACAAAATGATACTTTCTTCACTTTAGTTAAAGACTCCATGGTGTCCACTTCTCTTTTTAACTTCACCGTTTCTACAGATGCTTCAAGCCATGATGTGAACGCGGAACAAACTGGCGACGGCATAGCCCCAGAGTCATCTAACGCTGCCTTAGAAGTTATTGACGTTACTATACCAATACAGTGTCTTGTGAAGGATTCCCGCTTAGAGCTACTGGAAGCTAGCAAGGTAAACTTATTGTCAAATGTTTTACCCACTGCCAATATGTTTACAAAAATTCAGTAACCTGTTGCTTTTATGTTAGTTGAATCTATAGAAGCCTATGTGCTATTGCTGCTATGTTGATAGCGATCTTATGATAAACTTATGATATACCGGTTGCTGCGCAAATAACGATAGCTTCGTTATAAGTACAGAAATATTTTAGAAGTTTTAGTTACATTCACAATACTGATAATTACGATTTGCTTTAGCCAACGTCCGCAAGTATACGTACGGTAATCCACAAAGGAATAGACAGCTCGCCTGTGCTTGCACACACACTTGTGTACTATAATATTAACTGCTACTGGCTAAAATCACAAAGTGTTAAAGAAAGATAAAAAAATACAAAATGTATATAATTGACATTAGGTTATCTCGTGACATTTCGAAAGTAAATGTCAATCCTGTACATTTTGTTCTTTTTGATCCTTCGTTATCGCTTCGCTATGTCAGTTTGTCACACAAATAGAAAAAGGGAGATTATTATTGGCCGTCTTACATGCCTCAATCGCAAACAGTATTGCTATAATTAGCTACTCGCCAGGTTTTAATTAGGTATAAGCTGCTCAACTAAACATGCGCGTGGGCATGCCATGCGGTTTAAGTGGACAGTAGGCCTAAAGGTTACTCATTCCCAAAGGTTACTTTTCCTTGGGGTTTCACACATTCCTACCTTATCTAATGCTTAAATTTATTTCCAACAATACTATTATTCAGCTTTTCTTAATAAATCCACTTATGAATTAGTTTTCTTTGCGGTAAAAACTAGGTCGCGCATTCTGCGGCTTACCAACCTGGAGAAATGTATGTTAGCTTAGTTTGTGGTTAGAAAATTACTGTTTAATATGTTCGCAATAACTATCCTGTAGATAATAAATAGCTAAGCGAAGCTAGTATAGAATTATAAAAATCAATTGTGTTAGTATTACCTCAAGAGTTGAATCACGAAATCTATATAATGATTATATTTAAGTAACAAGATGGTATAAAACCTGCCTTCCCCAAATAGCTATGCGATTTAATGTTGTGCCATTCACATAATAAATCACTAACAACTAGCAGTATTCCTTGTTTCATTTAAATATTTATCAGAAAGCCTAATACCAAAATGCCAACATATTAAAGAAAAACATCGCCAAATATTAGATTTACTATTTTTTATAAATCCAAATTGATTCCGTTTGTATGTTAACATTCTTTACATGAAATGTTATTATTAGTTATTTAGTAGTAAATTAAAGTTAGTTAGTAGGGAAAATATGAGCGGCTCCTTAAACATGAAGAGTATCTTTACCAGATGTTAGCTCTATGCATGTATTGGCACAGTTTGGTAACTCACCACTGGAGGTACACAGACAGGAAACGGACTAATTTTCACTAAGGGTGGGATGCACCAATTTTAGCGGTTATAGTTACCGTCAAAAGTAACGTCATTTTGAACATTGTTAATTTGGTGCAACCCATATAAGGGCAGTCGTGGCATTGGTTATAGGTATTACTTAGTGCAATCCAACCGTCTGGAGGACGATTAAGTTAATCCACAAGGAGCATCATAAGGAGTCGTACGACAACAACTTAAAGCGGTATTGTTGGAGCTGTTGAAGAGGGATGGCGCTATGTGTAGTATGTGTAGAGCAACTTCTCTTTCGTACGTTACTGGGAGACCTTTACTATAATTTCCATAAAAAAAACTGAGCAAAGCTCGGTCATCCAGATATTATATTTATATATGGTATATATTAGATATGGTGTCATATTGCGGCTGCCGCTCACTTAATATTTGTATTGTGGTGTGTTGATTGTTCTATTTGTGTTGTCAACAGTCCGAGTTGCCGGGCTTCTACGACCCGTGTGTGGGCGACGACAAACACCTCACTATACAATACTTGTTCCACAACAATCTGCATTGTTGCACTGTCACCGATAGCCAAGCAGTTGTCCTTCCCCGCAATAGTAAGTATTTCTTCATATACAGGGTGAAAAAGTCAATAAGCCCTGGGGGAAAACCATGTTAAAAATCCTTAAAATAGTTAATTATTTTACATTTAAAATATAAAAGAGAATTGCACTTACATACATAAAAGAGAATCCTAACACTCCCGTATAGCGAACCGACCATATGCTTAAATATATTATTTGGGTGGATTAAAATGGTTGACAAAACTATTGATGACAAGTCTGAAGCAATTAGTAAGGTTCGTATTCTTTCCAGATCATCGGATAAAGAATAGATCCTGAGAGCGAATTATGAGACGCAGGTGATAAAGTATGCGGACCGCTCCCGCCTTCTTTCCATTTCCTGAGTAGACTGTGGTCATCTCAAAGGTATTCCACACAAATCCAGAAAATTATCATTACAGAGCTCCCAAAACAATAGGCAGCTTTAACATTCCATTATTTACTACGAACGCTTGCGACGATTTCTATTAACGCACGGTATAATGGTACTTTTGTTTTAGTGTGTTAAATATTTGTAAGGTGATTAGCAACGTGAAATCTTGCACTAGTTTAATGATTGAATATTTTGCTAACAAGATTTTAATACGTTTGAAAGTAATTGCCTGTTATTATTGTATTCATACTACATGTGTATTATAATTGAAACTGATTTTAGAATGGTAATGAATTTTAATTTTACAAGTTATACTTTTAGATTTATTTTTGATAGAACATGTAATATGTTCAAATAGAAAAATATACGCATTGTGTAAAAACTTGTTTCAATTAATTTTTTTAAGACTGACAAGACTAATGAAGTTTTACTGTAAAAACCAAAGTTTCGCGTTACTAATAGCCTTAAAGGAATTGTATAATACCTACTACAAGCAAGTAAGGAAAGCGTGGTCTGTTACCGGCATTTTATTATTCCCCTTTGGTAATGTTTAGACTTATTTTTATTTAGAGCCTCCTCACATGTTTCCGCGATCTATGTTTCAATTCGACTCAAAACGATGTCTAATAAGGAAAATATTCATCACATCTAGGGTTTCAGGTAGACTATGTGAGTCAGCGTTAATCTTCCAACCAGTACTGTCAATTACAAATAATGCCATATTTAAGTAATCCTTTATATATTAGTTTATCAAACGTTAAAAAATTAATCGACTTGCTTTCTTCCGGGGATATACCCTTATGAGTACTAGTATTTAATGCTACCATTATTTATTTAACTTTAAACAATTTGGAATGTGCAAAAAGTTAGCTAATTGGCGGCTTGACGATCTTTAATTTGATGCCAACAATGGTCGGTTCATTGTTACACGCAATAAGCTTGGACCGAGTGGGCGGTAAATGATAATTCAACATTGACTAGTATTAATTTCGTACACACGAGTGAGTGAACGAACCGCTACCAGAGATAATTAGTTATTAAATGTGCTACCGGAAAAAACGTGTACTACTCTGTTCTACGAATTTTATCTCGATAAGATCTTGCACGCACATTGGATGATTATGTTCTTTTATTGATACCGTTCATCTACAGTCCTGATATAATTTTTGATATACAGGTTGTTATCTATAATCTTACATTCCATAGAAGACTTGACGTCTTAACAGATTTTCCATGCATGTCACAATGTCTAAATATACCTCAGATAAAAGTTGTGTCACAATTGATCTTAACCAGGGCATACTTCCGGAACTTATTAGTGGTTTCTGTGTTTAACAACGTAAAAATAAATTGGTGGTACCTACTTTAACCCCCAGCAATGTATCGTTTTACCACGCACCCTGTATATATAAAAAATAAAAATTGTAAGATCATTAGACAAAATAAAAATAATGTCTTACTTTTACTTGAACAAAATGTTATTTAATTCTTCATGCATTAAAAATAAATTGTATTTAAATATAATAATCTAATCAGTAGGTACTTGATGTTGTAACAATTCTTTCTTCGTTTTCTTTGTTGCTAGGCAATGTCCTTAAGATAATGGTGCAATGTATAAAGAATATTTTAATATTTGTGATGGGTTTAAAAAAATGGGTGACAGTCAATATTTTAAGAGACAGTTTGTTAGATATAATATAGGACATTGTCATGCTGTAAAATACGAGTATCTTTAAATCATTATGTATGTTTGTGACTGAAATGAAATTTTGTAAGATTATGTAAAATAAATTTACAATTGAACCTAATGAGAGGCGCTGGCACCGACAGGGCAAAGCTTGTGAAGTCAGCTAGTTATTTATAAAATAAAATACATAAATATAATGGCTTTAGGAGTAGAACGTGTTTCAATATAATCTTAAATGTAGTTGCCAATGTACAATGCAAGTCGTTAAAATTGAATGAGTCAACACATTTAGTGTTACAGAGTATTCGCACAAACATTCGCTGTTGAAATGTATTTGACTGGCTACCTTGAGACTTGTATGCACAAAAAGCTTGGATAATTAATTTTCTGGATTTTTACTCGAAATGTAGTTAGTTGAAAAAATAATTGTTGAACAGTTAGTTGGCATTCAGCTTACTAATTTATTGTGCCTAACAAAAGAGAGATCGACTGCTCAACGTCCGTTTTCAATATTTAACCTATTAATTACTTACTGGAGATAAAACGTGGGTTACGTGGCCGAAGTTTTATTCGAGGAATTAACTAATGAATTATTTTTAATCTCCTAGAAGAATGTAACTTTAAGTATCAAAAGTGTGTGTGATCAAGTATATTTTTAGGAATGCTGTGTAATTGAGGCTGCAAACTTTGGGAGAGGTTTGCAAACGTTTTATATGAAAATCATCTACTGCGCAGTCAAGGCCAATTGCCAAGTTTGCCAAATACTGTACCTCAATGAGCATCATTCCTGTGTACGACAATTTAAATTGTATTTAGTCGGTTAGTTATATTAAAAAGTGATTGGTAACGTATTTTTTATTTTTTTTATTCAAAATAAGAATGCTCATATTTGTAAATGTAATGCTCGTAAACTCATAAATTATATTAAAAAGTTAAGGAGTGGGGGCTCGTGACGACGTAACTGTATAAAAACTGTATGTAGTGATGCCACGCGACAGATTTGCTCAATGTGTAAGTATTGTCTTTATTTATTGATTACTCAAAAAAAGAGATGTACGTCTCTGATATTTTTATCAATATACAAGACTGAAAACAATTAAAATTCAGTCATGGCCGTGGCTAGTACTAACCCACCAAACCTGTCAGACTTTGGATTTTGTACAATCGGCTAAAATTATTGGCATTGCCGATTGATATTAAAAAAAATTGTATATTTATTCTACCACATGGCACTGCTAAAATTTTATAAATTTCGCGTCAACGTAACTTTTTTCTTTAAATTACATACATTGATCCTTAGACACTTTATGTGATGATGATGTGTGTATATTGAAAACGGGCGTTCTCGAACTTTCTAGTAGATATTGTTGTGTTATCTGTAAAATATGTCGGTTGTGTAACATATTTCAAAATTTACTTTTTAAAAATTTTATTGGAGAGCAAGTAGACACCTAGTGTTATGCCAGCTGTTATTTATAAATATTATTGTTTCTTTTGTTGAATTGCCATAAGGAATATTACTGCGCAATAAAGTATGAAGTTGTTTTACCAATTTTTTTTACTTCCCTTTTTATATTTTTTAATGGATAAAATCCACAACGATAACTAAAGTTAAAGTTTTCGACATAGTGCAAAGGATTTGCATTCTAAAGTCGCAGGGGGGTGGCCGAACCGACAACTGCTGGTGTAAGCAAGTTCTTATGTGAAGTGAAGGACGCTCTCCTGCTGTGATGATCTGCGAATGATATAGCTGACAGTAACTGGATGTAACCAGATGTAAATGATACCTCTACAATGTTGTTCCTATATTCATCTCTCTCATCAGATACTCATCAAACAGGATTAATAGAAACCAACTAAAGTATAGTGGATAAGTACAGTCCATCAAATCTAAGAAGTACCGTTTGACAGTTCTAAACGTAGTACATTTAGAATTTTATTTTTTGTATGAAAATTGTTTATGTTATGTTAAAATTAAAATAGCTTCATAATTCAATTATTTTACAGGAAAGCTAATAAAAATAGTGTGAATTACGCCTCTATTAAGCTTACTTAATAGAAAACAGTGTAAGGTCAAACGGTACCTCTTAGATATGATGGACTGTAAGTATTTATAACTCTTAGTAGACTGCAAGAAGTATATACAAACGATGCAAATTAGATATACTGATTTGACTTAAACGTCATCATCTGTAACAAAATACAAACATGAAAATTACGCCGGTGACGAATTGATTCAATGTCTAAGAAAACGAAGCCTTTTCGACTGGATACTTCCAATGTAGGCATGTTTTCATGTATATATTAATGAAACATATATTATAAAGCTGAAGATTTTGTATGGTTGCACGCGCTCATCTCCGACTTCTAATCCGATTTGAAAAATTCTTACTGTTAGATAACCTATTTTTTGAGGAAGGTTATAGGCTACTTTATATCTAACTGTATTGCATGATATAAAAGGTAGGTCACACGGGAGGAATCCTGGCGGAAAGCTATTTAATCTATTTATTGTCATGATTGACGCCTAATACAATGATCCAGCGGCCCACTACTCTCTCGCTTCCAATATTTTATACATACTCCCACTAATGTTACAAAAATATTGTATATTCAAAAGTTTGTATAAACTTTGTTACTCTTTATGTAACAACTACTGGATGGAGTTCATAGAAATACTTAGATTAGAGTCTAGTATAGCCACAGACTAGATACCCGCAAGACACCGCTTTGTTCAAATATTGTATGAAATTGTAATCCTCAAAATTCGAGCAGTGTAAGCCGTCCGATTGAGCTATACTGTGCTCGGGAGGTCGCGGGTTCGATTCCCGCCCCGGACAATATTTGTGTAACAACGAAGATTTGTTTCGGTATCGGGTTGGTTGAGGAACTACCCTCCGTGCCTCGGAGAGCACGTTAAGCCGTCGGTCCCGGTTGTAATTTAACACATCTATGACAATCGTTACATGTAGTCAGAAGCCAATATTATCTGACACCTGGTCGAACCATCTCGGCTACTGGTTCGCTACGGGTTTCGAGGTCTGATGGCAGTCGCTCGTAAAATTCTGGTAGCTCATCAGGTTAGACTGGGAGCCAACCCCAATAGAAATGGAAAAAAGGCAAGGGGAATGAAAATGATGATGTAATTCTCAAAATTTAGTGGGGCTATGTATGATATGTGATGTATGATATACATGATGATAGCTAATTTTGATTAGTTCATTAAAGTCCTTGTCCTTAAACGAACTAATGTAAATATAAGACAGTATAGCACTGTATTTACCTAAATGTAAAGTACAGTGCTATATTGCTCACATTACATGGATTTATATGCAATTTCTTATACGTGAAGACTTGATTGGCTTTATGTTTATTGTAATTTCTTTTAACGTTGTTTTTAGCTGTAAGTCTTCCAGACTGAAGAAAATTACCATATGGTCAGATGATATGTAGTGCTACGCCGTAAGTGAGGCGAGCGCGGGGTCCCAGCTATGCGGTGTTAATAGGTATTTTGTCGGTGGGAATAGGAATGTGTTGAATATGCGCTGTTAGGGTGAAATGTAGAATATTAAGGTATTTTTATCCTAATACTACGGGTGAATGCTAATCCTACTAATATTATAAACGCGAAAGTTTGTAAGAATGTATGGATGTTTGTTACTTTTTCACGCAAAAACTACTCGACGGATTTGGATGAAAATGTTCACAGTGATAGATTATGGTCTGGATTAACAAATAGGCTACTTTTTATACCAATAAGTACACGCGGGCGAAGCCGTGGGCGGAAGCTAGTAAGTATTCAATATGTAAGTTTATGAGATTACCGTAAAATTAATTACAGACAAACAACGGGAGTTTTTAACTTAAAGAGATCTTCTTGACTATCGAACAAAGAAATTAGATTTATTCCATAATTAAACTGTATGTTATTCACATATTACCTACTAGTTTCGGCCCGCGACTTTATCCGGGTATTAGGATAAAAGTAGCTCTTATTCCAGACTATATTCTAACTCTGTACCAAAATTTGCTCCAAATCCGTCCAATAGTGTTTGCGTGAAAGAGTAACAAACACATCCCTACATAATCACACATGTGAACTTTTAAATTAGTAGTGATTAAAGGAATTTTTTATAATTTATGTAGGTACCAGTGGCGAAGGGTCCATAAAAGACGATTCCCATTGTCTTCCCTTTAGGAAACGGTCAATATCACACGTACTTACTTAATAATATGTTATGTAACACCTAAAAGTTTTAAATAGCAACAAAGAAAGTATATCATCAAGTGTAAGAACGATCGGTGACGGTAGTGACGAAATGTTATTTTCTTAAGTAAGAACTTTTTTGCTCCGGCTTCCCTTTTTCAGACTTCCACCCTTCGCCACTGGTAGGTACCCAACTTAACTTCTGTTATATGTATGTATTGAATTATCCGCAAATCATTCTTATAGTTTCTGGAAAGATAGATATATCCGTGAAACCTTGAAAAGAACAGGTAAATGATGAAAACCTTTATAGCTTTCCGCCCGCGCGTATGTCGTTGTATGACGGTAAACCATTAATCTCTTTTTGCGCAGTCGGATAAAAAACCACCCTACATCCTTCCCCGGGTCTCTAACTATCTCTTCACCAAATTTCATCTAAATCGGTTCCTTAGTTTTAGAGTGTTTCGCGACACAGACAGAGACTTACTTTCGCGTTTATACAGTTAGTAAGGAAGTAAGGATTGATTGATAAATCTCTATCATACTTACCTATATTTTTTGAGTAAAATCCGTTATGTACCCATCAGAAGAATTTATAGGCTTGAGTGAGCCGTGTTTGCCGGAAAACATCTATCTTCGAGTAGCATTCCGTATTGTGTGCAAATCCCGTGCACTCGCTTATCTGCTGGGTAATCTCGTTTCAGCAAAGGCAAAATAATTGTTTGTAATTAGTATTAGTCATGGTATAAAAACAGAGCGATTAGTGTAAGTAGGTATGGTCGAGTTTCACTATGACAGATATAAGATTTTAGTTATGGGTGTTTATTTTCCAGCTATAGAACAAATTCAGTGATCTCATGCTATTGCAGTTCACATTTTTAGTATAGGTATAGTATAGTATATTATAATCATAATACATTTTATCACACTCTTGGCTTACTTTTCATGCTTAGAACCCTCGATCAAGTTTGCTATGGCAAAACAAATAATCAAAATCATTAGCGTGGATATCGCTGCGCGTTGAAATATAAGGTCGTGGGTTTGATCCCAGGTCGTGCCCACACATCTTCGTGTGAATTGTTTCATCGCCGCTGCTCAATAACGATGACGAAAAATGTCGTGAGGAAACGCGCATGTCTAATAACATTCGTGATATAAGTATACCAACCCGCACTTGGACAGCGTGTGTCGATTAAGACCTAAACTTTGTAAACTTGTAAGATATTGGAGAGAAGACCCATGTTCAGCAATGGAACACAAAAAAAGGTTTCTAAATGCAACGCGTGTGATTTGCTTCTAGACGCTACGTTGACCAGTAGTATCCTTAATCTTGTTTGCCAACAAGTTACGAGTTTGTTTAAGTTTTGTTTGTTTAGATATACTTGACGAGCCGGTGCAGTGGTGGTGTGGTCGGTAAGATACTTGCTTTTCATGTCGCAGGTCGTGGGTGCGATTCCCACTCAAGTCAGACATTTGTGTGATAGACATATGTTTGTCAATTTACCTATATTTAATTATGTATTTAAACTCTGAAATCGTAAGACAGTTGAAAGAAGACTCGTGCCCAACAGTGGGACACTAAAAATGGTTCAGGTGAAGTATGTACTTACAAAAGAAAAGTATTACTTATATGTTGTAAGTATATTACCAGTTATCTGGTTTCCATATTACAAGCTCTGCTTAGTTTCGGATGAGATGGCCGTGTGTATTAATGTCCCACTATATTTTACGTATAACTATATTAAAACAGGAAGTTTAAGTAGTATTTAAACTGTAAGTTTCCTTACATAGCGTAAGGAAACTTACAGTGGTTCATCGCATTTTGAAGTCACGCGAATTAACGCTGCCTTTAGACATTACGTCATATTTGGTCATACTCAGGGTTGTCAGTTATTTTAAACCCCTGACTTAAAAGAAGGGTATTGTAAGTTTAACGCTACAACCTTAAGTCAATTCGATATCGCCGCTGTGGGTCGTGAAACTCCCGTCCCCGACAGCCCCCAAACGATTACGGTCCCGGTCAATACCGACTCGCGTGATGGCTTAATAAACGTTGACTATCAACAGCCCCATCCCTTAAATATTGAGTTGTCCGGCAATATCCTGAGCCAAAGTTCGTCTCCTTATGGGAAGCCCTCAAGGAAGTTGGCAACCTACCTCCTTGGTCGGTTCGATCGTCTTCGGACGGCTCATCGAAAAAGTCCGGTGAACCAATAAAAAAATGAGTCAACTCTTAATGGCGTTTCCTACTAGGGCTCACTCCCACCCCGTTGACCGACTGCTAGTAGGAAGAGTTCTTTATACTGTGATAATACTCTACATAAGTACTTTTAAAATGGTAAATAACTATTTAGGTAGATACTTTTATTTTCACTGCCTTATGTTTGGAAAAGTTACTGTTTTCGTTATGTAATATTACGTAATGTATTTCGAAATTCTATTACTTCAAATATAATAAATCCTTAGGTCATAAAATACCTACTGCCGAGAGCCGTGAGAAGGTTATGGATATATTTGTACGGCAGCAGTTAAACAACTCATAATAAGGTTTTATACAAATTCTGCAATCGTTGAGTCGCGTGTCGCGTCGTTTGAAGAATGTTACCCTAAAATTAATTTCAATAGTTTCCACTGTTTGTACGTTATTATGATCGGTTCCAATTATTAAAGATGTTGACTTATATTCCTGCGCTCTAGTACGCACATCTCCTGAACAAACATCATCAAAGATTATGATACCTAAAGGCTTAACGAAAAGGACAGATGAATCATATAATATTTTTAATTGATACTCATCCATCTGGTTGTAATCCAACTAAATCTGGTTCAAATCGGTGGACCATCGCGCTTGTTAACTAATCATCCCAACGATGGAATAATTCCATCCTTTTAAATAACAACACGCGATATTAAGCCGGTTAAAAATAAATTTATAGTAGGTATGACAAAAAGTAATTCCTGTTCCAAATTCTATTCACAATGATATGATGGATTACTCCTTTTCGATCTGGCATTATCGCTTCCTTAAATAATTAGTCTAGTTGCGCAGATCCTAAACTAAGCAGAACATCTAATAGGTACAATGGAAACTGATATTCTACACAGTACGGTAATTACATATGCTCAAGATAAGCAGATGTTTTTCCACATAAATGTCTGTTCAGGGTGGTGATTAAACCTAGCATGCTTTCTTATCAACCACAACCAGCTCGTCAACAAGATAAAGGACTAAAAGCGTGTTGGAACGGTCTTATTCATAAAAATCTTGTAAGCCTGGATTTTGTCTCTTTGTTACTAGTATGAATGTTAAAATGTCAGACCAAGACAAACGAATTATAAACCTATTTTAGCTAGGTACTTATTATTAGCTTAAACGTTTATGTATAGAGGGGTTAGTACTTCCAAAATATGATATAATTTTACTCATCTTGTAACTGTCAAGCACCCCTAGTCTAGGACATTCACTGAGGACATCCGTGTCAGGAAGTGATCAGCAGCAGCTCATCAATATGAAGTTTATTACTGTATAGTTTTCTTGAGACGTTTCCTGTTTAGACAGCTGTGCCAACAATAAGATGCTCTATAGATTAAAAACTTGTGCTACGATCTGGTTATCGTATAATATTAAATGTAATTATTTAACCGGATCTAGGTAAGTTTTTAACCGACTTCTAAAAAAAAGCAAGATGTTAAAATCGTTGCTAAATCGGTAGATTAGACAGTACTTAGAAAGAGAACAAAGATTTGTAGAATTTAAGCGTCGACTTCAATTAACAGAAGTCAATAGAGTTTTGTTTTCTATTTATATTAGCACTGACTTCAACTAACAAATGTTTAAGGAGATTTATTTTTATTAAGTTCAGCACCGACTTCAACTAACAGATGTAAATAGAGATTTATTTTTATTAAACTTAACACCGACTTCAGTTAACAGATGTATGTAATATTTAAAACAATACGACAACAGGTGAAGAGACATGAGTTACCATGATAGTTTAAACGTGTGGTTTAGTTGTAGTTAGCCACTGATAGATACCTATTCTTAATAAGAGATGTGGCACGTTTAATTGAAACATATCGCTACATATTTGAAAAATGACTGTTCCGAGTCACCAGACGAAGCTATTTTTAATTGCTAAGTATCAGATCAGTTCTGTGTAGCTCTTAGCTCACGTCTCTAAGACCGAGCGCACATTATAGTCAAAACAATCCAACATCAGTCTTGTATGTATTGAAGATAAGATATATCTGTTTTAAAGATATTGGGTATTAACTAAGTTTTTTAATTAGATGTACTGATAGCAGTGTATGAATCTTTATTCAGTTTTAAGACTGAGTTGTAGACTATGCACTTATATCCTATGTAATATTACGGAGTAGGCCAATTGTTTTACATCTGGCACTACGTTGGACACGCGTATTACCTACACTTAGGTGCTTAACAACTTATTTATTCACGAGATGAAATACCAAATAAGCTCGATTCTAAATGGCCACTTGGTCGCACTGAATAAATACAAAATAAGTGCAAATTCTTTCAACTCATAAAATAGTTGAGAGAAGACCCGTGCCCAACAGTGGGACACAAAAAGGGTTAAAGTGAGTGAGTGAGGAAGTGCAAATTTAATTCAGCCACCCTATCCTATTAAAAACCGGGTCTCAGCCATCTAGAGGCTCACCACCTACGCGAATATAATAGAATGTTCAGCCTTTAGATGCACCACAAACTATGTAGGTAATAACTACCTAGACAGCTTACATGTGATGCCTTAACAAAAAGCTATTATTAACTAGGTTTTTGTCAAGCTCTCTACTTTATCCACATATAATATGACACATGTTCGAATACAATAGGTAAACAACCACACAGAGTTAAAATGTATCATTAAATAGATTTTATTTCTAATGTGTCTTGATAGAACATTGGCTAATATGCGTTACTGACAATGCATGGGCATAGGTTCCCACATTATGACATGCAATTTAACACATGAGACTATAATTTGCATGTTTTGTGATGTCCTTTGAATTGGAATAGTTTCATAGGTACTTATGATGAATGAAGCACGTGGCCAGTCACATTTGCTCTATCTATAATTGAATGTCGTCACGTTAAGTTCGTTTTATGGCCTCCGCGGGAAAAGGGTGGTTTTATTACGTATAGCGAACTGCCCCGGCTTCGCACGGGTAAATATCAATATTAACAAAAATAATTGCCAAATTTTTCTCTTGGCAAATTTTCAATGCTTAAAACACTTTATCATGTGCATTGGCAAATCAAATAATCAAAATCCGTAACTGTTTTAATACATAATAACTGTAGTTTGTTACTCGGTAAAAATGTAGGTGGCTTTTTTAATGGTGGAATAGGTGAACATGGATTTAAGATTAGTCAAAAATTAGATCTTTCGTCTTTATAATACTAGCGTCATAGGCCTATCAAGCTGAAAAGATCTCACTGGATCCGAGTGCTCTGGAACAACCAGTCCCATTGATAAGATAAGCCCTCCGATGCCTGTTTCTATCGTATAGGTATGATACTCCCGGTCCAATAATATCGTATACGATCTAGCTAACGCACCGAGAGCCGAATGGCAACCTAAACTGCTATTATATATCCACGACTGAGGACGCGCATCTCACATGGTTTATAAGGTTTATATTAAGTTATTTATTGACGCTTTGAAACATTTCGGCTATTTAAAGATTTCAGCTTAAACCGACGATGACCTTAACATAATCCGTGCGCTGACTTGGTCTGTAAATTCCTTTCATATAAACATACCTTGAAAACACTTATTTGGCTATCAAGATAATAAAGATTTTTAAAGTTATATAGTATGTTATACGTGAAACAAATTAAAGTAAGTATTATTCAATATTTAAGGGTCAAGTTAAACCTCTCAGTATGAATATTATAATCAACAAAAAGATACAATGAGAAGTGTGGCATTGACCTAATGTAGGACATTTGTAAATCTTCATTATTTGACAACGATTAAAAAAGGATTGATTTCATGATTGTCTTCCGGAGTAAGCAAGCATGAGTCCCAAACCACATTATAATAGCGGATCCCTTAATAAAACAGAGTGAAATTAATTATGTTGGATTGTGTCATATGAAATCTAGAAATGAGATTGCTCAGGTATTTTGTATAGACAAATGTAGTGTTTTTTTTTGGAAGACTTACATACGTTCAACGGACTTTCTCGGTGAGCCGTCCAAAGACTGTCGTGCCAAAAGTGTTAGTGTTCATCTTCAGGAGTTTTTATACGCAAAGCCCTCTTTGCATTACCTATTATGCTTTCTCAGTATACAAAATCCGACAAAAGACAACCTAGTACTTACGTACATTAAATAGCTCTGCTTTTTACGGATAATAGAAGATTTATAGCGCTTTTAATTAGCAACTCCTAATAAATACTTAGTTTTTGATTTCTGTATTTTGCTTATGTTTTTTCAGAATATTTATACGTGGTTTGATACATACTATTCAAGGTTTAACACAACTCGATTATATCTGTGACAAGAAATACCATTAAGTAGTTAAAATTACAAGGAAGACAAGATATGTACCTAGATATTTCTTGCTAAATCTTATCCATTGAAGGTTTATCACTAAGACCTACAAGCCCAAACCATAATTATTCAGTCACGGTTATTCGTGTGGTTTTTATCAGATGACGGGAGAGTCACCAAATGTTCAAGTTAGTAGACAGACAGGAACTGTTATGAATACGTTAAGCATAATCGTAGTCATTACGTTATAGTAAATGATTGATGCTATTATTAGAGTTTTTTATACGTTAGCGTTACGCTAGTTTTACCCAAAGGTGTACGCAGAAGATGTACGGTCAATATCACCTACTTTTCACCTACTTTATAGGTATACATAAGGGAAGGCGCGGCGTCTAGAAGACCTCGACCGTTGCCGTCACTGGACTTCATATGGAGCCGTCAAAACCGAATCGAACTGATGTTCAGGGTCTCTAGACAAAGTGACATAGCGAAGCGATGCCTAAAGATCGAAAAGAACAAAAAGAATGGAATTGACATTAACTTTCAAAGGTCACGTGACAATCTTATGTCAATCCCACACAGTGGCGTAGCGTGCCTTGTCGGGGCCCCATATAAAAAAATTTTTGGAGGCCCTTATATGGAGGTAAAGATTTTTCACAAAAGAAAAAAAATATTGTGAGAAGAAATATTTATTTATCACATAATTTACCCATTTTACAAATAAAAATCGAATTTTAAATATTCACTCTCCTTGCCTTTTTTTCGGCAAACTGATTTATTAAATCATTTATGGCTGATGATGATTTTAGTTTTTGTTTTTATTCTTTTTCTTTACACACTTTGGGGGCCCCCGTGGCCCGGGGCCCCGTATAATTGATACGGCAAATACGGCGGTAGCTACGCCCCTGATCCCACACATTTTGTTATTTTCGTTCTTTCATTATCGTTTCACTATTCCCTTTGTCTAGGGGCCCAGGATCACTTAGGGGCCGTCTCTACGAGCGAGAGAATTGTACTGCCTTAGGTTCATTACTGCGCGTTGTGTTGCCAGGCAAAATTACCCCTAACGTATGGGCTTCAGTCAGAGCAGCGGTGGCGCAGAGGTACGGGCCTCGCCTTAGAAAAATAAGGTCATGGGTTCGAATCCTGATCGTGCCCACACATCTTTTGTGAATGGTTTCATCTCCGCTGCTCAATATCGGTGAAGGAAAACATCGTGAGGAAACCGGCCTGTCTAAGAACTAATCATTCGAGGACATGTAACATTCACCAACCCGCACTTGGCCAGTGTATGTGGATTAAGGCCTAAACTCTCTCAACTCATAAGATAGTTGAGAGGAGACCCGTGCCCAGCAGTGGGACACTAAAAGGGTTGAAGTGATGGGCTGCAGTTTGGTTTCATTTGATTTGTTATTTAGGGGTTCATGTTTAATTTCTATATTATATACACAGCTTCATACTAGGAACATAGATACAATGTCGAATAAACAATTAAAACGATCAACTCTGAAGATTACTCCTATAAACACATTTTAGTATAAATCGTGATGTTTACGTGCTTATGCGGCTTTATCTAGACGATCTGTCCCTCAAGATTATGAGGTGTGGCAATGTGCAATTTTAACTCAAAATTCAGTCAATACTAACATGGTTACCAACCCTACATAATGGTCTGATACACTAGCCAAGACTGCTACGAACGGTTAGGGATCGGATTTCGGACAGCTTTACGTGCTCTCCGAGGCAAGGGGGATGTTACATCATCAACTTCTTGACTACAGACTTGTGCTTTTTATTGAAAACTAGCGGACCCCGCAGACGTCGTCCTGCCTGGTAAAACAGTGCCACCTACTGGGGCCGAAAATAGATTACGACCGATTCTCAGACCTACCGAATCGGTTAAGCTGTTTCTGAGGAAGTAATTTTTTTTCTTTGCGTAAGAACCATCTTTGTACTTCAAGGAGTATTCTAAAAAAACAATTAGCTAAATCGGTTATGCGCTTACCAACTCATTTTTCGATTCATTCATTTCATTTTTTTTTTTCTTCATTTTTCAATTTTCTTTGCTATAAACCTCACGGAGCCCGGGACCTTTCCAACGAATGCAAAACCGTGGAAATCGGTTGGTGCGTTCTGGAGTTATAGCGTCCGGAAGGAAAACCCGACTTATTTTTATATAGTAAATTAGTTAACCCACCACAAGCCAGGATCGACAGCGGCGCCGCCTCGAACTGGCTTGGATTCACACGCACAAATTTAATCATAAAGATAATAGGAGGAGTTAAAAAGTTAGATTGTCCACTTACTATCGGGCAACGTGGGGACAAGACGCACATAGAAAAAGGTTCACGCTTTTAATTACCTCACCAAAATTGAATAAGCACCAAGGGCACCTAATGCTCTAAGGGAAGGTCCCCTTAGAGCATTAGGTGCCCTTGGTGCTTAGCTTCAAGCTGGTGCCAGTAATAATTATGGCAAAATCGTCAATAAAAAATATTGTCCGGAGTAGAACACTGACAAAATGGAGATGTTACTAAGGTGAAATAGAACACTTTACTTTAAAATTGTCATGTCCTGTGAGAAATTAGGCGACCTCGACCTATCCACGGTTTCGTTAAGCGCTCGCGAATTGATGGAAAGAACTGGTAAAGATGACGCCATTAGTAGAGATATCCCACCGACATTGCCATTCGTCGATGAAGGAGCTGAGAAATTTAAAAAAAAAATCTTTTTGGTCCAGGCTGCGACTCAATGGCTAGAGGAGAACACGCTATCCCCTACACCAGGGGTGGCAAACCTTTTGTATCGACGTTTTATTTATTTCCGAATAAAATCAATGAAGCCATAGAGGTATCGTCAAATAAATTTGGCGGTGTGAAATACATTATTTGATACCTAACTGTGCTACTATCATCAAACTTAAAACAGGCACCTGCTTCTCACCGTCGAAACATGCACAAGGATATAATATTTTTGTTCAAACACAAAACTCAATTTTTTGGGAATGAGTAGAAAGAGACACAATGCTCGCAACATAATTATTTTGTTGTGCAGAGCGAAAGCACAGCAAAATGTATACTGAACTGGATTCAACTGTCAAAATTTGTGATGTGTGGCGTGCCCAAGGTAATGTGCCGCGTGCCATCAATGGCATGCGTGCCCTGGGTTCGCCATCCCTGCCCTACCCTGTAATAATAAAAGTGAAGTAACAAAAATCTTTTTTTGCAAACCTATGTGCTTATCTATAAATAAACACAGGAACATAGTGTTACACAAATTGCATATCAATTAAATATATGCATATTTCATTGTAAATTACCACTCATCAATATCAATTGGTTCTATCTAGCCCTCTGAAACAATGCTTCTGATACAATGGGTATTTTATCGAAGTCAATTCTAATAAAAATAATAAAAGTGTTTTTATGTAACCATTACCAATCCTGTACCTATTATTAGGCAAGTACTGGCAATGTTTAGTATCCCCCTCTTATTACCCGACTCATAAAAAGGTTCTGTATATCAGTGGCCAAGAGGCCATACAAGCAATCGGCTGCCCTTTCTGAATTCACTAATATCGTTTACTTCATTGAAATTATGTAACGCGTAGGTAAGAGTTTAAAATAGCACCAAAAATACTTATGTTTGGTGCTATATATAGGTACTTACTATTAAGAAGGTGGTCACCATAGAAACATCGGTGACGGTATTGAAGAGATATCATTTTCTTTTTTTGCTCCGGCTTCCCTTTTTCAGATTTCCTTCCTTCACCACTGCTGTATAGTATAACCTGTATTTAGGAACAGATATATCACTGTAATTGAGAGAATAGTATTATTTTACTGTACCTAATTAATGTATTATCGTATCTTGAATAATATAGTATTAATTAAGTATATAAGTAATATCTATTATAGAAAAAAAAACAACGAACGTAAAATGGAAAATATAAATAAAAATCACTATAAAAAAAAGGCATGGACATCCAGTCTGTGGTAATTTAAATTAATCTAAAAAAAACATGCCAAACTACAGCAAGTTTTACTTTCTTCTATGTGTAAGTAGTAAGAAGAAATGTAGTGATTAGAAATTAATCTTGAGCTGTGTATTGCATTCACAGCGGTGCGGTGGTCTAAAGTGTAAGATACAACTGAATAGTGATGTGTAAAAAAATTAATAATCGACTTGTATTTCGTAATAAAAAAATATCTTTATTGTGTCTGTAAATACAAATACAGAGGGAGGAGCCCTAGGCACCACAATAGGATACACTGTGTCGTGTGGGGCCTAGTCTCTTTAGGTCCAGTTAATTTGGAACACAGATAATGTATAAAACGATACTAGATTTAAAAAGACTTTACTAATCCACAATTAGGGGGCAAAAAACAAAAATCTACGCTTTGAAATATAGGACGTGTGTGTGCGTGTGTAAATATGAGAATATGTGTGTCTGTGTGAGTAGGGAGCAGCGGTGGCGCAGTGGTACGGGCCTCGCCTTAGAAATTTAAGGTCGCAGGTTCGAATCCCAGTCGTGCCCACACATCTTTGTGTGAATTGTTTCATCGCCGCTGCTCAATATCGGTGAAGGAAAACATAAGAACTAACCATTCGAGGACATGTGACATCCACCAACCCGCACTTGGCCAGCGTGTGTGGATTAAGGCCTAAACTCTCTCAACTAGTAAGATAGCTGAGAGAAGACCCGTGCCCAGCAGTGGGACACTAAAAAGGGTTGAAGTGAAGTGTGTGAGTAGGGGTGGATGGGTGTGTGTGCGACTGCGTGTGTGGATGAATGATTTCCCTGTTTAGAGTAATGTCAATCAGTGCTTGAGTATTATAGTAATCTGGGCTCAGTTACCAGTCTTATATATTTTTTTTACTTATTGGCAAAGCGTTCCGTATAAGTTTAGTCATATCAGTATTAGATACAACAACAATTATAATAGTAGATAAATATAGAATCGCCACCCTATTATTTTACTAATATTAATAATGAGCTCAGTGGACTGTAGTTGTAGATAGGGTAGTAGGTTCAAGCTCATAGATCGCCGGTGGTGTTCCCGTCGTAGAAAACGAACATTCAGTTCAGGGATACTGCCGAAGTTAACCGAAATGAAACTATGGTAAACTTGCACAAAATCACATACACTTTATTTACACACAACGCGTTTACAGGGCACATCTGCATCGGACAGAGTGACAACCAGGATACTCGCGAACAGCCGAATCACAATAGTAACGAACTCAATGAACTCCAAATCAAAACTCGAAGCAGCTAACAGGCTGCGCTATATTTATTACGATTTTACGTAATTCAATACTACATCCTCACACGAGCTACAAACTAAAAATCAGCCAATCGTGTGGCAGCAAAATATACAAATTAAAATCTACACCGCACAAGTTACAGTGTGCGTGCGACACGAGATAACGCTCCGCACCAATCACGTGCTCGCGCGTTGGCCACGCTTCACAAACAGAGCACGTTGTGCGAGCTATCAAAATGTTCTGCCGGATACAATTTCAATATTTTACCTTATTTTTACGTTATTTATATGTAATATAATTTCAATATTTGCTACACATAGGTACATACTAACGGTTCATTATTCGATAAAAGTAATAAACTACCTATATACATCTAGCCAACCAATACTTATTTATACCTAACAATGTATATACCTAATTACTATCTGTTTATATACCTAACTATATCTAAAAGCGCTAATCGCTGTGATCTATCGTTAACATTTCTCCCCCCCGTAAGAGGGTTCAACCGATTACAGACCCGTCAGTTGGTATCACAGCGATTTTCGCTACGGGTCAACACAGGACACCGTTTGCGGTAGTTACATCTACGACTTTAACAATTTTGTCTTTACCGTAATACACAGTTTTTATCACACCTTTACGACACTGAGCACGTGGTTTATTTTCGTCCACTATCACTACCACATCGTTCACTTTCACATTTGGCACACCGTGTGCCCACTTATGCCGTTGCTGAAGCGTCGGAAGATACTCTCGCAGCCAACGGAGCCAGAACGCGTCAGCCAACGCGTTAACTCGACGCCATTGCTGCCGCGCGTTCACGTCGCCGACGACTGTCGTAGCGCTCGCTGCGGCTCCCGTCGAACTTCCGAGCAGCAGGTGATTTGGCGTCAGTACAGTGGGATTGTCACTGTCTGATGCCACATAAGTTAGCGGCCTGCTGGTGATTATGTGCTCAGCCTCCGTAAGAAGGGTGTAAAGGACCTCCTCACGGGGCGCACGCTCCTTCAGGGTCGCCTTTAGCGCATTTGTACCAGAGCGCACCAGGCGCACCCAACATCCACCCATGTGTGGAGATGTGGGTGGGTTGAAGTGCCACACTGTTGAGTTGGCCGTCGCCCCCACTCGAAGGTGCTCGTTGTCGATTTGCGCCAGCGCAGCTCTCAGCTCGGTGTTTGCCCCGACGAAATTGGTGCCACGGTCAGAGTATAGGTGTGCTGGCTGACCGCGGCGAGCTGAGAGGCGCCGCAACGCAAGCAGCGCTGAGTCAGCACTTAGCGTCGATGCCAGCTCCAGGTGCACGGCGCGTGTGGTGAGGTATGTGAACAACACGCCCCACCGCTTCTCTCTGCGTCTGCCTATGGACACTTCCATAGACCAGAAGTAATTAACTATGCTCGGCCAACGCTCCTCAGGCCAGCTAAAGAACGAGGGACCAGACAGCCAGGCTGCATAGTTGTCGGGCCAGTCAAACCTGGTCGCTTTGTCCGCAGGGTTATCCTCAGAAGGAACCCAGCGCCAGCTGCCTTTATCAGTGACCGAATCTATCTCAGCCAAACTATGTGAAATAAAACGCTGATACTCATAAGCCTCCGAGTTTATCCATTTGATCACCGTTTTGCTATCGGTCCAATAATAACAATTGCTTATTTGTAAACCTATTTCTGCTTTTATAAATTCACCTAGGCGAGATGCTAATACAGCTGCCTGCAATTCTAAACGTGGTATAGAAGTAATCTTGGCTGGTGCTACTCGAGCCTTACCCATTACCATAGACACTTCTCTAGTACCATCGACGTTTGTACCTACAATGTACCCTACAGCTGCGTAAGCTAATTCACTGGAATCACCGAAAATATGCAACTCTACATTCGCGTAATTAATATTGTACCACCTAGGAATCAAAATCTCCTCTAAAAGCTTTAAGGTTTTTAGCCATTTAAACCAGAACTTGGCTTCGTTTTCTTTAAATGGCTCATCCCATTGTATGGCTGATTTCCATATTTGCTGCATTAAAATTCTTGATTGAATTATGCACGGATATAAAAAACCTAAAGGATCAAAAATGCTCATTATAAAACTTAAAAATTCCCGTTTAGTCGGTACTGTTAACCCATTTACAATTTCTGTAGGCAGACGATTAAAAGATAAATTAAAAGCTAACATATCTTGATTAATTAACCACATTAAACCTAGAGTTCTATTTTTACTATTTACATCCTTATCTAAACTAACTTTATCTAACTTATCTAGGTTTAATTTATTTCTAAACTCTGGTGAGTTTGTGATCCACCCTCTTATATTAAATCCACCTGAGGCGTGAATTTCAGTAACTTGATCAATTAATTTAGCTGCTGAATCTACATCATCAGAACTATCTAAATAATCGTCCATATAATGCCTATGTAATATGGCGTTAACGGCCTCGGGATACTTTTCTTCATGCTCCCTGGCATTTTTATTTAAGATATATATGGCTGTCGCAGGAGACGAAACAGCTCCAAAGATCATAGAGGTCATGACATATAAATCTGGATCACTATTCTGGGGCGAATCTCGCCATAAAAACAATTGAGCGCCCTGATCCTCTTTACGAATTTTAATACGCATAAACATATCAGCTATATCCCCGGTAAATGCTACAGACCCTTTTCTAAATTTCAACAATACTCCTAGCAATGAGTTTAAAAGATCAGGCCCTGGCAACAAGTTATCATTTAAATTAGTGCCATTATAAGAGGCTGCTGCATCAAAAACTAATCTTAATTTTCCCGGTTTATTAGGATTTACTACTCCAAAATGTGGTAAATACCAAACAACATTATTATCTAAATTTCCTAATTTTTCCGCGTAACCTTCATCGATTAATCTTTGAACTTGATTAGAATACGCTACAGCAAAATCAGGGTCACGACGCATTCTGCGTTCTATGCCTTCTAAGCGTTTCCTAGCTTGAGGATAATTATTAGGGAGCTTAATATTTTCTTGTTTCCATAATAAACCTACCTCCCATTGCGTACCATCTTTTGAGCGGCGGCTAGTACTATCTAAAATAGATTTAGCCCTTTCAATATTTCTAGATTTCCTAATCTCTTTAGAAATACCTATAGCTTCTAAATCAAATTGCGCTTTTACTATTTCATGCAAATCGGGTAAAGAAATGGACAAACAATTTACGGAGTCATAAGTGCAGTGTTTACTCAAAGGCCCGTGAATAACCCACCCCAGATCGGTTAAAGAGGCAACTGGCTTACCGGATTTCCCACGTCGGACGTCCCTGCTTACCAACAGCTCCCAGTTGTCCTGTCCAAGCAACAACAGCGGCTTTACTGCCCTCATCCCCTCGCAACCCAAGTCACGAAGGTGAGCACAGTCACTTATGACAGCAGCGGGTACCGACTGCGTCGGCAAGTCCATGTTATTCATGGTGCGGCACTTCACTTTGTAATTCACTCCACTTGGTCCTTGCACATTTATCGACACTATCTTAGAATTCATATCTGTAATACATTGTCCACGAGCAGTTTTGATATTTAGCGGTACTCTAGGTCCCTCTAAATCCCTAGTTAGCGAGCTATCTATCAGAGATACTGTTGCGCCATCATCTAATAAAGCATAACAACTTTGTGAGCGTCCTGTTTCATCAGATAAAGTAACTGGGAGAATCTTTAATAACGCCCTTGCTCGAGCTTCTCCAACATTCGTCACATTCTCAGTAGTGCTAACGCTTGGGTCTTTATCTACATGTAACATTATGTGATGCCCGTAGTCACATTTTTCGCATCTTCTAGCACGACAAAATCTTTTACAATGTTTTCTAGACAGGCATTTAAAACACAACTTCAAATCTTTGGCCAACTTCCATCTTTGATTTATATTAGAATCGATAAACTTCTTACACTTATCTATACTGTGTTCCCCTTGACACACAGAACATTCAGTTTTGAATCTATGCCTTTCTGAGTGAGGCTCATCTTTATGCACATGAACACGATGGGAAAATGTTTTCGGCAAATACTTATTGGTAACATTCTTATAAGATTCTAATTTCTTATTGGAAGTAATTGCAGGAGGATTAGTAATATTTAACTGCACATAATACGAAGTTGTTTTAGCCAAATGATTCAAAAATGTAGAAATTACTTGCAAATTAGGCGAAACTCTTAAATCTACTCCTTGCTCTGTATCTAGACCCAAAGCGAATTCTCCATACTGCGCTCGTTGTACAGGAGTCAATTTATTTAAAAGTTCACTAACTAACTGAGGGTTATTCAAATATCCTTGCGCTCTAATATTCTTTAATAATGATACGCAATTTCTTACCGTGCTCGCCATGCTCCTTAACTCCTTACCACTTTCACTCACTTTAGGCAAACTACGCACTTTATCTAGGGCACACTTTAGCACTAAGTTAGGATGTCCAAATTCTTCCTCAAGTGCACTCATTATATCCGCAGGATCCGTAGATGTGCGCAGGAGGTCTTCCACGGCGACCTTTGCTTCTCCCATAAGTGAGGTTTTAAGTCTAGCCAGATTCTCGTGTGGCTTAAACTTATACATCTCTGAGGTATCCCAATACATATTTCTGTATGCTATCCAATCTGCTGGGTCTCCTCTAAAAACAGGCAATTCATATGCTTGCTTCGGCACCGGTCTAGGCCTTGCCAGACTCGACAACGCTTCAGCCAGTTGGTCGATTCTTCTATCTCTGCGCTCTCCACTCGACTCACGCCTTTGCCTCTGCTCCGCTCCGTACTCGTAACTTATTGTACGACGTACACTATCTTCTGGTGCGGTGAAGCTTCCACGATCTTCGTCGAGACGAAAATGCACAGCTGGAACTGGAGTTGTCACTGCCGGAATTACCGGTGCACTATACACTGCCTGTGTGTTCATTGCGGACGGCGCCTTTTTCAATGGCTTGGATATTTCCACGGGAGTTTTGTCAATCCAATCTTCAACACGCCGCGCCGTTTCTTGTTCGTCACAACTTGAGTTTTCTTCGGCTACATCAATCTCAGCTAGGTCCATCTCTAGCTTTTTTCTAATAACGTTCTCTTTTAAACGCGCCATTTCTAGCTCAGCAGCGTACTCCGCCTTCTTCCTAAGAAAGTCCGCACTTTTGCGGCTTCCTCTAGAGGACGCTAGGCTAGACCGTGAATGTGGTGTCAACGTGTGCTGCGAAGCTTCATGAGACCCCGTTTTATCTCTACCGGTGTGGTCGATGATTCTTCCACCCGTCAGGGGTATCACAGCGGCAGGCGACGTAGACTCCATGGTTGACGCAATGGATGGCGATCCCGGTACTGTGTCAGTCAGCAATCCCGAGTCCGATGCCGCAGCAACGCGCTTCATCTCGGTTAATCTTCTCTGCTGGGCTCTCGTAACGGCTGAACTCTTCGTGCTCATTTTCAGTTGAACTCGATCCGGCTCCAGAAGGATCAAAATTTATTAATAATGAGCTCAGTGGACTGTAGTTGTAGATGTAGGAGGGTAGTAGGTTCAAGCTCATAGATCGCCGGTGGTGTTCCCGTCGTAGAAAACGAACATTCAGTTCAGGGATACTGCCGAATATAACCGAAATGAAACTATGGTAAACTGGCACAAAATCACATACACTTTATTCACTCTCAACGCGTTTACAGGGCACATCTGCATCGGACAGAGTGACATCCAGGATACTCGCGAACAACCGAATCACAATAGTAACGAACTCAATGAACTCCAAATCAAAACTCGAAGCAGCTAACAGGCTGCGCTATATTTATTACGATTTTACGTAATTCAATACTACATCCTCACACGAGCTACAAACTAAAAATCAGCCAATCGTGTGGCAGCAAAATATACAAATTAAAATCTACACCGCACAAGTTACAGTGTGCGTGCGACACGAGATAACGCTCCGCACCAATCACGTGCTCGCGCGTTGGCCACGCTTCACAAACAGAGCACGTTGTGCGAGCTATCAAAATGTTCTGCCGGATACAATTTCAATATTTTACCTTATTTTTACGTTATTTATATGTAATATAATTTCAATATTTGCTACACATAGGTACATACTAACGGTTCATTATTCGATAAAAGTAATAAACTACCTATATACATCTAGCCAACCAATACTTATTTATACCTAACAATGTATATACCTAATTACTATCTGTTTATATACCTAACTATATCTAAAAGCGCTAATCGCTGTGATCTATCGTTAACAACTAATATTCAATAATAGGTATGGTATTGTAATATGACGTAATTATTATATTCAGTATTAGGAATATGAATATCTCAACATAATGTAACATACTACTTCAAACAGTTGGACGATAACTACAGCTTTTAACATCACTACTTGGTCTAGCTGATGTAGCGGTTATCTGAAGGACTCAAATTACCTCTATTCGTAGTCTATAAGATAAATCATGATGCTGACTGACCATCATAGTTTTTAGAAGATGCAAGTGCTCCTTTTATAAAACGTACCGATGCAATTACAATTTTTAATCAACCTATTTTACATATATAAACATTTCCATGAGTCGTATCGGTTATCGTTATTTTACTGGCTTAAAGAAGCAAACGTGTTTTGTTAATTTAAATTCTATCAATGATTATATCACAAGGTGTAACCTTGTAACACTGCGAGAAATGTGTCAACATTTAAAGGATCGTGTTATGTGTTAATGTCCGGCCCGCTATACATACAGTTGGAGCTTTGACACTTTTGAGATATTATAAGCAAACTATAGAGCACGCCTAAATACCTACATGATACCTGGATGACCGAGCGTGGCTCCGTTTATTTTTTGGAAATAATAGGGAAAAATATCTGGATTCGAACCAGGATCAAGCTTTCTTGACCGCCTAATCTCCCACCTGAGCTATCATGACATTATTAGATGTGGCAAAATTTGCCTTTTCTAAAAAGTGAAACTTATCTAGATCGATTAATCGTCTCCGAAACCACCTGTAGTTATATTAAACTTCATGAAAATCGTTGAAACAATTTCCGTGATTTAGATTATATGTATATTCATATAGGTACACAAGAATTGCTCGTTTAAAGGTATTAGATAGATAAACAGTAGCCACAAGTATTTGTCTTTACTACTTTAGATAAATAATACACATTAATAATCATAATTTCATATTGAATCTCATTGGAAGTGCTACTATTCTTACAATGTCCATAGCTAAGTATTCTTAAAAGGTCGTTCTCTATTTATCTTATGTTACTCTACCATTGCTAGGTATCTCACTAGGTACCAACGCTGTACTGAATTGTTAATTAAAAAAATATATTACAAGGTAATTAAATGAGCTAGTTGAACGTTAGCTGATTAAAGTATAGACTAGGTAAATATACATTAGAAACGGCTGTGAATTCTACATTATCAAGTTGCTATGTAATTTGTATCACAAATAGAAGGGTACATGGTGCAATATAACCTGTAGAATCGTAAGCTATCATTGGACAAATCGAATAGTTTTGCAAGTTTGCCAAAGTCTTTAAGTACATGTAAGTATTTAAAGTAAGTAAAAGTATTTAATCAGAAATTGAAATTACAATTTGGCAGTCAAATAAACAAATTATCAATGTTTATAATAATCTAACATTCATGCACGGCCATCTGGTTCTACACGGAGCACAGCTTGTATTATGGAAACTATGTAAAAAAAGATAGCTGAAAATACTATGTAACTACATAATACTAGAAGTTTCTGTTGTAAATAATATAAAAATGAATCCCTATTTCCCTTGGTCACGCCATAACGCGTAAACGGCTGGACCGAATTCACTATTTTTTTTAATATTTTTTGAAGTACGAGAGTGTTTCTTACGTAGACAAAAAAAAAACAATCTACTCCGAAATCGATTGACCGATTTTTATGGAATCTTATATCTATATTCGATAGGTCTGAGAATCGGTCGTAATTTATTTTCGAACCCGGTAGGTGGTAGTGCTAGTTACTTATAATTGATATTTACACCATGTCGAGATGATCAGGCTGCAAGAGACTGGACAAAATGGAAAGTGTTGGGGTAGGCTTTAGCCCAGCTGTGGGACAGTATAGGCTAGTACAAACAAAAGATAATTATAATAATAATATAATAATAAATCAATACAATACAAATATCTGAATAAGCTGCAACCATAAAAAGGTGTCAGTGCCATGCCCTGATCCGCCTAAAATGATTGTTAGTGGAAGTACCCAGTTCCAGTGTAGCACTAACAAATGAGGATTCATTTTCCGCTCTTGACACGTGTAAATTACCGCAAATAGTCCACATAAAGCCTTGATGGATGGACATAGACTATAAGACAGTTATTTATTGTTGACACTAAACATCTAGGTAAAGGCTAATGAGGTGATTTAAAATGTGCTTTTCTTCTGAAGCTATAATCAATGATGAGACAACTGACAACAATCAGGATAGTAATCACAGAAACGCTCTTTGTAGTTTAATCAGATTACTTTTAGATGACCAACCAACCGTTTTATAGCTGTAAATGTTTTGTAAAACAAAGACGTTCTATTCGACTCGTGTATGTTTTATATTTCCGAGATTATCTTATGAAGTGCTAGTTCCGTATTCGCGATTCCGTTGAAAGAAAGGGATGCGGATATACGCATTGTCTAATCGCATCCTTTTCTTTCAACATAATTATTCTCTCTATTTCTCGTCAACCCCTCTAATGTCCCATTGATGGGCACGGATCTTGTCTTAACTATCTTGCGAGTTGAAAGTTTAGGTCTTAATCCACACACGCTAGCCAAGTATGGGTTGTTTGATGTCACATGTTCTCGAATGATCAGTTCTTAGACATGCCGGTTTCCTCACGATGTTTTCCTTCACTTATAATGAGCAGCGGCAGTGAAACAATTCACGCAAAGATCTGTGAGCAGAACTGGGAATCGAACCCTCGACCTTATATTTTTAAGGTGAGGCTCGTACCGCTGCACCATTATCTGATTGGACTCTGATTGAATAGCTGATTGGGTTTTGATGACATTTTTTCGGATAGACCTATCTAAAAGTCTTAGGGGCTTTTATTGGTTCCCCTATAATCTATTTTCTTATCAAATTGTTGCTATGAATCTCGTCTTAGGACGATGCCGGAAAACTTATCTAATGTTTTCGGGATCGGGCGGTTATATCGAACTAGCTTCCGCCCGCGGCTTCGCCGGGAAATTGATCTCACTAATCTTGTTTCTCCATACAAACTTTGGAACCCCGTTTCACCCCCTTAAACGGTGAGTTTTGAAAAATCCTTTCTTAGTGCACCCCTAGACCCCATAAGGAACCTATGTGCCAAATTTGGAGTCTCCAGACCCTGCGGTTTGGGCTCTGCGTTGATATGTCAGTTAGTCAGTTTCTTCTTTTATATATTTAAAGAAGAAGAAGATAGAAACAATTTTAATTTTTTTCGTAGCCCTGTACTGTCTGGGATCGTCATTAAGGAGACCTGACGGAAGAGCTGATGGTGTTTATTTCTTGACGACGCTGACAAAACATTTTCTACTTTATGTTACGTTACCTTTGCTTTATAAAATAATTAAGTGCTTTGCTGAATCGCAAACATCATCAACTTGAATGAATGAAATCCTTTAGTCATCCTCTATGATATGGTTTAAATAGCTCTTGCATTATGTCTGTGTTGGTTGAATATTATTATTTTCTCAATTGCCCTGCTAGCCTTCGGTCACGTGGCTCATTTGTATTATTGATATAAATATGTACATGTGTTCTTGTATGACTATTAAAAACAGCACCTACTTTTTTAGCCGGGATTTATTTGCTACTTCCGACTACTACTGCATAGGTAAACGGTTCCATATTCGACGTGTCATGCGTACAAATTTTACAGATGATTTCCTCGAGCAGTTTTTGAGTAGTAATTCAGTAGTTGATATTGTATGTAGGTATGTAAAAAGTGTTTCTATTACGTATTATTGACGCTTGCTATTAGGCTTTTAACTTATTAGATACAAACATTCTACATATTTAAATACGTATGTTTTCAAGATATGTATGTTTTGAATTTTTAATTTCCTTAGAAAGTGCTAAGCCCATCCCCACTTTCTACCTAGTTAGTGGTCAGTCATCGACTACGCGTATAAATAAAGCAATATCACTTGCTACGATAGTACCGATTCTGACGATGAGATCACTCTTACAATCGCCCGCGACCGCGAACTCCGATCCGCTGCTAGAGTAGGTAGGGACAACCAAAATAGTAGCACACAACACATGCCGAGATATCGCCCACACCGCCGCCGTGGGCCGCGCTGCATCCCTCCAAGATAGGCCCCCAGACAATTACATATCCGGTCAGAACTGGATCGCGCGAACGCGAAATGGCCCCGATCCCCTAAAACTAGAGTGTCCGGCAATGTCCTGAGCCGAGGTTCGTCCCCTTTATGGGGAGCTCTCATGGCAGTTGCCACAGTACTTGATCGGTTCGACTGTCCTCGGACGGCTCACCGAAAAAGTCCGGTGAACCAATAAAGGCCCTTCCGGCAAATTGGGTAAGGTCATCCGCAAAAACAAAAAAAAAATGCTACGATAGTAATATGCTGCGAACCTACCAAGGAGTTCTACTGCCGTATCATAAGTGTTTAAAGCTATTATGATTCCGTTGTAAGAAAGAGATACGATGACACAATGTATATATCTGTAATCCCTTTCTTTCAACGGAATCACAAGCGCTTTAAACACTCATAACCTATTCCATTTCCATATACCTACCCAATTTAATTACAGTACATACATAATCCTTCTCAAACATACAGCTTTCCGCCCGTATAAACTATATCATATATCGTGCCCAGTTGTGGGATAAAAGTAGCGTTTCCTGCGTTATTGAATGCGCTGTCGAACAGTGCAAGAATTTCTAATATGACCAGGTTTCCTTGAGATCAGCGCGTGCAACCAAACAATGATTAGAAGCCCAACATAATTCACGCTGTAATATTAGGATAGGATAATTTTGTGCTAAATCTTACAGTCCATTGGTCCAGATACGCCGGTTTTCTTACGATATTTTTCTTCCTCATTGAGTAGTGGCGATAGAACAAACTCAATTGACATCGTTTCACTTATAAGGTCCGATTTAAATTATTCACGACGAATTGGTACCTTACTAGTAACGGGTACATCGAACTAGATTTTTTTATTTGATGCTCTTTATCCCCCGACAAAAAAGAGGTTGTTATAAATTCGACACGTGTATCTGTGTACTAGTTTTTTTTACTTATACCGCCTAAACGAATGGACTGACTTTTATTTAGCTAGAGTGCTCGATAGACATGGAAGTTAGCTACATTTTCGGAGCTTTTTAGATCTTATTTTTCAACTTTGTTGGCACTGTTGATATTTGCTTCCAAGCCAAATTACAGCACTAGTATCAACGTCGCTAAGCTTACTCGCGGACGGCTGGACAGGCAGACATCGCGAAACTTTAAGGTACCTTGTTTAATTCGGAACCCTAAAAAGCAGACGTACAACTTCTGTCGCGACAATCATCATTATTTCTGTTGGGGTCGGCTCCCAGTCTAACCAACGCGGCTTGTTACCAGAATTATTCGAGCGAATGCCATCAGACCTCGAAACCCGTAAGGAACCAGTAGGCGAGATGGTTAGACCAGATGTCAGATTACATTAGGCTGACCACCTGTAACGATTGTCACAGATGCGTTAAATGACAACCGGGACCGATGGCTTAAGATGTTCTCAGAGGCACGGAGGATAGCCCTTAACCAGAGATTTTCCGTGGCGCGAATCTAAACCGTGACCTCCCGGGCACAGTATAGCCCAATTGGACGGCTTACACCGCTTGACTACAGAGGTCGTCTATCGCGACAATGTGCCTGAATTCTATGTACTATTAACGAAAATATTAAAACAAAGGTATATTGGCCCTTCTATGTATATACAATTTCAGATTAACGCTGTTTTATTGTAGGCAATCATACAAAGATTGACGTTAGGTACCTATATGTTATTGTGGTTTCAATAGCAAGAATTCTTCAGAATTAGTAAATCACTATTGTATGAAAGATTTACTGAACTTGGGAATTTATGAGTCACGCAATCCAAAATAAATGTAATAATGTGATGCAACCAGAATAATAACCCGACAAAAATTATTGCGGGTAGATATCTTAAATATGGTCCAGAAGATATAGATTTGACTAAAATTACGGCTTTAATGCTTAATGTTCCGTAGATAAACCCTAACATAAGTCCAAATCGTTCCTCATACCCCTAAGCTATCTAATGATATGCGACACGACGATACGACAAAACTAGCTAAAAATAATATTTCATCTTCGTTTTTTGTTACTTACCTACTGCATAAACGGATTTATTTTTCCAAGATTTTGTTTTAATTAGTCGCTATTATCGTTATAATTGCAGTTCTGGAGTATCAAGCGTCTCTAAGCTAACCCTCGGACGGACGGACGGACAGACAGACATGGCGAAACGGGTTCCTAGTTTACTACAGAAAATTAGAAAGCCAAATAATAATGAGGCATTTAAAGATAAAAATGTAGTAAAATTTTGTTAAAACAACAAAAATACTTGAAATATCCATAAGTTAATCAATAAATTAGCGCAACATAAAATAAGCTCACAATAATTGACCAAACGTTGATAGCTATATTGTTAAAAATTGATATTTAACCAATATGGTCAATCTTAGGTGGCCAAATCATGAAGTAGAAGTATTCCATGAAATGGTTGGCCACATCATTAACTGATCAATTCTATGTTCTCGCTTCGACATATCTACTAAAGTAACATATGATAAACAGTGCCGATTGAGGACCCTGTTGGGCATAGCATACAAAATCAAGGAACCTGTAGGGCACAGTGTGTGCCTCGGTGTCATAATAAGCAATTAAAGTAATTTAAAGTATTAAAGTATTTTAAGTACAGATGGGGGCGATTTCTTCATCTTATCTACTTATTTATAGCTGTGGATATTATCGCTACTCCAAAATAATGTAATCTGTAGATAGATGTTTTTTAAAAACCCCCAAAGGGGGTTGTCGGGATTAATGGTCAGTGGTGCGGGTGCAGGCTGCAGCGCGGCGGGGTGCGCCAGCGCAGTCATAAAGTGGCCCCCGCGCCTCGCGGCCTTCAGTTCTAGCTGAGACCCGCGAACGCCAACACGCTTTCGCGACGCCCACTCTCGCACCGCACCGCCGACCCACTACACGCGATAGTGTTTAATTGTGAGCGAGTTGCGCGCCCTTTCTCTCACGCAGTGTGATCGTGCTTCGGTACGTGAATGCAAAACCGGACTTCTCTCTTGACACGCGACACCTACCGGGAATCGCCATAGCTTCGGTGCTCTGAAATATTCCTAAAGGTAAGTGAAACTTTTTTTGTTACCAGGCTCAGCGACTGTCTGCATTTGCGAGTTTACGCGGAGAAGTCGATATTCAAAGTGGTTTTATAATGTTACTTTCCAAAAGAACCGCACCTCCTTGAAGGGAACAGTGGCGCGGCGCCAAGCGCAAGCGCCGCCGCCGAAGTCGTGGATGCGGTTACTTACAATCTGTGGAAATTATGCGCAGGTTGCGTTGGCGTTCTGTAGTCTGCTAAAGTTAAGTTTCATCTACTACCAAACGCAACGTGAACGTCACACGTATCCGATTTCGTTCTGACGGTATTTGTAAATATCTAGTGTCCACCTTTTCAGACGGTAGGTAACTTTGCGGCTGCGAAGGACTTCATGTCAGCCCGCAAGGTACCTATATTACTATGAAGGACGCGTAAAGATATCCATGTTTAAATATTTCTACATAAATGAATATCTATTGTTATTTTGTTAATATTAGGTGAAAAGAGGCGAACGATTCGACGCGTATGTTTGGTTCTTTTGTTCACGCATTGTCTACCAGCTACTTACTGGCACATACAAAACCTATTTTAATAACAACAATACTTTACGAGCAGTTAAATTTTGTATGAATAATAAAATACGACATGTTACCATTCGAATAGTCAGTTAATTGTCAATAATGTTGAAATTGTCAATAATATTTAACATGTAAATACAGTGTCCATGGTTCAACTTATTCTTGCATTATCAAGTACACGTAGATATCTAACGTTGGTGCTCGGTACACAATTAATTAAGTAACAATTTGTGTAATGTTAGATACTTTTAAAGTGAAATTAAATGTAGTGTCGTAGATATTAATCAAGCTATTGTTAATACGTTGAAGTCGGTGCGTTATTTTAGGAAGCTATTAAGAATAAAACAACTCCGTAGTTTTGAACTTCTATAACGTTTAATTTGCTTTTTATAATTTACTTTTTTTCATTCATACAGGAAAACGGTGCCGCTCTAAAAGGTCTTCCTTAATTCAACAATAATACTTTTCAGAAATTATCTTACGGATATAACGCTTTACTGCACTATTTATTACATAAAATTATATTTTTTGTAACTAATTTCTGTTGTTTTAAAGGGCAAATCAATAATAATAATATAAAAGCAAGATTTAATTATGTCTTCAGTAGATGTTGTTTGACTTATTGACTCACAAAATTAATCTCAAAACTTCTGAGACGAGCTGATAACAAACATATTTAGGTTCCTAATTTATCTACTCTTATTTTGTTGCTATAGAAACGTAATAAAAGCACTGTAGTACAGCATGTAAAATATTAATTAGTAGTACCTACAATAATTTCTCGACTGGGTAAACTATTATTTTACTGTGTTCTAAGACTTTATAAAAATCTTTGTAGGTATTCCTTCTCGGTAGCCTTTAAACATAATTGTCAAAACAAAAACAAAATACTAACCCTCGCCTTAGAACTCACTTTAGGTTCTCTCAGACTTTAGACTTACAATAACTTTAGATTCTTAATAAAAACACTCGCCTAATCAATTTATTCTATTTCTAGCATTTCGTTTTATTTTTGTCGAACGGTATGTTTAAAAGGAAAATGAGTTTTTAAAAGAATTTTGACAAGTACGTAATGAATTACCTACTTGTCAAAATTATTTAAAAACTTAGTATTTGAGTACTTTTTTCGAATTTACGAATTCTTAGCACAGGCAGATCAGTATACGTCAGACATATATTTCTTGTTAGGAATTAAAATGCGAACTAATATTATGCCTACTAATATTATAAATGCGAACGTTTCCAATAATGCATGGGATGCCTGGATGTTTGGTTACTTTATCAAGCAAAACTAGGAATAATTTAAAAAATATAAAATTTGGCACCGAGGCAGATTATGGTTTGAATTACTATATGGGCTACCTACTTTATATGTCAAAAAGTACCTGGCGGGCGAAGTCGTAGGCGGAAGCTAGTTGTAAATAATCCTTGAGTCTAAAACTTAATAATATTAAACAAAACATAAGTAAATTAGTACACACTACATTTTCTTTGTTGTTTTACTCGTAATATTATCAAGAAACAACTTATCCGCCTGCAGAAGCCGAATAAATAACCTAATAACCTACATCATAGTTTTTGAGTCAGTTCTGCTTTTATTATTAATTAGTTGAGACTTGAAAGTACTTAGTAGTGTTTAAATAAGGGATTATTGTAAAAATTTAAGAACCGTGGCCATCATGCACATCGGTTCATTAGGTTACAGTGGCGAAGAGTCCATACAAGCCGATTCCCATCGATTTACCTTTAGAAAATTGACAATATCACGCACCTACCTAATAATATATTCTGTAAAGCCTAAATGTTTTAAATAGCAACAAAAATAAGTATTACATCAAGAGTAAGAACTATCTATCGGTGACGGTAGATAAGAGATATTATTTCCCTTAATAAGAACGTTTTACTCCGGCTTCCCTTTTAAAGACTTCCACCTTTTGCCAGTGTTACGTAACTAAACTTTTTATTGACATTAACACTGATTTGAAATTTAAATGGTACTATTTCGTAATTACTATCTTTACAGAATTTCGCAAAATCATAGGTAGGTTTACCTATTTGGCGAAATTGTACCCGACAAAAAATAATAATAATAAAATAAATACAAATGTTTAGGTATTTAGGTATTACAAAAGTTTCCAGATAAAACACGTACAATAAATTAAAACATCTGTAAATAATAATTACGAAACCTCTTCATTCTTGAAGTCGGTTAAAAACTTTAACTTAGTATAATTACGGGTAATATTTTTAAATCAGAGTATTTTAAATGTCAGTCATGAGAATGCCATTAATGTATGCCATTTTATTTTATTAGTCTACTGCATTAATATTGCTAAAATCAAAAAAAAAATTGATATACTTTAATTAAGTTCTAGATGGCAATTAATGATTTACTTTAAATACATAACATATCTACCTCTTTAAAACCAGCAGCTGTTGTCCCAAATACCACTATTAAAATTCCAACCAAAATTCTCAAATTGACATTGGAAATTCGCAATTAATTACAGTTTCAATATTCATAAGCAGATGATTGTAACGTTAGCAAAATTTATGGAAGAAAAGAAACAACTGGCTTTTCTAAGGTAAAATCGTAACATTATTTGGCTAACATCTCGTAGAATGTAAATGTATACATTTACATTCGATAGGTGAGGAAATGCGAGTGAAGAGAATTACAAATAACCTCAGTAACAGACCTTATGAGATTTGAAGTCACGGATATTTCTTATTCCAATAGTTTTTCAAATTAAGATGTTGGTACAGTGAATAAGAAGGATATTAATGAATAGGTACTATGTGCCTGTTTCTTTGATGATACATCATCATTTTAAGCATCCTCAAATATATTCAAGTTTGCGCTGTGAACAGGAATTAGTGCACCAAAATCAAATCAAATGTTTTAAAACTATTAATTAAAAATAAAAGAACAGAAAGAACATAGTATTCACCATTTTTGTTCAATGTACGAAATCGGACAAGGCAAAATAGGCGATAATTAAATATGGAATTACGGCATTTTGCTTAGGCTATTTGCAAAGGTCTCTTCGTTTGCATTCTTTATTTGATAGTACCCTCATTCACACCGATGATGCTAAATTCCCGTAACACTCATACTACTTGAATCTAGACAACGACGATTCGTTAATCGACTTAATCAAAGTTTTCGATTAGCCCTAAATACTTTGACTCGATTAGCAACTACTATCTCCTAGTAGGTGGTTGAGACGATTTCTTAAGGCTAATTTAGGATGAGCAACAAAATTTTGAACATTCAACAATCATATAAAAAATAAACAAGAAACCAAACTTTTGGAAATCTAAAAAAAGCTGTGTCCTCTCCGCTCGCACTCTATTCGGCCGGTGGCGTGGTCGGTAAAATACTTGCTTTTCACGCCGGAGGATTCGGAGGGTTCAATTCCCACACAAGACCGACATTTGTGTGATGAACATGTTTGTTTGTCTTGAGTCTGGGTGTAATTATCTATATTTAAGTATGTATTTACAATTAAATGTTAATATCCCAGTATATTATTTATTAATACTTTTAATAAAACCCACATTCACACCGATGCTAAAATCCCGTAACACACACTACATCTCAACACCGACGATTCGTTATTTTATTCGTTATTCCAAGTATTCGATTAGCCCTAAATACCTTGACTCTTTAGCAAATACCATTTACTAGGTGATTGAGGTGATTTCTCGAAGCTGCATTTAGGAAGAGCACGAACATTTTAACATAGAATAAAAAATAACCAATAAATCAAACTTCCTAAAAAAACTGAATAAAGTTGTGTCGTATGTGTTTAAATTACAATCATTAAATGTAGGTATTCTTTGACTCAGCTCATTGAGACCATTATTGAATGCCGCTATGAACATTTTTTAAATTTAAATGCTTTTCGGAGTAGTTGGTAGTACCTTATCTGCTAGTACTTAATGTTTTTTGAAAAATATAAAATTTATATTCATGTCTGTACTTTGAAAAATATTTTTTATTCTGTTAGATCAATAGGTTTTATACATAAAGAGGAAATCATTTATCGAATTACCAATTATTAGATGTTAAGCATCTGCTTGTATTTGATTGTTAACCGATCCATGTTTTGTCCTCTGTCTAATGTAGGTATTAAACAGGTCTTATGTTGTTATTCTGTACACAGATAATATTATACTAGCCATATACTGTTGCAAGTCTGTGGTTTCGAAACTCCGTGAAGAATCTTCGTTTGTTTATTTCGTTTTCGGAGGTTAGTGTCAAATCTTTCTCGTAACAACCTTCGTGAACTGTACTTAGACAATGACAAAGTTACCACTTACAACTTTTTAAGTATTTTACAAAAAATCTTATGTTTCATATAATAAACTAGCTTTCCACTACGTCCGCGTGAACTACATATCATTCCCAGCAGTGGGATAAAAAGTAGCCTATAGCCTTCATCAACAAATGGGCTATCTAACAGTGCAAGAATTTTTCAAATCGGACCAGCAGATTCTGAGATTAGCGCGTTCAAACAAACAAACTCTTCAGCTTTATAATAATAGTATAGATTAATATTTAAATACATACCTACTATGCAGTACAGTTAATTTTAGATTTAAAATAAAGCAATAAGGTTACAATATACCTACGCAAACTGTAAAAATCTGCTTTATGTATGTATAAAAGTGTTAATTTATAAAAATAAAAATGTAAAATACAGTAGTTACAGTAGAGTACGTATTGAACTATTATTTTCACTTAATATCTATTATGGTTGTGACGATTACGTACGACAACCAAAAGTCATCATAATAATTATACCCCGTATTCATACACGTATTTAAGCTCTATACAGCTAAAATAGGTTTGTAATTAGTTGGTGTTTGTCTGTCATCTTGACATTTATCCTAGTAAGAAAGAGAAAGTCCGTTTTAACTAAAGTCTTATAACTTTTTATGCGACACGGGGTGAATAGTCGAAAACGACTCAGTTGCCGCAAAAAAGGCCGATAGTTTGTAGTTACAGTAAATCTAGAAATACTTAAGATTAGAGATTAGAGAGAGATAAATTTAAAATTTAGATATGCGTTTCTATATTTCGAATCAATTAAATAGTTATCAAGTCCAATTAAAAACCCGCATTGATAAGAAAGCATACGAAAAATTAATTTTAAATTGCCAATAAAAACGCATGCATGACTATTTAAAACTAACTAGATATAACTAGTTTTCACTAGTCTACACTGGATTCTGTGGTAGATTACGTAAGCAACTTGATAAATTATACTTTAGAGTTTACACAAACTGTGGTCAATTTTATAATAGGGGTGTTATTGAAATAAAACTACTTTATCGGATTTTATCGCGGTTTATTTTAGATTTTAAATCTGTTAATAAGTAGTTTTATTTCAATGTGTGATATTCGCGTAAATCTAAGACAATAGTACTATAAGGGTGTAACGTTACAAAAGATCGTGGATTTGTATACATATCTGTGTAGGTGCAAGTTTTTGCCTGAGCAGATGAATCGATTTTCTTCCTCCTCGTAAAACTAAAGATATTGGTTAGTTAGTTTTCAAGAAAATTTACCCTAGTTAAAAAGGTTTCAAAAATAATTAGGTGTCGGTGATAGCTTACACATCTACATTGAGCATTAAGCTGTCGAACCTGCGGCCAATCTCTCACCAGTCGTGTCGTTCAACGTATAACGTCAACTCTGATAATAGAGAGTTTACCTATTTAGATTTTTATACCCCGACGTTTCAGACTTTTCCGACTTTATGATCACGGGTGGACTGAGGTGTTTGACGTACAATCTCAAACTTTTATTACCGACTACTTACAAACATTATATTATTTATTTTTATTAGTAAAGAAAATACTATTATTGAATTGTTAATTACATATTATGCTAGAAGGCTGGTTTGTTTCTCGGGCAAAGAATCAGTATTGCCGTCTAACGCGACAATCTTGCTAGTTTTCTGGGTACGTTCCCGGAAGATAACGTTGCGGAATAATTTTCTGCTGCATCAGTTTTAAATACTATGCAATTGTTTAGTTCGTTATTTAGATTAGTTTTCAGGTTGTTGTTCAGTTAGGTAATTTTCTTTGTCAATGGTATCTTTATGTTGTAAATAAATACTTCCAATTGGTACCTTTCCTATCTATATTTGTAACCGGGATATTACGGATTACCTACTTTTTCAACCCACTAAAAAAGTAGGAAGTTCTTTATTTGACTGTATGTTGCTTTTTTTGTATGTATGATTCGCGATAACTCCGCCCATTATAGATCGATTTTGATGGTCTTTTTTCAAAGTGTATACTTTTCAGGTGGTCCCATTGGGTGGGTTTTGAGTTCGTATTTGTTTTAAAAAGATATTATTTTATAAAAGTGTATTCATTCTAATTGAAGAGGAAACTATGTAAATACATGCAAGGCTAAATAATATAATCGCGGTCAAACGTGACAATGTTGATTTCTAGTTAGATCATCAGCGGCGTCCATACTTCCTCACATTAACGCTCGGCACTATTGTAGGTAGAACTGTGTAGGCAGAGTTGAATATCACACACATCTTTCTCTTCAACCCTCACTACTGGGCACGAGTCTTCTCTGAACTATCATACAAGTTAAGAGATTTTAGGTCTTAATCCACACTCTGCCCAAGTGCGGGTTGGTGGATGTCCCGTTCACAGACATCTGATACCGTTCAACGGGCACACTTCGAGCCGGTAATAAGACTTTTTAGAAAATTCTCTTATTCTCGTTATTAAGCGTACACGTATTACACTCGACCATCGACGCCTTTAATTACCTGCCAAAACTTATGGATTCGCCTTAAAACGCTTGTACGGTTTGGATTTCTTTTCAGGTTACCTACTAGGGCGTCGGTCAGTTATCTCGCAAAACCTTTATCCTCTTTTTACGCATTCGGATCAATCCTATGCCATTTCGTGTGTCCCAACCTATCATTATACAAAATTTCATCTTACTCAGTTCAATAGTTTGAGGGTGAAAGCTAACAGACAGACAGAGTTACTTTTTTCGTATAATAATAATAATATTTTCACACATTCAAACAGCGCTATCTAGTCCCATATTAAGCAATTATATTTGCTTGTGTCATGGGTACTAGGTACGGGCATACTACTTAAATACATTTTTGTAAATACATACATACAATAGATAAACATACATACATATATTTGTATTGGGATTGTAGATATGGTTACATTTTTGTAAAAATTTGGATTAACTGGTTTGCCCTAATTTTGAGGCTCTGCGCAAAATGGGCTGACTCAGAGGCAATTTAACTATAGATTGTTTAATTGTTTTACACTATAAGCCTTCATCAGTGGCGAAGGGTGGAAATCTGAAAAAGCTATGCCGGAGCAAAAAAGTTCTTACATAAGAAAATAACATCTCTTCAATAACGTCAGCTATGTTTCTATGGCGACCACCATCTTTATATTATATACTTTTTATGCTATTTCAAACTCTTAGGCATTACATAATTTTAATTAAGTAAACGATATTAATCGAATCCTAAAAGGAAGCCTAATTGGAATCGGCTTCTATAGACTCTTCGCCACTGGCCTACATTTCCAAACACCCCTCATAGGCGTGCAATTTTTTTTGTGTGTCTATTTCCAACTTTTATGGTCTTAAACGTGCACTTTGAGAGTGCATAAGTAGGTAGATAATAGCATTTTAAATTATATCCACAATTATAAACATTATTTTATCTCGCAAAGAGAAAGTTTACTTTTCACTCCGAAACCAACTTAATAATTCAATTCAAAATGCTTTGTACAAATGCGCACCAAAGTAGTATTTATATTTTAGATAGCGTTTTTTTTTGCAACAGATGAGTACCTATTTAAACTAGTTAGCGCCAGTTTCCCAGTTTCTGATATGTATCGGATAGTTTTTTCACTAGTTTTGTCTTTGTCACTTGACATAAGCAAGAAGAGACCAAACTTGTGGATACGCTATCTTATAGGTACTTTTCACCAACTGGTAATACTGCGCCTTAGTACTTGTTTAATCTTCATTTTTACTCCTGTCTAAAAACATAAAAAAAAAGATTTTAATGTTCTAAACTTTCGCATTGCATTATTAAAAGTCATAATTATGGAGCAATTAACATGCTGACCTGTGGTTCAGCTTCACGTTTCGAGTCCTTGTAACCAAGGTCGGTGCAGCCCGAACTAACTTCTGAAAAAAGGAGGAGGTTCTATTTTTGGTTATATGTATGATTTTTATGTATGATCGCCGAATACTACGTCAATCCTGGACCGACTTTATTATTGAAAGAGTAGGTAGGTAATCTTCTCAGTTGGTCCTTTAAAAAAATGATTTGGTCTAATGATAGACTTCGGAATATAGAATGGAACTCCTCATAGAATCACAGTAGAAAAGTCGCGATATAGCTAACCACTAACAAAGGGGAAGGAGGGAATGAACCCTCCACCCGCTTGACTTAGAGCCATCTTCTAAGTCAAACGGTTTGAATTAATATTTCTATCCGATACGGTCTTGAACATTTTAAACCTTTTTTTAAATAAGGTTAAAATTAGAGTAAACCCAACTGGCATGTTTTACTCTTAACCTGAAAAAAAATGTATGTGTTAATTTATTTCAATGTTTTCAAGGCAATCAAAATTACTTGCACGAATGCTTATTAAACTGCTTAATTAAAGCGCAGTAGGTAAGTAGGTACTGCATTTTACGTCCATATTCTTTACGTTTAGCGTTCAATTTTCCAGGTTACAGCTGTGTTCACAACACGCCTATTGCTGACTGAAACCGGTCCCAGTGTTGATGTTGAGATAAACCTAGGAGCATTTAACACGGAGGTGTTATACGCAACTTGTACTAAATGATTTCTGCCAGTTTTTGGGGGAGGGGAGGTAACCATGTACAACACACATGTAAAAGTTGAAGCGTCTGTACAAATGCACACAAATAAAACCTACACACACACATACAAACACACACGAAACATGAACAGTTTATGCATTCAAACTGTTTATTATCTCGGCAGAGGGTAACGTGCACGATACCAGATCGGAATTAAATTTTCTGAGAGATAAACGAACTGGTTTTTTGAGTGCGTCGCCCGTATGTGGATTTGGCAATGTAGGCAAATGCACTCGGACACCAATCAAGGCTTAATTGAAAATACATAGACGAACTTTACGATCTGACCTATTTAACCGTAGCTAAGTAAATGAACGTTGTTTACTTACCGTGAATAAATAAAAATAATTAAACATGTTGTAGAAAACGTGCCCACATCATACGTAACATTTGTTAGTTAGGCTTAAAGAAAATAATTATATTTGAAACCACTTCATATAATATATTTTAATTTAATACTTATAACTATACTCCGCTTCCCTTACTTTCATTAATATAATACTAACAGTTGAGTAAATATAATATTTGTTGTGCACTTCTACCCATTCCACAATATTTCTTTACCTAGGGTTTGCTAGTAGAAAATTCACATTTTAATTAAGCTCACCTGTGTACATGTGTTGTTTCCTATTTATTAATTGTTGATGTATGTGTTTTGTATACAATAAAGAATAAGTATAAGATGAAAACAATCCTGTGTAATGAGAAATGACCCAATGTCGATTAAGTTTAGTAGACTGTTTTTACAATATCAAAAAAATAACTCTACTCAGCCCTATTTTTTGAGATGTACGATTAAGAATGGAAGATCTAATCCTAATTGCACATCTCATAAGCAAATTTGCTCCTTCTAAGGCCGGTAAATATTGTTCAACTAGGAACACTAACTGTTCGATTAACAGTTATTAATAACATTACTATGTAAGAAATACTGGTTTTAATTTTCCATCTTATGTAATTTTCATTTTAATTATAATTCTCTTAACCCATGTACTTCGACACTATCACTCGGTGTTAATGGTAATGTGTTTGTTTAAGTAGGTAACTGTAATTAGCAATTGTATTTAGTAATTAATTTATGTTAATACTTCAATACTACGTACTTTTATGTCTAATGTTTGAATTCACTAACTTTTGCACGTAAGACAAGGACCTAAACCACACAAGAATCAAGCCGCGTGGTTTTTTTCTCGTGAGTGAGAGGCGCCGCATAAACCGTTAGTTTATCTTACGACTGTATCCTGTTGGCAAACCTCGCATTCAGCCTTTCTAGGTTACCTTACATCTATAGACGAAAACCTGTTGCTAAAATTGTGTTCTGATTGTGAATATTCGATAGTTTCAGGTTTCTCTCTAATGAGAGAAGTGAATACTAGTTAAAATATTAATTTAGTAAGTAGGTTGCAGATGACAAACATGAATTTATTTGTATTCAAATTGCAATTGGTTACTTCATATTTAATTATTGTTAAACTAGTTTTCCGCCAACGTGGACTTATCGATTCCAGCTATTCGATTCTACCCTTTAAAGGGGATTTAAAAAAAAAACCCTAAAGTAGTCCCTAGTTTCGTTTATGTGTTGATCGGTAAATTAACTATTTTTCCTTCACACTATAGTAATTCAGAAGAAAAATAATTGTATATAATATATTGCGGTTGGACCTCCCATGGACCGGTTGATGCTACTGGGTCAAGGTATGGAAATTAGCACATCGATATGTCACAAAATGATGTCGAATTCGTGACTCATACGGTTTTGATAAAGAGGTAGAATTGTTTAAATCAAATTGAATTAATTTGTAACATTTAAAGAAAGAAAATGCTTTTTACGTCTATCATGTTTTTTCTTTTCTCTTTCATTTAAAATCAAATAAAATGCCAGTTTTTTTTTTAATTTGAACTCAATTATTTATACGTATATTGATTGTAAAATCGAATAGGTGGTGATATTTTACTATTAATAATGTGTTTTCTATGTGTACGGATTAAAACACTGATAATGATAATGGTAAAAGTTTAGGCATTAGAATCTACTTAATCATCTGAAATCGCCCGGACCCGAAAAACACTATCGGGCGAGCCCGGATGGAATCAGTCAAACTCGAACATTCAATCTGAATTTTTTGTGGGTTGACTACTAAGGAATAGGAATACGAATTTTTTGTGGGTTGACTACTAAGGAATAGGAATACGAATTTTTTGTGGGTTGACTACTAAGGAATAGGAATACGAATTTTTTGTGGGTTGACTACTAAGGAATAGGAATACGAATTTTTTGTGGGTTGACTACTAAGGAATAGGAATACGAATTTTTTGTGGGTTGACTACTAAGGAATAGGAATACGAATTTTTTGTGGGTTGACTACTAAGGAATAGGAATACGAATTTTTTGTGGGTTGACTACTAAGGAATAGGAATACGAATTTTACCCGAAAGTATCTTTTGTGCAGTTTCTGTTTTCGGGTCCGGGGTTTACAGATGCTTTTAAAATAAATGTAATATCATCTGTATCACTTTGACACTTTTTTTAGTGTCCCACTGCTGGGCACGGGCCTTCTGTCAACTGTCTTACGAGTTGAGAGAGTTTAGGCCTTAATCCACAAACGCTAGCCAAGAGCGGGTTGGTGGATGTCACATTTCCTCGAATGATTTGTTCTTAGACATGCCGATTTCCTCACGATGTTATCCATCACCGATAGTGAGCAGTGGAGATAAAACAATTCATACAAAGATGCGTGGGTACGACCGGGAATGGAATCCGCGACCTTTTTTTTACCTTATTTTTTACGCTTATATCATAAGTATGTAGTTAGCACATTTTATTTGAAGGAAACTTTTTATTAAATTATTTTAAATGTTAATGGTTTATATCAAACGCAGCCTTCAGCAAGTCTTACCGTTCTCCTTAAACGGAATGGGGAATTCGAGTTCTTGTGACTTGACTACTAAAAACTATTAGATATTTTACAGTAATTGCCAAAATATTATAGGCACCTACCATCTTAAATTTTAAAAATGCACTTATTTAAAAGTGTTGACGCAACTAGTATTTAGGTACACATCATGCGAAATTTAAGTTTAGAATTAAGGACCAATGTGAGTAAAATAAGTGATTGTTGCATTCAACACATTGAAACGAATTAATATAGAGTATGCATTTTACAATAGGATACATTACCAATATTAATCACCAACCTTTAAACTACAGTTACAAAGGGAATTGGACTTTAAAATATCCTATATGAAAGTCTTATAAAGTTATACTCACTTACCATCAAATTACCATAACCATCAGTTTTAAAGTAGCAACGTGAATCATCGAAGTGAGACAGTTTGTAAAATAAGTAAACATTTATTTACTTTACCTGGGCATAAACATTGTTTTAGAAAAAATAACAATAGTGTTTACAAACCCAGTTCGTCTAGCTTAACTGCAACGTATGAATGGCCTAATACATATGTGTAGGTAATGTATGACACATTTGCGATAATGACTGTAAACTTAAAGTTTTCCTCGTACACCTACAAACATAAATGTACATACAATAGGTGAGAATTTATTTTTAAGACGGCAAATATAAAAATGTTATTTTAAGGTAAATGTTTGTTAAGTAAATGTACCCACCTAAAATATTTTTTTATTATTTTTAAACTTGCGTGAGTCTTCATTATAACCCAATTTATTTTCCTACCATTTACTTAACTAGTGAGTGATGTGGCAACTACTAAAAAATTGCGCCCGAAGGTAATCTTCGAGCTTCCAATGAGATTTTTCCTAAGGAAATTAGAAAAAATATCGATCTTGGAACATCGCAGTTTTTAGGCGAACGCGCTGACCACTGAACTAATGAGACCAAAAATATAGTTTTTTTAAGAGCAGCAATTTTTTTTACAATTGATTTATGATACATGCCATTTAGAAATTATATTTAAGAAGGCATTCCAGTAAAGTACAAATTTACAATACTTAATAGTAACCAATTTAAAAACACAATAAGTTTTCGTACCAAGCAAACTCATCTCCTTTCGAGTTCATTGTATGCAAAATCATTGTGGCTCGAAAAAAATTTACATGACTGTCACTTATTGTAAATAATACGCTGAATATGATTATGTTATTTAAATTTTCATTACCAGTTACAGTTATACAATACTTTATCTGTGCCTACCCATGTGCCCCATGGCTCCATCTTCCATACTGGGAGTTAAACAGCTCTCGTCCTTGGGATTTACTTTCGAGACCATACGAATGCCTAGCTGCTGAATATAACTTCGCCAATCGAACGAAACGAAAATCCAACGAAATAATCGGATATGTCAAAAATAGGAAACTGGTCTTGTGGGTTGTACTGTGCTTTACCTCATCCAACACCCCAAATATAAAACAAAAACAATTAAAATAACACAGTGCGTAAGGAAGCTTACAATGGACATATTATGGTTGTCACTTTTTTTACCTATGACAAAAAGAGTACGCACCAGTAATAAGTAAACTCTCAATGGCGTGTCCCGAGGACCATGTATGGCTACTCGGGCTCACACCCACTCCACCCGTTGTTGGCTAACTGTAAGGTAGAGTTCTATAGACTGTGTAAATAGAGTGAATAGGCACAAGCACATACTGATTGCACGTGTATCATCTTTGTATTCATGATCACTTGCCACCAGGAGAAGTTTAGTTTTGATTAATGACTATATATAAAATATTTAGCAATTTTAATAAAATAAATAAACATTTATTTTGCTAAATATTTTTTATTATTTAGTAGATACCCAGTTAATCAAGAATCACAGTACCAGTACTCAAGTATGATCCTAAAACATCTCCATGAGTGTTTTTCTGAAGTGGGATGTCTAGCTTTGTCTGGTCAGAAGTTATTTTTACTTAATTAAAATACCTAATACTTGTCTAGTATAATAATTTAATTACCTTAAATCTTAATATAGAATCGGTACGCACGGTATATAAATTAGTTAACATATTATGTAAGTTGGTCTCGAAAAATTGAGCAGCTATGTAGGTGCAGTGCGAACAATTTTAATGGGCAAGTTCATTAACGGTCACAATACCAATTAGCATCAACATTAGATGTATGATAAATCTAATTTTAGGCTGATTTTGTAACAAATACTTACATATTAAAATTAATATGATTTTAATGTGTGCAGATCGCATTAATAGCGTAAATCGACTATATATACTATAATTCGACGACTCAATGCCGCGACCCGAAATCGAGAAAGATTTATATTGAAACTACTACAATACCAGTAGGTACTAGCTACTTTGTAGAATATAATACAAATTTGAGTAAATTATTAGGAATAGGATAGCATCGATAACAAAATTAATAGAACTTGGACATGGATAAATAGAGATGACGTGGATAAGATTAAAAAAATATATAGTCGACGATAGTCGGACGATAGTCGATAGTCGGACGGTAAGATTTAAAAAAAAATTAGACACGTATTTTTTGCCTAATCATTGAAATGAAACAATATTACAATATAACGCATCAAATTATGGAGTTGGGAGTGCGCTACGTCACACCGAGGTATAAAACTTACCCAATCGTGACGTCATTCGGAACTTCGTATCGCAGTAGTTTTAATTCACACAAAAAAAAAGAAAATTCCTGTCCAATATTTTTAATTTACCTCATTCCTTTTGTCTTAAGTAAAGTATAGGTAGGTAAGGAACATAGTGAAACTGAACCCCTTAAGACTTAATCAGGGGCCTTAATTAGAAACCACGTCTCTCAAAATATTCTTCAACATCATTATCATTCCATCTGTCAAAACACAGTATTAATGATAACGCATAAACTCATTTAAGACTTTTTATCCATCTTTTTGCTGATATTTCTACTTGATTCTTGCCTAACAAAAAATATTCGAACAAATCCATTAGCAAAACTAATTACTGATGTGATTATAGTTAACGTCACACGTTAAATAAATCAATGTAAATGTCCATCAGATTAATCAGATCTAGTAGAATACTGTTCTAGTTAGAACTACTAAGTTCCTCAACGACGATCCACAAGAATCAGATAAGAAGGTAATTAATAAATAATATCAGACAAATGCAGTTCTTTTGAGGCAACCTCTTTTGCATCAAAATCGTAACATGGAAATAACACAGACCAAAATGTGGTAATCCAGACCATAATCTAACTCTGCGTCAAATTTCATCATTTCCGTCCAGTAGTATATGCGTAAAAGAGTGACAAACATACAAACAGACCTTACAAACTTTCGCGTTTATAATACTAGTAGGAAGAAGGATATTTGAAGGTAGATAATACATAATTGTGATGGCCATTTTACATATTATTATTATTTGTGAGGCTGTTTGGATAATTATAACTCTTTCATGGGAAAACGGTTCAATAGATGTTGCACATGTAGTGTATTACCGGGTGTCACCAACCTACTAGACACCATTTTCTTCAAATAAGGTAGAAAATTGTAATCGACTTAAGTCGGTGGGGTGTCGGGGAAAGGGAAGGAAGGAAGGGTTAGTTAGTTCAAGTTCTTTTCTTTGAAAAAACCAATCAAAATTAGCTTTTGGTTGGATAATATGACATACAATATGTAAGATATATTTTAGGCGAGCGTGAGTGCTCAGCTAGGTGGTATCTATACGCTAATAAAGTATTAAATTATCTCTGCTATAGGTATCGTAGGTGCCAGAGGCAACTTTAGTACGTTTTTCCCTTAGATTCTGGCATATCTTGCGGTCAATCCGCGGGGAAAGCGCGTACGAGTAGGATATAAGATCTCCTTAGAAAGCTGTAAGGATAATAAAGGTTAAAGAACAAGTATATTTACCACAGAGGTTAAAAAGAATGTGCAAATTATTTGGAACACTGGTTTTTACATCTCTTTGTTTAAAGTACTCAAATTACTGCCAGTGTACTCGTATTTAAACTTGTTTAAATACAATCTCCATTTCGGCCGACTGCCTAACCGCATCGAATACCCGTCACTGCCCGACGTCCGTCCTTAGCAAGCATCATAATAAATGTTCTGAGAACTCACATATTTGGCGTGGAACCCTAAAAAGAAGTCGATCTTGCTTGCCTTGTCTGAGTTTGGTCAATGACAGGTTTTCAGGTGACCGTGTCACAACAATGAAGTTTTGACCCGAAACTGTTTAACTTTATCTTATACTTACAGCTTATTTTGTAGCTGCCGTTGTTCCTTTTTGTTTAACAATGTTTACACGGTATAGTATGACTATAGAACTAGTGAATAATGGACATCGAAAATCTTCGTTGACTGGTGTACCAAGTTTACGAGGCTATACTGTTAATAGTAATGGCATTAGGTGTCACTGGCTTTTGTACAACTACAATGTAGGCCCGTATTTATGAGACAGAACTCTGTTTTAAGTACGGGTTTGCGACGATTTTTAAGATGACAATTAATGTTAACTGTCATCTCACGCGCGTACGCAAAACTGTGATCTGTCTTCGAATACGGGCCTTAGATTTAAATTCTCGGTTAAATGTGTAGCTGTGTAAACTAAGGAATACCGCGTGCAGCCTACACCTGCAAGTTAATTTAGCAATTTATATCGAAACACAAATAGTTAAATTCTCCTTGCTGCCTGACTGGAACAACTACAAGTGCTTGCAGGTGTGCTAACACTATCTAAGCAAACTGACTTTACATGCCACTCTTTCTTATAATAACTAGCTTTTAGACCGCGGTTCAACCCGCGCGTATGTGGTTATCGCGCTAAACCATTAACTTATTTTTGCGCAGTCGGATAAAAACTATTGACTGTTCTTTCTCGGGTCTCAAACTATCTGTAGGCCAAATTTCATCTGTATCGGTTAAGCAGTTTTTAAATATTTGTCCGGTTGGCAATTGAACCCACCACGGCTCACGGCGTGAACAACAACTATTTTACCAACCACGGCAACTAACCCATCGTTTTTTCTTGCGTGTCTCTATAAATTTATAAAATCGATTGTTCCATGATTGTTATCAATTGAGATTTATATCGATTAGAAAGTCTCATCTATCGACATAATATCATCGATACACACGATTTATTAAATAAGCAATGTAAATTATTAATTCCTTTTATTGTAAGCAATGTAAATTATTAATTCCATTGATAGTTAATTATGAATATTTATAAATAGGTACATAGACAAACTCTACTCATCCATACTAATATAACGAATGCCAATGTAACTGCCTCTGTTTCCTTGTCACGAACTTATTTAGATGATCTTTGGTATAGAGCACAGACAAGCCAACCGCCCACCCCGCGGAGGATTTTGATGGATTTTGACCTTGGGAAGAACGTTTATATTGGATATACAAGGGATAGTAATGGTTTTGCATCGATATAATAGGACAGAGGGGGCATATAGCTAGTTAAAAATAAATATTACTAACCTCTTAACACACACACTTCAAACGTAGGTGATAATCAGGTTAAATATTGAATCATTAGTTCTCACAATGCTTCTAATTTCTAACCGTTAGATATGCCACTAAATTCCGTAAAGTCAATAATCATGTGTTCTAGTAAGCGCTTGAACGTACCAGCGGTCGACAGGAATGCGGTGTAACGCATGCGGCTGGCCGCACTTCGGTTTATAAATGAATATGAATATTCATTATTATTATTACAGAATACTACACACACCAGATACTTAAGGACACTTAAGACTAGGTAAGTATCTGGTAACTTATACCGTACCAGTGTAGGTACCACCACTAATATCATCTGACTACAAGCTCATTTTGTTTGGTTCGTTTAAAGAAAAGAATCTTATCTATACCTCGATATCTATCGATATATATCTTCCTCCATACCCCGCTAACTCGAACATTACAATTTAATACCATATTTGAATAAAGTGATGTCTAGTAGGTATTTAATCTATGCATTCGGCCAACACAGTTGAATGATGCGCTAGCCGCATCCCGTCAGCCACTAGTGTGTTCACGCTCTTCCAGTCGACCAAACCAGTAAGTAGGTAGTCTATTTATTTAATGTAATTTTGGTTTAGAGACAAAAACTGCTGCCACACTGAGGACTGTTAAATGTTATAATGTCTATTAAAAAAGAACTCGTGAAATACGTAGATATGGTGTCTCTAAATTCTGATGCAATTCTAGTATTAAACGATAAAAAACCGACGGCATAAAGTCATTGGGATTCAAAATTCCACCATTTTTTTACATTAATTAAGGGGACACTGGGGGTTTATGAGATGAATCCTAACGATACCTCTATCTTAACATAATCATCGCAATTTATAAGTAGGTACAACTGTTTAGATATACGAGGTAAAGAAGTTTAAAAAACAATAACAATATTCGGATAAAAAGAGGATAGGCATCATCTCCATAATATTACTATCGGGTTGAAGTTTGTACGATTTGCTCAATTTAAATTGACATCGCCGTTTTCAATTCAAGTTTGGCTATACCACGACGGAGACCGATAACAATTTTATTACATAATACCTAGGCAGTCCTTATTGTTTTCTTATCAACTTAGTTTAGTAGGAATCTGATGAAACGTTGCATCACAGCCACATAAGGCTCGTAACGATACGTTGGAAATTCACATAACCATAGGCGTTGTTTAATGCTGCTCTTAAAACTGTTACTTAGCAATCTTGGCATATAGTGAACGCGCTCTTTAGCCATTTTACAGACAATTTTAACTATAATTAACGGTAGAAAGAAACATGGAACAGTAAATTGTGTAAAATACTAACGTTATTCGTGTAAAGTAACCAGTCAAAAACAAGTTATCTACCTGTAATTGCTCCACAGTTAATGTGTCTTAATGTATTTGCACAGAAGACTATTTGAACAAATGCAGTTTTCTTAAAATTCCCCAAACATTTTCGTACGTAATTCTAAAACGAAAATACGACGTCATTTAAAGCAATTGTTATTTGGCCATATAAAATTACTTCATCTATTTATTGATTATATTCCATTTTCTTTTTATTTTACACCACTTGTATAAGTATGAAGTTTACAAAAGTGATTACGACAGCTGTGTGCAAATACATAGTACATTGGATATGAATGAGCGCTAGGCACGTGCGTGTAGTTAGTTTCCGCGATAATACATAAATCTGTAGGTAGTTACTCTAAGTTTCTATTGGACATTAAACAGGTACAACAACAGCAACATCAACGGGTGAACAGTTTTTAAATACATGTGACCACACTTGTTTCACGTGCCAGCACCTCTGTTACAGTTGGATAGTGGATACACCCATGAAGAATTAGTACTGTGTAGGTAATCGACAATGTACGCTCCGAAGACACATAGACGAACACATCTATAGACGAGTAGGTAAGTACCTACTACACGAAAACAATATAACTCATGCCTATATTTTATCTAAAGATGTACCTATGTATATTATACTAAGATACCTACTTAAGTTATTTACCTAAATAGGTATGTAAGTATAATATACCGGCATAAGTAATTAAATGTTAAATGATTGATGATTATGTCCCATGCAGTGTGATGGAATACGATCACGAGTAGGTATAACAGACTTCGAATCGAGGTTTAATTTGAACACTATTCCTGCCGTGACAATAGGGATGTTTGATAGGTCTCAGAAAAATTCAAGTGTAAATTTTATTCTTTGACGACTAAAGCATAGTCGCTATCCACAAATGCTAGAAGTTTTTTGTACCAAAATGTTTTTCTTTGATGATGTCATCATAATTATTGTGTTCTTTACACACGCAAAGAAACAAAAAAGTCAACAGAACATTTACTACTGACGGACGCGTAACTATCAACATTTAATAACAAAAAATTTTCGGACCGCACATTTGTCTACAAAAGCATCTTATAACAATATAATATTTGTGAAACGAACATTGTAAAGGGATAAAGTTATCCTAATTCCTAAGTTGCGAGTGTGTTACGTAATAAGGTGTGAATTTCTTTTATTGTGGTCGGTGCCCATCCTCACAAATGCCCAGTTTGCAATAGTAGATCACTTCATCACTTTTTAGTATCCAACTAATGGGCACGGGTCTTCTCTCAACTATCTTAAGAGTTGAGAGAGTACCTCAATCCACACACGCTGGCCAAGGGCGGGTTGGACGATGTCCCATGTCCTCGAATGGTTAGTTCTTAGACATGCCGGTTTCCTCATGATGTTTTCCTACGATTTCACCAATATTGAGCAGCAGTAATTTTACAATTTACACAAAGATGAAAGAGCGCGACTGAAAATTGAACTCACAACCTTATTAATCGAAGGCGAGGCTCGTACCTACCGCTGCGCCACCGCTGCCCGTACCTGTAATAGTAGATATGTACCCTTTGATAGTTGATGGGCGCCACAATCGTCTAAATCAAAACCGGAGTGTTTAGATGTAATGTGCAAATAAACTTACCCACATTCCCTTCAATATTTGCGCGCCATCCGAATGACCTAGTTCCGTAATTATTTTTAATTACTGTAATTATTAAAACCATAAAACTAACGATTAACAAGTTTTATTGTTATAGTGTTCCTCATCAATTGAGATTTATAAATCCACAACCTTAGATGTACGAGTATGACATTGTTTTAACAGACAATCGCAACAAAAAAGACAATTCCAAGCTTACTTGTAGCTACTTAAATTTATAGTGGTAATTCATTTAATCCCTTTTCATATTGAAGTAATTAGTATTACTGGTATTAACATGTTACACACTCGTTACGAGTAGGCTTACCTAACTGCGAAAATGTTTATGAAAACTGTACATTACGCGGTCAATGATAACAATAATACAGTGTGGGTAGAAATCAAACGCTTCACTTCCGGTCAGTTGGAAGAATATCTTGTACAAATCTAGAATGATAAAAAATCTACTCTGGTTATTGAACACTAGGTAGATACCAGTTTATATTGGTATAGAGCTGAAGTTAGTAAACTCCGACTGCATTCCAGCGATCTGATCTGACCCTTACAATGTTTTTGTCGTCTCAGACATATGCTACATATGTACTTATGATTATTATCAGAAATGCAGTTAAACCTTGAAGAACTTTTTCTAGAAACAAGGTTCTACGTAAATTGACTTGATGAATTAAGCAGGTAGGCGGTTTATTAGCGTTTTTTACACAACTAACAAAACAATAGGCGTGTACATCATTACGACGTTTGGGTACAAAACGTTGATGAGGTATTTTCGCTAGTTAATCACTTTTAAATCTGCTTTATACAGTCGGATTTCTCAAATCATTCTCGTTTCAAAGTAAAATAACGAATGATCTTCATTTTCAACCAAATCAACAAGGACAAGTGCGCAAATTATGGATTATTCACATACCAATACCGTAATATTACAGCGTATTTTACGATATTTTTCTACAGTAGATATATCCAAATTTTAGAATTTAGTCAATTTTTGATGAAATACGAACTGCTAACAGACAGAGGCATAGCGGAGGTTTGTAATACTTTTATAAGATATACCTAACTCTAAAAATGTGTAAACTATTTCGCTCACATAGGAACTGAAGAAATGAACTAGATAATTTACACAGCGAAGCGATAACGAAAGAGCGAAAGAAACGTAATTTATGGGAACATGAACAATATCCTAAACATTGTGTAGTTTTCGATTTTGTATCGCTTCGCTTTGTAATTTGTCTAAGGGTCCTGGTGTTTTTATGCCATAGTCATCGCAGGCCGGAAACAAAAAAAAATAGTAGAAAATAATCTTAAACCAAAAAGTAACTAAAAAAACTTGGTAAAGTAGTAAATCCCTTGTCAAGGCTAGATTGCAAAGCCTCGAGCATCGCCGCATAGTTGCTAGTCTTTCGGTCTTTTACCGGATACACTTCGGAGAGTGTGCGTTGGAATTACACAATCTTATTCCCCCATCCCCGTTCTTCAATCGGACAAGTAGAGGTACGGCTATGCGACACCGTTATATGGTGGAAATTCCACGGACACGCACAAAGTGCTTTGCTTTGACTTTCATTGTGCGAACTGCCAAATTGTGGAATTCGCTGCCGGCATCTATGTTTCCCGATAGCTATAATCTAGTGGTCTTCAAGTCAAAAGTGAATCGGTATTTACTGGGTAAGCGCGTTTCATCGTAGACTGCATCATTGCTTCACATCAGGCAAGTTGTGGTCAAGCGCAAGCCTATTTTAGATAAAAAAAAACTTGGCGATAGAGTGGTACGTACAGTCTGTTGAGTGTTGAATAACCTTAAAAAGTATAATAAGTAACCGTAGCAGTTCATCTGCTACGGTTACATACTATACTGCCACGGTTATATCAATTCATGATCTATCGATTATCATATCCAAGATAGTGAAGGTAGGTACTTACCTCCTGCCATCGCCAGCGAAATATTCTGGAATTAAACAAACTCTTTAGCTAAATCAGAATATAAACGAAAGTCATGTATGGGTATAGATTAATAGAAAAGCGGACGTTAAATAAATAAAGTAGTAAATAGACTTCGGCTGTGTTTAAGACGTAAAGCCGCACCACCAAGCGGCCTCCTCGCCGTGTTCAGATGCAATAACTGGTAACACTATTTAATAGGGTGGGTCAGAATTGTTGCTCCTTTATGGTTTTTAACCATATGGAGCCTCATTCCATTGTCACCATCTCACCGAAAATCATTGGGCAGACGCGTTCCCTCGTAGACTATATCATTGCTTAACATCAGGCAAGTTGTAGTCAAGCGCAAACTATTTCAAAATAACTTTATCTGTTAAAGTAAACGTAGAGAAATACTGCCACTGCAGTTGTTAAGTACACACACATAGCCTGACGCACTAACACACCTGCCTTTGTTTCGTCGCATTGTGGTCTGTTATCAATACATCGGTACAAATTAGAATCAAGTTCACTAATATCAATATGGATAGAGTTTTGCCAAAAAGAATAAGAGAACTATACATATAATTTTATACCTGTAACAAACCTTTTAGCGTCCCAAACCTGGGTTTCATAAAACTATAATAATATTAATATTTCGATGGCCAAGTGCGACTTCACAAGTTCTCGATTGATTAGCTGCTCATAGCGGCTTGTTTTAAGAAAGCAAGATAACATTGAGCAGCGGATCAAATCTATGACCAGTATTTTAAAACCAAAGTCGATACTGTATCGGCACTTTTTTTAAATAAGAGATGGTCTCTTATTTAAAAAAAGTTTTATTAAAAAATATCCTAAACTTTTAATTAGTAATTTTGTCTCTGGTCTTGTGCGTGGTCACACGTTAAAACAACTTCAGGTCAACTTCAACTTTATGACATGAACTCTTTATTTTTTCAGTCATCAATCTGATTGTTGGTAGGTGATGAACTTAGACCTTAAGATTAACAATATTAAAAGTGGTAACTGAATTAATGAAACACGATAGGCACAGAGTTGCAGACCGCGTGGTTTCCTGATTATAATTACAAACAATTTATTTTCATTAATATTAATAGGTGAATAAATAAGCTTAAGATTTAACGCAGCTTACAATCTATCGTGTTTGTAAGTAAACTTGTCTCTTGGTACCCAATTTTAACACGAATCATTCACTCACCTCTTGCATTCCACTGCTGGGCAAGGGTCTTCTCTCAACTTTCTTACGAGTTGAAAGAGTTTAGGCCTTAATCTCCACACGCTGGCCAAATTTTGATTCTTATCTTAGACATGTCAGTTTCCTCACTTCCTTTAGAGCAGCGGCGATGAAACAATTAACATAAAGAAGAGGGCACGACCGGGACTCGAACTCATAACCTTATATTTGACAGTCGAGGCCACTGCTCTTTAGTGTGATTTAGGAAGATTGAGTTTGGCACGGTAGACTTTGAGAAAAGTGTAATAACTTTTAGGTGAATTCCGTAAGATAGTTGAGAGTAGACCCGTTCCCAGCAATGGGACACGTGAAATGGTTGGAGTGAGTGATGATCAGTGATGTATCTTATTGTCAGAAGGTAATTTATGTACCTAAATTAAACATGTTTCAACTCCTGACTATATTTTATGCACTTTGTAAAGAATGATGTCTCATTGTTATATAACATTGCGAAAAATATTAATTCATATTTACACTTTGAGTATTTTCGTTGAGAAATCGGTTTGTTAAGGTATATACGTGTAATAAACCGAAACTACATTAACTAGGTAAATAATTTACCAACTAATAATGGAACTGTATAATTATATTTTTTTGGTAAATATAATCTAGATTGTAATTGTCGAACTATAAAAAAGTGTGTCAGAAAACAAATTATAATTTCAACCGTTGAAGGTTGGAATGGACTAAAACCATCTCATTGGTAAAGACTAAGTGTACTAACTAGTTTAAATTTAAAGATATATAAATTCTACTCCGCCAAATGGCAAGAAGACTTAATTTAGATTTTAAGTACGTATTTGATATATTTAAAGAACAATACTTATTATATTATTTTTTCCGGGTGGGAGCGGAGTCGTGTAAGTCGGAGTTTCTACCTTTAGGCCCAGCAAAAAGTACCTCCTATAGGGGTATCACCGAAAAGTTAAAATTTCTAACCAACGAATCGCTAAGAGATCACGGCAAGATGGCTGGTAAGAGCTGGAGGTGAGAAGCCGCGGATCGTATTCAGTGGCGTGCTTTGGGAGAAGCCTAAAGGACTAAAATGGGCTGATTATGATGATGAATCGCAATGAAAATATATCTGGCCTAAAGTGGCTACTCCTTCAGATTACAGGAGTTAGTTTTATAGGAGGTAAAGTAATTTCTTCTGCTATTTTCTAATTTTCAAATAGCAGTCTAATTTCTTAAAAAGTCAGTCCAGTCAACCCAATTCTTTAACAATAGATAAATCTTATTAAAAATCCTTTTTTTCCTGAACATACGGCAACGTTTGCAGTTCATTGTACCAACATTCAGTCAATGACACCAAGCGATATAATAAGCTCAAAGGAATTGAGAAAGTGGGTACTAGTCTTTCCCTTACGATAAATACTCTAATATTATTACACTATTAAAATGAAAAAGATACAGTTTGCAAAAAGGATAATAATCTTTATCCGTCGGGTAAAACTATTACTATAAACTATTACTTTGACCTAAAACTATTTTCAAATCAGATTTCAATTAGCGCGGGGTAAAGTAACCCTTAGTTTCCATTGGCGAAATATTCTCAAGAAAACATGTTGCATGCACTATCTATCTCTATCGTTTAGAGATGAGTAAAAAGAGATAAGACTATGCTTGTATCATGTTTTGTTGTGCAGTGCTAACTCCCAGTAACATAAACAGAATTACAACCGCATTCATGTTATTTGTATGTATTAAATAATGCGCTATGCTTTCTAATTAATTCACATTACCTTCAGAGCCCATTGAATTTTGCCACTGAGTACAGATATATCTAAACGTAGACCATAACATTCATTACCTATACAACAGACTTTGTTTAAAGTCACGTGTGACTATATACAAAGTCTGTTGTATATGTAAATGCTCAATAAATAAAGCAATGCTCATCAAAACCATCACTTGTAGGAAATAAAGAACAGGAAATAAAGTAATAACTAATACACAAAACAGTAAAGCCTGAATATGTCCTATTCATACGTAAATAGCTAAACAGTAACTTTTGGTGTTGAACATATTATTGTTGTCAATGTAATTATGATGGCTGTTTTGTTTTCATATGTCCGATATATTTACAAACATATTTCGGGTTTAATTTTTGTTGTAAATTTTTGTAAACTACCGGCAATAATTATTCTAATAAGGAAATTTATGTATATAGTCCCATTTCAGTTCAAAATAGTCCCATTTAAATTTGAAAGTCTTGATATAATTTTCTTATAAGCTTACCTAAGTCATAATATTATTATAATATGTGGCCGTTTACGAAATTAATTGATATGGGTTTAGTACGTACTAGTATAGTAGGTATCTTGGGTAGGTATAGTTAATATATGTGGTAGACTTTATTAACTGTAAAGTTTTTAAGGTTAGTTTGGGATTAAATGACTACGTGGGACTAATATCTCAGAATATTATTTTTTATCAATTACACTAAGCTTATTTATAGCTTATTTGTGTTGCATGACTGAGTACATTATATAGACCTATAATCCAATCGAGATTTTCAACGTGTGGTAGGGATAAAATAGGTACTTACTACTTATTAGAAATAACCTTAAATCTAAATATATAAAAGAAGAAACTGACTGACTAACATATCAACGCAGAGCCCAAACCGCAGGGTCTGGAGACTCCAAATTTGGCACATAGGTTCCTTATGGGATCTAGGGGTGCACTAAGAAAGGATTTTTCAAAACTCATCCTTACAGGGGGTGAAACGGGGTTCCAAAGTTTGTATGGAGAAACAAGATTAGTGAGATCAATTTCGCGGGCGAAGCCGCGGGCGGAAGCTAGTTTGACATGAAACTGGTATTGCGCGTGTTTCCCTCTGCTGAGGTACATGAACAGTTTGTATGCATAAACTGTATGTTTAGTGTTTGTGTTTATTTAAGTGTGCATTTATAAAGACGCTTTACCTTTTACATGTGTGCTGTACGTGGTTACTTCGCCTCTCCCAAAAACTGGCAGTAACAATTTAGTCCTACAAGTTGCCAGCTCCCGTATTAAATTCTCTAAGGAAATTACTCATACCTACCATAACTATTTATTGTTGTCCTGTTCAATGTCTGGAGACAACGATTCAAAGTAGTCCGTCTACATCAAAAAGCCTTGCACCAAGGTTGTTTCGGCACGAAGCCGCGTGTTTGGAATCTGTAATAGCCTTGCAGAATACAGTCTATCTGCTTCTCTGTCACTTTTAAAGGACCACGTGAGATAGAAATAAGTTTTCTAAACTTATGTAAAACTGTTCAAGCTTGAGGAAGACGTTCTTACTGGAATTTCCCAGTATTTTTAACAGGTTATTTTTGATTCAACGCTTGCAACTTATTTGCTAAAAACTATGACCGTAAGATTTTCCATTGATTTAAAAAATAACATAGTGGCCGTTCAAAAATTAGTAGATTTATTATTATTATTTTATAATTCTAGAAATATGAAAATAAGCTTAGAAAGATGTCCTTAACGCATATAATATTCCCTCGATTTCGTCATTGAAAACATCCTAAAAGACCATAACCGAAATTAAAATCTACATAATATATTTTTTCTGAAAGGGTAAGAAATGTCCATCCATCTATAAGTCCTCTCAATTTTATGCATTCATGATAGTACTACGAGTAGGAAGGATGATGGTCCATAATAATTTCTCGCACGCTGTTAAAGCATGAACACAGTAATAACAGGCTTTCCTAAATTGCACTTCAAGTGGTTACGTTCCCCATAATTTCCCACAGACGTCCTCCGGCGATGCTAAAAATAGCCTGACTGTTAATTCGCGGCGCTTCCAAGAAATGTTCCTTGCTAAGCGTTTAAGTGAGAGCGGCTGAAAAATGTACTTCATTCTTTATATTAATTGTTATTGATGCCAACGGGGAACATCTTATGTACTCGTGTTATTTTGCTTTTTTGGCCTTGTATGTAAAGGATCCATTTTAAGTTATGTAGAACCTAAGCGACTAAACGTTTGTTACGGGGAAAACGAGGTTCATTATAATAACATTGCTGTTCATATTACAAAATTCTCAACTGCTTCTTAATTTTTAAAGTCCTACCTATAGACAGGAAGTTACTTAGTAATATGACTTTTTTTAGATTAGGAAATAGAACTGGGTATAAACGTACATAAGAGGCGGTTTAAAATGATAATGATAACGATTTGTCTAACCGACTCGCAGACATATTAGCACTATATTTATGCTATGCGTGTACGTGTAAGTACCTAACCAAGAACTGATAAGGTGTACATAATTAGGCTTGAAATCGTTGGATTGTTCAATAAATGACTCACATTTTCAGTCAACCCGGTGATCGAATGCTTTGTGTGTACAATTGTAATATTTATTAAAGGTATTTATAAAACCATCATCTTACATCTGGTGATATTAAGGTTACAAATGCCATTTTGTTATACATGTAACAAAATGGCGATCTCCAATATATTGTACTAAGGTAATTGTTCTAACCCATTATTTAGTTGGCGATTTTTTAAATGCTTACAATAGTTACGTAGAATTAGTGAAATTTTACTACAGTTCAGTATAATTCGAAGTGCAGGAACGAGGCCAGAGGCACAAATAAGTCTGTTTATGTAACCAATAGGCAGACTAAATGGAGGTTATATGCATGAACTAAACGAAGTACAATTCAAGCAATATTGTAGTATTTAATTTAACTGTAAGCTGAACTTGAAGAATATTTCCTTACCGGTTTGCTAAGGAACTAGAATTCAGCGTTTCTCAATTGGTAGGTGGGGAGTCGTGACCCGGTATCGAATCGTCGAAATAAAATACTGGGTCTTTAAATAACAATAAAGGTACATTTAATAGATAACAATAAATATTTTTTTTTATTTCATTAAGTTTAATAGGTGGGAGACGGTATCTATTAAAGAGGTCACAAAAGTGCAGAAAAATACCTATCTGGTATGGTATTTTTAAAGAAGCATTGAACTAGATGAAGAACATGATTAATGTATTTTAGACGGTAAATACATATTAGCCGTATATAATATATCGTCACGCCTGTTTTACTCAAAGGTGTAGGCAGAGGTGAATATCATCCACTTTTCGCCGGCTATGTTTGTGTTCCATACGTAATAGCGACTGAGCCTCCAAGTATATTAGAAAAGTCTTTTGCTCGACCCTGAAATCAAACCCAGGACCTGGCCGTAACTAAGCTAACAAGCTTACCACTAAAACTCCGAGGTAGTTTTAGCCGTTTAAGTGTAATTTATTTATATTTAGCGGATAACTTAAACTCCTAAAACAGTTTAGGTTAAATTTTAAAAAAGCCTTTGCACTAGTTCTGCAAGAGGCGGTAAAAGTTAAAATAAATAAGTAAAGCGAGTAATTTTTTTACATTAGTCGTAGATACACCCATTAAAACTCCGTAAAACTGATAATACAATTGACAAGAAAATTTACCTAACTGAATATAGCTCAATATTAACCTAAATAAAGAACTAAACTAAATAATACCTTACCTAAATCGATGCGTCAAAAATTTTTCCACATCATTATCTTCCAGAAATGTTCCCAAAACGCTAACAGCATTGTCGGGAATGTCAATGCCGATCCTTGTCCCGTGATACAAATCAACCTTCTGATCACGTGTAGTACTAGTAAATTAGATAAATCACTAGTTTTCCATAGTTCTCTAGAAGGAAACAAAAATTCTATCAATAAATCAATATTATATATTTTTGAAAATTATTTTCAAAAATAAAACAAAATACTATAATCTTATTCACGATATTTTTATGTAAATCTGTAATTAAAATGAACTAAGCTCGATCATAGATTTGATTCAGATAATCTTTGATCTATAAAAACAACTAGAGAACTCAAACCAATGGCTAGTTAATTATGGTTTGTTAAAAACATCATAAAACGATTTGGAATCCGCTAAATTGTATGGATTGCTAAATTTGCAATAAACACGAATAATTGAATAACTGATAAATTGAATTGACTTTCAAGAGGCATGAAATTAACACAAATGTGTCTTTGAAGATCAACGGAGGTTCGATCCTGATAGTAAAAGAGACCATCTAAAGCCTAAACCGCTATCTAACATAATATATAATTGCATATAATATGGTGTCCTCACAAGTAGGATTTGTCAAAAGAATTTTACGGGTACAATTAGGTCTATCAGCAATTTGAGGACACACCTGTAACCAAACAGAACTAGGCTGTTTCGATGTTGCCATAATCAGCATCTAAAGATTTATTTATTCATTTCATTATTTAAGCACTTGTTACAGTAAATAAAAACGAATTAGTTGTTTTAGGGCACTCGATAGGAACGTAGATATGAGAATAACCTTTGGAAGAAATGTTTAGCTGAAATAGTATCTGCTATCGTCTATACAATATTGTAGGTACTACGTACACTGTACAAGTAAACGTATTATGACTAGACCTACCAAATGGAATTCTATAGGTAGTATATTGACAGAGGGCGCGGTTCGAAAAAAACTTTTCTCTGCAAAGACAAAAAATATGTCTACCATCATTAAAGTTCACATTAAGGCAATTCCGTGAGTATTATTATTATTATTAACATTCGTGTTTAAAATCAACAATTATACGGCGTAAACACTAATTTTAAAACTTCATTTAAAATTTATTTTTAAATGCAATTGCTTGTTCTAGTGGTCTTAGTTCCCATGCTATACCTTGGACAATTAATACAAAGTTTTAAGCGGTTCATCTATTTTTATTACGTTTTTAAAACTCTAAAATCTAGTTGGATTAAATAAAGTAAATACTTATTTTGTTAGTTGAAGTATTTAAATTAGAGTTAATAATAACGCTGCATAATTATGTAAGTGTTGATGTGTACTACTTTTTAACTGCGTTCGTATATTAATGATTGCAAGGTACACTAACCGTATGAATAAAATAAATAGGTAAGTATTATTATTTTGGTAAAATTATAGTTCGGACATAATACATGTGCTACTTGCAAAAAGTAACATTCTCGTGTTTTTTGTTCACATACTTAAACTGTCTCCTTGGTCCAGTGTTGAGCATGTTCGCTTTGTAACCGTGACGTCCCGGTTTCAAAATCCAAGTCGAGCAAAAAGACCAAGACTTCTTCTTTTAAGCCGTGCGGAATCCTGAAGGAATCCTTAAGGAAATATAAATCCTCTGCCTAATCCTTGAAATAATACAGGCCTAGCGCCTGTCGTGTTATTAACATGACAGCGATTCACTTTTATTCATAAAAAAAAATGAGTCAACACAATTAAAATATGAGCTATTAGCACAGAATAATAAATACATAGCCTATTAACTACAACCGCACTATAGTTGCTATGCAATTTAACTGTAAACATAATATCTGTATCAAATAAAGTAAATATAAAAGTGTGACAAACAGACCGGTTTTTGACCGCATTCATTGACAGCTATCTAACATAATTTATAATATGAGTACTTGAGGTCTCAATAAACAAACATCGAGTGCATGCCATCGACTTTTATTCATTTACACATAACTGATATTAATTTAGGACATACCTACATACGATACACTGTTATGGCAGTGTTTTTCGATCTGTAGGGTCAAACATTAGGGGCCGCCTCCACGAGTTTAAGAATCGCAGCAATAATATCGTCGCCCTATACATTTTTTGAATAGCATTTCTCTCGCTTGTGGATACAAAGATGGTCCTCGGCAAAACGTTGAACCAAAAGTTAGGCCTGCGCAATGTAACGTCCAATTCTCTCGTATTGACTACAAACGGTGACTTATTAGAGTGTAGAACTTAATAATGAATATAGGTATGTAGATACCAAAATAGAGAAAATCGTAAACATAAACTAAACTCTTAACTATATGCCTGTAATGGCCCAATGTTGTCTGAATTTTGAACGGGCTGTTTGGTGAATGCCACGTGTAAATCCCACAGCCCGGAAAAATGGGTGTCTGACCGAACACCATGGGGTTTTAGTAGGTAAATCGGGCTAGTCCATCAGAAACGGTAGTCCTACACAGGTACCGCTTGTGTGCATTTCCCCTAGATAAAAGGGGTCGCGTATTCACAAAGATTGAATAACGCTGGCTTACAGAATACGGTACTTGTAATTGCGGTACAGGTAAATATTTTGGTGGCACAAAGCCGTGTGTATAGATACATTGTACATAATTTATGTACCTACCTATGTTGTCAAAAGCCTCAAACAAGGTTATGAGTACGAAACAAGCAAATACTAATTGTTTCGCGTATGACTCTAATTAGTCTTAGATATCTCAGAACACAGATAAAGCATTTTACATTTAGCTTAATAGTTTCGCACGAAATACACATATTTTGTTTAATTATGATTTAAAATAAATATATTGCTGTGAATGTAAATGTAAATGTGATTTAGTTAAAGTCAATTATGAAATTGAAACCTAGAACACAATGTACAGTCATTTCACGTTATCTTGAAATGATCTAAGACCTCATGAAATGTGATGTTTAGTTAGAATTAGTTAACCCCTGTGCACCCCTGTTTGAAAGTGTTATTTATATTACTAGTGGTTGTTTGGAGCTCGAAATAAGACCTTTTCTCAGTTAACAATAAACAAAAGAATATAAAAACACGTACCTACTAAGTATAGTGTGTGTCATCTTTATTATTGAACTTGCGGACCCCGCAGGCGTCGTCCTGCCCGGTAAAGCAGTGCCATCTACCGGGTCCAAAAACAGAATACGACCTATAAGATTTATAAAAATCGGTCAAGCTGTTTCGGAGGAGGTTTTTTAATTTTTCACTGCGTAAAAACCATCCTCGTACCTTAAGGAATAGTCTAAATAAAGAATTAGCGAAATCAGTTCAGCCGTTTCCGAGTTTTGCGCTTACGTATGTTAATTAAAGATTTATTATTACATACAATTACATGCTACTGCACTTCTTCTCCATATAAACTTCTAGTTTGCCAAGTTTTGTACTCCGACGTCAACGTTCCAGTTATTTTTGTAATAATTTTTATACTTAAAGAGATTTAGGTTAAATTCAGAAATAAAATCTGCTAACTGTAAATTGTAAAGCTTGAAATCGATCATAAATACTTTGTACATTCATGCTTTAAGTTATTCAAATCAAAGCTCAAAGCTTGCCTGCAAAGAATACTAAATCTTGTGCATGTCTCCTGGCTAACGGAATCATTTATCTCACAATCGCAAATCAAGAACAACTTTTATCCTTATTCGATCTACATATACATATGAGCCTCAATACGTCCTCAGTTGGATGACCCCGAATTAGGAAGATCGGTTTATGCCAAAATAATACATGTTATGCATAAAAATACTCAGTTCCGGTAAACAAACGATACGGAAATACGTGTGAACTACAAAATTAGCTAAAAGGCCAATGAAGGAATCATTAATTTTGCTGTTATCCGACGACGAAGGATTCAGATATAATTATATTTTGATGTAAATATGACTATTCGTCATTGGCATCTTCTGATAAATAAAGTTATGTCCATGCAAATTAATAACTCGTATTAAGGCCTAAACTCTCTCAACTCATAAGATAGCTGAGAGAAGACCCGTGCCCAACTGTAGGACACTATAAAGGGTTGAAGTGATTATGGGAATTGGAATTTCACACGAAGGGATCCGAATAACTTTACTATTGCTATAGCGGCAGCTGGAATATACATACCTACCGTTTTATAACTATATTCCTAGTGAGATAGTAATGAATCGCTTTCGTATAACTATGTTACGGTATATAACTATATCCCTAGGGATATAACTATATTACGGCTGGATCTATCTTACTGCGACACATGCATAACGTGAAAATTTCGACTCGATTACGAGACAGAAGGCCGGATGGACAGCGAAGGCAAAGAGTATATAATCGCTTACGCTGAAGCGAAGGCTTTGTTACACGGTCTCTTTGACACCCTTCGGGTACGGAACTCTATATTATACTAGTTAACCTACTACCCAGTTGATCTATTTTCTTTAATTTTTGACTATTTTAGTTTGGACCGTAACAATTGGTGACAATGCATAATTAGGATTATTTTAAAAATTATGGTCCTAATTAGTAAAACAATTAATTTGGCTTTGTAATCAGATAAACATTTGTCTGTACAAAGGTCGCAAGTAAATATTTTTTTAGCCTAAATAGATACATTGTTATAGGTAGGTACTACCCTTGAAGTAGGTACTTAATTTTTACTTCCCTCAATTCAAGAGGCAAGAACTAAAAAAATGCTATTTTGCCTTGAATTATATTATATAGAAAAATAACAATTACGTACTTACGACATTAAAAATATCGTAGGTAATGAAAATTATATAGTGAAGCATAAAAGTGAATCGTGAGTATTTTATTTTTACATTAATAACCTCATTAAAAGTTAAACAATAATACTCGTATATGTTATGTACGTACTTAGAATTGCTTTAAGTAACTTCTTAATAATATCTTATTAACTTGCGTTTGGTTTATTTGTGCGAACTGCCAAGTTGTGGAATTCGTTATCGTTATCTCTGTTTCCCGGTAGCTATAATCTGCTTGTCTTATGTCACGAGTGAATCGATATTTACTAGGAAAGCGCGTTTCATCGTAGACTGCATCATAGCTTAACAACAGGCAAGTTGTGGTCAAGCGCCAGCCAATTACTGAATAAAAAAAGGTAGTACACACGTACACACATTGCATAAGAATAGGTACTGACTTGTGAAAATACTCTTTCTAAATGATTTTTTATTATTTAAAAGGTTTATTAAAAAGAAAAGTAAAAGTTCTAAATAAAAATGAAATGAAGTTTTTTTATATCAACTCATTATGTTGACAAGTTAGTGATCACTTCACTTCAACCCTTTTTAGTGTCCCACTGCTGGGCAGAGGTCTTCTCTGAACTATCTTACTTACGAGTTGCGAGAGTTAGTGAACTATTTTCTTAAAGACGACTCGTACTGAGGGTAGGTACTCGTTCTATTAGTTGTTCAATTAAATAAGCACGCCATATATCGGTATAAAAGGTACAGTTTAGTAAAAGCGACGAAAATTAAGTCAATACTTAAAAAAAAAAATTTATATCTCAATTATAATAGCCATGATGTTGCGTCGCCGCCGCTTTCTGTCAGACGGCCAGCAAGTGCAACTGTAATTACTCAGAACGGTACTTTAATAAACTAAAGCTGGAAAACTTACGATATTATATAAATTGAATAACTTATAAAACGAGCGTATAATTAGAATATGCACCATATTCCTTATCTAATACCGTTAAACGAACAATTCTTGTAGGTATATAATGTACTAGCTTTCCGCCTCGGCTACGCGCGCGTGAACTACATATCATGCCCAGCAGCGGGATGAAAAGAAGCATATGGCCTTCCTCAATAAATAAGCTATCAAACAGTGCAATTTTTTTTCAAATCGAATTCTTAGATTAGCGCGTTCAAACAATCAAACTCTTCAGCTTTATAATATTAGTATAGATATACCTGTACAAATATATAATCTTACGGTCTTATTCATAAAAATCTTATAAGACTCCTTAGTCAAAATGGGCTTTGTCTCTTTCTTACTAGTATAAATGTCAAGATGACCGACAATAACAAACTAATTATAAACCTATTTTAGCTATAATAAACTTTTTTCTGTTTAACCTCTTCATGAAATACTTACCAATACCAGCGTAAGCGTTTATATGCTCTTTGACCAATACCTACCTACTTTATTGAGTCAGCGTTCGGCCCACACCGTACAATTTTTTTTATTGCACTGTCTCTTTCATCTTGACGTTGGCAGAATCACTGTCAAAGACGGTAGACGCCAAATATTTTTAAAAAGTGAAATGAAGACGTTTATGAGTACGGGGGTAAATCTCGGCCATGTCTCCAACGATTTTCATGAAATTCAGTATACAGGGGGTTTCGGGGACGATTAATCGATCTTTTTAATTTATAATTTCCAATAATAAAACGAGCAATACTCGGTCATCCGGGTACTATTGATTATTGACCTGAACTTCTTCCTCATAGTCGGTACTTCTTTAGCAATCTTCCTGGTTTAGTTTAATAATAAAGTTTATTTTCTCTCAAAGAAGGTACAATTTGGTAATATGACAAAGTTACAGGCAGATTCATGTACATACATATATCTACCTTTATTAGAGCTGGAATCTATACTGAACTGTTATGAATGTCAACCATCTAAAGAAGCTTTGATAAATACTCTCGTAAAATAATTACTGTGTAAGACTTACACTTTAAAATAAAAATAAAAAACAATTTTATTAAAACACTTAAATCTCAAATATTTACGGATCTTTAAATTATATCGACAAGACATGATTTTAAAATAAAATCTGCATTTAAAATCGATCTTATAATATTAATAAAACAATTCTGCGTACAATAACATCACGAGCCACCCATAGCTCTATAAACGATCTACGTTAGGAACAGTGATGGTCTTAAAACAATGGCCAATAGTTTTAATGGCTTGTATTCAAATAAGCGCTGGCTGTTCGTGGTAGGTTTTGATTGCCAAGTTTGTAAGCTGTAACAGTCATTATCGGAAGTAAGAACACTATACTTATGGCCGTATGTGCACAGCGCTATATGTATTTCTATAATTATTATCGTTCAAACAGCCACTGTCTTATTCTAAATCGAAGTAAGGTGAGTTTATTGCCTGTGCGCATGTAGTCACCTCATGTGTGCGGTAAGATGTAAGAGCATAGATTAGGTTCTCTACGTGGTGGGCGATAACACCCCTTTATGGGTTTTACAGGTTTTTAAATGGTGCGTTGGATGAATCAGAAAATATTAGGGCCGATTCGAGGGCTACAGAGAAGACAATTTTTCCCTTTGCTAAAAAGGAGAGGGGAGGGCCTATTAACAAAAATTTTTTTGAAGTGGTAATAAGGTTGAAAGGTAACAAGAAGTAAATGAGGGTCTTAGGTTTGAACACAGGCTATTTATGTAATCTCATCTATATATATATAAAAATAAATCCCTATTTCCTTTGGTCACGCCATCACGCGTGAACAGCTGGACGGATTTTGCTAATTCTTGATTTAGAGAGAAGACGCAGAGAAAAATTAAAAAAAATATCCTCCGAAACGGCTTGACCGATTTTTATGGAATCTAATATCTATATTTGATAGGTCTGAGAGTCGGTCGTAGTTTATTTTCGGACCCGGTAGGTGGTACTGTTTTACCGGACGACGTCTGCGGGTTCCGCTAGTATTAGATAAAGACGTACCTATTATGTATTTCTGTTCATCACATATTCAAGTAGGTACATAACACATATAGTCACTCCTTAAACGACTCAAGAGCCCCTTGTCAGACATGTTTCTTCCGTACAAACACTACATGAATATCCAATGCTCATCTCATATTTATGTTTAGTCGGTTTGTAAACAAAAAATAACAAGGTTTTAAACATACTTTACATATTTCTTTTAACTTGTACAGGTTTTTTGTTACACATTATCTTGTTATAGACATAAATAGAACCGCCCGAACACCTATTTGTGGTTCAAATATTAGATTTTTCTGAAAATCGATCCTAAGCCTACACTTACCTAGGTGAAAACTAGTGAGTACTATATAGAAAGGTATGAATCAATAGAGACTGGTACTTACCTGACTATGGCTTGACCTGATCGTTGATAATTTCATTTGTCATATACATAAATACAACATACATATTTAAGGTATATATGATAATAGATATAATATTATATTTTTTATCATATATACCTTTTATAATTTTTATATTGTAATTATTAATTATTATACCTTGAAATAAAATTTAGAAACAGAATGCATACCACGACCGATCTGTTAAAAAATACAGATAAAATAAAATGCGCATTTTAAGCAATTTTGATACCGTGCATTATCAATAACAATTTCCTACTAGCCGTATAATAATATCGCTACTTTGCGGTAGAAAGTATTTAAACGCCAATATACTTATTTTTTAGGACAGCAAACAGATCGATAGAGCTCGAAAAACTGAACAAGACTGCTCTAATTCATTTTGCCCCAAAGTGGAGTAAACGACCTTTCTTCCGCAAAGTACCGATAGCAAGATACGAGTAAGAGTTATTGCGAATATAGGTACAAATAGGGTATACAATAATAACAAAGTCTGTCCATATTCCACTCTCAGGCATGCGATTTATATACATCACATCAACAGGTATGAATCAATGAATTAATGATTTAAATATTCTACGAGTTTTCATGACATTATTATTCGATCTTCCGGACGAAAACGTCAATAATAAGAATAATAACAATAGATATTATACCTATATTTTAGCTTTATATTGTTTAACGATTTGTATCAAAAAATTACAGGCAAGTATCTTACTTACTACGCATGTTAAATTTTCTAAGAACTTACATTAATTGTTTTCTTCAGCTACTAAATACGGTTTACCGATATTTAACACTGCTTTACTAGTTATAAAAAATTACAATGCAATAAACGTCAACTTACTGTGAACTGCACACGAGCGTCGATAATAACATTCCGATAACAGGAAAATATGAGTTTACGAATAATGTAAAGTTTAATGACAAAACCGACGCATTATGAAAATTCAAAGCTACCTAAAAATAAGATAGTGTCATCTCATCTTAGTATCATCTTCAATAACCCCTGACACAGTTCGCTGTAATAAATACTTCACAAGCTTCACGATTGAATTAAGAACAACTCAACAACACTAACAACAATCGAACAACAGCTTTATTTAGATAGTGTAAGTATCAGTCAAACCCTTCCATCCTCTATCTATAAACGAGATGACGTTAATTGTCAATTAAAATTGGGTTGTTGGGTTACCTGTATTACCCAAAGTTGTAATTAGACGTGAATGTTACCCACTGACACAGACACACTCCTTTAGGCAGTACTAATTTCGAAAAATACCCTTTTATTAGAGGCGGAGCAAATTGGTTTTTCTGTGACTCTGCGGTAGGTAAATAGGTACCGTATTCGCACAGTCTCCATACATTATGATGACACAAATATTTCAGCATCCAAAATTTTCTGTTTGCTGAGCACGTAATTCAATAACAAGGAGGTCCTTTAGCGTAAGAGCAAATATATTTATGCATAAAAGTAGGTACAAACGTGATTTCACATTTAACTTTCACCACAGCTGTTATTGGAAGATTCGCGGAAGCCACATCCTAATGTCATAGTTGAGAGGTCGACGATAAATACTAATGTAGAAAAACCGACGAAGGTCGATGATACGAGTCGACCTTGCGGCGGATTTAGTAATAAAACAATATTAACTATTGCTACGGTCAATAAATATACTCATCAGTATTCAGTATATACATTATGATTGGTTTTAACATTGACCCTATAGCCTCGTGTATTACGTGCTAATCTTTAGTTCAGAGACAATACAAGCTCACTAGACTCTACAGCTCTCTCTTTAATTGTGAAATCAAGTAACCACGTGAAGTTAATAAGCTAGGACATGGCGCCAATGAACTGGAAATTGGATTGCAGTTTGGCTCTTGCGGTCAGCTTGACTGTGGCGGTGACAAGAATTTGTAACCATAGACACGCAGCTTTTCCTCTTTAAAAGACTAAAATGTTTTGTTTTTAATGTTTGGCCAGGCGTAACTACGTCATTTAAAGACGGTTTGCTAAATTATTTTTTGTTTGAAAGAAATTTGTTACAATATGAAATATGAAGTCAGCTTTTTTGTCAAAATGTTTCTTTCCATAGTAATTCGATGTAAGCCGCCCTTTATATAATTAATTCTTAATAGATGTTTTTTCCAAAATAGTAATAATTTTTAAATCACGTACGTATATCATTTTCCACCTAAGCTATTGTTTGTTATTATCTTTACTTAGGCAAAAACTTAATAATGCATTAACAACTTAAAATAGTCGGTTGATGTTCAAAGATAATTAAGTTTATTTTTTCATTAATTATAGTTTTTATCCAACTGCCTAAAGCGAAAAAGAGTAGGTATCTGCAAATAAAAAGCAAGTTATCATATCACGTCACTACAATCTCCTGTCTGCCTTTTATATTCGCGGTAATCTTAAAAACCATTAAACAGAGTTCCATGTATTTTCATTTTTAAAGGTTTTGAAGAGTGTAAGGACAGCCCATTCGCTAGTAGAAAAACATTCATTTGACAATAAAATAAATGTTGATAAAGAAATAACAAAAGACTGCTAATAATAAAAATCATGTGAATTTATCTTACTCAAACCTAGTGGAAGTATTCATTACACATGTATAATTAATTAAGACACTAAACAATTAGTAGGTATTAAAATTAAAATATTTTGACGTTTATTTATTCTGTTTATTTAGTAATTGTTAAAAGTCTGCTAAAAATTGTCACATTCAATTACACGAATTCCGACGGAGCTAAAATTTGGTAGGGGACACTAGTACAAATTAAGTCCATAAATTCCCCATTGAACCTATGGCTGCTAAAAAATTATTCAAGGTCAAAAACAAATTGTTTTTCAGTTTTTCTCGAAAACGATGAGTTTTATCAAAATTATAGACCAGAGATTGTAGATCATAAAATAATCAACAATGATGTGGCTATACCTTTTTTTACGAATCACCATTCCTAAGATATCGCCACTATAAACGATGAGGGAGTTGTAACTAAGTATAAAAGGTAATTCTTCATGATACGCACCCATTTCCACACCACCTTTATGGTTCTTAACGGTTTTTTTTTCGATGTCACGATCATTATGGGAAAGAACTGTTTATACTGCATGATATTAGTGATATTTATACAGGTTGAACTCAAGCATTCGCAAAAAGTTGAGTTTGGTGTTTTGTGTATTTTTCTACGTGTGCTCTTACCAAGGGGCAAGCCGAGTGCAACCGTAAAAATAGTCCCTTTATACCATTTGATTTCGGCTAATAATACCTGCTACAAACAATTTTTTATGGCGACACAGAGTAATGTCACTATTATATTTTGACTTATATAAGTAGACCAGGTACAGTTTTGACATTGTAGATTCATATCTGCAAAAATCAATCTCTTGTTGCTATTTTGCTAGACGACAAGGAATTTACCGTTATTTGAATTCCGCCTGTCATCACATTGAATAGAATTCAATTTGAGTCTATATCACTTTTTCTATTGTCCATGTAGGTCAGTGACTCGTCTTCGAAACTCTTAACTAATATCTTTGCAAATTTTGGCTGACTAAATAAGTAAAATGAAATGTAACTACCTAAGTACTTTGGCTTTGTCCTCAAAAATTTTAATGCAGTACCTAATGCAGTAATTTGTAATCGTCAAATGCTGGCAGGATTGGTTCGTTCAAGTTCTGATTCTTGAACGAACCCATCAATATTAGCTTGTGGTCAGGCTATATTTAGTGGACATAAGTTAGCCGAGCGCGATTGCCCGGCTATGTGGTGTCTATAACCTAGTTGGAGGATTTATCAGAATTTTTATTCATTGTGGTAGTGCAGCCAGCCTTGGCCTTGTTCCTGGCTGGCGAATGATTCTAAAAAAATTATTCCAAGATTTAACGCATTGTATCTAAGTATGTAACAAAAGTATGTTGTATATTCAACCATCACGAATTAATTGTTTTCCTGGCGTTGCGTTGCATAAAGATGAACACTTTTATGCAATTACACTTAATACACTTAATAATAATAACAACTAATAATAACCACACAACAATTTCAATGTTACGTTGATGTACAACGTGCAAATTATAGTGTTCTTTTAATAATATAATTAACTCTAAAATTACGCTGAAGTCTGATTTTTACCAGCACACATTTTTAGCCAGACATTTTAAATGCCTACGTAAACCATTATAATATAACCATTTATGTTATTTTTATTATTTACCTACTTTTTATAGATACAAGAATACATCTTCAAAGTTAAATGTCTTATTAAATTTTAGAGACTTTTTTTGACATGATTTATTTGTATATAACGGTACGAATGGAATCACTTTCAAACAAAAAGTTATAATGTTTGCAAAAAATATAAACATTTGGATAGGGTACCCCCTTCTTTTCGAGTTGTTTAATAAGCAAGCTCTGCTTAATTGTCCTACAATTATGAAATTTAAAATTCATTTAAAATAAAATATAATTGATTAATAACTTGATAATTTAATGAATTAGCATCTTTAGAATTGAGCTAGTTCTGCAACTCAATGATACTTAATTAAAAATAATACTCATAAAATTATACTTGCAAAATATCTGAAAAAAATGAAATGAAATGAATGAAAATGAAATGAATTGTTCCTGGATGTGCTCGTCGACATCTAAAGGGCCGGTAACACGCGACGTGCCTTTCGTGTTGCTGGTATCCATAGGCCCTATTATTCTTTCTTATTACCTTACGAAATCAATAAATCTGAAGAATTACCATTGTTTAGAATCACGAATGTTGAAAAGTGCAGCTTAGTGGAACCTGTATGTCATGGGAATTGCGAATAGGTAGAATTGCGTGTGTGTATCCTTTGTAGTTAGCTCTGTAAATTTAGGGTGACGTACATTTTTACCCCCTACAAAGGGATTATAAAGTCGTGTATATCTTTATAACTGTGTAGAATGTAGGCACATGATTGCTGGCTCGTAGCGCTTAAACGAATGAACATATTTTAATGCGGTTTTCTATTGAAAGCTGGAGTGATGGTGAAGGTGTTGTTGTTGTTTTTTTTTGTGAACACTGTCAACCATGATTATTCAAAACAAAACAAACAAAATTACAATTCAAATGCTTGTTTCTATCTTTTCAGTTTTTTGACGAATTTAGTAAAGATTTTTTTTATATAATGTCAGCGGTTTTCCAGCTGACAGGAGTGGACACGACCAATATTTCTTTGACTTTAGAGAGGTGGTTACTTGTATGTAGCTTAGTTACTAGAACACACGTATTGTGGCATCCACAAACTATCTCTTTGGTCGTAGTCGTGCGAGTGCACTCGGAGCTAAATTATGAGTATTCACGTTCGACCTGAAAACGACATAGCCTAACGCTGATAATACAATACAACAGTTAATGCTTTTATTACAAAATCATAAGTTTTCATGTTAAGTACGTATATTTACTGGTAGAGTCATTAAATTTGTAGGTAGTGGTATATTTATCACTCAAGCAACGCATCAATATGCAAGATCAATGTCTACTGAATGGATTTTTCCTATAGAAACTAGTGTACCTACACACTCCTCTATTACATCGGGGGTTATCAAGTAACTAGAAATCGTTACCTAACATTATTAGTATGAGTTGTAAATATAATAAAATTTACGAATACCCTCATTAACCTGTCAGGATAATATGTTATAATAAAAAACAATCTACAACTGTTGTTCCTACTCTATTTCTAATTTATTTTATTTTATTTTTAGCATTTTCTTTTCCTTTTTATCGAACGTTCAAATGAAGAAAAAAATCTGAAAATGCATTTTAACAAGTTTATGATAGTATTCGAAAACTTTTTTCGTATTCGAAAAAAGTTCGCAAAGGTAGGTAGTAGGTACTTCATTAGTTGATGTTACAGCAAAATTATATTTGTAACTTCATCGCGTTAGCCAATTATAGTTATTAAGTATAATTTGGTTTGAGTGTTTGTAATTCAATGTCGACATTACCAATTACTGCGGTATGGAGTTACCACGATGATTCTCTAGGTCTTTAAGATCAGAATGATAAGATAGAAAATGGTCTTTAAGCCCTGGATCTGTATAATACAGTAACTACCATCAAGTTTCAGAGCGATCGTTACCACTGTGGTAGAATGAGCATAAATTTATTGTATAACCCTTTCTTTAGACGGATTCACGATTATTTTAAACACTTACAACCTTATCTATAAATGTCATAACAAATCTAAAGGTTATTCCTTATTCATAAAATCACAATAGCTAAAATAAGTTTTATATTTGTTTGTCTTTGTTTTTCATCTTTACATTTATACAAGTAAGAATGAGACAAAATCGATTTTTACTACAGATGCGAATAAAACCGTGAAAGTATGCTGTATCTATAGACTATCCAGGTTTTCTTAGTAGTCTGTGAGACGAAGCCTTAAGATGTATTAAGTATAAGTTTTTATAAAAAAAGGGGGGCTATAATAGCAAACAAGACAGCATTGTTTTGGTTTACAAAACAAACTGTTTTATCTACATTTACTATTTATTAGTCAGAGCTCCTACTATGTTAAGGTAATCGATTTTTAACTGACTTTTGTTTGTGGAGGTGGGTAGTCCCAAAAAAGCGCTATTTTGTAAAAGACACAATAAACGTAAATATATGTGTTTAGCGCAGCTTGAAATTAATATCGACCTGAATCACTTTCTGGGTACTGCAAAAAGGCACGGGAGACAAAGTTTCCATGTCGAACCGAATGTGTTGAAACAGATTTATCTAAAAATCGCGAACTACAAGGGTAGATAGGTCAAGATATTCTGATGAACCAATAAATGCCCCTGCCTGGAAATCCTGAACGCATTATCGATTGACCAGTGTGCGGTGTAGTTACCGCACTAAGGCTAGCCGCACTTAGATTTTTATATGAAACCGCATGATCTCAACATAAAAAACCTAGTTGAACGATTTGGCTGGCCGCTGCGAGTCAATCGCTTGCGCTGGTGCTTTCAGGCTCTAAGTCATAATAAATCATACTACGGCATTATCTCAATGAACTCAGCAATTTTGATGTATGTAATTTTAGGTACTTTTAAAACGGATATAAACCGAATAACTATTTTAGACGTATTCTATGACGGCATTTTACGCTAAAGATCAACAAGATACAAAAATAGTTTATTACAAATATACAGCTACAATGTGTAGGTAATATCTAACCTATGTCATTATGTGAGAACTGTCTTATACATTTATTAGAGACTACACAATAGAATATTTCCAATGTAAATTGAGAATATAAAAAAAAATAAAAGGCTGAATCATAATTATTTACCTTTATCAGTCATTCGATATACACAATAGGCACGATAACCGCTACATTTAATTAAAAAAGGTTTTCCTTCAAGAAGGATATTAGGTGCCTACTACCAGAAATCTTACAGAAATATCTAACTCCTAACATTTTATACACTAAATGCATTAAAAGCATTATAGTAATGTATGTGTTTTGCATTGCATTGTAGTGATTGTGTCCATATTATGTAATTTTTAATATTGTAAAATTGTGTTATTTTGAACGGTGAAAGAGTAAAGGTGACCACGAAGTATTTAAGCATTCAGTTCGGGTAAGGAATAATGATTCTAGTGACCAGTCGATTAATTAGCCTCTTTGATAAAGATATAATTCTCGCCCTTACGCAACTCAACCCTTTTTGGTGTCACACTGCTCGGTACGGGTCTTCTCTTATCAATCTTACTAGTTTAGAGAGTTTAAGCCATAATCCACACACCCAGCCCAACGGCGGGTTGGTGGGCGGGTTGGTGGATGTCAAATGTCCTCGAATAATTCTTAGACATGCCAGTTTGCTCACGATGTATTGCTTTACCGATATTAAGCAGCGGCGATAAACAAATCATACAAAGATGTCTGGCCACGACCGGGGATCGAAACCGTGACCTTATATTTCAAAGGATAAGCCAATACAGCTGCGCCACCGCTGCTCTGCACGAAAGACAAGCCGAATTTTTTTGTAACCATAGCTTCTTTGTTACCTGATTACTTACACCCGTATTCATAAACGTATTTTAAGCTCATTATAGCTAAAATAGGTTTATAATTTGTTTGTTTGTATCTCTCATCTTGACATTTATACTAGTAAGAAAGAGACAAAGTCCATTTTAACTAAAGACATAACTTTTTTATGATTATGGCCGTTATTCTACAAGATCCTACATACTTACAAATGTGTAAGATAACAAGATTGTTTTGTTTTGTCTCACAAAAACCTCAAAACAAAGATACACCTTTGACCTTAATTACGAGTGTACTAGTATGGTGTCGGTCGTGAGAAATATCTTAGATTTATTTACTATTTATCAACCGGTCTTAAGCAAATGCTGTCCAACTTCATTACGGGACAGCTATTTGTAGCCCATTAGTTAGTTCTGCCTAACTTTTACTAACTTTCGCAACGCAGAGTAAATTTAAAGATATTTAAATGATCTTTTTTCAAACAAATAAAAAAATGAACTAGATACGTCTCGTTCCTTCGTTTAGTTCGATTATAGCTGATAAAGAAAAGACTTTTAAAATTCATGCAACAGGTCATGGAATCGATTCCCATCGTGTATGAAAAGATTTGTTTGTCGTGAGTCTTGGTGTAATATGTATAAAAATATATACGTGTAAATAAAAATTAATCCCTATTTCTCTTTGTCAAGGCATCACGGGTGAACGGCTGGACCGATTGTGCTATTTATTTTTATGATGAGTAATGAATGAAAAAATGTATTTTCTTTTTATTGCGTGGCTACATAAAAAGAGTCCATATTTTTTCTACCGTACAGTAAATGACTGGCAACTACTGATAAAGGTATTTCAGAGCAACGTTCTTGTAAAGGAAAAAGAAAATCACGGCGGATAATAAAAAAAACTTAATAACTATAACTAATTTTTAATGTAACCTTAACGATTTTGACAATAGTATAAACTTTTTTAAAGTGACCTAATAGCGATAGAGGCTAAGGCAAGACGTCTGAGATCACCATAGTTTGAGATTAAAAAACCGGCAGTGAATATTGTCCCCGGATTTCTATAGTCTATAGTTTGTCAACTATTTTGTGACTCGCGTCACGAAATGCATTGCAAGTCACTCTAGTACTTAAAGGAATACTAAGGCCTTAGTAATCATAAACTTTCCTTGTGAGTTATTAATATGGATTAATGTATCTAACCTCGTTCTCTATTTACCTCTGCAAGCAATATATGGAACCTCCACGTCAATTAACTGACCAGGAAAAATATCATTTGTGATAACATCCACTTGTTTACATACATTGACGATCTACAGAAGAAGGTACCATCTTGTAAGCTCTGCGAATTGTTTAAAATCGGTTTAATTCCTAAAGCATTTAAATTCATGATACCGTGTGGTCTTACGTCATATACCTACTGATCTGCAAATCACCGACCGTAAAAACCCCCTATATTTGGGAACAATCGCTTTCTGTTGGTCAATTGAATTGTTTTTCAGATACATCGGTATAAAACATTAACATTGTCAGCGTTTTTTGCTAACGTACAATTAACATTACATGTCAGAAATGCCAGTAACTTTAAAAAAATTAGTACCTTCCGGCGCCCGTGAAGTGTATCGGGAAACCCCGTACCTATATTGTTTTAACCGTCGTAAACTTCGAATAGTTGCTAAATGCTAAAAGTCAGGTACTTGGTACATAAACATCAGAAATAAAAAATAAAAAATATTTTACGTAAGTAGATTGAATTTTATAACTTAAACAAATAATGTAAAATTCAATCTACTTACTTAAAAGTTATGTCAGAGTAAAAGAAAACAGTCACATTCAAATTTAGTTAAGTTACATTCAAATCTATCTTAATGCATAAAAATGAATTGCCGAAATATATGCGCTCATGTCTTCCAAACTGCACCTAAATGGATAATTCTTTTTTTGTTTATTACGATCAGTGTAGTGAAAAGAAAATAAATTTACGGAAAAGTATTTTAAATCGCGTAATAGCTGACTAAACTAAACTGAGATAGCTGGGACGGACAACTAGTTACAAAAAAAAATAGTTAATTTGGTACCTACCTAAGCGCAGCTACTACATGGTACCAATCTTAAACAAGAACAGTAAAAGCAAACTAAGAACACTTAAAAGCAATCTTTTATATTGAGTCCTTTTTATTTGCTTGCGAATGTTGGCTTTTGCGAGTTAATAGCTGTGCGATCTTGTACAAAGCGGTTCTAAATAGTGTGGTCTGGTTGTAGCCGCCGAGGACTGGCCTGCCACTCGCCCGGACCCCGCCAGACTCGCGGGGACTCTGAAACACACGTAGCGAACAACAAACACGTAGTAAGTAGTACAGCTTACTGTATTTTGACTTTACTCACCGGCTCATTTTCTATTAAATAACATTAATAAAAGCAACATACGGGTTTTGAGATCTTTTGAGATTTCAATACTTTGTGTTGTCACATTATAATTATCTTGTAAATGGAAAGTGTGAACCCAGGTAGGCAAAGCAACCTTTTTTGTAGGTAAGCACCTAATTACGTTCCAATTTAATGAGATATTAAAATTATAATACTTATTAAAACTTAAAAATAATCTGGTATACCTGGTAATGAAACGTTTCCAATATAAAAACTCCTCAATTTACTCATAATATTGCTTCTACATTGAATTGTCCTCGTAGTGTCGAACCAAGTTCTTCAAAAGGCTTCATCGTGTATTTCATTTAGTTACTTGACTTTTAGCTGTGCTCATGCAGCAACATTATTTTATGTATTCGTCAAATAGCGAGGTTTACCTCATGTAGTGCTTATTGCTTTATGTTACGCAATTGTTTTATCTTATTATTTGTTCTTTTTGTATATAAGTGAACACTATCATTGAAAATAGTGTTTGTTCTAATCCACGTGCGTGCAGTTGTGTTGACCTGAACTTCAATCAATGTACATTTGACGAACCTTATCGTGCCGCTCCACTAACATAATTTTATAGTCGTAAAACGTTCGTTCGGGAAGTTTTTGACACGTGTCGAAAATTAACTTGTTAACAAAATTTAATACAGGCTGTGAACTATAGAAACATATTTTCTATTGTATGTTTTTACATAGACTAAAAATCTAATTCGGATATTGTTCATAACAATATAAACGTAGTAGAGTAGGGCCCCTGTTTGGAACGGTAACAGCGGCCTTGCTATTTTTCAGCTTCATGCTTCATTGAATTTGAAAACGTAGTGTCTTAACGACAAATTAAATCAACCAACGTGTTTCACTGTTGACAAAAATTCTTCATTCAAGACACAGTTGACATGCATTGCGTTTTCATTTAGTACTTTCAGTTGATGGCTTAATGTGTATTATGCAATGGATTGCATACGCGCCAAAATAACTGTAACGACTTGTAGTGGCTATTGCGTTATTTACTGTTAATGGTAAATTGAAATAATATTATGCAGATAGGTACATTCAGCTACACATCAGGCTATACATTTCCAGTATAAGCTAATCTCGCTTTCTTTCGAATTACTGTACAAAAAGAGGTCAGCTTATACTGGAAATGTATAGCTTGATGTGTAGCCTACACTAATCTAATATAAATTAAAAACAATATTAATTCTTTAACCAATTATTAAACGAACGTGCTTACCACCAGATCAGCGAGGCAGTTATAAATATAATAATTAGGGGTATCTTCATTCAGCGCCTTGAGAGCAAATTCCGTACGGGCAATAATAAGCTCGATGATCGTTTCAACCTTGTGTTAATCTAAATCAATCATACCTACATCAAGCTTAAACATATCAAAATCTATACACCTCTTTAGTAGGTATTTAGGTACTGATAAATATAAACGTTAATATTGTAAGATAACATCATGTTTACTTACACTTTTTTAATCTTTTTTGGATATAAGTAATGTAATTTTTGGATGTATTGCTTATAATTTTTTACCGATTCTTATCAAGGAAGTTATTTTCTAGAAGCATAATATTAATTTGGTTAAGATTTCAGCTCTGTGTGTTGTTATATTATATATTAACAAAATAACCTACATACTAACTTAGTATTAACATAGAACTTAAATAAGATATCTAAAGCTGGCCGTCAAAATAATTCTTAAGTATGTATTTATACATTTTTTTAATTGTTATAAGACTGTTAAATTTGCTTCATTTTATCTGTTTGCATCTTTGTTTCTTTCCACAATTCACTATTTTTTCTTATTAGTATCAACATTAAGAAAATTCACATTCGCATTTAATAAACAATTTCTATGATTTTGTGAAAATATATGTGGAAAATATTTTTGTAATTTAACTTATATTACCTTATCATTTTACCAAACCAATAATTTAATTATTGGAAATTTTGTTTCTAAATTAAATATATTTTACCTTGCAATTATATGAAATAAATAGAATATCTAAATATGTAGTTGATTCTTCGACAGAAATGTTGAAAAAATAATAAGCACAGATTTTAAGTAAGAGACTATTTTTAAATATGATCGTGTTATTATGTCAATCTACATATATCCTATAGAATTGTATTAGATTTACGCGAATATCACACACTGAACTAAAACTACTTTAAAACGGATTTTATAGCGGTTTATTCATATACTTCATGTTCATGAGTGGACCACACGTGAACATGAAGTCTGAAAAGATTTTGAAACATCGGGATCTAAAATCTAAAATAAACTGCCATAATATCCATATTAAAGTAGTTTTATTTCAATCTATATCCTATTTAATGAAGGCGGAAGACGTTTATAAAATGATTTCTCTAAATTACGTAGTTTGCGTGCCGAGCGCTCATAGTGTCCGAGCTTGTCAGATTAATACCGAATTTTCTTTAAACGCAAAGCGAGCATTAACAAGAATTATATCATAGCGTGTATCAGTACATTGTGATGACTTTGGCAAAGACCTCTTGGCGACAATTGGCGTGATTAAAGAAAAAAATAAAAACAGTTACGTAACTAAAGTTACATGGGTTGTCACTAGTTTTGTTGGTTCAAAAACAATTTGAAGTTAAATAATAACTTGAAAGAAATTTCTTTTGTTTTCTAAGAATAAGAAATGATCACATCAAAGTTTCAGGGCCGTCCAAATATATTATGCGTCGTAAGACCACTGAGTCGGAGTGGCCCTGGTTCAATATGTAAATAAAAGTGATTGTTTGGAGTCCTGCCTCAGAAACAACTTCGTTGGTCCAGTAGGTTCGATTCTCGGGTCGAGCAAAAAGCTTTTCTAATATAATTGTGCCCTTCGGGACAAAGGCTCGCCTCTTATTACGTATGGGACCTAAATATAGCCGGCAAAAAGTACCTAATATTTACTTCTGTCTACACCTTTGGACAATGCAGACGTGCTGTTTGTTTGAAGTCCTTGATTATGACCCATGCCACCGTACCCTTTGGTAAAAATAATATTATGTTCAATATTGTAAGCCTAAAATGACCTTATGAAAAACATTTTCATTGTACCATATTTAATAAAATATGTATATATTTTGTATGTGCTTGTTATAAATTAGCATATCTCTGCATTATAGATACAGAAAAAAAAGGAAGTATTAAACAATTAGCGATACACTTTAATGAAGCATTAAAGAAAATTCTTCTATTCCTGTTTACTTACTTTGTAATTGTATGGAACAATCAAATCAATGTGAAGTAAAATAAAAATTATTGAATATTATTATATTCGCGATCTTATCATTATGCTCATCTTCGTACGGAAACACGTTTAATGCCAAACGAGGAAATCTATTTAAATTGCAAATCAAGAGTCAGTTATGTATTTACATAGTAAGATAGAAGATTTATTGCATAGATATAATGGATTGCTAATGGATTGAGATAGGTTAACAAACTTAGATAGGTAGGTACATGCCTAATGACACAAAGTGAATGTTTGAGTTTTGCTTTTATTTATTTGATTTAGATGTTTCAACAGTAAACACATATTAAAAATTTACAATTTTATATCAAGGACTCAACACTGATATTTATACAAGTACCAGGAATTTTATCGTATATTCGTGTGCGACGAAAGCAATGTTAAAATTTAACAAATTTAAAGATGAATATAAAACTAGGCAACTAACTAAATTAATAAAAATGATGAATGATGAGTTCTGAATGACGCTGAATGCAGAATGATGATTGAAGAATGTGGAATGGTGAATGATGAATGATGAACGATGAATGATGAATTATGAATGATGAATGATGAATAACGAATGATGAATGATAAGTGATGAGTGATGAATGATGAATAATACCCAAAGTTTGACGTTTCTAATCCTAACCACATGGGACATGGAGGCTCATTCCACTGCCACCTTCTCACCAAAAATTATTCATTATCACGAGTGAATCGGTTTACAGGGCTAGCGCGTTGTAAAAGAAAGGATAAAATTACATTTAACGTGCATAATATAAAGCAAGCTGTTGACGTTGAACTTAGAATTATTGTCACATAAAAATACCGGATATCAATTTATACTACTGCACTGGGCACGGGTCTTCTCTGAACAATACGAGTTTATAGAATTTAGGCCTTGATCCACACACCCTGACTAAGTGCGAGTTGGTGGATGTCTTGAATGATTAGGTCTTAGATATGCCGGTTTCCTGACGATGTTTTACTTCACTGATACTGAACAACGGCGATAAAACAATTCACATAGATGTATGGGCACGACTGGGAATTGATTCCGCGACCTTATATTTGTGCGCAACCGCGGATGTCGAAGCATAAAATGGTCATCTACTACTTATTACTAATACTAACACGATTCCTTCATTGAAAATACATCTTAGATGCCATTGACATAATTAGTAATGCTCAATCTTTTCCTAATACTTTTCCTTTGGCACTGATAGATATAGTTTGGTTTATATCACAGTACCCCTAGTGCGACTTCGACAATACGAAAAAAGTTTTTGAAAACTAGGTATCTGCAACCTGTAAAAATTCTGTTTCAAATATATTTATTTCATTGAAAACATGCATTAAAAAGATGTACAACAAAACGTATTGGAAATAGATTAGGTAAAATAAATTGAAGATAGTTTTGTTTTTCGACTCATCATCTTGACACGTTACTAATAGTATTCGAAAACTTATTATTATTTTTTTGACACACACGGTCATCTGATCCCAAACTAAGCAGAGCATGTACTATGGAAACCAGATAACTAGTAATATACTACATACTAGCTGCCCCAGCGGACTTCGTACCGCGCAAAATTGTGAATCTAAACCATTCCCAGATCCCCTTGAACACACACAAAAAATTTCATCAAAATCGGTCCAGTCGTTTAGGAGGAGTTCAGTCACATACACACGCACACAAGAAATATATATATTAAGATAATACTTTTCTTTTGTAAATATACTTAAATGTAGATAATTACACCCAGACACAAGACAAACAGACATATTTAAACAAATGTTTGTCTCGGGTGGGAATCAAACCCACGACAAAGCAAGTATCTTACCGACCACGCCACCGCCTTATCAATTGATCAATTATATCGATCATTGGTGTGGATACACTCTTAGACTAATAAACAATTCTTCTAGATTACTTGCTGTCGTGCCTGACGGTTGCAATAAATCTTTCAGAAATATGACAATCCAATTTGAAACAATTCCCTCTGCGGTTCCACGCAGTCTGTTGTGGTTTTCGTAACTATTTAATATTATTTGTAGTAGGTACTCGTTAGAAAATAATTTTCTGTACGATTATTAGGTATATTATGCATTGTGTTCACACAAATAAAGAAAAGATTACTCCGCTGACAACTTAATAACATTACATAATAAGTAATGTAATAAGAACAAAATAATATTTATTATTTTATTTTGTATTATGTCATCTGCAAAAAGTAATCCGCATTTTCTTCCCCATCGCCATTCTTCCATCGGACAAGTAGAGGTACGGCTATGCGGAATTTCACGGGTACGCACAAAGCTCTTTGCTTCCACTTTCATTGTGCGAACTACCAAGTTGTGGAATTCGCTGCCGGCATCTATGTTTCCCTATAGCTATAATCTGCCGGTCTTCAAGTCACGAGTGAATCGGTATTTACTGGGTAAGCGCGTTGCATCATAGACAGCATCATTGCTTCACATCTGGCAAGTGGTGGTCAAGCGCAAGCATATTTTCGGATAAAAAAAATCTGCCAGTATAAGTTTAAAATGAAATAGAAATATACAAACTAAAAAAAAAAGAAGTATTATACTTCTAGAATTTTGCGATATTGCAAGATTCAAGTTCATCAACGTAACGATCTGAATCTACGATAATGATACTAATGATACGTCACAAAGGTGTTAAATATTTAATCAGTCAAACTTTGCTAGCATTCAGTTAAAATAAAACAAATAAAAAATGTTTAAGCGATTTATTCAAATTATACTTACCTACTGCGTAACAAACAAGCACTGAGTAACAAAGGCTATAATAATTTGACTCTTGCGATCAATTGTATGAAGTGTAATAAAATGATCTTACAGCAAAACTATACTTATGAAATAACTTATATCTGGAGCAGGATACAAGCTCTTAACTTCAATGTATTCTAAACATCGAACCGAACACGCCTGATTTATGTAGCGATAATACGCTACATGAGTATGCTGGTATATACTAATATTTCAAAACAATCACGTATCTGACACCATGTTGCCAGATGTATGTGTCAAATTTACATGAATAATACATTTCAGAGGATGTAATAGCCTTAAACTCAACATTATTATACGCGCAAAAATTGTTTGTGAAATAATTGACAAAGATTATCTTGTATAATGGTTTATTCACTCTTCGTTTTTTGAAGATGTAAATAGTTACACAAGCAATTATTTTAAAACAACCTATTACTTTTAATTTCTGGCTGATTTGATTCGGGTTGTTAGTCTTTATTGATTAATATTCAGTACATATTTGACTATAAAATATAAACTAAAAAGATCAATGTCAATACAAAACTAATGAGAAGTGTATGTTGTTTAATAGTTCCTGTTCGTTTACCTTTATTGCATTGTCACTGACGGTATGTAAGTACATATCTCAATTTAGAATAGTGATCGGAAACCAGAAAGTGATTCTATTTCCACTTTCAACATTTGACTAATACAAAAACACGGGGCAAGTCTAAAGCTTTAACATACGGAATATAATACCTTTAAATATCCCCGAAAACACTTATGGCCTTATTCATAAAAATCTTATGATCTCTTTAGTTATAATGGACTTTGTCACTTACTTACTAGTAAAAATGTCAAGATGACACACACACACACAGACAAACGAATTAATTAAATAAACCTATTTTAGCTTTAATGAGCTTAAAACACGTTTATGAATACAGGGGTTAAAGTTAAAAATATCAACGTCCATATATTTAAACGTAACACGTTATCCAAAGTACTTTCTTTAGCAATCAAGTTAAAAAAATAAAAATATCTAGATAATGTGGGGAAACCCGAAGCGCATAAATTTAAGAATTCTTTTGGCAAAAATTTCGAAATAAATGTTTCCTGCATAACGCTTTTATTGCCTCAAAACTCGCCAATATCATTAAAAAATAGGTATTTAAAATTCATCACATTGAATTAAAGAATTGGCCAGAATTTTGGATCAAATATTGGACCCAAAAAGGCTTTTAATTGGCTTTTTATTCAAAAAAAAATTGCGAAGTCCGCTAAGGTCCTCTGGTGTATCCACAAAAAAACCAGTGCTAAAACAACTACCAACATACCCTCAGCAGATCTCTACACATATTGGCCCGGTTTCTTGGCCCTACTTAAGTACCTACCATAACTCTTTAAAACTCGGTTGGGTGTATCACGTAGTCTTTATAGTAAATTGCGGTAGGTTAACCATAAAATCGTAGTGTTATTGGTTGCAAGTTCACTAAGTTTTATTTATCGCTGGAGTTTGCATCTAAAACTAATGATTTAAGATAAGAATTTGGTTTTGAACTCGACATTTGAACGACAACTATATTCTGTATCTTTCAAGACGGCTACAATGGTAAATTGCCAAAGGGAAAAAATATATTTATATCTTTGTTTATCATGTCTTTGTTCTTAAATTCTTCAACAATTTGTTCTAGATGCTAAAACCAGTTCTTCTAAAAAACTTCATGGCTGCAACCAACAGATGACACCTCTTTCTTCCTTCACAGCTGTTTAAACATTTTGGTAGTAAGCTAATTGCGCTGCCACTCGGAGGTCCCTGTGAGTCATAGTTGTTACGGTAAACTACAGTAGGTAACCTTTAAAACACCTGGGAACAGGACAATGAACAAGTGAATCAATTGATAGACATTGATTGTATGAAACGTGTTTTGGTTGCAAATATTAACCAATATGTTCTGTTCGAATTGATACTTTAACACGTTCACATAAAGTCATCTTTATTGTAAATTATCCATTGAATATTATTTAGAAATAATAGATATAATTTATGTGATCAATACGTTACGTCATAATGACGTCAAACTAATCTCTTTGAATAAAACGGGTGTCTCCATGTATTGTAATTGCATTTTATAAATATCGCTAGCAGTTATGGCTAGTAACTTTCGTTTGCTTTTTAGTATTAGATTTTCATAATATGATCCACTTTGGAAAATAGCTAATATCAGTTATCATTCGTCGCATACCCAAGAGGCTCCATTTTAGTAGGATTACATTATTTCTCAGGCTTTAATTAGATTTAAAAAGGCTCATGCGTGTGTCCAATGAGTGGTTCACAATAACGAAAAACTGTACCTACATTCAAGTTAAGTCGCTTATTAAATTAAAGTAATAATAAATAAACAATACTAACTTAAACAAACATTGATAGTGGATCATATTTGTATAGAGAAAACAACACTTCAATTGGTTGGTATACATAATGATTGACTGGGAATGCAATAAGTAAATCGGTTCGATGAACGGTGCGACCTTGTGTCACTAGTACCATCGCGTGTTGCAACTATAACGCATAACTCTTAAGTATTCGTTGTTAAGGGCCAAGTCTGAACTAGCCTGCACCAGTTAAACCTGCGTTGCAGAAGTGTATGCAGCTTATTGCACTCAAAGAAATCGATCTCATCCAGTTCACACTAGCTACCTACAGAGAGATGTGAGAGCGATCGTTTCAATTAATGTTTAGGTCATTAGGATGTACAACGTTACATTGGGAGTGATAAATAATTTAATGTTTTCGGGAGTGAAGGATAAAGTGTGTATGTGTCACATACTATGTGATAAATGAGAATACGGATTCTCCTTTTGTATATGTCTGTGACAAGCACCTTGCACAGTATCGACAATTCTTCACTAATCTTGACTAAAAAAATGTTAAAAGACCTATTCATGTAGACATTTTCTGGTAAAGCCTTTGGCTTTACTCAATAAACACATTCCCGCAAGTATAGATAGGTACTTATGCATTGGATTAAAGATTTTAGATGAAAACCAATTCTGCTATCATATTTTTTCTATTACCTACCTCATGCAAGAAAGACAAGCGTTTAAATGAGGACCAAAATGGAAGACCTTACATCCTTGACTAATAGAGACAGGTCCGTCGTCCGAGTGGTGCGACCGGCGGGGGTCACTTTCACTAAATCGTAGTAGGCGTAACAAATAGATTTTCTGTATCTGCTTTTCTTCGCGATTTGCGAATTTTAACTTAGTTTATTGTGTAGATACTACATATTAAATATTTTGTAATGTACTGACTATATGATTTAATAGATATATGTATGTATAATGTCTTTGCTTCTATAAGACTTCTTCAATTGTTAATAAGTATGTAGGTACTAAAGAAACCAATTAACTACACCTTTTTGGAATATAGGTAGTAAAGCAAAGTTAAGTAACAACAAGTATAGTTTCCACTGCAGAATTACTAAAGAAAAAAATGTAATTTATTTTAATTAAAATAAGTATAAATATATTATATAAGTACATACCTTATTAACAAAAAATTAAAAAGTAATATTAAGTAAAACTAAAACCTAAATTTATCGTAATTAAAGGAAATCCATTTGATTTTTAATACAATTTTAAAATTTTGCACTTTTAACGTTAAAAGGCCGCCATTAGAGGTGGTAAGTTAAACTGTGCGAGTAAACTAAAAATAAAAGTCGTTATCGCCTTACCTGGTATATCTATTCCATTGCATTTGTGTTAGAAAACCAGAAAAACAAGCCCCGACTCGTTAAGTACACTTATAAAAACCTTCAAGAAAGCACTAGATTTATAAATAGAACGTTATATTCCTTCTATTTTTATCCTGAGAACTCCTGACTCCTGGTTTTCTCCTGTTGAGAATATTCGATATTATTTTGTTTTTAATTATACTCAGAATATTTTAGATCAGCAAATGAAGCTATATTTTTTCTGATAAAGTCTTCTATGGAGAATATTTCATGTTTAATTAACCGTGCTAGTAGATTGATTAACTAGATGTATCGTAAGCATATCTGCTTGATACACTATGACATATTAATAACTCAAGTTAACCTTATCAGTTATATCTAACTACATAATAAAATATTGACTTATGATGTTGTCAGTTTGCTTATGAGACTTAAAGATTTTTTTTATTGCAGACGAATATATATGATAGTATTGAGAAATGATGAAGATACTTCAGTTGATAAATCCCTACTTCATGACTTTTAATTTAATGAATACCTAAATAAACTGTTTACTGTGAAACTTGACTTTCAGGGTTAACAATACGATATAGCGAGTCATGGTTGGCATTTCCTAGTGGGATAAAATTTACAAAGAGTTTGTATTCAATAGAGAACTAAAGTTATCAACATAGCATAGGGTTAGCAAGCCGAAATGGCAGTGACCTGAACCCCTAGTATGTAGGTACCTACTAGTTCGGCTAAACCGAAAAACTGTTCGAATACTAAGGTTTTCCAATTCATTTTTTTTAATTTAAAACGTTCCATAAATAGGAAATAAAATGTTCTAAATAGAATATAATAATTTCAATAGGTAAAATAATTTGTATACATTTTTTTGTGTTGTTATCTTTACAGATACATGATGTGATAATATTCGAAAACTGTTTTCGTATTAACAACTCGTACTTAAGGTACTGGCGATTCTGCCACCTACTAACAATACGGTCAAACATTTTTTTTTGTCAAAGTCTTTTTAGAGCCAGCTGTTTAAAACTGCTAAATATTAGTTTAGAAGTGAGTGTACCTACTTTGGCCTGCTACGGCGTAGCTTATCTACCTATAACATTTTGTTGCGAATATTACGATAAGCGGAAAATATTTCTAGTAAATATTCCGACCTAGTGACATAATTTACATAAACAGTTTTATGGTTTTCCCAAAAAGGTATCTTATTGATATTATTGAATAACTTCCGCCGTATCTTCTTTTATTTTCTATTACCCTGTTAACTCTCCGGCTTTAAAAAATAATATTACCTATTTGCCTTATTTTATACTTATATTATTTTATCATGAATGAATTAGCAAACAAAATCGGATACCGGGGTCATCAGTTTTATTAATAGACGCACAATTTTGCCTACCTACTGGTAACAATGTTTACTAACATTGCCAAACCGCTTAATATGCAAACATTAGGCTATGAGCACTGTATTCGCCATTCAAGGTCCAGTTGAATCACCGAATTATTAAACTTCTATATGCAACGCAAACTCGTTGGAAAGTTGACAAATCGAAGTTGACCTTAGTATTCTGTACAGCTATCCAGCAGCAACTACAATTTGACATAACAAATGTAACTTACTTGTATACCCAGCCTTACGAAGGTATGAAAAACAAAACTCTATTTACTCTACCTTGTAGTTTATTAAACAATTAGCATAAAAAAATTAATAAAATGAAATTAAATAAATCGCCTTAAAGTTTAGGAGAGGGTGTACGTTACTTGACAAATAACTCAGTAACAACTAGTAGGTAGGCGTGGAGGTATGGGTAAGATTTAAAAAACTAAATATTTTATTTAGGATTTTTATTTAGATATTTAGCAGCACTTACACAGTCGAGTGGCCACTTCGCTACCGGCTTTACTATTTAAATAGTATTTATTGAAAGCCTTCTCCAGGGTCATTGAAACGGAATTTTTGTAACAGCTTCTACCTGATTACTTTAAACAGCGCACGTGTTTCTGTTTTAGTTACGTAATTATAAATATCTTCGCAACTTGATAGACTGTCTTAATCTACTGAGCTTATTTGGAGATATTTAACTGAAATGCTTTCTGGCGTTAGTAGGGTATTTTATAGATCTTGAAGTAAACAATTTAATTCAACTCCTACTACTTATTGTCTTTCTGATAAATATCGTGTGGGGTCCAAGACGATAGGGTTCCTGTCGTAATTTTCGAGATGGTAGTGGTAGGTCCTATAAAAAATGATCGATTTTAAGTCCACGTTAAACTTATCCAATTAATCGTAGTTGTTATAGTTCACAGTAGAATTTGAAATAATAATCATCATGCACAGGCCACGAGGTTACGAAACCATGCAAAATATACCGGTACGTTTGTTAACTGGGAAAACACGGTGGCACACTATGGTATACGAGCTCTTACGAAATACTGGCGATGTTTACCGATCGTTATGTGAGCCCTATGTGAAATAGGAGGTACTATAGGCCGACCGTTTAACTCGCGTATCGCTATTTGAGGTATGTACAAAGTCATAAAACATTAATTAAATCTCATAAAGAACTATATAACCACAGATAAAAGTAATGTTAGACTATTCGTCACTAATATCCATATCGCTTGAATCATCATCACTGTCTGTGCAGCTTGAGGAGTCAGAATCGTGGCAATAGGCGATACGCGAGTTAAACGGTCGGCCTATAACAACTCTGTGTTGTGCCGTACCACCTGTACCACACGACTAGCAAATTTTTAACCGTGTCCAATATTTAAAGATCGTTAACCTATTAGTATTACATAACCCAGCGGGTAACACTTATCAAACAAGATTCAAAATATAACAAAAACTTTAGATATCTATCTTTATAAAAACAAAAATTGTTCTTTCCTCAAATCCTTAAATTTTCCCATAGAAAACCTTTTCGAATTATATAAAAAAAACTAAGTACTAAAGCCCCGAAGACATGTTTGTTAACAACATCTGTAAAACCGCATAATACAATAATTATCCAATTTCTAACTGCGTTTAAGGAAAAACGATGATTATAATACAAATTAATAATATAACAGACGTTACCTTATTTTTATAAGGAAAATATTAGTTTCCTAATATTTGTAATAAACGTACACACTCAGGCAAAATAAACTTTGATTTGTGATTAACATAACCGAGTAGATATTCACGCTTTGAGGATAATTTATTTTGTCATTTGATATCCAAGAAAATTACATTTACAGTTCATAAATAATTGATATCTAAGGTAACTAGGTACAATGGACAAGATAAACTTTAATGATGCATAAATCAGTTGACGGTATTATGAATGTGATTGTACATGCCAGCAAACGACGAAGTAACGAAGAATTTGCTTCCGCGACGGCTTTTTTAGTCCTTCTTTATATTATTTTTTATTAAATATTATTAGAATATCTGTCCGGATAAAAAAACGACTGTCTATAGAGCTGCCAAGCAAAAAATATTTAGCTTGTTATATTGTTGACGCGGGGACAAAAACATTGATCCTTCAGGAATGTTAATAATTATTTATCTAACTCTTTTCATCAATTTACTGACAGGCACTATTAGACAGCGGTGGCGCAGCGGTACGGGCCTCGCTTTAGGCATATAAGATCGCGGGTTCGATTTCCAGTCGTGCCCCATATCGGTAACGTTAGCCTTCACTGATATTTTCTATCGTGAGGAAACCGGCATGTCTAGGAACCTCCACCAACCCACACTTGGCCAGCGTGTGTAGATTAAGGCCTATGATAGTTGAGAAAAGACGAGTGCTCGGTAGTGGGACACTAAAAAGGGTTGAAGTGTAAATGTGAAGAACTATTAGATATAGGAGCACTTCTAGCGAGCTAATTCTGAAAGTATTAAAACAATGACATTCTTTGTAATAGAGTCACATATTCAAAGAATAGGTATTATCGAACTACATATAACAAAGATGTTTGATTATTACCCATACCACAACAATATATATCATTACTTTACTGTTAGTTATAAACTACCTTTAATCAAATTGCATTTGAATTGATCATCTGAATATTTGAAAGAAGTAAGAACCCTTTAGTGACCCACTGCTGGGCTCGGGTCTGCTCTTAAAATTATCTTAAGTATTGGGAGAGTTTAGACTTTAATCTACATACGTTGGCCAGGGACGGGTTGTTGGATGGCACATGTCTTCGAATGTTTAGTCCTTAGACAACCGATCTGCATAATAATAAAAATACCCGTTTGCAACTAGATATTGAAACTTCACGTAACTTAATTCACTTGGGTATAACAAAGTAACACGGTGACTCGATTTCCCTTGATCGCAAAAGGCAGTGTTGCGCGAAATCCTGGCTACATACCAGTCGACATGGGATCAATGACATCATTCACTTCATCCCGATCAACCGTATCACATCGGTGGTATCCGGCGGTAACTGGTTACAACCGGATTAAATACAGTGTGTGGCAGTTAAACTTAGATTAGAAGCGGAACTGTTTGCAAAGATTACTTATAAGCGCGCCCGCTACAACAACGTCCTCGACAGGACTCTTGTCAGGTGGGCCCGCTGGTAGTATCGAGCGACGTAACTTATTGCCTGTTTTAAAAGTCACCCGAACCTGTTGAATGGAGGTACCAATATCAGTATCATTTACATAGATTATATGCTACTTATTCGCCTCAAAAGCGCCAAGCGATAGTATTCTAGAGCTTTCACACATGGTCATCTGATCCCATACTAAGCAGACATTGAGTTAAGAAAACCAGATAACTGATATAGTACACCAACTTAAACTACTTTTCTTTTGTAAATAATAATAATATTTTTACACATACGCACAGCGCCATCTAGCTCCAAATTAAGCAATTATTTTTTCTTGAATCATGGGTACTAGGAACTGATTATATACATTTTTTTTGTAAATAATAATAAGTAATAATACATAATAACAATTAGACTAGACTTACGACATATGTTCATGCTCACAAATGTCTGTCTTGAGTTGGTTTCGAAAAAACATGTACCCTACTGCCTACGTCAGTAGGTATTATTGTATAGATTTATTTTTATTCTTGCAGTTTACATAAAATTTACTACACATTAAATAATATTCTCTTCACAAGACGAATAGGATGGTTTCTAGCTTAAAGTATTTTTCGAAGTCGAATAAAAAACATCGCGACATAAGAGAAAGCGTTTGCGGAAACGAGACTCCAGCAGATTATTTTGTTTTACATTTGTGAATAAATTGTCGTGCAACAAAGTAATTTCTAGATTCAGAAATTCTCTTAGGCATACTTAGTAATGTATATTTTAGTATCTACTACAAAGATTGTATGCATTGATTACCAATTAAAGTAAAATGTGTGTCACTACGACACAAATTTTACAACAAATCAATTCTTCCTCTGATCACCTTTGATCTGGAATTTACTGTCCATTAGTCAATTGATGTCTGTACCATCGCCTCTTGGCATTCCTATCGATAATAGAAGGACATTGCTAATAATGAGATTTAACCCCACCATTATAGCTAGGTACTAAAATGGCAATAAACTAACGAAAAGCACGTTGCCTCAAGCTTAATCTATACAAAGATAACTTGAAGATTTATAATCGAATCTAATGGCATTCAATAAATAATCAACTTGCTGGAATGCCCAGTGCCCACGACTTGCTGATCTACCTTGATAGCCTAGCAATATTAAACTTTATTAATTTAATGTTACGTCTTGTGCATTTTGAAATAAGGGCCACATAAAACAGATTGAAAATACGAGTAGGTATCTTTACACTCTGGTACTGTAAACATCGCTTAAAGTAAAGAAAATTTTCAAGCCTTTTTTTAACGTAGGTACATAAATTTTTATAAAGACGTTAGTGATACGTATCCAATTAAATCTTATAGGTAGTTACTTGGTATGGATACATAATACAAGTATAAATTTTAATAAAACTTATAAATTAATTCTAAAGAATTTGCAACATAGGAAATTAGGCTGACACACTACTCGTTTGTGTTACAAGGTCTCCATTTAGGATAGGTAGGTATAAATTTAACGCGACGTCAAAATAATCGGTATTAGTTATCAAAAATACTGGAAATATGGTTATTATAAAATACACAACAAATAAATTAAGGTGAGGTATTAAATAATTATATTTAATTATACGGCTAGAGCTCACGAGTATTGACTAGTATCAAGTTGCCTATTGATTGAGGCAACTGAATAATATTATTAAAAATATTGAGGTAGAAACTAATTTAGATTATACTTTGATTGACGCGACGGTTTAAGTACTTGAAAATGACGACGTAACGTACGTAACGGGGTAAGTAAAATATATTTGAAAAGTGTGGCAGTTTTCAATTACTTATTTCTAGTAGTTTACATTAATCGTATAATTACTTATCGTTTGTAAAATAATAGTCGTTTGGATTTTTTTTTTCAGTGTAAAGACTACATATATTTAAATAAACGCTAAGTACATGGTTGTACTTAGCGTCTATTTGAATATGTAATTATTAAATTGTAAATCAAAATATTAAGTAGATACTTATTATGTACATAGATAACACAAGAGAATCTAAAAAAAACGTAATCTTTAAAGGTCGCCCAGGTAATTTCATTGCTCGTTTTCTCATGATTTCTCATTGAACTGAATTTGTATTTGAGGAATGTAAATTTTAAATAAGTACGTACCTACATTGCAGGTACCGCGCGTCTATTCATAATTTTGGAAAATGTTTGTAAAAAGTCCTTAGTGCGACTTGTTTTGATGCGATAGTTATGTAAAATTGCTACTTAGCTTATGGCCGAGACCGTACATACCTACCTACCAATAGCTAAACTATAAAAGTAATAATAACTGGGCATTACACACTTTAGTCAACAAGGTATTTAATTAGATACTCTTTTTTGAGTTCTATTTTATTTTTTTTTTCTAAAATACTTAAATATCCTATTATATTATTACCTCATTATCTTTGGACAAGTAAATACACAGTTTTGAATAGATTTATTGGTTCAACAGTCAGTCGCTTCTATCAAGTTTCTGAACTAGCCATTCGGGAAGTGACGTTTAGAGTATTAAAAGCAATTTAATTTATAACATTTTTCTATGCAAGCTTGTAAGTAAATACCGTTTGTGCACATTCATTCTTAACCTTGTATTCTTAGATTGAATCATTTATCTAGTTTTAATGGCGCACAATTATAACAGGGATTGGTTCCTGGTTAGTGACAATTTGATCCCTTTTATACTCGAAATATTTTTTATATTAAATGCAAATTCCAAAATGAACAACATACATCCATATACATATAATTAAAAGGATAAAAAATTACCGGCATAATCACTTTATGTACGTTTTAAAATATAATCCCTACCAATATTATAAATGCGAAAGTAACTATGTCTGTTTGTTACGCTTTCCCGCTTAAACCTTCCCGATTTTGATGAAACGTGGCACAGACAATCTTTAGACCCTGAGAAAGAACATAGGCTACCTTTTATTGCGAAAAAAACCGAAATACACGCGGACGAAGTCGCAGGCGGCCGCTAGTTCTAAATAAAATTAAAATGTGTAAATAAGCCACACATGGTACTGATAGATACTGATAGATTTAAATCATATGAAAATATAGTAAATAAAGTCATATGTAACAAACTATTGTCTTACGTCAAATAATTATTACTATATCTCGTAACATTCTCTCTATCTATCGATAAATTCAACCACCACCGGCAAGAAAAAAATACGAAAGTTACAATAAATAACAGTTCTAGGAACAATAATAAATAAATTGTTAAATTATCATCACACATGACGAAAACACACATTATGTTAGTTACGTCATAAGTCCGAGCGAATTTGTCTAAAAATCATTCATATTTACGTAAGGGTAATGAACTCGCAGCATTAAAGGTGTTATACCATCATAGTGTTTGGACAGTTTTTTTAGAAATAGAGTATAAGATTGTGCGGATTGTGGTGAATAGAGACAAATTATACTTTTACTTCCGTTATTGTTAGTAAGTAACTGGCTCATTAAACAATTTAAGTATTAAGAAGCGTTTTTATACACAATCACAAATTGTGTTCACTATTACTACTTTAACCACTAATATTTAACTTGAATTAGTTTCGAATATAAATCATGAAAATAAATATCAAAATACACATCACATACATCATTCTTCATTAAAAAATAACAATTACAAAAATAAACAGCAAATTGCAACTGTATAACTTTAAAATGTCTTCTAGCTTTAGAACCAATTTTTAAAAATGGATTAAAAATCGTAAACGTCTTCGTTGAAACGGTTGTCAAACTAAAAGTTACACTTTAAAACTAGAATACTCGGTGCGGTGCGTGAACATGTATTTTTGTCATGGTTGTAATTATCTCATGGTTGTATTTATTTACAAAAGAAAACTAGTTTAATTATAGATAGTATATTAATTATCTGGTTTTCATAACACAAACTCGGCTTAGCTTGGGATCGTTTGTGATGTCCTAGAATATTATTATTTATTTCATTTATTTATTGTTTACGTGAACTTGAAAAGAACTTGAAACTATTTTTTCGCACATAGCACGAATAAAATGGTCGAATTAATTAGGAGAATAAATAACAAAAACTTTGATGATTACAAAACAAAAATCTTAAAAGCAAAAGTAACATGGAACTGACTTTTTAAGCAATAACTCTAGTGTCGTGCTGGATACACATTAGATGCGCAATAGGGTCATAGGTTGAAGTCACACTGGGTGAATCGTGCTCGTGTTAACAACTAAATGTCACTAGTAATAAACCACTACAAGTTACCATTGTTTTTAAGCATAGACATTTGAGCTTGACAATTGCAGTGTCCGTGTATACCATGCCCATTGTGTACCGACCTTGGCGACCAATTAATATTGCTTCGTATACTTAATGCATGACAATAAGCTTTTATTTCCTGGTTACTGAGTACAATCATAAATATGATCCCATTTTATTGCCTTAGATTTTTCAATAACTGTGGTAGGTTAACTTTAACTCTATTACCTACATGAAATAGTGATGCTTTTGCTAACTAATTTAAGTAAGATTAAATAAGTCCTAGATAAATTACAGGTTTTAAATAATGTATATGTATGTTATCGCGCGTAAACACTAACCTGTTTTGCGCAATCAAATAAAAACTATTCGTTGTCCTTCTCCGGGTCTCAAACAATCTCCATACCCATTTTCATCCAAATCGGTTCTGTAGACGGCGCGAAAGCGTAACAGACAATCAGATAGTTACTTTCGCATTTACAAATTATTCGCATTAATAATAGTAAGGAGGGTTGCTAGACCACCATCACTCACACAACAGCGAATTGATTTGAAACTAGTAGAGCTTACAACCACATAATATAATTTTTTGTAGAAAACTACGCTTCTTTAGTATTTTTGAATTACACTCATATACCTAATTAATTAATTTACACCCAGAGTCAAAATAGACAGACATGTTCATGTACGATGACTTGTTTTAATTGTTAAGCCACTGTATGGGCTACCAACATTGGTAATGTATTACAAATTGCATGAATATAAACTGACAACCTGCACCATAATGTATAATCTTACCAACATTAATATGAAGCCGAGTGGCTCAATAATTAATATTATGTCATGGTACACAAATGTCTCCCTTGTGTGGGAAACGAACCTACGACCCGTGGCTTGTAAGAGAACTATTTTAGCCCGTCTGGTTTTGTTATTTGTATTACAGAAACCTTTAATTGTGACAAAATAACTCTATTTCGTTACTGTTATCTTAATTATGCAAATACAATAAACCTTAGTTACTATTGAAGGTTAGATATTACCTTAGTTAACTAGGAGTTGTTACTTGTTACGTCCGCTAGAATAATTAATTTACTGTAATTGCGATTCTCATTCAAGAATACGAACTTGAATCTTTTACTAATCAATTACCAGTTAACGGTCAAAATCGACGTTAATGTGATTACAATATTTACAATTCAACTTGAACTTGAACGAATATCGAAATAAATGGCGAGGAGAATTGATTAGTGTGCGATGCAGTTTACGATCATGTTAAAATAAGTAAACATTGTTCAAGTTGTTTTTTTTATAAGTAGGTACATTTATTTTGTTATTACACACTACTAGTAATAAATATAGAAAAAATATTTTTAATACACATATACATACATAGTACGACTTTTTTAAACTGTTTCGTTGGTTTAGTAACCGTGTTCGCTATTTATGATCATAAAATCTTAATGACAATACAAGTTAATTTCATAAAATTTAATAATATAAAGTATCTACAATTTGTAGTAACCGGTGAATGAAGACAGAGAGCCGTTGACACTTCACGCTCCAGCCTCAGGGACACGCTACTCGGTAATCACGCACACCTAACAATGGTATTTGCAATGGTGTTTTATAAGCCATATTGTGTGTACATGACGGGTGCAATTTAGTGACCTTGGAAGCCCCATTATACCACGATGACGGGGTTGAAGAAGCGGAAGTGAAAATCATCGAACATTTAAATGATGAGCAGGCTTTGTTAACGTGGGAACTGGCACCTACTGGCACAAATTGTGGTACGATTTTGGCTTATCATTAACCTGATTTGCTGATTTTGCAAAATTATACGATACAGATAACATTACGCTAACAGAACAGGACATCCATCGTCGGGTTTAATCATAAATTCTAAGTCGTCTAGCGAGCTATGAAAAGAGCTATACTCGGAGTCCCTCTGAAGGTTTCATTAAGAAATGAAGTTTAGTGAACTAGCCGACATAGCCAACCGAAATAGCTAAATCGAGTAATGATTAATCGATTGTTTAGGGTAAATAACTTCCGAAGCATAGATCACGAATAGGCATTCGTAGGGTCATACACCCTCAACTGAACGTAATGTAAGAGAGGTATATTTCAGTTTTAATGGTAACGAAGCTTGTAGAGTTATATCTTTTGAAATGATTTTGTACAAATTATAGGCAGACTAACCAACATTTCAAAACAATCTAACCTGTCAATGGCAAACAGATTAATACCAAGAAAACTAAAAATAAGGAAAACCACTTAATATTATAGCCACCTGTTTCCAGAAACCGATGTTTTAAGCCTGAGTTAAATATCATTTGCTATTGTTTAGCCAACTTTATCTATAGTACGTGCTAGGAAGCACTTTGAGAGAAGAATTAGTGCAGTATTAACATGCGTGTATGGGCCGTTAGGGCTTCCTTAGGTCACGTCTTAAGATGACAACATAATAAGTGCACGTGAGCGTATTCGGCTCACCGGTCAGCGCGGTTTCATGCGTATTATGCATTTTTGATGATCTGAAGAAAATTATGAATTTCATGCGAATTAAGTTTGAACAAGTAAAAAACAGACTGAGTTACTTTTGCATTTGCAGTATTAGTTTGGATCATTGAAGTAATTGTTAGTATTTGTCCTATGACTTACGTCCGTAATTCCATCTAAACACAGAAATAAATAATGACTATTGTGGAGAATCTGGGACCAACAATTTGCTTTTATTTAGTATGTTAACAACATACTAAATAACAGACATTCTAAGACGATTTAATTATTTATCACTGAGTATTAAACCATGGTTGTATGTAAATAATTGATAATAAACCTGTCATTAGTACGTTCACATGATCACTATAAAGTTTTATAGTAACGTTGCTGTCACACAAGTGACTGGAACTTTCATAATCATGATTATATCTGCATTATAATGTAACTCAGCGTCACATTAATTTTGGTAAGAATTTATCTTATTGTGCGGGTTGTCAGATAAAATCATGCGATTTGTATTACTCTACCAATTTTTGTTACCGCCGCCAGCGCCGCGCTTCATTATGATGGTACACTTGGTAACACATCAAGCTATAACTAATGTAAGCTGAACCTCTCGCTGTACGGAAATCCGATACAACGCGAGATCAGCTTATACTGGAAATGTACGGTCTACTGATAGGTTTGAAGTCGGTGCCAAGTCTTAAACAAAATAAAACTTAGATAATATTAAACACATCTTACTTACTGTAATGAAATTCCTACATTTAAAATGAAACAAGAATAATCTGAATTAATGTAAAACAGTAAATAAATGTAATATTAAGTAATCACTGATATTGTTAAAGATGTATGGACACGATCTAGGATCAAATCTACTGAGGTTAACACATTACATTGGACTGAGTCACCTTCGTCCGTAGGAGTGCACCTTTTATTTGAATCCCCACCCGTGGTCCCCGGTTGGTGCAAATCAGGTGACAATCAACTGATAATTATGTTTACTGGTAATTAGCTGGTGGTAGGCTTCGGCCGTGATTAGTGACCACTAGAGATGGGCGGTGAGTAAATACTATTTTAGTATTTACTGAGTAAATAGTAAATACTGAGTATTTACTCATTTCTACTGAGTATTTACTCTAACGCATGAGTAAATACTTTTGACAATAGTGGAGTGTCTTTTTTGCGAACTGACTGCTATGCCGGAGGTCGGGGGTGCTATTCCCGCCCCGAACAAATCTTTGTGTGATGAGCATGATGGTTTTTTTAGATCTGGGTTAAAATTTATCTATAAATAACGGACCCGGTTGACGTCGTCCTGCCCGGTAAAGCAGTGCCATCTACCGGGTCTCAGATCTACCTAATATAACCACCCAAATATAACCACGGCAGTTTAAGTCATGAATACTAATTGCTTTTCCTTCGGCTTTCCTTTTATAATATCTCGCCCAGTTTTCGGCCGTGACTTTTTCTTTCGGATAACTTCTGTCTTTCTAATTTTCCTTTCCCAATTTCTTATTTTTATCTTTTTTTCTTAAAAAACAATCTCGTACTTCAAGACATATTCTAAAAACAGAATTAGCAAAAGCAGCCGTTCACGCGTGATAATAATAATAATAGAATAATAATATGGTGGGACCATTTATATAAATAGTTAGATTAGTGACCGACCAAAAGTTCGGTTTCGGTTGCGGCAAGTTTCGGCAGAAATATGCAGCTGCTATGCCAGTTCCGTTTTCGGCAGAAAAAGTGCCGAAACGAAAAAGTAAGCAATTTTCTGAGTAGACTGCGCTGCGTTTTGAAGAGCGTAATATAGCATACCCTCCAGTTAAGTGGAGTGACGATCTGCGAAAGATAATCGGCAAGCCGATAACAGGGTGAAATGAATTGTATTGGTGGAGATCTATGTCCAACCGTGGACTGCAACAGGCCGATGATGATGATGAACCACTAAAACAACTTAAACTATTTGTGACCTTTAGTTACTTTGACTTTCTTTTTATCCTAAAATAGGGTTGCCCTTAACCACAACTTGCCTGATGTGAAACAATGATGCAGTCTACGATAGAACGCGCTTACCCAGTAAATACCGGTTCACTCGTGACTTGAAAACCGGAAGATCATAGCTATTGGAACACATAGATGCCGGCAGTGGATTCCACAATTTGGCAGTTCGCACAATGTGCGTACCCATGGAATTTCCACCATACAACGATGGCGCATAGCCTCTACTTGACCGATGGAAGAACGGGCATGGGGGAATAAGATTGTGTAATTCCAACGCACACTCTCCGAAGTGTATCCGGTAAAAGACCGAAAGACTAGGAACTATGCGGTGATGCTCGAGACTTTTCAATTTAGCCTTGACGAGGGGCTCGCCTTACTATAGACTCTAACGCCTCGTGTTGGTATTTAGCTGACACAACCCAAAAGAGGCGAGCAGTACATGCATGAACGAACTTGTGCTTCGTATAGCTCGAGCATCTGTTTCGGCCTGAAGTACTGACGCAGCTTCGCGAGGACACCTAGCTTTTTGGCAGGTAGTTAGGCCATGGACTCAATGTACGGGCCAAATGAGGGTCGAAGTCATATTGACGCCAAGAAGCTCAAGGTGGTCTGTAATAGGCACGTGTACACCTTGAAAAGTAGGAGCCAATTGAATGGCCTTTTTTTAGCAGAGAATAGACACGCCTGGGTTTTAGCAGCATTAAACTTGACTAGATTGGCGTCACCCCAGTCGGAAATAGCATTAAGAGACAAGTTTAAGCGCTCAACCATGGCCTCTCTAAGGGACTAGATCTCAGCCGTACTGGCAAGTGGCCTAGACATATAGCTCTCTACAACTGTGCTATGGTAAAACATAGTTCATTCCATTTCCTAGCCAGCTTCAGCCACTTCTTTTATTAAAGGGAAATGTCTCTAGCATCTCCTCGCCCTGGACAGACACGGGGGGAGTGGTACTCCTGTTTGTAACAAGGGTAAGCAAGACCCAGCAGGGTTTCCAGCTCTAAGCAGCTAAGCCCGGTTCACCCCCTAAAATCTTTGGCGGTGGGCTAACCCGCCGGCCAGCATCTGAAGCTGCGGAGCGGGACGATGTTTGCCACCCTCTCTTGTTTCCCAGCCATCGCGACCAGTCTATGACGGCCACATCGGGCACTTGGTCAGCGTATGCAGCGCCATGCTCTTCAGCCCCGAACTGGTGGCACTTGGGTGACTTCTCCCGTCCGAGGCGATTTAGGTATCTAATTGCAAAAACTCCCATGCATAGCCTGTAAGTGCCTGCGTCGTTCATAAGTCGAGGGTCACTTGGAGAGGATGGACCTTGCTCTGCCTCAGCTACCTCGCCTCGCCCTTTTTTGCATACCGCGTAAGGTCTATCTAATTATTTCGGAAAGGTAGCTTTCTAGTTCTTACTATACCTACCATTAGAAAAAGAAAATAATATATTTGTTGCATACCTTAATTATTGTTACTTTGTCATTTTAAAATATTTGCGCGCGTGTGTGTGTGTGTGTGTTAAAATTAGATTTACCTACTTTTTCGAATCGGTTAATCAGTTGGTCTAATTCAGGACTCTATGATAGTTCAATTAAAATTATTTGCTCTATTCCTATATGTAAGTACCTATGCCTACAGAATCAATAAATCAGAATAGGATCCGTAAGAATAAGCCAAATTCAAAATGGATTTACAACGTAAACACACACGAGCGCACTCTACGACTGAGGAACACGAATAAGCATATCCTTGATGTTTGTTTGATTTTGCCTTTCATTCTATTATTTTCTAACTTCATTCAAAAAAGTGACAGAGAAACTAATAGCAAGTCGCATACCTTCTTTTGTTTTATGCAAAACATTATATCCCTTCAATGTAAAACAAAGAAACCTTACCTAAGTAGCCCCTTAGTGTGGTTGGTGATATGGACTTTAGTGTGTTATAATTATTTCATATTTTTGGGTACGAAATTATCAAATTTAAGCAATACCTAGTTAACTTATCTATTTTCAAGCACATTTACAACTAGGTATTAAGAAAAATTACAAGGAAAAGTTACATTGGTTCGGCATTTGTATGAATTAGCTAAAGAAATTAAATCCTTAGCGGGTCCTATCCTCAATGGGTCGTATTTTCTATGTCAAGCTCCTGGAAAGAACCAATTAATGTGATAAAAAATGAAAAAAAGTATTTACTGTCGATTTTTAGTAAATACTCAGTATAAAAGAGTATTTACTCAGTATTTACTCACGTGACAGTATTTACTGAGTCTTTACCCATCTCTGGTGACCACCCGTCAGACAAAGCCGCACCGCCAAGCGGCCTTGCCGTGTTCCGGTTCCGGTGCGATGTCTGGTGACACCATTTAAGAGGGTGGGTCGAAATTGTTGCTTCTTTATGGTTTCAACCATATGGGGCCTCACTTTACTGCCACCTTCTCACCGAAAGTCGTTGGTAATCACGAGTGAATGTGTACAAATCAAAAATTTGAGAATATTAGTCTGAGTAGTAGTAGTAGATAATATTATTAGCGAGTTTTGCAGTGCTATGCATTCGAAGGGCGACGCGGATGTGTACGAGTACATGTGACGTCTTTATGAAAGTTCATTGAACCCTTGAGTATAAATGTAATTTTTACATTTTTCTATATAAATTGTTTCTAGTCATCGGATACCTTCTGGACTGCCGTTGTAAGGCGATTAAAATTACAAGGTGTATAATTAATAAGTAGGTACTTATAGTATATACTATAAGTAGACACTCGTGACGGAAGCGATGGGAACCAGCAGACAGAACAATGGCCTAAACAAACCTTTATTACATAGATAATCCGTTTATTATCTGGCTTATTATAGTTTGAAGGCGGCGAATCAGGCAGAGTTAGCGGTTAGCGTTCTGTAGGTACCTATCTTATACCTACATTAGGCATGTAATGGTTTAATAATATTGATATAATTGTGTAGGTATTGGTCTTGTCCTTGAATTCAATAATACTGTCGGTTAAAGGGTAAGATTGGCAAGGTAAGGGTATATTAGCGACATAGGTTGTTGAAATATTAAACAAAATTTCGGTCTGCTATAAATACTATTTGTTAATACTCGTAGCAGCTGCTTTCTGTTCTGGTCATTCAACGTGACTCCCACAACTATTTGCCAGGAGTCACTAGTTCATATTAAAAGCACACAGTGTAACAGTTTTCTTGTTTTTGATATGACTGTACCACTAAAAAAATTTAGAAGTAGGTACCTACTATTAACAAACTATCAACATTGGCAGCCATTGAGTTGCACAATGGAGTGCGGCAGTCATTCGGGTCTACATGTTCTGAATCTTAGTGCACTAATTTCGACACGGACTGACCAACACGAGTTTAGTTTTAATTTATATTCGCACCTTTCTCAACTTGACTTGTAGTTGTGCGGTTTCTAGCACAATTAGTTAATAATTAATAATTACATCGAATTGTCTTAAGTTATGCTCGCGTTAATGTTTATAAATGAATTCTATTTTTCTTACAGAAAAATGATCATGCAAATAACATGTACACACATTAGTGTATTTTATTTAAGGGTTTTTTTATTTTAACTATCAATAAACGAGATGTCATACTTATTATTTATTTGAGTTTATTGATTGCAATTGTTTTTATACTGTCACAAACAAAAATAAATGTAATATGTAAATATTTTTGAAGTGAAAGTCAAGTATTTAGTGCTACCGGAAAATGGTGTTAATATATTTTTTCAACCAATGTCACTTACCCAACCCGTTACTGTCGCATCGCAATGTCATTCCGATGACTATAAAAATATTTTATTAGCCCATTAAAACCAAGTCACAGATAATACTTATATTTCGATTATACGGCAGCAATACCTACAGTCTCAGGTACTAGGGACAATCTTTATAATAAACATGAATCACTAAATGTGTTGCTAAGCGCAAAACTTGAGTACAGCTGAACAGATTTCCCTAATTATTTTTTTAGGATATTTCTTGAAGTACGATGATGGTTCTTACGCAGAGAAAAATTCAAAACACCAAATCGCTCCGAAACGGCTTAACCTATTTTTATGATAACATCTATATCCGGTGGTAACCTATTTTCAGAACAGGTAGGTGGCACTGCTTTACTGGGCAAGACGACGTCTGCTGGGGTCTGCTAGTATTAAATAATTATTCTAGCGAAGAATACATTGGGGAACAAAAGTAGCAACAACAGCAAAGCTGTAAGCAATCAAAAGCACGCGCTGTTTAGTCCGTCATTCAGTAAATTTCAGTTAGATATTAGAAATCGCTAAACACGTATTTTCATTAAGCAAGGAGAGGGGTCTTTATTAGCTACTATATAAAAACTATAACTAGACGTGATTTTTTAACTCGATGTGTCGCCAATATTTTTGATTAAAGAGCTTTATTTACGAAAAGAAGAAAAATAGTCTTCTATTATTGTCGGAGTTTTTACCGCGTCTCCATGTTGCCTTTATGAAAACAAATTCTGTATAACTGTTAACAATACCTAACTTTCTTTAAGTGTCATAGTGTGAATCTATTTGTAGTGTATATTAACTGTGCAAAATTATTTTCTCTGTCTTTTAGTGTATTTGAGCCTCAGTATACTGTTGAGGTAACATTCAGAAAGAGCGTGTGTTTATGTGGAGGCAAATCTTGTTAGTAAACTGTGAGCACTAGCTACTTTGTTTTCATAATTCATTTTGCAGACTAGTGTGTCGGTGACCGATAGCGACTCAACTGACAATGGTATTGACTAACGTAGTTTCCACTTTCAACAGTTTCAACACAGTCAGACGTATATAGCTATACACTTTAGCTCAATGTAAATTGTATTAAAATCTTATACAAGTAAATAAAAAGATCACGTAATGTAAATACCAATAATTAGGTTACCAATAATTACTATATTTAAGCAACATGCAACGCCATCTATTGTTCACGAACTAAGAACTATTAGATAGGTGATTAGAATTATATCATCAATTTATTATTTATTATCGGATCACAACATGCTAAATCTATGACAACAGGACAAGATCCGACTTTATAAACTGATTTCCAATTCATTGCTATCGAGCGATTAATTCACAACTTTTTTTGTATCTTAGTGTAAACAACGAGAGAAAAAAATCCTCTTTATTTTATTAGTGATATTAAGTATTAAATTCTTACTATAAAGTGTCTGAAAAACAGAAAGACAAAAATATAAAAGATTCAGAACAAAGAAACAAATTAGATAGACAAAGGCACGGACGCATCGGAATGCATGAAAAATTAAAAAAATATTATGTACGCACCATATTTGTGTTTGGGGAGTCCATCCATTCTCTATAAACATAATAATATGATTAGGTATATCATGACGAAACATTTTGCGAAACCAGTAAACAATAGAACGATGTATACTTAGTTGGTGTGGTCCATTGTATGATTGTATGCGGATCAAATCGTAATTGTCACAAAAACTATAACACAGCCCCGGCAACGTAGACACACGCTTTTATATATTTACAGTTGGTACTGCTGGTATTGGTACCATACCACTAAATTTAGGTACCATAGAATATAATTTACTTAAATAAAATTAGGTAGTTAGTCATTAATTATTAATTTGTTGCAAATAAATGCATTCGTTCATTAAAACATGTTTTGTTAATTTATATTTAAATAAACGTTAGCTGGTATGTGTGCGTAATATTTTCCATTGAATTATATAAACTTGATGTATTGCGCGAGATGTAAACACATCTCGCGCGATACAACAAGTTTATGTAATTGACCGCTTGGTCATAGGACGATAAAAACCAACATAGGTACATTATTAAACCCAGACAACACCTTTCTACCTATAGTGTAGGTAATGTAAGATTAAAAGAGTAATTCACATTATTTGTTCGTCCTCAGGGCAAAAGGAGGTAACACGGCATGACGGCTACGCACGGCGGCGGACGTGAAGATGATCGTCCGGACAAAGACTCCGTGTACACGATCAAAACAGGGTTTAAGAACGACGGCTACCAGCACGACCGAGACTCGAATGATGATATCGTTAAGCCCCCACCACTACCCACAGAGGACGACAACTTTAACTCCGGCAAGGTGAAATTGCCACGAAACGAGAAATGGAGAATACTAAAGAACATTGCGGCGGTGAGCGCCGCGTTCATGATTCAGTTCACCGCCTTTCAGGGAACTGCAAACCTTCAGTCGTCGATAAACGCCGCAGACGGCTTGGGAACAGTATCACTAAGTTCAATATACGCGGCGCTGGTAGTATCTTGTATATTTGTACCTACTTTTCTGATTAAGAGGCTAACAGTGAAATGGACACTGTGTTTGTCCATGATGTGCTACGCGCCGTATATCGGTGCGCAGTTTTACCCAGCATTCTACACCCTGGTACCGGCTGGGGTAGTGGTAGGGTTGGGAGCAGCTCCCATGTGGACGTCGAAGGCGACGTACCTGACGCAGGTGGGGAGCGTGTACGCCAAGCTGACCGATCAGGCAGTCGATGGTATCATTGTACGATTCTTCGGTTTCTTCTTCCTTGCATGGCAGACTGCCGAATTGTGGGGAAATTTGATCTCAAGTTTAGGTAAGTTGTCATTAAAATAAAAATTAATAGCTCTCAAAAATTACCATTCTATCTATATCGTAATAATAAGTGCTATTCTTTGTGCAGTGTTCTCATCGGGGGTGCATAGCGGCAACTCTTCGACAGAGAATACCAGCAAGACGCTGCTGACGTGCGGCGCAAACTTCTGCATGATAGGCGGCGGTCACCATGACAACCAGAACCTGCACCGGCCTCCAGACAGCGAGATATATGAGATCAGTGCCATATACCTTGCATGCGTCGTTGTTGCCGTGCTGATGGTTGCCCTTCTTGTAGACCCTCTGTCAAGGTTTGTGCATACTTATAATTAGATACTACGATACTAGTCTAAACATAAAAATACAGTTGTAATGTAAAAAAAGGTAGTAACTATTTTTCTCTCGCTTTTATCATCTTTACATACAATAATTAGATAACTACCAAAATTTGAATGAGACTTAAACGTGTTCATCCACTTTCCAGTATCCGACAAAGCGAAATATTTGCATATACAGTACGTTGAATGAAATATATTTTTTTCCTCAGTTACTTCTCCTACTTCAACTTCTTTTAACTTAGTATCCACTAGTTTTCTGGTACATTCTGCCCAACAGACGTTGTTGAAATCTGTGTCAAGATAAATCTAGAATTGCATGTTTGCGTTGCGAACACGCAAACTACACAGAATTCTAAACAGTGTTAATGTGATATTAACATTTTCAACTCATAAATTGATTTCATAAGGATTATGGAATGGAATACTCAGGTGCCTAACTGTTTATTCTATTCTCATTGAAATCGTAAGTATATCTCACATTATATCTACATGGGAATGAAATATAAATTACTATTTTATTTAGTGGGCTGCAAAATCAGCTGCCGACAATTTTTGAATGACGTTCAGCAATTGAAATAGCACTACCTTCCGCACAAGGCTTCGCCTGCGTGGTATCAACATATTGAGATTAAAAGTAGTCTAATGTTAATCCTGACCATAAACTATCTCTGTGTCAAATATCATCCAATGCCGTCGAGTAGTTTCTTCGTGAAAGCGTAATATTCGTCACTGATATCCATATCGCTTGAATCATCATCACTGTCTGTGCAGCTTTAGGAGTCAGAATCTTGGCGATAGGCGATACGCGAGTTATACGGTCGGCCTATAGCAATCTATTAATTGATCTGATTTTTAATATATGGTAGGATATTAAAAATCAGGACTTTATTCACTAGTAAACAACTTTCTTTTTATAATATTAGATGCAAGATGTAGATTAGTTTCCTCTACTTTACTTCTATGCACTAAATCAGTGTTACTATCTGCAGTAAAATTTATATTCGATATTCGCATTTGTAGAATATATAGGCGACCAGTTTTACCACCTGAACACCCACGTTAACAACCACGACCTACGGCAATGCACCTATTCAATGATATTAATACCCTGTGTGTGGGCATAAAACCCTGCACAATATATTTATACGTACTAAATTATAAAGTTGACGCCCTTTTTTTAACTACCTAGCGAATACGAAATATTTCATGTAGATGATAGTGATATTTTTACTTTCAAAGTGTAGGTGATTACTATTGTGAAAATGAAGTATTAACTCGACCCTTTTTAGTCTATTTTAACAGTGGAAAGAGTTTAAGCCATAATCCACACACGCTAGGCAATCAGTCAAGTTCATTTAACATCCACCAACCCATAGTGGATGTTACATGAACTTGACTGATTAGTTCTTAGAAATGCGGGTTTTCTCACGAAGTTATCCTTCACTGATATTGTGTAGCAGCGATGAAATAATTCACATACATGTAAATATAACAATTTTGCAAGTTTTCTATTCAAATCTCGTTTTAAAATAACGGCATGAGCGCAACTTACGTGCCAGTCAGGATGTACTGTAAATTCTTGCAATAATCAGCAGAAGACCTATTCTGTGCCATTTTTTGGTTGAATCAACATGTTTGCCAACAACAAATAGGTACCGCAATTGGCAAGAAAATTTATTCAATTATAACAACGTTAAGAAGCTCAGCTAGTTCACATGCTTGTAATTTAGGTTAATTATTAGATTTTGGTTCTTTCTTGTTTTGAATATTAGTTAATTATTTTTTATGAATCTTTCGAACTGAATAAACTCGTAAAAAATAATTAGTTAGGTATAATTGAATTGAATGGTAGAGGCAATAGAGATAATACAACCTACGTGAAAATATAAGAATTATCTAGTTTCGTATCAGGGAACAAATAGAAACACCAACCAACTACAATGTGTTTCTAATAAGCTATAGTTTTATGTCCTAAAATATAGCATAGGTTTGCGAACATAGGTTAGCATAGGTTTTATTTTTATGAAATCATCTCTAAATTGGCCGAACGAATGAAAACCATATTAGTGCTCCAGAACGTATGGACCCATAAGTTACTGCCATATCCCGCTTACTACAACTAATTTGTATACAAAATCTTGTTTCACATTATAATTTGTTACTGCGATTATTCACACTTAGCATTCAGACGAACGCAAGATTTTTTATAGTCTAAGTCATTGTCTTTAAATAAAATACTTGTTGTTGTAAGTAGGTACTTGTTTTTAGAATTAGTTTCTAGAATTTTCTAAAATAAAACATTAAAAATGTAACGTTGAATTCATACTTTACACGATAAGTCAAAATGTTACTTTAAGCAAAGTTCAAGTTCAAGTTTCTGAAACTAATTTAGAAATATGATTTTTTATACTACTGTTACCTAACAACCATATGGCACACTTACTTAAATACACTTCTTGAATTTAGGTAGTGTCTTGTTTGATTTATGGCAGTGGCTAAAACAGAGTGAATGAAGGTAAATACCAGACACATTAAGTGCATGCGAACAAACAAAAAACCGTTGCTGCTAATTAGTCAGCTGTATTTTTCTTAGCTTAAACATTCGTTACGGCCAACTGATTTCAACTTGGCTCACAAATACGACACAAATAGGATCTTTAAAGTTCAAAGTTTTTGTTGCTTTATTGTTTAGATTTTTTAACATTCTGTAATCATAAGCAACACACAAAAACAGGTGGTGCATCAAATTAAAAACAGTTTGACAATTTTAACCAGTTAGATACTGCATGTACCTACCTATATTTTCGTGTTTCGTACTTCCTGCAAGTAATAAACATTGCGCTTAAAACATTTAACATAGTTCCTGTTAGGCGCACGCGTTCCCCTCGGCTGTGGTGTTTGTGTATATTATATTTACGTGTGCATTTGTAAGACCCTTCAACTTTTTGTAGCTGTGCGTGAGCATCTAAAAGTGTGCAACATGCAGTTAACTCGCTTCCCACAAAAATTAGTACATACAATTTAGTACTAGTTAAGGAACATTTAACGCTATCCGTGTTAAATATTCTGAGACATTGCAGATTAAAAAAATAAATCAAGAGCAGCTGCCGTATAAGAGTTCAAAGCAATTGTGATTCCGTTGAAAGAAAGGGATGTGGATATACGCATTGTATAACTGCATCCCCTTTTTTACGTTAAACGACAGCTGAGTCTCAAATAAGGCAGCTAGTTTGAACTGACTAGAAAAGAAAGTAGGAGATGTAATTGTGCACAAGTGTGTACACAAACAGATGTACTCTTACTCCTTTCTCTTAGTCCGGGGTTTAGACAACTTTCAACTTTGTGTCTTATTAAAAAAACTCAATATCATGTCACAAAAATTACACACGACACTTGTTAACAATGACAGATGATGATGATGATGATGATGATGATGACAAAAACAAAAACACACTTTAGGTGTGCTTTGTCTCTGTTAAATATTTAATAGTGTCACATAGAAGAAAAAGACAAAACATAGAACAGCTATTCACACCTTAAACATCGTTTATTAGTTTAAATAATATGTAAAGTGTTGTAGTCTATTTGGGATTGAGATATACCAAGCAATTTTCTCTTTCATTGCATTGCAAGTATCTGAAAGTTTGCAATAACGGTGATTTTAATCCTTTCAGCAACTTATTTAATTGTTCAGGTATGGTGAAAAGCAAAGGAAGGCGGATCCTTCGAAGGAGCTATCAGGCATCCAGCTTTTGTCAGCCACTGCGTACCAGTTGAAGAAACCTAACCAACAGTTGCTGATTCCCATCACGCTATGGATCGGTATGGAGCAGGCCTTCATAGGGGCTGATTACACTCAGGTAATTTCCCACGGGTTTTTCTAATCAACTTGTAAAATCTTTAAAAATAATTTAGCTATAGAATTTAATAAACTATTTCATATTTAAAGTAAAGTAGTAATAGGTATCACTAATCACTATTGGATTTCAATGGTACAAGTAAGTACAAACTCAATTTTGTTTAGCATCAAAACTGTGAGCACTGATCTTGTCTTAAACACACATATTATTGCTAGAGAGATACTCATTAGATGCGAAATGACCTGGCATTAAAGGTATATAAGGTATGACTAAAAGAAAAATCTTTTGTATTCATATCTATCACTGAAATATACGATTCATCCTGAGTGGGACTAGGATACATTTTGGTATGATGAACTTGATTGTTCGTTCTGTCTGGATTAAATTAAACTATAATATTATGTATTTACAAAAAAAAATGTGTGGTATATCAGTTCCTAGTAGCCATCACTTCAACCCTTTTTAGTGACGCACTGCTAGACACGGGTCTTCTCTCGACTATCTTACGAGTTGAGAGGGTTAAGGCTTAAATCCACACTAGCTGGTCCACCGCGGGTTAGTGGGTGTCATATGTCCTCTAGGGATTAGTTCTTAGACATGCCGGTTTCCTCACGATGTTTTCCTTTACCAATATTAAGCAACATCGATGAAACAGTTCAGTCAAAGATGTGTGGGCACTACTGGGGAAAAAAACCCGCGACCTTATATTTTAAAGGCGAGGCTGATACCGCTGCGCCACCTATGTTCGTAGACATAACACAAGCAAATATAATTGCTTTATCATTTAGGACTAGATGTGTGAAAAATATTATCATTATTAAAACCATTAGTTAAAAATGATTTATACTTATTTATTTCCAGGCCTACGTGTCTTGCGCCCTGGGAATCCGGTCCATTGGTTACGTGATGATATGTTTTGGTGTTGTCAATGCAATATGTTCCTTGCTCTTCGGTTCCGCCATGAAGTACATCGGAAGATTCCCCATTCTAATCATGGGTGCTGCGCTTCATCTAGGCCTTATTGTATGGTTATTGATTTGGAGACCGAACCCTGATTCCCCAACCGTATTCTTCGTTATATCGGGACTATGGGGCGTTGGTGACGCTGTATGGCAAACGCAAGTAAACGGTGAGTCATATAATTCAATATCTTTTAACTTTAGAAATATTATATTTGATTTAATAAAATAAAAAAATATTTAGTTACTCAACTCGCTGTTAACAACAAAGACTTTTCTGACGGAGTAGGGTGAAATATAATTTTCACAATTTTTTTTTTATGAGGTAGAAGGCGGTGATAACTTAATAGACCTCATTTTAAAACGAGAATAGGATTAAATGTTTTCTGTACTAATGTTAGTTATCATTTTAAGTTTCCTGTTGTTATTTCAACTTATCATGACTAAAAATAGCTCTAATTTAGGCTTCTATAGCGGCAAATTCTATATTATTACCTTCTTATATTTTAGAAATGCCTACATTGTGACATTTTTTTTGCCTATTAAATACTGAAAAACGCTTCTAGATTAGTTAAAACTATGTACTTATTTCTTGATCAATTATTTATGTACTGACATTATTTAATGTACAGGAATGAGGAAAAAATACCACAGGGAATATAAAAGATTTTCTTTAACTCCTCTACTTCAATGCAATGTTTAGTTCACTTAGTCATGACAATTACTATTATTGTATTATGATTCTCGCATTTTAATCTGATTGTCGGTACTTAATAATAATACTTATCCACAAGGATGTTTCTGTACGAATTAGTTTTCTGAGAACGTGTACTTACGTTTGTACTACACGAGCACGCATCTTGTGATTTATTGCCCTCTACTTGATTGTACAACAGTTTTTTAACTCGTAATTATGTAGGTATGGTTAAAAAACTTTGTAGCACTGCAAATTATTATGTACCATTCATGTAATTATCATTGTTTACTACAATAACCCTGTAGTTTGTTGCCGCATGTATTTTTATTGAGCTAGTGGAAAATACTCGTCTTTCAATAGTACTAGGTTTAAATTACCTACCAAATTTTTTGCGATTCCCACTTAAGTTACTAAGTGTTCGTTTAATAATTGCGAGTTTCTGGACCCCAATTCCAAGCCAAAAGAAACCTCTCTATACCTACTTATAGAAATTTTATGACAGCACGAAGCAGGGAGTAGTGTCCGATGGACAGCTTGCTCCTATTACATATGTCTAGCAATTTATGTTTGGCCGACCAATTGTGGGTTCTATTCTCCTATGCCTTTTGTTTGTACAGGCGAGAGCGACTCAGGTAAGCGAAGGCTGTTATAAATACTTCATCATGGGCTGCTAAACGCAAAGCGCTTTGACCCAATAAGATCCATCTAAGAAGTGTAGTATCGAATGCTGACGCCTGAAAACAGTTGATTGGAATAACAATGATAGAATGATTGAACCAACTCCTCATTGCCAATTTTAGAATCTACTTTTCTACTACTACTAATTTTGATTTTAGTTAATTTTCTTACATTTGACGACTCTATTCTAGTGGGATGTCCGAAGTCATTACTAGCTAATACTAACAAGTCGCTTAATAACACAACAATTTTTTTAATCAAATCTACTATTATGATAACATATTTCACTTAATCTTAATTTCAATTTGGTATAGGTACAGTCTTATTGAAGTCATACAATTGATTTCATGGTTCACATTTCAAATGGATAGTTAATCACATTCCTTTGTTATCCAATGAAATGTCTACACAGACATAAACAAACAAGCTAACAATAATACAGTGATTATCAGTTATATTTGCTTTTATTAATTTACTTTCAATTAATTTTAACTAGCAACCTACTCTGGCTTCGCATGGGTGCAAAAAGATGTACCTGTTTGTACCTATCATCTAATTCATTTTTAAAATTTACTAATACTTTATTTACACAATTATCTAACTAAAAATGGGATACTATATGAAAATATTTTTGGCGATTACGCAGTATACATACGGTCAGATGTGACGGTGGACTTTGTTTTATATATTATATGAAACTAGTAATAGTTACAGCACAATGCACAATGCAGTGGAACGATACATGAATGACACACACTAAGACAAAACCTTTGCGTCCATTTAATCAAACTGTGTACCTAACTGCGTGTCCGTACATACATAGATATCTTTTTAAACCGCACGCGCCTAAGTAAGTCGGCTTTTATTCAGCAATTTTAAAAAAGAGTACATGTCTTATATAAATTGCTTAGAAATGAGCATCATCATCATCATTCCCCTTGCCTTTTTCCCATTTCTATTGGGGTCGGCTCCCAGTCTAACCTGATGTGAAATGAAAATGTATATTTCTATATAAATATTTGCCCTATCTTGGATGTGAACATCGCACGGTATGGCATGTGTTGCATCATAAATAATGTTTGTATGAAGTTTTGAAACCATGCCTTGTCGCCTCGAATGGGGTTCGGCTCAAGCCCGCCTATTCATCCTTATTAAATGTCAATCCACAGACAAAAAGAGATACGCAAAATATTAATGTAAGATTATTATTAAAGTCCGAAATAAAGGTCAGTTGAACAAGTGCTAAATTAATGAATATAGGAGGAAATAAAAAATGTTTAAAGTTTAATTACTTCTTAGATATTAAGACACATTATACAAACACTCAGAATCGCTTTAGCAAGTTTTATGCATCCGTCCCAGTTAATTACAGCTCTACTTATTAGCAAATTGGTTACTATACTACCTTTATAAAAACGTAGATATTAGAGGACATAATATTTTACGTTTATTAATTTCCTTGAACTTTTAACTAAGTATTTTTACGCAGCTTGGTAAAAATTATTATCGTCTATAATGTTAACTCTTAAAAAACTCTTAAATTATATTTCCATTTCCCGGGCTGCTTTTTATTTAAATACTTTAGATAGTAAAACAATAGGTATATTTATCATAATAGATTGTGCAGAACGAATTTCTGTACAAAAGATGTCAACGAGTGAGCCTTTTTACCTTAAGTACCAAAGAAAAAAAACGAAATTTTCTGCCATAGATAACAAATACTAGGTTCAGCTAGATAAAAACTTCAGTTAGGCACCAAAACCTTAAAAAGAAATACTAGTAATAGTAATAACACCTCAGGGTTTATGAAACTCATAATATATATTAACTACATAATTCCATTTCTTCAATTATATACTTACATACACTACACATCATATCCAGAGGAACGCCGGTGCGGCGTGTGAACAGCGATAGCTAAATAATTTACTAGTTAATAGGTACCTAATATTGATATTCCCGCAGTAGCCAATTAATGTATGAAGACATTGTGTATAAATAAATCCAACAACGATAATAATTAGTACCAAATACCTATTTAAATAGTAACAAATTTAACTGTATTATTGGTAACTGGGTTGGTTAGTATAGCTAAAAAATATTCTGATCACATCAATAAGTACCTACTGTTATGCTCCTTACAATAAGACCGTTTAGCTTCAAAATTTAGGTCTTATGGGCCATTTACACGAAGACAATAGCCGGGCCAGAACAGTAAGACATGACAGTAAGTCACTAGAAAATACACTTCATTGGATTGTTCTCTAAACAGTTGTCCACAATAACACGATACTTTTTTAGTGTCTTGCTGTCCTGGTGTCCCGGTTATTGTCCTCGTGTAAATTACCCATTAGGCTTCGAAACTTAGGTCTTATTCGTAATTGCATGCACACTATACGACAGTCTTCAAGACTGAAATTATGAAAATAACTTTGAGTTTGCTCTGCGCAACAAAACATGTTGTGGTTGCGAGCTCTGTCGATGCCTGTGTTTACACCTTAGAAAAAGGAGGTCTTTTCTTCTGAGGTTTTCATTTATCCCCGAGCGATAAAGAGATAAACATAGTTTGTAAAATGATTTTTGTGCATGTTTCACTCGTGTTAAGTAGCAGTAAGAGGCGATGTTTATGCCTACAAAAACTGTCTCTAGACAAGTCCGACATTAGACTGTCTCATTAGTGTGCGCTCGCTCTTACGTTGCGCATACTAGTGCAATTCAAAGTTATCGTATAAAAACGATTTTATCGCATAACACGTGAACCGAGAAACGCACGTTTTTATCAATGCTGCAACCCTACTGAAGGTAATTACTTCTCATGCGTTTAACTACGACTCGTAATAAATGTAATTGTACACATTACACTGGACAATAGTACAATGTAGGAAGATTTAAAGTTTAATCATTTGTACTTACTCGCCTGCAGTAAAACTAACACAACAATTGCCATTGGTAAACTTTGGTAACTGTCTAGTCTACTGGGCTTCAATCTATTTGGCGACGACTAATCCTCCAGACATTATGAATCAGTTGAATTCAATCTAATAATATAACCTTAAAGTTAAGCCGAATATTTATACGAATTACATGAAACTAGCAAATACCATTGTAGTAGATCCTAGTTTCAAGAGAGAGGTTGTAATCAACAATAAGTGTAGATACTGTTTATTTATAAGTATAATCTGTTTCTTTCAGGTCTGTACGGCGTTTTATTTAGGCGCAACAAAGAAGCCGCGTTTTCCAATTTCCGCCTGTGGGAGAGCGCTGGGTTCGTGATCGCGTACGCATACTCCACGCACCTGTGCGCTCGCAACAAGCTTTACGTCATGATGGTCATGCTGCTCATCGGAGTCGCCGGCTACATTGTTGTTGAAATATTGCATAAGAGAAAGGTCAGTTTTTATAAATATTACAAATTAACATAAACTATATATGCCAGTTACTGGCATGCTTTTGTGCTTGAAATATCAGTTCGGAATAATATTGCGAGGTCATCGCGGTCAAGTTTATTTTTCTAGGTAATAATGTTCACGCATTGTATAAGTAAATGGTATGTGTATCACGGGTCTGGGTACTGATAGAAAGAAACATAGAGATGGTCTTCTTTGAACAAAGGCGATGCTGCTAATGAGCAATTATCACTCGGGGCAGTTTGAATACCTACTTTACTAGAAATTAGCATGAACATAAAATGCAATGAAAACTTAACTGTCGTATTCTGGAAAAATTAACTATGTGCTAGTAAACATTACGTGACTATTAGTTGTGGTAACGCACATTTTATTTTTGGAGTTGTTAGGTACGTGGGTACCAATAGATTTTGTAAGTAGTTACAGAAATTTCAGGTCGTCAGTATAAGTTATTGTGGTGGTTTGCAGGCTCGCCGTCTCAAGGCCATCGCTGAGGACCCAGCGGTTGCTGCCGAGGCTGCCAAGCAGCCGCCAGAAGAAGACGACGAGAAAGACGAAATCGATGACGAAATCATCATCACACATCTTTAAGCCATAACCGAAGCTTCGGCATACAATTTCAGTGCAGCACAAAATAAAGGAATTAATTCGAATAAAACTCCTTGACGCAAACGTTAGATTACCATTTCATGGTTCATGAGGTCCTTATCAAATATAGGCAGTTATCACACACCAATTGTATGCGCCGGCCAATTTGTTCGAAGACTCCTGTCTGTTTCATTTTTGCTGTCGTCGTGCTCCGACAACTACCTAATGTTACCCTTAAAAACTTTGCCATACAAGTTTGGGTATGTACAAAATCACAATGACATCTCCATATTATAATCTCGAGTGTAATTAGTTCTATTTATGTAACCGATAGTTAAGTTATTGTAAGTTGGAAGTGATGCGAAATCTAAAAGACTTTGCAAGTACAAACACGAGGCGAAATCGAAATAACTTCAAGTAGAAGCAACTGTTTCTTATTTTACAATTGAAGGTCGATCCAGTTAGGCCACGTAGCCTAGGTGCAGCGTTGAGGCTAAACATATTATCATATGTATTATCAGCTCCTCGACATAGATGGGCTGATATATATTTTTAGAGAATTGCATTGCCGGTCTGTGTTAACTCATTAACATAAAACCAAATAAGAATCTCAGTGTAATTATGATAATGTACAAATCAGTTCTAAAGAATCTATGTAAATTAATTGCTACAGTTAAGCTACCTACTTGAACTAAATTTCGTTTAAAATTGTGCATAGCATTTAAAACCAGTTCACACGATATTTTTGTGGAGCGTTTGTATTGTTGCAAATTTTGATACGACGCGACGTAGTTTAAATAGCTTAAATAGTCAGCGCAGTTGATTGACCCTTACGAATTAGTATTACAATGAGAATTTAATATAGGTACGAATCCTCAACATTCCAAAAACAATTTTGTCAGATCCTGGAAATTTTTATTTTATTTCAATATTGCAAACAAACAAACAGTTGGAAAATCATTTGTGAATAAATAGTTCATAGTTCGAAGTGTTTGGATATAAGAGCACGACATTTGCATTCAAATATACTAGTGCTCAAGGCTGTGTAGAATAGGTACATGTATGTTGCCTTTCAATACAACCCGGCTTTGTTATGAATATTGATTTTTGCTAACATAAATGTGTTAGAAAATAAATCGTTACATTCCCAACATGCCGTGTTGTATATACAGTGTTGCGCAATAACATCTTGTAGCAACGAGGCATTAGGTACATATTTACATTTTAATTCGAAAAATAACTTAATATTTGTTTTATATCGTACGTCATGTAATGTAGTTCTACATGCCCTATAAATTAATTTAACGAATAATAAAACCATATGTTGTTATTGTTCTTTTGTAGCAATCAAAAGCATTGTCTTATTTATTTGACTCAGTAGTTCCTTCCTCTTCTATTCTAGGTATATAACAATACATGCAAACAGGCGTACTTACAGTTGCTATACATAGATTTGGTTTCAACTAATGACAATGCTAGTGATATTATTAGAAGTAGTAATTTGTTTCTAATCCACTTGATTTCATTTAAAATATACTTATTTAGCAAACAATATTATAAAAAATCATTGTATCAAATTGTTTTATAAAACAATTAAATAAGTAATTAAAAACAATATGCAAATAATTTTATACTGAGACAATGGATATTTAATTTAAAAAAATGATTCTAAGATTGCCATTTCACTAGAAAACGTTGATTTATCCAAGAATTTCAAATAAATTATTATAAACAAATTGAAAAATACATAATTCCTTCAAACATTCCTGTTTGTTAAACACAGTTCAAAAATTGCAATTTTATCGTGTTTGTAGTACATAAGTAGCTTAAAATTGAATTGTTAAACAAATTTATACACAGTGAAAGATGGAATCTCTTTGTTATTAAGTATTCTGTGTTATTTCAGCCACTGTAAAAATTAAATATTTATTGTTTATAACAGAAATGATACTAACTTATAAATAAGCAAATTTTTATAACCACTTATATATTTATAAATTTAATCATTATCGTGTTACAATGTTATAAGGTTTGGTCGCAACACAGTACTCCGTACTAATGCGGCTGTTATCGAACACTAATTTATTGTAATATGTTTTATTTGTTCCAATAAATAAATAAATTTCATTAGGTACTTACCTTTAGGCAGCGTTGTTCAGTAGAGTATGTTTAAATAATATTACTTTTAATTAACCTGATATCCAAGTGAAAAAGGTAACTGGCAAAATAAGTGAAAATAATTATTATGCTCCTGACATGTTCTGGCTTGGGTGACTCTATTGAACCGTTTAGTACACAAGATATTTTTGGAAATATAGTTATTTACATATCTTAATTCCGTATTATATTTTTTTTACATAAAATTTGTTGATTTGTATGTATTAAATACATTAGAATTGTTAATTATTTTGTTAATTACATTAGCTTGTCTAAAATATATTCAGAATGTCTATCTTCATAATACATATTAGATAATCTTGTAATAAGTATACATAATATATATTATTATTTAATTATTATTATTTAAATTTGTGCGGCAATTAATCTTATAGCAGTAGGTCCGTATGAGGTAGGAAACTAGTAGATCAAATGAATTAAGTAATATTTAACTGTAGGTAGCTAAGTATATTATACATACGTAGATAAAATAAGTTTTGTGTTATGTCCTTGTTCTGTTTGAAAGCACCTATACTAGTACTGTAACCAGCTATTGATATCGGCTTATTACGGCAATAATTTTTCATTTTCCTGTCAATCGATCTTAAATGTAGAATATTGCCAAAGTTTGTCTATATCATAATGCAGTTGTGGGTAGGTACTGTGTTAGGAGTTTAAAATTTAAAAGAATTTTATTTGCAGACTATTTTTTTGATTAACTGTCACAATTTTAAACGTGATGTTAATTATAAGTACGATTTATTAAAGGTAGGTATGCTTCACTATATTTATTTAGCTCCATAAATTTATGTGTTAAATATCGTTAGTTCCTCTATAGACTCAAAAAATACAAGAAGAAAGCTGGCTAAGTCAAGAAGAATCAAAAAATTATAATGGATCAAAAATAATTATTTTTTGGAGTTTAATTCAGTCTTTTGAAGTTATTATTAATAGTTTTACTAACAATTTCCATTTTATCGGCATTAAAAACATCCATATTATGGTACAATAATATTCCACGTCCACCAAGTCTTTTACGTTGGTCGCGACTGTGTAAGCAATTTTTATCAATAGGTAGGGTTACAAAACCACGTGATGAATTAACAGTAAAATATAATTATAGTTATCTTGTAAGCATCAATTATTGTAAATTGAAAATTAATTATATTTAGTATAAGGCAATTACAATAAATAAATAGGTAAATTTATTGCGCTATATTTTTAATAACATATTTGTTTGAATATTATATTACTCTATTAATGATGTCATATGCGTTTGTGATGAAATAAACATAGAATTGTTTGGTCAATTTTGTTTTAGTTATTTTTCAAACTTACAAGGTGTTAAACATGAAGTGTGTCTTAAATTTCTTTTTTCTTTCTTTCTTTCTTTCTTGCACTTGCATTATGCCTCCGAACTCAGAATAAGTACTTCTAGCCAAATCTAATATTGATCCCCTAGATACAAGGGAAGGTCTAGCGTTCTTCTCCAATTCGCTTGTCATGGCTATTCATAGGGTTTTGGGTTAATGAGTACCATTCACGCAGTATGTGTTTCATGAACTGTTTTACGTTAGATCAGGATTTTTGGTAAAGAAGGTACAAAATACTCTAAGAGACTTTTGCTGTGATGGCATCTGTATGTGCGTTTAGCGGAGAGTAGTTTTCTAATTTAGATATAATAGAGAACTAGAAAGATTTATAACCTTTTTATCTATTTATTTTTTAAATAGTATTCTGGGACACGGTCATACACAAACGAGCACCTGATCTCAAACTAAGCACTGATAATATTTTTTTTTTTGCTGATGACCTAAACCAAAACGAAACGCCTCTATTGGATCACCGGACTTTTTCGGTGAGCCGTCCGAGGACGGTCGAACCTATGATAATGATAATTCTTTGTTCTGCGTATTTATAAAAACCTGCACTCAAGTTACATATCCATTCCTATACCACAGATAATATAATACTACTAGTACCTACCCATAACACAAGAAAATATAATTGGTTAATTTGAGACTAGGTGGCGCTGTGTTAGAGTGAAATTATTTTTGTATCGTACATATGTACTACTTATTTTTTGTTAATACATACTTCCCAGACTCAAGACAAACAGACATGTTCATCACACAAATGTGTCTTTGGTGGGAATCCAACCCTTAACCAGTGACGTGAAAAGCACGCATCTTATCGCCACGCCACCGTTAATTAATTTTTAAGCTTTAACACGTAAGTTCTACTACTACAAATACTCTACCTAGCTGTGGCGAAGAGTCCATACAAGCCGATTCCCATCGGCTTTCCTTTAGGAAAGGGTCAATATCACATGTACTTTATAATATTACAGATAATATAATACTATACATATATTATGTAATGCCTAAAAAAATTAAATAGCAACAAAAATAAGATATCATCAAGTGTCCGAACGATCGGTGACGGCCGTGAAGAGATATCATTTTCCTATGTAAGAACTTTTTTGCTCCGGCTTCCCTTTTTCAGTTTTCCACCCTTCGCCATTGCTACCTAGCCGAATAAAATTGTCAGCAAATAATGCTCATATTAATTGTGAACACCTAAATAAAAGAAAATTCCTCAATGTCCGAGTCAGCGAAGGTGTGGAAGCTATCGGTCGTTGTCGGGCCTAAAATCTGGGTATGTGTTGAAATCGTAACCAACACCGATGCGCTGCCGTCTTTGACTTTGTAGTCACGCCACCCCCAACGACTTCCATATTCACGGCCATTCAAAAGTTCAAAAGAGCCCACTGAGTTGAAGTGCTCTGGTTCTACCCCGACAGCCCATCCTAAGGCACCTAAGCTTCAAAACAAAAATCAAAAAGCGTTCAGGAACGTATTGACATACTTTAAAGAATTAGAAAGCTAAATTGTGATTAGGATAAGCGAGTTCTTGAATAGACTCCTGGTTTTGGCCATAATAGTAACTAACTAGAAACGCCAAGCTGTGAAATAGCGCGTAGAAGAGGCGGACTAAGTCCAAATGTAACACAACAACACAACGTTTATCTCATTTTAATAGACGTATTATTTTTGTACGAACATTCAGTACGACGTGACAGACAGACCAATATGTAGTGATGAGTCCAAAACATTGTTTATCGACTGCTGATTTGGTGACCTAGTTTGTTATTGATATAGCGAAAAGTAGTTATGAAAATAGCATTAGGTATTAAGGCTAATTAGTTATCTGTTTGCAAATAAATATTGCGGCTGATAAAACAGGACAATAACATGTTATCAGTAGACTGTGTTTGTGCTATTTTTCCTATCTGTTAATACGAATTTTCAAAAAATATTAAAGTGAATAAACGCGTTCCATAAACGTAGGTTACGTAAAATTAACTTATAACATGACGGGCCCCTGGTGTGGTCGGTAAGATACTTGCTTTTCACGACGCAGGTCGTGGGTTCGATTCCCACCCGAGACAAGCATTTGTTTAAATGTCCTACTATATTATTATTAACAGTTATTGACTCTATAAATCACTAAAAACCGGCCAAGAGCGTGTCAGGCCACGCGCGTTGTAAGGTTCAGTAGTTGTTCGTCCTTGTTTTGTTTGTTTTGAACGTTTTGTTGAACTGTGGCGACTGGAGGATCGGGTGGTAACATAGATCTAAAGAAATAGAGTATAGGATACGCATATGTTAGAGTGAGATAGATAGACGAGACCAAATACGTACACGCTATTATCCCGTGAGGTAAAAATCTTAATCGTGACTAATAATAATAGGTACACATAACACGCGCACTATTGTAATTTGATTTTGGTCTCGTATTGATCAGTCCATTGCTAATCTACTGTAAACGTCAGTTTACATGCTAAATCTTTGGGTGGTAATGACCCTTCATTGTATCTACCGGCCGTGTGAGGTGTGATGCCCGGCGATCGCCATTCTCTCCCAACTGTTTTTGTCGGGAAGTTGTATATAAGCTAATCGTCAGTGAAACTTTGCTTATGCGATTTAGGATTGCTATGACGTCATGTCTCTTGAATGGCGCTAGGTATGTAACGCCGCAATAGTATTAACTACTGAAAGCGGGCCCAAATAAGGTGATGGTAACTGAACAAGTCCTACAAATTCAACTTCATAAGTGAAAATCAAAATTATCTATTTCAGTCAAAAATCCCTATAGGAAAACTTTCTTAACATAGGTACCCCTACTACTATTTTTATGTTGCTAGGCGCAAAACGCGAGAATAGCTCAGTCTTCTTCTTCTCTATGATATCTATGAATGACTGAATGAATGAATGTATGTTTGCACGGATTTGGCTTTCATAAAAAGTAAAGATGAGAAATACGTGGTAAGAAGTTCGCCGGGACAGCTAGTAAAGTATAAAATGCAGTGCAAACTCAGACGGGCCGGTGGCGTGGTCGTTATGATACCTACTTGCTTTTCACGCCGCAGGTCGTGGGTTCGATTCCCACCCGAGGCAAACATTAGTGATGAACATTTGTGTTTGTGTCGAGTCTGGGTGTAAATATCTGTTATATATTTACAAAAGAAAAGTATTATATGTATAGTATATAACAGCTATCTGGTTTCCTAACACACGCTCTGCTTAGCTTGGGACCAGATGGCCGTGTGTATTGATGTCCCAGAATATTTATTTAGTACTAGCGACCCGCCCCGGCTTCGCACGGGTGCAATTCTGATACTTTAAAATATATTGAGGTATATTTACAGAATGTCCTTTTATACAACGTTAACAGCTTTTTTGCCATTTGACAAAAGAAACAGCACGCGCCGCGCGCGGCCGTGCCGGTACCGCCGCCCCGCTATTTTAAATCTCTAATATCTTCGAAAATATTCATTTAAATTATGTTCTGAAAAGTTCCATATTGATCTATATTAAAAAGACAATGTATATATGGTACTTAATTAGATAAGGATTAATGCTAAATTGCTTAAAATCGCTTCGTAAATAATCCATTACTTTTGGTTGAAAGTAAAAGATAAAAAATGGTTATTGTGAGTTATCCATATGAGATAGACATATACCATCACGGACTTTTTTGTTGACCGTTTTAGGTGTGTACATTATTTTGATATATCTCGTAGGGTTTAGCCAGAGTTTGCAACGTAAGCACAAAAAATGCGTTAAATGACGACATCGCATCAGAAACATCTAAAATTATCAGTGTTTTTCTACTTTATTATGCATGTATTATATACATAAACCTTCCTCTTGAATCACTCTATGATAAAAAAACCACATGAAAATTGGTAGCGTAGTTTTAAAGATTTAAGCGCACATAGGGATATAAGGGACAGGAATGCGACTTTGTGTTATACTATGTAGTGATGTGGAAAAGCGATCTAATTGCGGCGTGATTGCATCATCTGCATTACTATTTCAAACTTTCAGAACTTTGGTTGAGCGTTAGTTTGCCGAAAACGTAATTATTCAGTAAATACTCATAAACAAACAAAATGTACAAATGTAATGATCTTCAGGTTAGTCTTAGTTCGATATAAATGTTGGATTCGAGATCAATGTACATGCCAAATCTCTAAAAATGACGATTTAAAACTAATGAAATCGACAGTGATGTCGGTTGCAGTAATAAATTGCTCTTTCCATGTTTGCGTCGAGTGGTAGACTTATCTCTTACATCTGAACGGCGAGAATCGGAGTCCACGGAGCCCTAACCTAGCTGCACTCATAAAAACAAATGGTGACAAATTAACGACAATGCCTGTCTTATGACTACTTAATAAATAATAAATCATTTATTTAATAATAAATCATTTCTTTCGATCAACAAATTGGATCATAAAATGCAATAAAATACAATGTCAATATAAAAATAAAACACAACAAAATTAATAAATTAAAATTAGAAATAATCATATATTATTTAAAGAATAATTCAATTATTATTATAATTAATAACTGTTAAAATTTAATTATTAATTTATTATTATTTAATTTAAACAAAATATTATTATTGTAAATATTACAGTGACTAGATAATTATTGTTTATGATTATTTCGTTATTTCGTTATTGTCACAACATTAAGCATGCAACAATGATTAATATAGTGGCAGTCAAACCTCTCAGCCAACATCCTCAGAATGCTGTTAGAGCTGGCACGGACCCTGCGCACCAAGGATGTTAATAAACTTGTTCATGCGAGCAAGAATATCATTCAATTAGGAACTTTGCTCTCACCCGTTCTCATTTACCTGGTTAGTTTCTTTTTAACCCCCGTCAAAAAAGGGCTTTCTTATACAATACTTACATACTTACTTGTTTTCCTACATAATTATGTTGGTAAGCGTAATAATTCCAATAATTCCTCAACTTATAGCCCACAGGCCTTACAAATCTAAAATTAGCTCTGAAACGACATATTAATATAGTTATAGTTAATAATTAGTAAGTATGTATAAGAATTTGCCATATAGTCTAAGATCCCAAAGCGATCAGACATACCTTATTTTCACACGAATGAAACCTTGTGTTTTCAGTAGCGTCTCGTATGCCTTGAATACCTATACGCTTGTGAAAACTTACCGAGTGACACCTGGGCAGGTACCAGATGAGAAAGGTAACTAAAAATAAGAGTTACTTTACTTATTTTCGCATGGCTGATTTTTATATATATCATGTAAAATATTATTTTAAAGTAATATCATAAGTGTCAGACACTTTTGATGGACCAGAGCTTTTGTCAGACGCTTTTAAGCTACCCAAAAAATAAATGAATTTTACTTATTTTCACATGTCTGATTTTTGAACATGTTAATGAAGTATTTATTCAAAAGTTATATTCAATCAGTCAGACAAATAAGAGTGAACAAACAAATATTCAGTCAGAAATAGAAAGTAAAACAAAACAAAAAAATATTCAGTCAGAAATAGAAAGTATGAGGGCGAGATTAAAAAAAAATTAAATGTGCTTTTAATTTTACTGTTTTCAATCTGAGTCACCTTCGTCCTTGGGAGTGCACTTTTTATCTGAATCCCACCACGTGGCCCCCGGGTGGTGCAAATCAGATGACAGTCAACTGGTAATTATGTTACCTATTAATTAACTGGTGGTTGGCTTCGGCCGTGGTTAGTGACCACCCACCAGACAAAGCCGCACCGCCAAGCGGCCTTGCCGTATTCCGGTGCGATGTCTGGTGACATTATTTAAGAAGAGGATAATGGGACGGGTTTTTTTTATTTTCGAAAATTACGCCCAAGGGGTGTTTAAAATGAGTTTTTTGGTAAAAATTAAAGTTTCTCAAGACCTGTTTAGTCTCAATTTCGATTCACATAATGACAATTGACATTTAATGACAATTGACTTAACCTGTGACGATCCTGTATCTACAACTGATCAGGTAAGTCATGCTAATGTGTGTAGTTTATGTAAGAGTAAATTTGATTCTGCTGTATTAAAATATACAGATATAATTCAGGACTTCAAATAAGAAATGCAGGCTTTAAGTGAATCATTAGGTATGATAACTGAAAAATATATTGATGATTCACAGAAACAGATTGCAGAACGTGATTTGGTTATGGACGGCTTAGTGGCTGACTTAAAACATAGTGAGCAGAAGCTGATGTCACTAACAAACTATTACTCTAATGACACTGACATCACTTCCGCACGATTCAGCTGTCCACGATCAGGCACTGGCTCTTACTGTATATCTCAAACTAAACTAACAAATAAGCCTAGAAACAGTACTTCCTTTAATAATAACCATATTAGTCACACATTAAGGAGTCTTAAATGTAATAATAATATAATCATGTATAGTGATGAAATAGGTAAACATATGGGCCAAGTATTTCTCGATAATACAGGAAATCCAAATTATTGTTTCCCAGGTGCAAGCTTTGTCCAAATTATGGAAAAAATAATTAGTAGTAGGCACTGTCCTAGCACCACTTTGATTATTTATGTTGGGAGAAGAGGAAATGCTAATAGTCACATGCTAACAAAATACTTTGATTTGTTAGCTCAATTAGATATTAAACACATAATTTTGACTGCATTTCCTTATAGCAAGTTGTTGCTTGAGGCAGAAAATAATGCCAGACATAAAATAATAAATTACATACTTTGGCATTATATAACAATAAATTCAATTTAGTTGACATTAATACCTTTGTATTTAATAAGACATGTAAATTAACAAAAGATAATTTTTATTTTGCTAATTTTTATAAAAAACAATTAGCAATGTCGCTATCATATTGTTTTAATGACCCAGCCAAGTTGTTGGCTAACTTCACTGCAATAGAAGCAGTGAACTTAGAAGCAGGTTACAAATGTAACATTAAACTTTGACAGTTTGGAACATGTTCCAAGTTCTTTAAATTAGACCTAAAGACAATAGAGATAATCTCTGGCATTAGTAATAGAGGTAATGGATCTGATGATGGACATCAGATTAATTATTTAAGAAATACAAAACCATTAAAATTTAAACCTTATAATAAAAATTGTATCAATCTGGTGCATTAAAATATTCAAGGACTGTTAGGTAAAGAATTAGAATTGGAGTTATTTATGAATTGTGAGAATATTGATATTATGTGTCTGACTGAGCACTGGCTTAAGCGCCATCAATTCATTTACAGCTTCAATAATCACCAATTGCAAGCTCGTTCATCAGGGTAAAGTTTATTCATGGTGGCTCTTTAATAATAACAAATAAATTACTCAAATATAAAGAAAGATCTGATATTGTGAGCCTCTCTGTTGAGCGAGTTGTTGAAATCTCTTGTGTTGAATTGGAGCGACATATTGTTATTAACGTATACAAACCTCCCTGCGCGCCCTTTGAGGCATTTTTAAGAATAATGGAGGATGCCTTAAATAAAATATCTAATAGCCATAAAACGGTTACTGTCTGTGAAGACTTTAATATAAATATTTTGTAGGATTGTTCTACTACTACATTTTTTTTAAATTTTTTCAAATCTTATAACCTAATATATATATTATGTGAACCAACTAGAATAACTGTCACTAGTGCGACATGTATTGTTATTTTTTGTAATATGACACCTAGTCATAAATCAGTTTTTTATAAAATACAATCAGATCACAGTGGTCAGCTAGTTTGTTATCCAGTAGATACTCCAAAAAGTAAAAAAGGAAAATAACAGTTGTGCCCTTCAGTGAAAGCCGCTTAGACAAGTTTAAAAACAATTTATTAATTAAATTAGAGTGGTTGCCCAGTAACCAGATCCCGACTATCAATATAATTATTTATATAATCAAATTAATGAAACATTTCATAGAGTTTTTACTTCTAAACACTTAATGGTTAGTGATGGTCTGAATTTTGGTGAATGGGCAACCCCGGGTATCTATAAAAGTAGAAATAAACTGTATGATTTATACGCTGAAAAGTCCTACAATCAGGCAATATCTTCATAGATTATGTAAATTTAAAAAAAAAAAATATGTTTAACCGCTAAATCAGTATACTTAAAAAATAAAATTATAACATCTTCTAATGTTGTTAAAACTACTCGGAACATTATTAATAATGAAACTGGTAGGAAAAAAGCCTGTAACAAAGATTTTAAGCTAAAAATTAATAACATAGATATAACAGCGGACCTGGAAGTTGCGACAGTTTGAATTTTTTTTTACTAATATTCCTTTACTGACTACAATGAGTCTACCGTCGTCTTCTATATCCGCTGAATCAATACTTAAGGAAAATGTAGTAGAGTGTGGCACAGTATTTGAATTTATGCAAGTTACACCTAATGATATATTGAAAGCCTTTAAATCAATTTATTTGAAGAATACTAAAGACTTGTGGGGACTTTCTGTTAAGGCAGTATCTCCAATTATTGCTATAATTGCCCCACATCTTGCATCTATTTTCAACAACTGTATTGCAGTAGGTGTATTTCCTGACTTGATGAAGCTCAGTAAGGTTATTCCTTTATTTAAATCTGGAGATACTTCTGATCCATTAAACTTTCGACCTGTTTCTGTATTACCCACCTTAAGTAAAAGCTTTGAAAAATTAATACTTAGCCAGTTGCTCAGACATTTTAATAGACATGAATTGTTACATAAGAAACAGTTACCAAAGGTTGCTCAACCGTTGATGCAGGTGTTGAATTATTAAAAAGTATCTATGCTGCTTGGGAGAATTCGCAAGATGCCTTGGGTATATTTTGCGACTTGTCCAAAGCCTTTGACTGTGTGCAACATGAAACTCTTGTAAGGAAATTACACCACCTACCGTGAGTGTCCACGTTTCGGCTCCGTATGTCATAACGGGTAGGACGCACTGGTTAAAGACTCTCGTCTTTAGACTCTGTGGAATGGACGACGTGAAGACTCGACGTAATTTCCCATATGCTGCCCAACCCAGCTGTATTCTTCTATTAGCCTCTTTCTCGAAGTTGTTTTTACCCATCTGCAGGGGATGTTTGTTCACTCTTATTTGTCTGACTGATTGAATATAACTTATAAATAAATACTTCAATAACATATTCAAAAATCAGACATGTAAAAATAAGAAAAGTTCATTTATTTTTTGGGTAGCTAAAAAGCGTCTGACAAAAGTTCTGGTCCATCAAAAGTGTCTGACACTTAAGATATTACTTTAAAATAATATTCTACATGATATATATAAAAATCAGCCATGTGAAAATAAGTAAAGTAACTCTTATTTTTAGTTACCTTTCTCAACTGGTACCTGCCCAGGTGTCACTCGTCAAGTTTTCACAAGCGTTTAAGTATTCAAGTCACACGAGACGCTACTGAAAACATAAGGTTTCATTCGTGTGAAAATAAGTTATGTCTGATCGCTCTGGGATCTTACTCTAATATTGCAGTATGATTAACAAGTAACAACAGTCACAAAGCTGGGAAGTTAGTCGCGCGGCACTCGACACCGAGAGCTGACGTCCGAGACTTAATCATACATAAATTCAGTTATTTTATTAAATTAATATATTGAGACGGGTATACGCGACTAGTTATTGCCATGTGGAGGGAAGGCGACCATCAAAATAGAAACGAGATGGCAATGAACAGGATGAGTGGAGAATCAGCGATGGTAAACTTCGACGATCGGGTCTTGGAGGCAGCGGCGGCAGAGAATATGCCGACGATGGTCAACGTCAACCAGTCCTCTCGGGTCCACATTGGACCCAAATTCGAGATCAAAAACATCGCCCACACTGAAGCGGTCAAAGGTGAGACGGTATAATGGATAGAAAACAAAGCGAATTCCGTTGCATTTATTGTTGTGCTGCTATGTTCATACTTCATTCAGTGTCAAGCGATATGTCGGTTCTGTTATTATTATTTGTACACATTTACACATTATTTGTATGGGTTTGGCTCCACCTTATGATAACAACGACACTGATATGCAATTCTCCACTGTTATTGTACTTTAAATATTTTTTTCCTCATTGTTTTGATGCCGTCACCAAGGTTTGGGGTTTCCAGATTAAAAATTGAGTTTAGTAGGTTTAATGAATATAAAAAAAAGAATCAGTATAATTTGGTGTATCGATTGTAAAATTAAATATGTACAGGCTATACCTACAACAAACAGCTAATCTTTAAAACACTAATTCATACGAAGATAATAAAAGTAATTTCACAAATAAACACCAAACGCGCGTTTACTAAAATGACCGTCCAAAACAAATGAATAGCTGTCAGAAATGTTATTTTTCACTTTAATTTAGATGCCGCTTAAATATTAAATTGATATTATTATTATTACGTATTAGATGCTTGTTCTGGGCGTGAGAATGCTATTTAGCTACGTTGATTAATATTGAATCTTGGTTCACCCTTGCTCAGGTTCAAATTAATAAAAACGTATATTTACCAAAACTCCATAGGATTCAGAAACACTGGGCGATGACATCTAACCTAGGTATAACAATATTAATACTTACGTCCTCAGGTTCGGGTTTTTCCTGTACGGTTTTTTATCGTCTTATTTATAATTCCTCTGAAGTTTGCTAACCTGTGACATTACACGGGTTCCGAGTTTATCAAAGTCACCGTTAGATATCTCAGAATTCGAAGCGTATACGACATAATGTATTGTATTCTAACACACGGCTACACATCATGCTAACGTTCCAGTAGGTATAAGCTGACCTCTTAATGTACGGAACTCCTAAACAAAGAGAGATCAGCTTATAATGGAAAGTATAGCTTGATGTGTAGCCGTGTGTACGGTGTTCCAATTAGCCATCCTTCAGGATAGTCTCTCAGTCATATCCATCACATTTTGTGTACCTAGTTGTTGCAAATGTACACCAAATGAGTCTCAACGTTCTCTAATGCTTTATGCTTGTAAACACACATTGTTGTTTTTGTTGTGTAGTGAGTACTATTTAGTTGTTTTCAGTGCTTGTGTAATCATTTCTAGCTAATTCAGCGACTTTTAAAATAAATGAAACTAACTTATTTTTTGAGGTTTCCTCCGCGTGATATTTAAGAAGTCGTTTATTTATGAAACATTTCGGGATGGCTGCTTCTTTCCTGATTAAGTTAAAGGAATAGCTTAAGACAGTCACTACGACACCATCTCTCTTTGTACAAAACTTATTAAAACTGCTTGAGCAATTATGGCGTTACAGCGTTAAAATATACGAAGCAGTCAATTTATATCTAAAACGACGTTTTACATATCTACTAAATTTATGGTTTCAATAGTCAGCTGGATTAGTCACAAATATCACAATTTCAAAACATTAACACATGTGTTTTGTTCTGAACATCTTATTATAACCAATTATGTTTTTGCGATTCCTAATTAATTGCACTGATAAGCTTGCTTGTCTATTTTAACCATCAAAACAAGAAACGAGGGGACAGGAGGCCCGAACGAAGGGGTGACTGCGCCAGAGTAAGTACCTAGTAGACGAGACAAATATGCCTGGTGACTTTAGAGAATAATAATACCTATAATGGTAACTACCTATAATATTTTTTCACTAAAATACAAATAAATAGGTGCAATCAGAAAAATAAATTAACAAGTCAATTTTAAAATTAGGCATATTTGTCTAATTTTTTTTTATCTGTGGTATTCCACAGTCCATCTACCCTAGAAGAATGGTTTGCGAGCAGACCAGTATGGTGGCTGAGTCACCTTCGTCCGTGGAAGAGCACCTTTTATCTGAATCCCCACACGTGGTCCTCGAGTGATGGGCCTCGGCTGTGGTTAGTGACCACCCACGAAACAAAGTCGCACCGGCAAGCGGCCTTGCTGTGTTCCGGTGCAATGTCTGGTAACACCATTTAAGAGGTTGGATCGAAATTTTTGCTCCCCAACAGGCGACTGAAAGGTGGCGGCGCCTCCCCCAAAAACTGACAACACTGGAGGCGACCACGTACAGCACACATGTAAAACTAGAAGCGTCTTCTTACATATGTTTAAAAAAGCTACACACAAAAACAAAACATGAACAACTGTGGCCACTCGGCAGTGGGGAACACGACCAATATCAATTCCTTTTTAAAATTTTCTAAGTGAAAAATAGGTACTTATACCTTATTGTGTAATTGTAAGTAGTATTATACATATATTAAACCACGCAACCACTGAGCGGATTAGGCACAGGTCAATTATACCCATAGAAAAGAAACAATTTGTTACACAAGTTCTTAGATCTACCGTCCTAAGAATAAAGAACGGATCTAATGTTTTGTTGGTAATTGAGTTAAATAAACATTGTCAGAATCAGTATAGTTTACTAATTACTAATGACTAAGCGATCTGTAAACCATGTGGAACATATAATTATCCGCGTACATAGATAAACCATTTATCACAGTGACAAGTGTATTTATCTATTATTTAACATGTAGGTACTAACTGCGATGAAATTGTTTACCCAAAAACTCGAAGGGGGATTTTCGTTTTTTTATCAATAATTCCATTCTAACGTCATAAGAGTTTGGTCTTTGGATATTTTAGAAGTATAGACATGTTTTTTTTATTAACCTATGTCTTTAAGCTCTCGAACTGTTTCTCTCGTATTTATGTAGGTATGTACTAGCATCCACCCATTGCTTCACCCGTGTGGCACGTCTTGAGAAAAGTAGCTAGACTATGTGTTAAAACCAGACCATAATCTATGCGCCAAATTTCATTTAATTCCGTCACGTAGTTTTTGCGTGAAAGGGTAACAAGCATACCTCTACCTATACATTATGACAAACTATAGCGTTTGTAATATTAGTAGGATTTGAAGCGGGCATAGGTCACATCGCATGGAGAAAGTTTTTAGGGCTGTTTTATTTAACGTTAACCCGATTATGACCTTTTATTTTTTTTAAAGCAGCGGTGGCGCAGCGATACCGCAATTATCAATAACAATTAGTCGCGGGATCAATTTCGATCTTTGTGTGATTTGTTTCACCGCCACTGCTCAATATCGATGAAGGAAAACATTGTGAGCAAACCAGCATGGCTAAGAACTAAGCATTCGTGGACATGTGACATTCACCAACCCGCACTTGGTCAGCGTGAGTAGATTAAGGCCTAAACTGACTCAATTCGTAAGATAGTTGAGAGAAGACCCGTGCCCAGCTGTGGAACACTAAAAAGGGTTATTGTATCTTTTAATTAAAATAGAGACAGCTTTTTGAACAGACTGCATAAGTGGATAGGTATTAATGTTTCTGCTTTGGGCGATAAAAACATAAACTCTGGCGGAAAGCTTGCAGATAGGGTAACATGATAACAAGTTGTAGGTAAAACTCATTGCTACAGTTTGTTATAGAATGCTGTAAATAATATTCTTATCTATAACTAATGTTATTTTAGTTGGTTAGTAATGTAGTTCGTATGCCTACCAGATTAGGTCTCGGTTGTTGTCTGCTATTTTGCAATGTACTAACGTTATCAAGCGAAGTCTACTGACGCACTTCAATTATTATTGTAAACATATTTAGAGGAATTCAGGTTTAGGTGTTAATAAATTATAAATAGGAAAAAAGCAACAAACCTTTAGTGTCCTACTTTTCTCTCAATTATCTTAAGAGCTGAGAGTTTAGGGCTTAATCCACACACGCTGGTCAAGTGCGGGATGGTGGATGACACATATCCATAAATGTATTGTTTAGCATGCCATCGGGGATCGACCCTATAAACTAAATAATCGACCCTATAAACTAAATAATCAATACTAAGGCCGAATTCGCTACGCCTAAATTATCACTTCATCCCTTTTTAGAGTCCCACTCCCGGGCACGACCTGAAGTGTAGACCTTAATCTGCACACGCTAGCCAAGTGCAGGTTAGTGGATGTCACACGTCCTTAAATGATTAGTTCTTCCTCACGATGCTTTCCTTCACCGATATTGAACAGCGGCGATTTAACAATTCACACAAAGATGTGAATGAACCCGCGACCTTATATCTCTATGGTGAGGCTCCTACCGCTGCGCCAGCGCCACCGCTGCTCTCGCCTTATCTAACCGACATAAAATACTTCACTACCAACTAACTACCCATACCAAAAGATACTTTGGGCCCAAAGTCGATTACCTACCTTTATGTGCGAGTAACTTGGCATCTATTTAGACATTGTTGAAATAAGTACTTGTCGTTAATAAGTTACGTATAAATAATCTAGGTCAATTTCAGCTCAACAGCTATAAACACTTTAGAATTGAATAAATATAATAAAGAGCATTAGGTATAAATGTATTAATAATAAATAATATGTTATTAATACAACCATATACCAAATGTTCCAAACTACTTAGGTACCTACTTACCCTAAGCGAAGGTAGCCAATACTAGATACAAGCTTTCCGACCGCGGCTCCACAATCTTCTCACCAAATTTCATCAAAATCGATACTGTAGCTTTGGCGTAAAAGCGGGACTGACATAGAGACAGTTACTTTCGCATTAACAATAGCCTACTCTAGCCTCCACGATACCTACAGGGAATCCTAGTGTATTCTTTGGTTTGTTTGGTAATAAATTTATTTATTGAAATACCTAGGAAAATCAGGATTATGTTGGGTAAGTGTACTTCTCAGATTTGTCTAAATTTACTGTAGTTTTTTGGTACCTTCAGTGCACCAGTACCTCGCCTGAAAATCCAATCTTCATCTGGACAATATTTTTAAAAATTAGGTACACTAGCCATCCTGATGTCAAACTAATTTTTAAGATGCGTAACTTAGACATGATTACTTATATTATGATTATTATTTATCATATTATGTACTCGGTACGTTGTAAAATTATAGGTACCTATCTAGTCACTAATTTTATTACTGTTCATTTACTAATGCCAATGCGACGCGACGGTGCCAACATTCTAAGGATGAAGAAAGAACGGCTTATTCAAGAGCTAACGGTTCTTTTCTTGTATGAATATTTCAGGCCGCTTTCTGGGCCTGGAGCTGATATCTCCTCAAAACACGGCTCGGCTTCGCTGTAGCAGCGCTGTATTCGTGTGCTGGACGATTGTCGTGGTGTGTGCCCTATCCTTCTTCATCTTCCACTATCAATTGGCTAAACGAAATGCACGTCTCGATCTAGGTAATAATTTATTCTTTCTAAGCTTCGATCAATGTATGTACTTAGTATAGATGTAATACTTTGTCTGCTTGTTTTCATGTTGTAAGCTTAAGCACCTATGTAATTTAAGCAAGCCGCCACAACAATAGTTACGTTTCAATGCGATATATTTCGATATACGATGCGACATCTATCCTCCCATAATGGGAGGAAAGCGACGATAAGCACGCACGGTGTAAAATTACATTGATAACATAGACATGGTCCGGATTAAAATTAAAAATAGTGGGCGGACGAGCCCGCATGAATCAGACTCTAGAACAATCGGGATAATGTTTACTCGATCCAGAATTTTACACACCGCCAAGCCACGAAATGTTCTGTTTTTTTCCAGGCATCGCTTCAAGGATTTTTCGGCTAAGTATTCGGGTATTCGGAATAGCCCAGACCTAAAAAAAATTGAAGCATAGTTACGTCTTGGTAAAATTTGGGATTGGGTAGCCCCCAATTCTTTGTAGTCGATGCAGGATGATTAATCAAACGACTAATCAAAGGCCGTATTCGTCAGAGGCCAATTTTTTTCCAGGCCCGAGCGGTTCCGGGCGTGCGTAGAAGATGATATAGTCAGACGCGGAGGCGCAGTGGTACGGGCCTCCCCTTAGAAAAATAACGTCGTGGGTTCGAATCCTGGTCGTACCCACACATCTTTGTGTGAATTGTTTCATCTCCGCTGCTCAATATCGGTGAAGGAAAACATCGCGAGGAAACCGGCATGTCTAAGAACTGATCATTCGAGGACATGTGACACCCACCAACACTTGGCCAGCGTGTGTGGATGAAAGACTAAAACTGTTTCAACTCATAATTTAGTTGACACTAAAAAGGGTTGAAGTGATGTAAATGCATCTATGGCGCCGCTGTTTCCGAAGGCTGCGACAGACGCGTGGGGCTACATCAGCCGCGCGAGTCTGTGCAGTCCTCTGACACGGCTCCATAGATTCAAATTCCAATTCCAATTTAACCTTAAGACGACCGGTGCGTGCAACATCAACATCGCATTGTCTCATTTCAGTGACGTCCTCATCGATCATTAACAGTGAGAAAAATAGGGAATAAGTTATAGTTAAGATGTGTTTTGATTAATTAAAGGACGTGTAACGGCAAAGACAACCCGCGCAAATCGTATTGTAACGCAACTGTTGTGATGCGCTCTGAATAATGAAAAATGTCTACAATATTTAGGTACCTCCAACCTATTTTTTAATGTTTACATGCAAAATTATTATAAAAGGTACCTAGATTATTTTAGGTGCTGAATATGTCACATTACATACGTGAACATTGCTGAAAATCAGTGTGGTGTTTGTGAGTCACGTCCTATAAGGAGGTCCATTAAGAACGCAGTAAACGCTGTGAGTGAGAGGTCTCACTCACAGCGTTTACTGTGCAATGTCCACGTTTGACACTGGTGGGTCACACTATCTACTTTTTGTTTTTATCTTTTATTTTTAGGTGATTCTTTAATATTATATGTTTCTTGCAATTGATATTTTATTGTGTCAAACATGTTTTTTCTTGCATTGTAGAACTTTATTTCTAATAAACTAACATAAATTAAAATAAAACAATGTTCTACTTGACTAGATCTAAACGAGACGTGGTACCTGCGGCGTGGAGCCTGGCAAGCAATGCCTGAATACAGCTTAGAACTGTTGGAGCTCCCTGTGCCCTTCGTCTTGATCGGACACTCTGCGCTAGAATACTGCTCAGAAATATACTCATGCATCAAGAACGTGCTGGCCATCCAAAGTGACCATCAAAGACGCGGATGGGTGGACATCGGACCTAACTATCTCGTGGGGGGCAACGGCTTGATATTCGAAGGCAGGGGTGCCAACATACTCGGTGCAATGGTAAAGGGATGGAACCGCATCGGAATTAGCATTATGTTTCTCGGAGACTACAGATATGCCAATACAACAGGAGTGCAATATGACCACATAGAAATTCTGCTGGACAAACTAATAGAAAAAGGGGTGCTAAAACCTAATTACGTGGTGTATGGACATTGTCAAGTGTCGGGCAGTATCGTGTCACCGGGACCAAAAGTTATGGATACTTTGGATGCTTTGAGACATTGGAATCCAGCAAATAAAACGCTTTGCATTCGAGAATGAACTAAGATAATAGTAACTAATTTTCGTTCAATATGTAAGATATCTAGTAGATATTTAAATTTATTGTCTTTCAATAGAGGATGGCTGTAGGTTGTATACAATAATTAGAATTAAGCTAGACATAAGGTAATGGCGTTAAGTAGCAATTTCAACTTAGTAGATACCAATTCGTGCTTGTTTTAACATTAGTAGGTACACTTCGAAATTTGTTAGATATTCAGCTGGGTTACAGTGATGTGCCTCAAATAAACTAAAAATACATGGGTACGCGCATCCTTTTCTGATTATTATCTATCTGTTGATGATTATCTATCTTATGATCTAGTGTCTATCTTGCTTAACGTGCGATAATATGAATTAGTAGAGTTGATATTTTTACAGATGTGGACTTGGTATTGACCCTTTAGTAAACAATAATCTTCCATTATTGGCCTTATAGAACCCTTTTAATTTAAGCTAATATAAATTAGCGGAAACAGCTGTCACGAGGCAAAAGACATCGTCAGTCGTGTCGCCCGCTGCTGTGCTTCTTACTTCTTAGCGAATTTTAGAAGTATCACCTATCACTATGGTGTACTTACCTATATTAGGTCTGGTACTGATATGTAAAAGTAAAATAAAAATATTGATTCCGACAATGTTTTAACTCAGAGAAAAGAATGTCAGATAGGTCCCTTTTTCTTCTAACAGCAGTACCTACCACAGAACAGATAAAGTTATCTGTTCTGTGGTACCTACAATACAGGTTACCTTAGGTACCTTACCTTCTTATCTGTAGGGTACCATAATCTTAATAACTGACCAGCCAGTGCATTTAAATCTAATTTATATTAATTTAAGTAAGCGTACTCCTAAGCTGTGGCTGGCCATTACATAAATACAAATTGATTTAGGCATTTTCCGATCGTGACTACAGTATTAGCGTTGTGGCTTAATTAAGGACATAATATTAGTTAAAACTGTGTTTTCTGTGAGAGCTACGTTTGTTTAACAAAGTGAATGGACGCTTTCTATTGTGTTGTGTAAAAGATCTCATTTTAATTCAGTTTAATATTTAAATTAGGTATCTTAACTCTCTTCTCTCAACTATCTTATGAGTTGAGAGAGTTAAAATACAAAATACGTTAATCACAATCAAATGCACTGGTAGATATGCTAATAACCCGGTTGATAGTGGGAAGTGAATGATATGTTCTGGTGTACCTAGGCTAGGTACAGAATCTTGTGACCATACTACATAGTATATCAGTTTAAATAGTCTATATCATAAATTCAGACGCTTCCAACTCGTGTTCCCACAAAAACAGATACCTAAGCCATAAATAATTTTGTATCTTATATAATAAATGCCTCTAATAATAACGATGCTTATATACGAGTAGGTACTTTGCAGGAAGAGAAATGCACATAGGTAATGTTCTTTGTCTTGAAAACTTTTACAAATTTTAAAGATGAACTACTTTTATAGCAAAGAATTGATCTCTCATGATTACTGAAATAAATATTACTTGTCTGTTGTTTGTAACATATTTAAAGTACATACCTGCAATAAACCAAATAAACGAAAATAGTATTATTTCTTATTAATTAAGTAGGCGGTTTTTATTGTACCTAAAACCAAAAGCTTATTAAGTAATTACCAAAAGTTTAGCAAACGTTGGTAAAAAATATCTAAATCAGTTACTTTTACAAAAAAAAAACACTGTCTCGAGCCTATGGGTAATTAAACTACGAACTAGGATAGTAGCATATTTATTCTGAAATTCAAGTCACATGTAAATATGTACATTGCAAATGTGCTTCAAAATGTTCGCACAATCGAGTCACAGGTAAGTTACTCCCATTGGCGACTGGTAAATTGCTACAGTAAACACTATCGCATCATATTCTCACTAGTCCCATATTGTATAACAAAAATTTACGCGACGAGCGACGCTTCGCACACCGAGTCGGCAGCAATACTGCGCCTGAAGTACTGTTGACCGTCTGATTCTCTGGTCTGATTGAATAAGCTTGGTTAGAGCAGTGTGGCCTGTTACAGGCATTATTTACTCACAAACGCCACGTAATTTATTATTATTTGTAGTTATTAAGATGTTTTTATGTTATTTATTTATTTATCTTCAATACTATACCTACATAATATTACTTGATAAACTTTCAATAGTCGCAGGCTTTCCGACAGCTTCCAAGCATTGGTGGCGCAAGCGGCCGCAGGCGGTTGCAGGAGGCCGCATACATTAGGGCGAAAATGTACTGCGCATAGGAATAGCGCCAGCCCCGGCCTTGTCGTAGGAGGCCGCATGGTTTCCCTGCCACCGCGCCGTGCCGGTCGCTGCCAGCTCGGTGTAAATTGACGCTTAGACTCAGCAGCGTGTGAATAGACCCTTAGCCCTTATACACACTAGCAGTTTGTCCAGGGGTGTGACACAATGCGCAGCTGGCTTTTGATATGATATAGCTTAGAAATTTTGATGCGAGTGCGTACAATCATAAGCGGTTGCATATTAAACTGGAAAAGCGGCTAATTGCGCGGTCAGCTGCCCCCGCTGTTAAAACGTTAGTGCGTACAAGGATTTAGGGGTAGAGCGAGGAGTTCAGGACTGCCTCGGTCCTCTCGTTACTACAAACTCTAACATATTATTCTAGACATGCCCTTCCACCGTTATTTGTGGCACATAATCAAGAACTCAACAAGATTTGAGAGAATAGCGTGCCTAGTGTCAGTCGCAGCATTGACACTATGTATCATTCTCGTCGTGTACTTCACCGTGATCAAAACGGACACACCGAAGGAAGACGTAGGTAAGCAAATTGTCACAATATTTATACACTATTTAAGTATGAAACCTTATGCTGCTTATATGTCGACTGTAGCGATTAACAGTCGGAAATACCTTTTAGCGATTTGCGTTCTAATGGACCTAAGGTCTTAAAAGACGTGTATCGAAATAGACTCTACACGTCAACAAAGTTTAAAAATTCAAAATAATCGTTATCATAGCTTTTCTAGAGTAATAAAGTCGGAAGTTCTAAGAGCTTCCCATTAGGCATAAAATTGTTAGGCCTTACAGACAAGTATCATTTTTAATATGGTTCCGACATTGTTAATAGCTGCGGTCGATATGTTTAATACAGCATACAACTTGATGACAAACGCGGCGTAGCAGGGGGAGGAAATAATTTGTGACAACGCAAAAAAAAGTTTGTCATTGCCCTCGTCATAGACGGCTGAACTGATTTAAATGAAATTTCGTGTGTATATTTCAATGAATTCCTGGATAGTTAGAAAAATAAATTGAATCCCGGGCCGCTGCTGTCACCAATATATTAGGAAAGTCCTTTTGTTTCTGGTAAGACTAGTCTGTCGGGGTGAGCTAATATAGGTTATAGACATACATACCAGTAACTGTCTTAATGTCCACAGCTCCTCATACATGGTACATAACTCGAGAAATGTGGTTAGCCACCGACTACAACACTACCGAAACTACTTCAAAATTTGAACCCCTGCATCTGATTGTCATTGCTCACAGCGTCAGCCCCGAGTGTGATTTATTCGTTAACTGCGCATCAGAATTAAGAATCCTTCAGTCCTATTTCATAGAGACTTGCAAATATGACATACCGTAAGTATTACAAAATCAAAGATTAGCTTAACTTGCGTGAACCATCCACTCAACCCACTTCCCAAATTCGATTAGAGATTTTTTGGGGCTGCGTCATATTAATTCGAGGGAGTGCACACTTATTACCTGAATCGCCGTAGTAGTGGTGCGAACCAGGTGACAAACTGGTAGGCTTTGGCCATGTTCAGTGACCGCCCACCTGACAAAGCCCCACCGCCAAGCGGTGGTTCAGTGCGATGTCTGATGACACCATTTTAGAGTGGGTCGGAATTATTGCTTCTTAGCGGTTTCTAACTTGTTAATAACACCGAAAATCTCGTAATCACGTGAATCGGTATATTGGGAAGGCGCGTTCCATCGTAGAATACATCATTGCTTAACACCAGGCAAGTTATAGTCAGCACAAGCCTATTTCAGAATAGAAAAGATATAATATTTTGCTTACCTACACTGCACGTTTACGTGTAACGTTTCATTCCACGACCTGATCTATGTACCTAGTATGGTTTAAAATAGTAATATTCCGTTATCTTTTTTCAGATACAACTTCCTCATCGGGAATGATGGAAGAGTGTATGAAGGAAGAGGCTGGGGATTCGTCGGAGCACATACTCAAGGGTACAACAGGTGCTCGTTAGGTCTGGCTTTCATTGGTAAGTGTACCTATTTTTTTTAACAGATTTCTATTCTCAATAGGACTGTTTGGCAGTTTTTATAGGTGGGACTAGAGAAGCGGACAAAATAAGAGCTTAAGCCACCGGCGGCTGGCGTGCGCCACTTACCGTCACAATTATATGATTTTGTAAGTGTCAGAAGCTAACAAAGCCACCACATTTTATGAACCGCTCTCTGCTGGCAGTATTGCACCGGGGGTGAAGAAGCGCGATAGTGGCACGTCTAGAGTTCTTATGCGGCCAGTAGCGACCAAAAATCGCGGACACTACTGTACCGAATTACTGCCGCCAATTATAATACACCTATTTTCGCTTCAGGTGATTACAGAGAGGGTTTATCTACATACTCCAAAGTAACACCACTGCAGATGAAAAGACTACATTCATTGATACATATGGGCATTACTCTCGGTTACCTCCATCCAAATTATGATGTGGTGGGCGCAAGAGATCTGAAGGACACTATAAGCCCGGGAGACAACATCTATAAAGCTATAAAGAAGCTTACACATTTCAGTCATGGAGACGTCTACAAGAACAAAACTTGTGAACAATTTGAGAACTACTAAAATGAAATGATTAGACCTAAGACTGTCTTATTCAGTAACTTTACATAATGAATCTTCTGTAAAAAATAAATAAGCTATGTTAGAATTATTATTGTACCAAATTGATTGTTAGTTATTAATCTTTTATATCGTTCAAATTTATATTCTTGCATGCTAAAGAAGTTATGATATTAATAAACTTTCGTATATTTTCTTTTGAAATACTGATTAATTTTAATGTTTAATAGACACCCAACTAGATACCTATTAGACACCGCTTTTTTTAAATATTTCATGAAAGTATAATGGTCAAAAGTGTGCGAAGTATTGGAGAAAATAGCTTGAATTTCCCGCCCTTGAACGAACCAATCAAAATTAACTTTTGGTAAGACCTAAGTTAAGCGAGCGGGGGTCCAGCTATGCTGTGTCTAAAGATTACACCAGATTACTATTTCCAAACTACTAACAAATGAAAGCAGAAGCTTCAGCCTAAAAGGTCGCGGCTACTCCAATCCTTCAACTATAAAAAAAACTAACTCACACAACTTTGTGAAGGTGGTGTACATCGGTTTAATCACAATTTCCAAAAATGTACAGGTCTTATAAACATTTGGCATAGATAACTTGACTAAAGAATACATTCGAAGAAATAAATAAAAATAAACGCTTATGATTACTCAAAGTTTGTAATTTCTGAAATGCTTAAATAATTTCTCATTTTGTTTGGTTTTATTCATCACCCAGAGGTTCTTTTAGGCACTGAACTTACTATTTTGACTGGTTCGCCAAATTCGTAGCTACGATGAAATATTTTCAGTCAATAGGCGACAATTACTAAAAGTTTCGTATCAGATCTCAGTTTTTTAATTAGCAGTTGTGCTTATAATACATCTGCACGTGACAGGCGCCAAGGCGTAATGTTAAAGACTAGTTTATAATAACACCTATACCCGAAAAGATCCAGGGCTAAAGTTTCGCACAGTACAACATCAAGTATTTTGATTATTTATTACATAGTTCTCACTATTACTATAACGGTTACACTGGGGAAATATATTTACATACATATTTGTTACAGCAAAACAATTGTTTCTAAGCGTAAATCATTTAACGTTTGTTCAAAATTCCTATTATCTTTGGGATTACATAGTTAAAAAGCGTAAGAGTTTACAGTATACTCTTAATTATTATCTGTAGACATTTGACACTGTTTTTTCATCCTCCAGCCGGCGTCCTACAGACTATGTACAGCTAGCCGACTGGTCGGATCATTTAATTTTTTTTTTATTTCACTAACATCAAATTAACTTACCACCGATACTGTAGTAATCAGAGATACAATAGGTACTTGCTTATTTATTGTTTTCTTAATGATGCATTTTCTAAACATTACATACCTTACCGGATACATATTAGGTATCTTATTATATTATAAATATGAGTATTATAACTATAAGTTTCATAGAATTCGTTCCAGGTTTGTGATAGTAGGACATAAACCGGTGCTTACCTATATTAAAAAGTACCTAATCGTGTGATACATTTTGTTCCGCTTGATAATTTGGATGGAGAAGCTCTGAAACTGAGCTGTGATCCTAACTACAACACAAGCTCATTAGAGCTAGCTTATTAAGAAGCGATATATTTTCGCAAATGTTAAATGTGCACCATCAGACAAGACTCCAAGTGATTCGATACGCTGAGTCAACAGGAGCCTCGAGCTAAGCAAATATCAAACACGAATCGTTTGATTCCTTGTCAAAAGGAGCATTACAAAATTATATTTACCCTATTCTAGAGAGCTAATAAATATAAACATAAGCTTCTTTTTGGTTGTGCTACTAGTAGTTCAAATGATTCGAAATAATATTAAACTTTTAAAACTAATATTCTGCCAAAAACAAACTAAAATTAAATAATTGTAATTGATTGTTGAAAATTCATTATTTTTAAATAATTTACTGAACAATTGTGATGGTAAACCTACATTGAGTTAACTTGTTGACAAAAGCAATTTTGGTCTTCATATAAAAGTGAACACATTTTATTGCTTATTAATGTCAGTCTACACTCGTTTATAATTCAAAAGCGTTTATTTCATGTGATAATATTCGTTCATAGATTTGACGATAGTTATGTACCTAACGATAAAATGATCAAAGAACAGGCACTAATGATTATGTATACAAAACAATGTATTGGAACATTATTTAATTTTTAAGGAAAATTAGATGGTATATTCCTTTACATCTCCATAACTATATAACGAGTCATTTAATTGACTTTGTTGATGAAGGCTACCCACTACAGTTTGCCAAACCAAGTCGACCGTATAAGTCAAATCAAGGCATTATCCCTAACAGTTGACACTCTAAAACATTCTTGCATCACCACTGCGGCAAAAGCAGTTCAATACAAATCATATCTATCGCCGTTATTAAATCTAGGAACGTTTTTTATACTAAAATTTAGAATATCTGTATCGAATTTCTCCTATGATTTCTATCTACAATAAATATAAAAATGTCTGTTTTTAGTGCACTGTGTAAGTTTGCATTTCATTTGTTTGTGCATTTATTTATTGGAATTTCACTTTTTATCAAATTATAAAAGTAAAAAGTGTTATGTAATACCATCCATAGATGGTTTCTAAATAAATATTAAAACAATTTTAAGGCTTTTTAGATGTTACAAATTACATATTATAATTATATCAAATGGTTTTTACAGCTATCACAGGTGTTAAGTCCATAAGAGTGACATGATGTTGAGATAATATCTAATCATAACTGCGAAAGTTTCTGTGCGCTGTCTGCAATATTAGACATTCACAAGTTTGTTCAACGAACATTTTGTACTCTGTTTAAAGTATATTGGTATAAAAGCGGTGTTGCATGAAGAACATATTTATGATTTCTTATATTTTTTAACTAAATTTCATTTAGATACACAATATTCATGGTTGTCAGGAGATATAGATAAATACTTATACTTACAAAGAGAATATATTAACAAAAGTCTGAAAGTATGACCAGCATAAATAAATGACCAACCACGACGACCTCACATTTATAAGTTATGGTATAATCTATATCACAATAAAAATGCTGTGGCTAGTTAACTAAATCGTTCGCAGATCGTGCGTGACTGTGAAAATTCGTTTTTCTATCACCAAATTAACGTAATGATAGAGATACCATTGGAATTTAAAGCAATATTAATTTGTAATAAACAATATGACACATTGAGTCCAACACAAAAAGCAAACTACATGTCGTCAAATGAGAATTGTCGTCTTTAGTTGTTAAAGACGCACTCAAATTCTAATTTTACGAGGTAAAGAGTGGCTCCACAACAAAATTAAAAGACAAGCCAGTGTTTTAATTACAATAGTCGTATAGGTTACATTCCAAGTGGTAGAATTTGGTTGCTTGAGATATTGTTCAGCTTTCGAAAAATATGGAAAAGTAGTTAGTTTCAATTGAGTCTAAGGAACCACTTAAATGAAGCATTGCATTCTAAGATTCGCTTTATTTTTATTATGCCAATCTAAAGAATAAACAGCAAAAATAACTCCAAAATAACATAGTGTCTTAAAATAATGGAACATTATGAAATATGTTGTTTTTTGCAAAAACATGACATGCAAAAATGACAAAATACTGTCATTTTTTGCGATTTTTGTTTAAATTCAATAGGTTCTTTTTATTTGATACTATTTTACTTCAAATTGTCCTAAATATGCATTCTTCCGATCAGCCACGGCTCCTGGGTAGCAAGATTTCTTTAAAACTGTTCTGTTTTGTTAAAATTGTCTATACTAAAGATTTAAAGTGATAAATTTCTAGCCTAACAGATTTACATCAACACTACTCTATACCGGTGGCGATTTGTTAAGCCTGATGCTTTTGCGACCAAACTAAGCGAAGCGTGATACTTAACGACTCAGAAGTGCAGTTATATTATACATAAAAAAATAGTTCACACTCTCAGAATAAATAAAGCACAAAAATTAATTATTGATTTGAATAAATTAATATGGGGTTCCAATTACTAAGCTTAGCTATAATATTCGGCAAGATAACGACACATTAATCCATTGATATCCCTATCATCGCCCACAATTTACGCATCCTCAAATAATTCTACCCACTCATTATATAATTTATCCCAATGAGTAAATTATGCAGCATGTATACAGAGATATCGAAAATAGATAGGGGCAAACAAATTCAATATACAATGCAGTTCATTCACGTTCTTATATAACAAAGTAAAACTATAAGTCGTGTAAAAATAAGCGATAACATTCCCCAGAGCAAATAAACAGTAAAAACCAAATTAGACCTCCACAGCTACATCTTTTAACAAGATGTAATAAAGCTACGGATATATACTTCGATTTACCAATGATGATGAACATATTACACTATATATTGAAAGTAGTATGCAACATTGAATACAATACATATTATCATGTTTAAATCAAATACAAAACTCCTGAGCTTTGTAATAACTATGGCCACAATGAACACCATGAGGATCACATAATTCAGCCAACCAACATAATCTAATACCAATAGTATTACTGTTATAAATATTTAAATTCAGTCTTTGGTTCCATTCCAGTTCATTGCATAAATGCTTTTCCAATCAACAATGTTTATTTTATTCGTTAATCAAGGTTATCCAATAGGTACACAATATAACACGAGTAGCTACAACGCGACGCGACGACACATATCAGATGAAGAGCGCGCGAATTTTTGCCGGGGATCGCATAATACTAAGAGACTAGCACTGCCCTATGAGGACACTTTAACTTTTATTGCACAACAAATTTTCATTGATCACAGAATGTTTCGCATAAAGAGATCTAGTAAACGTAACAACACCGCAACAACATGTACGTCCAATGTCTTGTCACATTACTCCATAACGCACATTACTTCGCTCCGCCACTACTTCCCAAGAACATTTACTTCCGACTGACAGAGACAATGAAATTATATGAATGCAACTAAATAACAGTCAATTCACTTTAGCCGGGTTGTTTGATCATGAGCATTTTATACACATTATACCTAGCTTCTATAAAATATTTACAATGTTTCCGAATGCAAATCCCGGTTGAACAATTGGCACTGTCCAGTTCGCGATCTACTTCATGTGCCATGTGTCGTGAATTGCAGACAATACATATTGAACTTGGCAAACCATAACATACATAACACATTGGCCAAGGTATAGGGTAACGGAATTTTGAACAACGTCTCTATGCGAAAAAGAACCTCTCATATACAATAACAGTATATAAGCAACAAAAATTGGTTTGATTAATTGATATGTACCTTGCGTTATTGATTTAATATGTTTACACGCATATCTGTTGATCTGTATGTGACAGCTGACAATAATTTATTGGTTTCATCTAGAATTAGTAATAATAACAAAACAATTTCCTAAATGTTGCTAAAAAAAGAGGTTAAGTCAGTCTCTCATGAATACAGTGAAATAATTTTAAATGGAAAATCAAACCATATTAAGATGTTTTACCTACATAATTGAGGCCTTAGTGCTGATGTTGGGTTTTCTTATTCAGCTAATTGTTCTGAAACAAGACAATATTAACAATTATATTGGGGCCATATAACAAAAGCTCATCTGTCCGAGGTGTAAAATCAAGGTCGATACACTAAGCATAGCTTGAATAAATCATATACAAAAATAGTAATTTTTATTATACATAATATTATAAGTACTTTTATATACATATATAGTGTTATTATACCCAGACTCTAGACATGACTCGCTACCTGCGGTTGTGAACGAAATAGTATAGATTCATTTCTAATCGGCGTTCTGCTAATAGTAACAACATGTAAGTTAGTGTTTGTACCTGAGATGGGACGTCGGGGACGGAAGCCTCGCGTCCCGTCCGGTCCACGCGGTGGGCGCAACACTACAACCCGCGGCACGTTAGACTCCTCCAGTGAAGCCGTACGAAGACGCGCTAGAAGTCGCTCCGGACGCTCATTCCTCACTTTAGATCCTGGGAAGCCTTTGCCACTGAAAAGTTTAACACATTTAATGCAAACACTATTTTTAAATAGTCTCCAGCGCTGCCGAACTATATAAAGCGCGATATTTAGTAAAATTGCCAAATCGTTGACACATCTATAAAAACATCGAGCACGCCTGGTGTGCTAAAACGTGGTGATACAGCGATAAGGATTCGTAAAATGACACGCTGAACGTGTCAGTAGATTGAAAGTTTCTAATAATTAAGGGCTATACATTTAAGGTAAGGTCAACTAAGTAAGGTCAAGTAATTACTATTGTATAATTCGGTTAGTGCCGATTGGGTAACTTATACAGATTATAAAAGAACAGTATTAGTTTCGGATGCATATCTTTAAATAACGGGTTGCTGTTTTTTAGAACATTTATGTACATTTGGGTGTGTAACCCAGGTGTGCCTATTTATGCCTACACACTTAAAAGTATAGCACTTCTTACACATTTTTATTTTCCATTAAGGAAACAAACTTTGGCTATAGATTAGTACGCACTTTTTGTAACCACGTATTTATATTAATTGAATCAAAATTTTATTACTAACTATATTGTATAAATTGCTTAAAAAGTTCCCAAAGCTAAGTGTTTACCTAATTTTAACAACATTACAAGCAGACGACTTTCCATTCCTAGGATTGGTTAACATCACAAACTCCACAACATCACCAGGTTGCAGGTCAGTGTGATTCCCGCGAACTTCAGACATGTGAAAGAATAACCGCCGATTCTCCTCAGCCTCAACAGATAGGAATCCAAAGCCACCTGCAATACCATTAAAGAATTAAAGCCAACATACTCTGCTGTTCAGTTATTTTTTTCATTTTAAATATAATTACACTGTTACTTGACTTGGATCTATAGTGAACCTCTTCAGTACCTAATAACTACAAAGTCTACCACTGACGGAAATTTCACAAGAATAAAAGTTAATCACATCAATCAAATCATGAATAGATGTAAATAAGGAAGGCTCAAATATTTACCCTTAATGGCATCGACAGTAGCACGTCTTTTCTTTCTGATTGGCACAATGTTGGTAGCTCTACCCTCGACATCGGCTTGGAAAGTCACCGGGTCGCCTACTTGTAATATCTCACGTTTGCACGCTAGACCCATAATACCAAACTCGTAGTTCGAGCCACTATCCGATTGAATTAGACCTGGAAATAAGCGACGAATGAAACTCTACTTCTTAATAAAATTACATATTTTAATACGGGATAAAAACTTAAAACACTTAAAATGATTGAAGTGATGTTGTAGATAACAGTAGCTGTGGCCACCTTCAGATTACAACAACATCAAAGCTGCCATCCATGGTATCAAATTATTAATTGTCTGATACCAAAAACCTTTGTGTATGCTGAATTTGAACAGAATCAATCGTAGGAAAGTATTTCTACTTCAGCTTGGAAGATTAGACCCATCATAAACGCAAGTTATATTATTGTAATAAGTTTAAAATAACAAGAAATGTCATACAAAGCAGCGGTGGCGGAAAGTTATCAGATTCTGTTTTCGGGGATTCAAACCCGAATCATGACAACTCATCTTTGTATGAATTGTATAATCGCCACTGCTCAATATTAGCTGTATTGAGATTATAACACGTTTATGAATATGGGGGTAAGCATTCGAGTACGTTTGACATCCGCCAACCAGATTCTCACCTTTAAAGTTCAGAGAAAAGGTTTTCACTTTACCTATAATTTGAACAGATTACATAAGTTGTGATGCAATTGTACCTGAATATTGTGGCTGGTCGGGATTAAGAGCCCGCAGGGTTCTAGTGACAGAGCCATTAAGGATGGTTTCCAGTGGCTTTGCAATAGGAATAGTTCCCCTGGTCAATACGCGGACGTATTCCGCACTCGCACAACCGCCGCCAGAACCGTTGAGGCGGCCCAACGTGTATTCCACCTCAGAACCCAACTCTAAGTTATCCGGATTGCCTTCCAAATTACTGAAACATAAAAATCATGCTTTTAAGATATGTTTGATGCTCATAAACTTAATGGAACAAATAATGGACAACAAAATGGAATATTCAATGAGCATGTATTAGGTACTATAATGTAAGGACTTCAGAATCAACACTAAGAAAACCTATACTCTGCGCATAAGTGCTAGTCAACTCATATAGCTAACATGAGTTAAAATGCGAGGGAGCGATCAAAAACAAGCAAATGAAATGTTTCAACTGCACAGGCTAACTAAAACTGCTCAATACCGGACAGAATTTACAATAAATACATAAAAATGCAGAGCCATTCATTACATCACAGGCACATCACAAACTGAGCCAACATATTGCATTCTGATACTAAAAACACTTGATTTTGCAGGTAAGCAGGCGAATTGTTTTTAATTTACCTGTGTACCTAGAAAATCATAAAAGTTGGGAGCTGTTTTTCTTTACCCTAAATTATGCAAATTATAAAAAATAATGCGAAAATGATGAGGAAAAGTTGATAAAACAAAATTTATTTCAATTTTAATAAATGTTCGCCATGGTCACATGTCCCCAACGTTAAAGTAAAGAAGGATAGTAATTTTTAGTTATAGTCACTAAAAGGAGAAAGTAGTTTTAAGAAAACACAAAGCCAAGTGGTAACTAGTAGTATATTCAACAATCCATTCATCCAATTTGTCTCCTTAACTATCTCACTGCACACACCACAGACTGGTTTGAAATAAATTGAACAAACAAATCCACCGTGTCTTCATTGCTACCGTTAGACAAAACAACAATGTTTTACTGTCTTAAATAAAATGTGTTCTCACTCATAGTTCAGAATAAATATCGTACGATACGTTAAAAAATTCTTTAGAAAAATTCTGTTACATGGAACAATACCACTTTTGATCGCTAAGCCATGAGTAAACCATAAAAGCTTTTTGGATCTAAAATAAATTCGCAATAGGTGATAACAAAGCTTTTCTTATAATGTTTTCATTTGCAAATATCTTTACTTCCTACAGTGCTATTCGCCATTTCAACTGAATATCTAAATTTCATAAAAGGAGACGTTCAAAAATGTATAGAGCCTGGGATTAAAATAATTGTAAATTTGAACAGCAATCTGAGTTACATAGGTTAATAGAGCATAATTAACTAATTTTTTTGGTGTATTTAACATAATTTTACACCCTCCCGTTTTTTTAAAAATTGAAATTGAAAATAAGAATCCTTAATACAATATTATGATTATTGCAATTGGCAACCCCATGGCCAAATGACAATTGAGCAACCAAAAAAATTGAAATTATTTAGAACGCTGTCAATCAAACTGATCAATGACAATGACATCATGACGTTTCCCGTAATTATATTTTTTTCCACGCGTTTTGTTATTACCCTAATAAGATAACAAATATTTTTTGTCATAATTACATTAAACTACAGCTTAGAATAATATTACAAGAGAAAAGTACTGTAATAGAATGCAATTATTGACGTGATTGCAATATTTATACTGCTTAGGAAACGGATAATTAAAGGTAATGTGCGTTTTGTTTTTCTATTACATTTTTTAGATTTTTACAAAAATGGGTGCTCCTAAAATTCGTGTTTAGTTAAATTCTAACAGCTTATTAAATAAGCATTCCAATGAGGTATATCACATTGGTGTTCAAAATTCTATCCCACTTTTGACCTCTCCTTTGTTAGTGCTTTTCAGTAGGTAGTATACTCCTTTGTTGGTTGTAGATTGTTTTACGAATGACACTTCGCCAGGGGTAGCCTAAATGTTTTCATAAAAGTTGGAAAGTCATTCGCTATTTGCAATTGCTGGATGTACACTTAATTGCATTATAAACATAACATAAATCGCAAATTAGAATTAAAAACACAAGCTTGCTGATAAGAAAATTAATTTAAACATATTATATAAATCTTACCAATTGTTTGAAAAGTAATTTTCAATAGTTTTTGCTACAGCAAATAAAATCTATACATAAATGGCGTCTAACTAATAATAATAATAATACTAATATTGATAATAGATATTATGAGGTAATGACATGATTATTTTTATTAGAGTGCCTTTGATATTCTTACCTGAAATGGAAAAATACTTCTTTGTTGTGGTCTGAAGTCTCGATGAACCCAAAACCGTCTTTGAGAGCAGCGATGAAACCATTCATCACGAGACGACTGCTGGCACCATTGCTGGTGCTACTACCATTTCCATTGGTAAGGCTGTGCTGTATTTGCACAGACTTAGCTACATACTCTTTTGTTCGCTTCACCTACAAACACGAAATGTTAAGTTTTTTATTATATTCCCTTCCACTGTATTTGCACAGACTTAGCTACATACTCTTTTGTTCGCTTCACCTACAAACACGAAATGTTAAGTTTTTTATTATATTCCCTTCCATGTATAACCTTATCAATAATAACAGTACTAAGATCTACCATTGGGTAACATGATAGTGGTATAAACGATAACATTGATAACAATTTATATATACAAATAACATTAAAATTAAGGTGTCGGCGCCTTACACCACACTATGACTGTGCTGAAACTGTGAACGTGTCACTGTTCCTACTAAACCAATGCGATGCGTGATCAGCCAACATATTCTCTCAAAACTTGTCAACGAGAATATTTTGCTTATGCTTACACACGATCATAGACATACACCATATAACATTTTTACCATGTTAAATGTGCTAAGTTTGTAGAGTATCTGTGAAGTATGTACAATAATATCAATGAATGAATGAATGGACCGAACCATCTCATGCGACCTGAAATTCCCGTGATGCTACTGTACGTGTCCCGCCTTCATTACTCAATTAAAGTAGGAAACATTGTTGAGTACTGACGCATTAAGGCTAAGTTCACGCCGAGGGTCGAGCGCTGTGGCGAAACTGGAGTCCACAGAAGAATTTAAATTGTGGTGGTAAATTTTAATTCCTTTGTGGTGAGAGTACCAGGTCAACCAGTCTATCAGCCGACTTTCGCGAAAGAAGAATTTGGGCGCAAGGTGTAGTAGTGATCCGGCACTTCCGAGGGCGGATATCTGACACCGTGTAACACATGATCCAGAGTGAAAAATTAAAATTAAGATAATTATATTGATGTATTTATTTATAGGATTTAGATTTAATGTTTTAGGTATTTGTTTAGAAGCTATATTAACTGAAGTAAGCCTGTTTACTGAATTGATAATGTTATTATTAAAGTTTATAAAGTCTATTAAAATACATAGAATTAAAAACAACCACTGTGCGTGAGATTTGTTTTAAATAGCGCATCAATGATTGGTAAACGTAAGTACCTACTATGCATTTCTATATTACCGGTCGAGCACTGGCTTCATTCATAATCTGTCAGACGCTTTCGGGTATATTTACGATTTTTGTATATTAGTACATTAATTCCAGAATATGAGAATATAAAGAAGGAAGAAGAGTATGAAGAAAGTAAATAAGTCATCCGGTATATAAGCGTTGTCGTAGTGGGCAGACTGGCAGACTCCAAGGACTTCATTACAGTGTGGTGGGTGGCACCAAATTATTTTGTCAATACATAAGTATTGACAGCAAAATAATTTGGTTATAATAATTTCCTACCCAAAGAAACTACTGATAAATATGAAAAATATATAACACATTTTACCTGATACACATCAAAAGTAACGTGATCACCAACACGTGGCAGCATTTTAGATTCACATTTTTTTGAGGAGAAGGATAGAGATTTCTTTGTTTGTTGATTTACTTGCCAACTAATCAAGCCATTAATATCCTGGGAAATACAAATATATTATTAAATTCAGTTTTTAAAGTCATTTCATTTTCACGCAAAATAGGCGCACATATAAGACATTTTACATACATACAACTACGCCTTTCATGAAGGTAGGCAGAGACTACACATCGCTACTTCCTACTAAGCCTCATTAACATTGATACTGATATAACATAACAGTAATATATAGTGGGACATTAACACACACGGCCATATAATCCCAAACTAATCAGAGCTTGTGCTATGAAAACACGGTACTATGCACTGTGGTTGTGAACGCTACGCACCTGTCCCTTTGGAAGGACATGCTATGACCAGTGAATATCACTCCATAAATTTTAATATTTTAAATTTTGTAGAAACAAGCATTGGTTTACCAATTAATGCCAATTATACGGCCTCAGATCTAAGCAGTTAAGACCAACTGCAATATACTGCAACTACTTAATGAACTACAATCTTCTATTTAAGTATGAATATACATGCATCCGCTTGAGCAGTTGATAAATAAGCAGTCACAACTTGAGCAGTCATTCCCGTTGGCAGTAGATGTGAATGTACGGCCTAAATTGGCTTATATGTAAACTATACTTACAGCCGGTGGGGAACGTGTAGGGCTTGAAGATGAAGACGAAGAGACATTCTGTGCCTCCTTGGTAACGACACCGCGAGCGCCGCTCTCTATCAAAGTCTCAAACTTCACAGTACCAGGCACCAAGTGCTTAATCCGGATGGCAGATTGGCGATTATTCATGTTCGAGAAACTGGTCACTGGGTCTACTGTGAATTCCACCTGATGACAAAAATATTAAATGCAAATCATTATAAAGGTCTTTCTTTTAACACATTCTCTACCCCAATACAAAACGATCTTACAATATGAAAAGTACAACTTCGCATTCAATATACACTTGTCTCTAGTGGTAGCATTAACTATTAACGAATAGTTGCGTGACTTAACATTGAGGGCACCCAGATAGGGAACATGTTAAAGTATTAAACGAACGGTATCAACTGATAGTGATTTAATAAAGAATTTAGAAGATTTCTGTAACCTATGTAGCTTCTTCGCTTCACAACGATTATAATACAGACCTCGTCGCCAACACTGAGCTCTTGTCCAAGACGTAACACTTCAGCAAAATGGAAAAACATTGTTTGCTCCCTCTCAACGCAACGAATGAAGCCGAAACCGTCTCTTAGCGAGCAAACAACTCCTTGCTCCCGCCTGTTAAAATAAACATCGAAAAATCATATAGTCATTCATCGCATTTAATATAAAGGTAACTTGGTATTAACAAAGTTAATTATATAATACAAGTTTAAGTTTAATTTATCTAGTTTTTCAGTAAAAATTTTAATTGTTTATGATTTCATCGTTTAACTTTTTAACACTAAACGAAATAGAAAAGTTTATTACTCAATTTATTATAAAAACAAAACATATGAATTAATGTTTGTTATGCAACTTTAAAGTTGCACTTGCAAGCATAATTTCAAAACACTCTGCGCTCTATTATGTGAGTTTATTTCACCATCGAAATATTTATTGTACCATGTTACATGTATCATAGAAGTGGTGCAAATGTAAACTTGAGGGTGTGATTTAATTAAACTAAAAACACATCTATGATATAAAAATGAATCGCAAAATGTGTTGGAAAGCGCATAACTCGAGAACGGCTGAACCGATTTCGCTAATTCTTTTTTTAGAATATTCCTTGAAGTACGGGGATGGTTTTTACGCAGAGAAAATTTAGAAAATTTTCTCCGAAACTGCTTGACCGATTTTATAAAATCTTATAGGTCGTATTCTGTTTTCGGACCCTGTAGGTGGCACTTCTTTACCGGGCATGACGACGTCTACGGGGTCCGCTAGTTTAAAATAAATTTGGCCTTAGATGGATATATTAATGTTACTAGGTAATACAGAAGGCATAGCACGTTGACACATGTCAACATAGATATAGTTAATCTCAATATTTTGTTAAGGATTTTAGTATAATCCGATGTTTTGATCATATCAAGTTAGATGAAATAATGACATCGTTACGCTCTCCACAGGCTAATTAATAGATATTTCTGTGCACTACTGTGTAATCCGATATTCACAGCCCACGCAAAATCCCGAATGTGACCGCAACGTCCCCTAGTCGAGCGTAATTAATAGCTGTAGGTATATGCTATCAGATCGATACAGTACAACACTACGTAAATATAATGACTAGAAAAGACTTGTTGCAAAATAGTTGTCGTACCGTTCACCAGACACATTGAAAGACTCATCCAGCAGAGAGATGTTAGTGGCTCGCTTCAGCTGGTCCCGACGATCTGTGGCGACCTGAAACTGTACCCAGTCTCCATGACGGAGGGTAAACTCGCCACATTGGTCCTTGTCACCGAAAGGCACCTGCAATAAATACTTTAAGTTACTTAAAAATAAAATTTAAGATACACTAATACTAATAATAATAAGTGCTTGTTAGCTTAAGTTTCAAATTAATTAATAGATACATTGCATTAAGTTTGGAGTGGGGAGTCCGTGATAACAAAACTAAAAATTGAACATAGGCATGACTTCACGTTATATTTTAGCTCAACCTAAAAAAAGAAATAATACGAATCAGATGTTTTTTAAATAAATAATTGATCTTGCCTATGTGTTCATTACCTCCACTTCGGAATGATCAGCAGCGCGGTATCTGATTCGCCCCGGCAGCGGGTCGTTCTGGGGCACACGCGCCACGTTCCCGCGCTCTAGCGGCTTCAACACTTGACCACGCATGATTTCCGGACTCACATCTTCAAATACCACAGAACCGCTCGGCAATTTCGTTATGTTACAAGCCACTTCCTTTCCCTACAAGAATAACATCCGTAGCATAACAAAATAATTTATGAAACAAACTTTTATGCAGCAAACTATAGGTTTATCATGTTTAAATTAGGACTGCCGGTGCCTCCATTCCGTTTCTGTCATCAGACCAGCTCCGTGATGCCATACTATCATAATATTAAATACACGAAGTGTATATAATTTGAACAGAACCAAACATCGGGTAGTGTTTTTATTAAAGCTTCCAAGATTTTCGGAATAATCTACTTATTTGTGTTAATTACTTGCTATATTACAAAACGACTTACGTTTCTAGTCTGGATGATGAATTCAACATCATCCCCCAAAACTAACTCTTCCTTAGTTTTAGCCTCAGAATAGTGAAAGAATATCTCCTTCACGACATCGGCACGTTCGATAAATCCAAAGTTCTCCTTCATTGAACAAACTACGCCATGATACTTCACTGGGTGCACGGGATTTTCAAAACGGACATGGCAAGCCCCCAAAGTTCCCCTTAAATTTAAACATAACAGTAACTTAATGAAGTTATTCAAAGAGGAACTCTTTTTACATAATTTAAAGCTTTTACTAATATACATATCCAACTAAAAGAATATAGCGCCAGTGTTTGCCAATACAAAGTAAATGTGCCCAAGTTCAATAGGTTTATGTAGTTAGGAAGTCCCAACTTCCAACTATATCAGCAAGCCCCATTGTGCCATATTACTGCATTGTCACCGGAGATACGCTAGTATACTGAATAGTGAATAGGAGCAGAATCGAAAGTTAGGAAGTGTTTATCAGATTCTAAGACTTGGCCTATAAGTACTTATACAGACGGCAACTTTAATAAATGCTTGTAAAAAACAAACAAATATCTTACCGTTGATTAGTAGCAATCTGAAAGCTAACGGCATCACCCGTACGCAAAATAACATTACCCTCAACATCATCTTTAGTGTAAGGTAAAAAGAAACATTCGCCTCGATTTTCGTAAGAAATTCTCCCTGTATTATCCCCGGAACCTTCTCCTTTCACTTCTGTAGTTACAGTTCCAGTTACTCTCGCTTCACTCAACACCTGAAAACATCATTGCCCTAATAATGTAACCACCCACATAAGTATTGCTACCTAACATATCCATAACCTCGAGAATCTATTTTGATATAATTATCTTGTGCTTCCCAAAATTGTTTATTATAATATGGTGTATCTGTATCTTGAAAATTACCAGACCTGTCTAGAAAACGGCTAATAAATTTGTTTCAATTTTAAACTGGTTACTAACTAAATTTTATGCGTATATCAGTTTCAATCGCACGGCCTATTAAACTTGATGAAACTTTGCCAGGAAGAAGATAAAATTTGTTACTATATCACATGCTAAATTTGTAGTAAAACAATCAGAACGATCATACATTGAATACAGTTGGCCGCTCAACAACTAAGTTTGCAGTGGTGTTCCCCTCCGATTAGGTACATCTAAATAAGCGGTGTCGATTATATAGAAACATAATACCTAATACATATCAACAGATAAGTCCTTATTGTATTCTATGTTGACGAGCAAAAATTGAATTTATAGAAACTATAAGCTTAGGGGAGATAATAATATTTTATCTATTAATGTTGAATTTAAGTGGCTAAAATTCATAACAAAATAGGTACTGATTACTAATTTAAATAATAAATACATAGTAGAGAATCATTCTCTTATACATGATTTATTTTCGAAGTTATTACTATTGGTACATTTATATTTATACATATTGTTTGTTGTTATCGACAAACAATATGAAACAACAACCGTGGGGAACAGTTGGCTAATAAATAGGAAAACTGAATTATTCCAGGCGTGTCATTACCATGTTCACCTACTATCTTGCCTAGTTCAATACGACCCACTTTAACCTATTTAATCTAAATATTTAGAAAGTGGTCTAGTCTACCAAAACTGGGAAGATAAATCAAGCGTATTTATTTTTGATCATGACTGTTTTTTTGTTTACTTAATTGTGTTTAGTAAAATGCTGGTTAAATCCTAGGATAAAATTTAAATTAGATAGTTTTACAAAAATCTAAGACAGTCCGAAATGTCTAAATAAAAACATTTGGTTTAGATAGTACTTTAAATACTTGATAGTTTCGTCTACCATTTGTCTAAAGACAGTTTACTGAGAATTCCATAATACTAAGCATTATACTCTTGTGTGGTTTTAACACCACATGAATCTGCTACGTACCTCAGTCAGTAGTATACCTACTACAGAGGTGGGCACAGGATTCTAAGATTCGATATACCAGATTCTAAGTATATTAAAATTCTTTGCGCTTCTTTGATATAATCTTTCGGTAGTAAGACGATAAATATAAACTTACCACCTCCGGCGCTATCTTGGTCACCGTCGAAGCAATCGGTTTCCCGGTACGACGGTCGTACGTCATCTCAAACTCAACAGGATCGCCTATCTTCAGATGTTCCGTGTTCCCACTAAACTGGCTAAAGTGGAAAAACAAACGCGCCTGCCTTTCGCAGCATTGAATAAATCCATATGAGTGTAGTAGTTTTTCAATGATGCCTGTTTCTCTTATGGGCGGATGATTCATTGAATCGTATTGAGAAGAATTGTTAGTAGAGCCAGATGAATAAACAGAGTCTCCCATTGGGCAGCTGTCTAAGTTATAGCCAAGAGAAAAGCGGTTGCCTCCGCCGGTCTTGGACGCGCTGTTATAATTATCCCTTGGAGAGCTCGGGTACTCGCCTATGACAAAAACAAAATAAAAAATGTGTTACCGAAGCTATAAATCTCGATAAATCAACAATTAACTTCATAATAGACTAGTTTCCCGAACGCGGCTTCGCCCGCGGATGTTGGTTATCGCGCTAGACCATTAATCCCTTTTTTCGCAGTCGGATAAAACTATCCTTTCCCGGGTCTCGAACAATCTCCATACAAAATTAGTTCAGTAGTGTAGGAGTGTAAGCAACATTTTGAAATCGTCAAGCGCCCATAGGTATATCCATAAATCAATAGGCGTTTCTTAAAAATACTACAGCTCTTAGACCATACTTATAAGAAATGAAATTTAAATTTCGAATTCTATTCGTAGCATTGAGTTATCAAACATGTCATTGTGTCAAAGTAAAAAGTAATTTAGATCAAAATTACGAAGGAGTTATGATATCAACTTTGAAGAAAATCACCCTCAGAATAATTTCTCAGGCTTTGCCCGCTTAGTATTAGGATGAAAATAAAAAAAAATGAAAAAATAAAAAACACGTGTTTCATTATTTGTTTTGAGCTTTATTTATACCAAATTTGAAGGAAATCGGATCGGACGGACAGTTATGGAATATTTAATTTTTCCAAATAAACTCATTTAACACCACCGGGGGTAGTTTTGGAAAAATAAAAAACACGTGTTTCATGATTTCTTTTAAGGTATATATGTGCCAAATTTGGAGTGAATCGGACTTGAGACTATACAGATACAGAGAAACTTTAATTTTTACCAATAAAACTCATTATCCACACCTCATAGGGGTAATTATGGAAAAATAAAAAACCCGTATCTCATTATTTTTTAAGGTTTATGTGTACCGAATTTTAAATGAATAAGACAAAGGAATAAAAAGTTGCATACACAAACTTCACTCCTCTATTTAATCCTCTTAGGGGATGATTTTTGAAAATATTGTTAGCCTATGTCCGATTCTAGGGTATACACTACCTACATTTCAAATTTCAATAAAATCGGTTGAGCGGTTATGGAGATACGTGGTAACAAACCTTCACACACACACACACACTTACTTTCGCATTTATAATATTAGTAGGATTTAACGTTGCCCGTAAACCCCTAGATAGTGTGAATAACAAGCATTGATCATAACTGTAACATTCGTGCCTTCCCTGTATCGGTACCACTAAACGGCGCTCTAATAACAAACAGCGCTGTGATACAAAAATATTTGGTATTTTTGCTTTTGTCAAACTTCAAACATCAACAGCATAATTATGCAACATAATCCATGTACCCAAATAAAAATCAATGCTTAACAATAAGCCCTTGATACTAAGAACATTTAACACAGGAACTCTTAAACGCAAGCGTTCCCCTCTGCCTAGATACATGAACATGTATGCAAACTGTTTGTTTGTGTGTAGGTAACTTTTATTTATGTGGGCATTTCGGTCTTTCCGTTTATCCACCCTAAGGCGGATACTCGAAAACGCGTCTCCTTTTATCCACCCTGAACGGGATGGATAACCGGAATTTATATAATATGTTTCTTCCGATTTTCTCCCCTGCCTAAGTACAGTCATTTACAGAAACATACACAAACCCGGTCCAAGAAACTTCGTGAACAATAAAATACTTTAGATATACATACTTACTACATACTAAGTTCTTTGAGCTGAAAATAGTTTTACTCATCTATCATCTATTATTAATTTAGAAAACGATTGCAAATATACATTATAAAGGACGAATTTATATAGGATACGCAACTACTGCTACCCAATAATGAAATAAAAGTTGGTCATTTTCTGGACATGTTACAAAATTTATAAAATACTACCAGCCCCGCTTCGGCTTTCTATCTTATAGCACCATGTAGGTACTTACCTACAATTTAGATTTTAAGATTATTTTATGTTATTCGTTTAACAATAAATATTAAATTAAAACTTTCCACCAAGATAATTTGATTCAAACTGTACTTGAGATAAAAAATCGGAAGAAACAATTTATGAATTTCGATTATCCACCCCGTTCAGGGTGGATAGGACACGCGTTTCCGAGTTATCCACCTTAGGGTGGCTGTTTTAGGGGGCATTTGTAAAGACGCACCAACCTTTTGTAAGTGTGCGTGTGCATGTAAAAGTGTGCTCTAGGTACGTGCTAACTTCACCTCCCCCGAAAACTGACAGAAACGATTTAGTACTAAAAGTTGCGTATTAATGTTCCACTTCCCGTGTGATGCTCTTAGTCTATACAATAGAAATTTAAAAACTCTCTTCAAATTTTAATGTGCTTACAACTTGAGAATGTACTTTTAAACCACATTTGTGTTTGATTAGGACACCCTCACCTTGCTACTGTATCTCAAACTTGAATGTCAAGTAAGTAGCTTTACCTACATTTGCCCTTTACCTAGCTGTTGTGACACATTCAGCCCACTCGATATCAAAAGGATGTCGATTATTTTTAGATGAGTGGGAGGAAAATATTAACCAATATATAGCGTTCACTATCATCTTTTGTTAATTTTGGGTAAATTGTTTGATGTGGATATTGATATTATTATTGTAATTATTTTACGAAGTGAACTATGTATAATAATATTTGAGTAACCGTTCTTCTTAATCCCCAGCGATATAGATGTGTAAAACGATTTGACGCGAAAAGTACAGATAAAACATGTGTTTACATGAGGCTAGTGAAAACTAAAACCAATTGAGATTGATATACCTATCTATCGTTCCTAAAACTGTGTGCATATGCACAATGATTTTTTTAAAATAGAAAAGAAGAAAAGAAGTAATTAAATAAAACTCATCTGGATTCGAACCAGGATCACCTGGTATCATGACCGCCCAATCTTCCACCTGAGCTATTATTATTATAACATTATAAATTGTAGCGAAATTTGCCTTCATATTCTTCAGTTTTTCATTGCCCCAAAACACGAATAAAACGAAATATTCTAAAAATGAAACCTAGCTAGATCGACTAATCGCCCTTGAAACCCCCTGCATGCCAAATATCATGAAAATCGTTGGAGCTGTCTCTAAGATTCAGATAATATGTTTATATAGGTATATGAATACAAGAATTGCTCCTATAAAGGTATTAGATAATGCAAATGATAACTCACAAAGGTCAGTTAATAAGTGTGATTATCATTAATTATGCAACCAGCATTCATCTCAAATATTAACTTGGGTTTTTATTACTTAAATCAAAAGTAAAATACAAGTCATTGATGGATGGACTGCTCTTCCAATCAAATGGATATTAATGCCGGTGTTCCTCAGAGTTCGGTGCTCTCTGCGACTCTTTTTCTGCTGCATATTAACGATCTGCTTAAGCCCGGTACCTTTGGGTATGCAGACGACAGCACAGTTGTAGAGAGCTATATGTCCAGTCCCCTTGCCAGTGCGGCTGAGATTCAGTCCCATAGAGAAGCCATGGTTGAGCGCTTGAACTTATCTCTCAAGGCTGTCTCCGACTGGGGCGACGCCAATCTTGTCAAGTTCAACGCTGCTAAAACCCAGGCGTGCCTATTTTCCGCCAAAAAAAGGCCATTTCAATTGGCTCCTACTTTCCGAGGTGTGTCCGTGCCAATTACAGACCACCTGGAGCTTCTTGGCGTCAATATGACTTCGACCCTCAATTTTGGCCCGTAGCCCTTCCAAGGCTCAACTAGCTGCCAAAAAGCTAGGTGTCCTCGCGAAGGTGCGGCAGTACTTCACACCAAAACAGATGCTCGAGCTATATAAAGCACAAGTTCGTTCATGCGTGGAGTACTGCTCGCATCTTTGGGATGAGTCAGCTAAATACCAACTCGAGATGTTGGAGTCTATTGAAAGACGAGCCAAGAGGCTTATTGACAACGAATCCCTCGTCGAGCTTCCCCGCATAGTTGCTAGTCTTTCGGTTTTTTATCGGATACACTTCGGAGAGTGTGCGTTGGAATTACACAATCTTATTCCCCCATCCCCGTTCTTCCATAGGACAACTAGTGGTACGGCTATGCTCCACCGATATATGGTGGAAATTCCACGGGCACGCACAAAGCGCTTTGCCTCCACTTTTATTGTGCGAACTGCTAAGTTGTGGAATTCGTTGCCGGCATCTCTGTTTCCCGATAACTATAATCTACCTGTCTTCAAGTCACGAGTAAATCGGTATTTATTAGGTAAGCGTGTTCCATCGTACACTGCAACATTGCTTCACATGAGGCAAGTTGTGGTCAAGCGCAAACCTAATATAGGATAAAAAAAAGTCACCACAAAACATTTTAAACTATAGGTACTTATTCAATTAGTTTTATAAAAAAATAAGCAGACATTTCTGTGGGATGTTAATTAAGAAGGTGGTGATGAAGAAGGTGGTGATGAAATAGTTAATAGCTGCGGGGTCCACTAGTTGAAATATAATAAGGACAGTCATTTATTAATTTATATAAAAAGTTTAAGTGGGTGTGTCACATTATGAAAATATTAACTATGATTTGTAATTTCTATTCCATTCCACACACAAGATTTTTCTGTGGTTTTATCAAAGTGTGGACAAAGTGGGATAAAAATCTTGTAAAATGTGTTACTTAAAAATGTTTTCACAAAAATAAAACCACTTCCAACCATGCCTTTGTAATACAAAATTGGTAACATGAATCATAATTAACCACCCTTTGTGGGAGTAGTGTCCGATGCACTTCTACTAGGTGGAGTGATTAATGCTGCAAAGCAGCTTATACCAGCTGCTTTGCAGCATTAATCACTCCACCTAGTATGAATGCTGAATGAGAACAACCACTAATCATATTCATTGGAGTGCTTTCGGAGAAGCCTTTATAAATTCAACCTGTCCGCTGGAAGTTATCAATCTGAGTGATTAATCACAACAAAGTGTTTATTGCAAGCACAATAATAACTGTGATATGCCCAGGGAACTTACATACTAGGTAGCTTTTAGATATATTTTTCGCTGTCATTTGTACTTTTTTGGTCTGTTTTTTTTTTAATCAGATTGTCAAAACTTTAATAAGCCCACTATATTAAATTTAATATCTTTTTTAAACCCTTCACGGTCATCGAAAACCCCTAGTGACATTGGTTATGCCCTAAATATGCACGATATTTAAGACACACCACCAATCACATTTGCTAAAGTTTTATATTAGAATAGGGCAGTATGACTCCAGTCTGCTAAACTTCACTCTAAAAACTAATGTCTTATAACCCTAATACCCTAATGAGTTATTTATCATCTAATCTGCAACAGCAGATGTCACAGTGATGAGACAATTTTTAAGGCACATCAATGGCTTCATTTAATATTTTTCAAGCAGCATGTTGTTAATTAGATTGCCCACCTTAGGTTTAGACTATAACCAAGTAAGAGCAAAAATTTATGTTGATTAAAATATTTCTACAGGGAAGGAACATAATAACATATGATTTAAATAACTATCATAATTCAAACATTAAAGCCAAGCTTATTTTAACGAACCTAACATAACTTTACACTTGTAAGGCAGGTGTGTTTGGTGACCTGCTTTTATAATTCTTTGTGATATTGTTAGTATTATAGAGGAAGGAGTAAAATTATGAATAAATAACAAATTTTCATAATTTTCACAACCCGTGCAGCAAGAAAATTGAACATTTTAAGTAACTACATTATAAATAGGTTTAAGTATTAAAAAGAGGGTATTTAATCAAAAAGAGTGAAATTAAATGAATCTACTTACCATTGCGATATGATGGTTTAGATTGCATATTAGAGTGCTGGAGATCTAATATATCCTGAAGGGGCGATGAGTGTGAATCTGGCGGCTGGAACATTTTCCACTGAGGATTGCTGGACATTTTATCGCGATAGTAGATTTCTTGATGTATACAAATCGAAAATGTGAATATCTAGGGTATCAATATATATATATCACAGAATCTGGTGTGGTGTTATGTTTCCATAGAAGTTACAAATTTTTACATCAAATCACATTTTCTTTTAGCCTTTGTGTTCAGATGAACACCATTAAGTCTTAAACGCAAAAGTCACAATTTTTACACCAAAATCACTAATGTTGCAAAATAAAACTACTTATGATTATGCTAGATCCTCAGATGTCTTCAATGCTTGCTGAGTCGAAGCTCGTGGTGTGTTAGCTTGGATGTAGTATCGTATATAATTTTGTTGCTATCTATACGTGTTTAACCCGATATTCACAAGCTGCAATAGACATTTTAGTTGGTTACAATTAATAAAATACGTACCTATTACGTTCGTAAAACAATTCTATGAGGTAACAATAATGCCGAATTATAACAAAGCGTCTCCTCGTACGATTGCTCTACATTTTATTATTGCTAAGTATCAAAGTAGGCATCGGCCGCCCGATACACTGCGATAGACGATGTGCAGAAATACAACGCCGTCGAACAAGGCCTAATACAGGATACCCTCGTTGTGGCAATTAGTATTATATACCAACAACATGATCGTAGCAAATTTTCGCCTACCTCAATCTAGTTTATGTAAAGGCAAGCAAATACAAAACGAAGAAATAATCAAATCTCACCCCAACACAGCATAGCACTGACGACATACCGCCATATTGAATGTCAACATTTATCACGACTTTGATCCAGCCTCACCAACTAGATATTTAGATTGATAATTTGAACAAAGTAACCATATAAATGTTGGAAATGCTGACAGAATAAAATTATAAATTAGTTATGATTTTTTGAAATTTTGTGTTTCTTTTTGTAGGCGAAAATCTATCATGGATTTGATTTTTTCTCTATTTTATGGCCACCGAAAGTTTGATAGTTGTTGTTCTTCAGTCAGATTGATTAATTTTGTTTTGATATGTCATGACTAGAATTTTATAGCAAAAAGGATATACCCTCTGTCGCTAAAAATTATTTTAATTTTAATGGTGTCGAACTTTTTTTCCTAAGTTTATTTCAAATTTTGGCGGTGGCCGGCGGGTAAATAAACTAAAGGAGAGGTCAAAAGTGGGCTAGAATTTTGAACACCAATGTGATATACCTCATTGAAAAGCTTATTTAATAAGCTGTTAGAATTTAATTAAACACGAATTTTAGAAGCAACCATTTTTGTAAAAATCAAAAAAATGTAATAGAAAAACAAAACGCACATTACCTTTAATTATCCGTTTCCTAAGCAGTTTAAATATTGCAATCACGTCAATAATTGCATTCTGTTACAGTACTTTTCTCTTGTAATATTATTCTAGCTGCAGCTTAATGTAATTATGACGAAAAATATTTGTTATCTTATTAGTATAATAACAAAACGCGCGGAAAAAAATATAATTACGGGAAACGTCATGATGTCATTGTCATTGATCAGTTTGATTGACAGCGTCGAAATAATTTTGATTTTTTTTGGTTGCTCAATTGTCATTTGACCATGGGGTTGCCAATTGCAATAATCATAATATTGCATTAAGGATTCTTATTTTCAATTTCAATTTTTTAAAAAACGGGGGGGTGTAAAATTATTTTAAATACATCAAAAAATTAAGTTAATTATGCTCTATTAACCTATGTAACTCAGATTGCTGTTCAAATTTACAATTATTTTAATCCCAGGCTCTATACATTTTTTGAACGTCTCCTTTGATCCCACCCACAGCATTAATTGATTTAATACTTTTTTTAATAGGTCCAAATTATTTTTAAGGCAATTTTAAATGTTCGGAATGAAACAAAAAGAAACATTTTGTGCTAAAGCCACGTTTTAAAAATTTACAATTTATTTACTGCAAAGATGTGATGGAAATCACGACGATTTGATGGTAATGACATTTTTTATTGGGATCAATTTAACACACATGGCAATGATTTTGATGTGACATTTTTTTTTTAGTTTAAACTAGCGCACCCCGCAGACGTCGTCGTCCTGCCCGGTAAAGCAGTGCCACCTGCCGGGCCCGAAAACAGAATACGACCTATAAGATTTCATAAAAATCGGTGAAGCTTTTTTAATTTTTCTCTGCGTAAAAACCACCTTCGTACTTCAAGGAGTATTCTAAAAAAAGAATTAGCGAAATCGGTTCAGCCGTTCTCGAGTTATGCGCTTACCAACACATTTTGCGATTCATTTTTATAATATAGATTAACCCATTAGAAGTCAAATAAGAAAATATTAGTGACTTTTTAAATAATCTTTATTTTATTAGTAAATTAAGGGCATAAGAACACAAGATACAAATAAATTATCAAAAATATTTTTCACAAAACTAGGGGCGTATTCAGTGACATCGATTTTTTATCACTTTGACGTCCTTGACGCAAATAATATCGTGCAATATGACAGCGGAATATAAGTTGACTGTCGTTACTCAACACGTCACTAGGCATTAGCAAAAGCTACATAGGTCTAACATGTATAAAAAGCAATAACCACCTCCACTTTATACAACATGCATGGCAATTCTCCATATTTAAATGGACTGGTCCAGCTCATCCACACTTCCTATATTTTGTCATTGTAATTGAACTGGAAATGACATTTTCAATTTTAAGTTGAGTCTGTTTCTGGAATATATCTGCCGTTGAAATAATAATATGCCATTATCTTATATTACATAAGTCTCATACAAGAAATCAATTGCTACTCATAATTTTATTTTACCTAGTGGAAATGATGTATATGGGCGTCAATCGTCATATGTTCGATTAACAAAAATTCTTAGTAACGAAATTATACGGCGATCACTAGTCTTCTCAATTGGTAAATTGTTTACGAACCTAAAAAAATGTGTGACTTACTCCAACAGTAATGAAAATCTAGTGACAATTTTAAATAATTAATTTTTGTGTAATTGTTATAATTATCTTATTACAGGGGTAGCATCTTACCATTCACTGGTTTAAGATATTAGAGTATAAAACCGGTCATACTATACAGGCTGGAAATGACGTTTGGTGCATTTTTTTTTTATAAAAAAGTAACATTTAAATTCAATTATAAATAGAATACTTTTAATCATGAATAAAATACTCTGCTACCTATAAATTTTAATATAATAGGTACACATAGAAACATTTTGTACATGATTAAATCCATTGGGACTATAAATACATGCGTAGTTTAAAAGATTATTTTTTTCATGCGTTTAGTTTATTGGTACATAGGTACATATTATCCTAATTTTTTAAATGATAATCCGATAAAATATTTATATATACCTGCTACTCTAATCTATCTTCCATCATATTTCACTAATAGACATTACATATTATGTACTAAAGTCTGTATAAACTCTTTTCTTTTTCCATATACATTATAAATAGGTAAAGAAACTTGAGAAAAACGTTTACCAGCTTTTTACGACTAATACATAAAGATAAGTGTAAACTACTAATGTAGTAGAATATTTTAACGCTTGCAACACTTTAAGAATATCTGTCACATTAGGTCATAGACAAAATATAGTAACTGGGTTTTGTTTATTCAGCCGGAAGTCAAGCATATGACTGAATTTTATAGCGCTGTAGTCAATGTGGTCATTATTAGAACTATTTAGCCATGGAAATAGAGGTAATTTCAAATGCTACTCATCTGACTTGGAAAATTATGGGTTTCCATTATGCCGTTCATCTCTTAGTTTACTCCTTGAGACCAAAAAATTGGTTGCCTGTAAAGTCGGTATACGGGCGAAAGTTTTACGTGACAACGACTTTGAGTGGTAAAATAATTTTAATGTGAATATTTATTCGTATAGTAGGAAGAAGGATGAAATAATAGTAACAATTTAAAACATTTATTTATACAAAGAATTATATTTAAAACATTAATTTATACAAAGAATCTCGCTCTTAGGCGGGCTAACTGTGCTCGAGTGGAAGGGACGCGTGCCTTTCACTTTTTATGTCTGTCTCTCTCGCTCTTAGGCGGGCTAACCATGCCCGAGTGGAAGGGACGCGTGCCTCTCACTCGCTCTCATTGTGAGCGCATAACGTGAGCGGAGCGTAACGCAGTTTCTTGAAGTGTCACCCGGCAAACCAATTTATAAGACGTTGTCACGTCAAAATCCAAGATACTGGAAATTCTATTGACATATTTATAATTTAAATTACATTACAATGATTCTATTAATCAATACAATCACTATGTACTTAATTAGGACTCAGCATAGATTTAGGATGAAAACTTTAAGCTAGTTCTTTCACTATTTAGTCAGTCATCGACTTTTGTATAGCATCAACTTAGGAGTTTACTCAAAAAAAGTTGGTACAACTTAACATACCTAACATAGAACCTTCTAATTTTTTCAGAAGTCTAATAAATACTGCGAATTTTTTACTAAGATGCTTGTCATTTAGGGCATGTAGGTAATACCGGGTGTATAAAATCAATATGCTGATACGGCTGATAGGTTCTGAAGAAAAAACATTTTAGATAAATAAAATAATTAAATAATTATAATAATAATAATTTATTATTTAATATTAATATTAAATAATAAAAGAAAATATAATTAAAGATAAATTAAGTAAAATATACCTTATATTTTACTTAATTTATCATAGTAACAGAACAAAGAAGGTCGTGCACATACCAACTTGGCTAGCGTGTGTGGAATAAGGCCCGAAACTCTCTCAACTCGTAAGATAGTTGAGAGTCTTCTATCAACTCTCTCGTGCCCAGCTGTGGGACATTAAAAAGGGTGGGAATGGACAGAACAATTTCGTATTTAAAATTTTAACTACCTTAGTGTATTGTTATACGAATGACGACACTTTTATTTTAGATAAATAAACTAAAAATATTGGACGCGTATCTTTTTTTTGTGTGATTAAAGATAACATTGATACGTTTAATCTCAAATGACGCGATAAAGCGAAATCTCGAATGACGACATCACACGGTAAGTTTCATACCGCTGCAAGACCTAGAGCGCACTCCCACTCCATAATTTTAATGCGATATAATTAACATATTATGGTTTTGTTTCATTTCAACGATAAAACCAAAAAATCATGTCAACACTGCCTATTGGGAATACAGTGTAGGTTACACCAAAGAGTATTAGGTAATCACTAGGTTTTATACTACGCTGTACTAAAAGGGGCGTCCTACACTTCAGCCGATTAGACATGCCGACTGTCGACATCGTCGGAGATTTGAAAAAGATCGTTGACAGTTTTTATATAGAGGAGACCTGTGTTCAGCAGTGCACTGCCATATACAGTCGGATTGTCGCAACCACCTCCAGTCCTCCCTACTCAGATCAATGCACACTGCCCCTCAATTAGTGATGGACGGAACTCTAGTTCTTTAAGTCCTAATTTAGGGACTCGATTTTTGGAGACTGAACTCATAAAAGAGAGCTCAAGCCTTTTTGTCACTGACAAGACTTGCGAGTCCTCATAATATGACTCGCTCGCTATGAATATGAGTCTTTTCACAATTATATATTTAAATTAAGACTCGAGTTCATTGCTAGTTCCAAAGTCTTTTTAAAAAAAGTGAGTTCTATTTCTATTTATAGAAATTTCTAGGCTATAGGTTGTTAATAACAACCTATAGCCTAGATATTATAAGAAACTAGAAACTAGAATAAAAACTTGTTATTAAATTGTGCACAGATTTTAATTACTGGCTTATTTATTTAAAAAAAGAAAGCCACGATGCTAAACACATTGACGCCTGTATTGTCAAAGATTTAACTTTCCTAGATTTACTTTACTATTTATTTGATCGCGTTTAATTTCGTCTCGTATTATGTATACATAATACCAACTATAACCAAGTTGCACCACTGCTGGGCACGGGTCTTCTCTCAACTGTCTTATGAGTTGAGAGAGTTTAGGCCTTAATCCACACACACTGGCCAAGTGCGGGTTGGTGGATGTCACATGTCCTCGAATGATTAGTTCTTAGACATGCCGGTTTCCTCACGATGTTTTCCTTCACCGATTTGAGCAGCGGAGATGAAACAATTCACACAAAGATGTGTGGGCGCCACCAGGATTCGAACCCGCGACCTTATTTTTCTAAGGCGAGGCCCGTACCGCTGCGCCACCGCTGCTAGAATATTTGCTAATCAATAATTTACCAAAAATTTAAGGACTCGATTTTTTTTTAAATACCTGAATAGAACTAGAAAAGTAAACTAGTAAGTAACCTACTATATAAATAGAAATAGAACTCACTTTTTTTAAAAAGACTGGAACTAGCAATGAACTCGAGTCTTAATTTAAATATATAATTGTGAAAAGACTCATATTCATAGCGAGCGAGTCATATTATGAGGACTCGCAAGTCTTGTCAGTGACAAAAAGGCTTGAGCTCTCTTTTATGAGTTCAGTCTCCAAAAATCGAGTCCCTAAATTAGGACTTAAAGAACTCGAGTTCCGTCCATCACTAATTGAGGGGCAGTGTGCATTGATCTGAGTAGGGAGGACTGGAGGTGGTTGCGACAATCCGACTGTATATGGCAGTGCACTGCTGAACACAGGTCTCCTCTATATAAAAACTGTCAACGATCTTTTTCAAATCTTCAATATGACTTTAGTTTTTTTGACGAGCTTGAGTTCCATAATAAAAACTCAGTTCTATGAGTCGATTCTTTTTGCATTAGGACTCAACGAAAGGACTCAAGACTCAGAAATCTAGACTAATTTTAGTCAGAGTGTTGCGAGCTTTGCCAAAATGAGTCCAATCCTTAAATTAGGACTTAAAGAACTCGAGTTCCGTCTATCACTACCCTCAATTTATACACTTAGTTGGGTTGTTTTAATAACACAATAGTTGCTTTAAAAAGAGCTTATACTTTCAAACCAATCTCTAAAATGTACAAGATTCAATATAATAAATGGGACGCCTCTTGACTGAATATCACCCCACGAAAAGAATCCAATTATTTTTGTATCGATAACTAGCAATGCTCCATGATCTGCAATAAGTAATTTATTGTATGTTTTTTATATTCTGTTTTGTCGCTATAGAAATTCTCTCGCCTGAATGAAAGCTCACTCGTTCTTTTCTCGTTCGTTTTTAAAAAAGAATCACGTATAGCGTAAATGCTCCTATTACCGCCAGTTTTAGCTGTCTTAGGATTCACTTAAAAAAAATAGATATAAGTCGTTATGTTAGGAAAGATGTTATAATTAATAAATAATCTCAACGAAGTATTCTTTGCAATTCAGTAGTGTAATTCAATAACACAATAGTTACTAAATAATTATTTAATCAAAAAGACTAGTTGATTCTATTACCGACCCATAGAAAGCGGCAAGATTCCATTACCGATTTTTCTACTTCTTTTACCGACCGCTACGAAGTTGTCACTTCTTCTATACTATTAAATAAAATAAAAAATAGTTTTTAAGGTATTTATTATAAAATAATAATAGTTATGAGATCAACATTATTACATTAAGAACATAATTATTCATTGCAACGATTAGAACACTTATTTTCTGTTAAATATTTAAAAACAGTTTGTTTTCCACAATGTTCATTTAATATATTTATCACGCCGAATTGTCCTCGGTATGCCATAGTTTTTTTGAAGCTTCGTATATGCTGGTCCCTCCATTTATAGCTAGAGGCGTACTGCTTGCGCTTCTGCGGCTCCATAAATCTATAAAAGAACAAAATCTTTAAAGAGATATAGAATTTAATTCTTCGAAAGAAGCTTTAAAAAGTTACATGGCCCCTATTCCGTCCAGCCATTTTTATTTGATTTAAAAACAAATGAAATATAGCCAATGCCATGAAGCCATGAATGAAACTGGATAGCTAATAGATATTATTTTAAATTAATAATATGGCCTGTAACAAAATCTCTTAAAACGTCACGTATGCAAGAAATAAGCTAATTTTAATCAAAGATATATACATTTTGTTTTTGTGTTCTGTAAAAATAGCGTCTCAGCTGTGAGTCGGTAATAGAATCAAGTATGAAGCTTACTATATTCTATTAGTGAACAATAAAATTAATAATAAACAAATAAAATATCCGCTTTATGGAATACTGTTAAATGCAATCTCATTGCTATATAATTTCTATTAATGTCAGTTAGTCTTTAATTCAGCTAATAAAGGTTATTTACAGTATAATATCATTATAATAATAGGGATATAGTCGAACGTTGAATCGAGTTTTGCACAAAAACTCTAAGAAATAGTTTTGTCGTTAATAGATCTAACGAAGTAAAATAATTTGAGGAATTTAACAAGAAAAAAATAAAATCAAATGAAGTAGTTTATAATAGATATTATTTTAAAATACTAAATGATCTCAAAATTTAAACAACGCCATGGGTCGTTATTAGAATCAAGTTTTGAAATTTGGATTCTATTACCGCCTTAAATTAAAACATGATTTTATAACACAAAAACCAATAAAAAGTGTTATATTAAGAGTTAGTTTAGAAAACGAATATACACTTCTGGATACATCTATTGGCCCACCTTGCATTTTCAGTTTCGTTTGGTCCTAGCTAAAATTTTATATTAGGTCGAGCAAAAAGCTTTTATGCAGTTTTGAACCTGGCACATTCAAAATTTCATTCAATAGCTTTTTTGAATTTCGAACACAGAATTTAAAGGAACAAAAGACAATTTGGAGCCTGTTCGTTGATATTAAACAATCGAATACTACTAAGAAAACTTGATTTTATTGGTTTACTTGGATTTAATTCTTGAAAGTGTGATTTTTCTCTTTGGTTTTGCAACAAACATTACTTATTCTTAACATTAAGGTGAGGTTCTATCAATAATTTATGGATACTTCGCCTGAAGTCGCCGCCCAAGCTGTGGCACTTATCCAGGCCGGACACTACCAAATAAATGTGAGTGCTCAACTTAATTTAAGTCGATCTGCGGTCCGAAATGTTTATCGGGGGTACCTAGAGACTGGCGGCTTTGTTCGTCGACAAGGAAGGTCACGATTTCGGGTCACAACTGAAAGGCAGGATCGATTCATAGCGACGGCCAACTTGAGAAACCTTACCACCTTACCTCCATTGAGATACAAAACCAACTTCGCGACTTCCACGGAGTATCTGTGAGCGCTCGAACTGTTCGGAGAAGGTTAAAAGAACGCGATTTGGTACCACACGAGCCAGCTAATGGCCCCAAACTAACGCGAGCCCACCGAACAGCGCGCCTTCATTTCGCGCGCACACATTTAAATTGGACTCAGCAACATTGGAGCCGTGTACTCTTTTCTGATGAGTCTATGATGGAAGGAAGAAGGTCTACCGACGTATGGGAGAGCGTTTCGCACAATGCTGCTTTGAAGAGAGGGTTGCTTATGGCAGTGGCTCATGGACTGTCTGGGGCGGTATATCCGCGAGCGGCAAAACTCAACTTGAGGTTGTTACGGGACCACGGCCGCCAACATTAAATGCTGAAAGGTGCATTCGTGAGCGCTTAGAACCTCACGTGATGCCATACGCGGACAATGTGGGCCCTAATTTCCTTTTTATGCATGACAATGCAAGAGCCCATACGGCCGGCATCGTCAGGGAATATCTTCGGGATGTGAACATCACAGTTATGGACTGACCAGCAAGAAGTCCAGACATGAACCCCATTGAGCACATGTGGGACGAGCTAAAAAGACGTGTTAGGGATCGTCAACCAGTTGCCCAGACGATGCATTAGTCGAACCTGCCATAGAAGAGGAATGGGAGAGGACCCTCAAAATTTCATAGAGCGGTTGATAAACTCTATACCTAATCATATGAGAGCTGTGGTAGATGCCCATGGAGGCAACACGCGTTATTAAATTAAACAAAATTAAACCTGTATTTAATTAAAAATGTTTTTTATTCAAAAATCTACTGCCTTCATCAAGGCGCATACCCGACTTGTTAGGCGTAGCTCCATGTCGTAAGGTATTCTGAATTCAAATTTAAAATAATACGATCGAAAACGATGGTAAAATGTATCATATTTAAAACTGTATCAATAGTTTTTGCTCAATCTAGCCATCATATTTTGGTAGGGGCCATCGAAACCTAAACTCTAAGGTGGGCCAATAGATGTGTCCAGAAGTGTATAAGTTACAGTTGTAATGTGATAGCAAGAAGACAAATCCATTTTTAGTGTGTTATTTTCTTAAGTAATATTTAGGTGTACTTACGTGGCCGGAGACGCGACACTATGAAAAGTGCGTCCGCTTCAGGCGCGTCCCACTTATTTTCAAATTATTTATTTCACTGGCTATTTAAACACACAAACTTTACTCTTTTTGCTGTCCAACAAAAATATGTAACAAATTTTTAAGGTATGACTTTTCTTTTCTTTTTTTCTATTATGTCTAATATGAGTGATTTAAAAATTAGATCGGTAATAGAGTACACATTTTAGGGGGTCGTTAATAGGAGCTTTTACGTTATATGTTAGTCCGTCAATCAGTTTAGTCCGTCCCTCTGCGTCGTTTGCAGCTACCACTATGGCACTAAAAATCTGTAATTTTGCCTTTACCTACAAACCGATAAAATAAAATCTCACTTGTTTTTTGCCTATCCTTCACTGTAAGTGGGTTTGATTTCGTGGATATGGCGGAATTGTGAATAGGTAAGGCACGAATGGACCAAAAAACACTCACAAGTAACTACATGCATTAGAAGTGTGTTAGGAAGGATAGCATGCGCTTATTTTACATAAATTACAACTACCAGCGAGGTATCTACTGCTGTTTTTTTTAAACTCTTGTTGCTGTGTTTTGAGCATAATCTCTTGAACTTTTCTATTGTTTTTCATGTTAATAATTTCAAATAATGTAAGACATAGGGCTCAACGGGGACATACATAGCTACAGGGTATGATGTTGACGACACAAATACAGAAGAAATCAGGTGGGTACCTCGTAGTGCCCTGAATTAACTACCAGAATTGCCCCAGGGTAGCGCGATGGAGTTTTCATACGGAATAGTAAGATTAAAATTTTAAACTTTATATAATTAGATAACTTACCAAAGGAGAGGTCAAAAGTGGGATAGTATTTTGAACACCAATGTGATATACCTCATTGGATAGCTTGTTTAATAAGCTATTAGAATTTAACTAAACAAGAATTTTAGGAGCACCCATTTTTGTAAAAATCTAAAAAATATAATAAAAACAAAACGCACATTACCTTTAATTATCCATTTCCTAAGCAATATAAATATTGCAATCATGTCAATAATTGCATTGTATTATAGTATCTTTTTCTTGTAATATTATTCTAGCTGCAGTTTAATGTAATTATGACGAAAAATATTTTTTATCTTATTAGTGTAATAACAAAACGCGCGGAAAAAAGATGATTACGGGAAACGTCATGATGTCATTGTCATTGATCAGTTTGATTGACAGCATTCTAAATAATTTTAGTTTTTTTGGTTGCTCAATTGTCATTTGGCCATGGGGTTGCCAATTGCAATAATCATAATATTGCATTGAAGATTCTTATTTTCAGTTTCAATTTAAAAAAAAACGGGAGGTTGTAAAATAATTTTAAATACACCAAAAAATTTAATTAATTATACTCTATTAACCTATGTAACTCAGATTGCTGTTCAAATTTACAATTATTTTAATCCCAGGCTCTATACATTTTTTGAACGTCTCCTTTTATACCAGGTATAATCTACGAGTATTGTCTAGCAAAGATTCTTGATTAGTTTTGATTAATAAATATGTTCTGATTTTTACTTAATGTAATTTTCCCTTTTTAATTAATAATTTACACTGAACATAAATTAGATATTGCATATTTTTTTAAATATAGGTTATTTGAAAAAATACATGGCGATTATTCATGGAATACTATTTTGAACAACCCTAAAGATTTTGAATACTTAATTTATTTACATCTTGAATATTAATATTAACATTATTTTGTAGATTGACAGAGCGTCACCGCTCAGTCTAGCTAGATGCAGTACCAACGCAACGCACAGACAACGCCCGTGTGACATGTCTTAGTCGGTTTTTGTAGGGAAGTCCTAAATGAAATGCGATCGTTTTCGTTGCTAGCTAGTTTTAGCGCTGCGATATGGCTATCGTAGTGAGCTGTATCTTAATTATAATTTGAAATCCTATAAGATAACCTAACATGACAATGTACTGACAAATGGTAAACCAATAGAATTCCTAAAAATCCTTCGAAGCCGACTTATGACTTGTGACCATCTGTCATACAAAACTAGGTTGCGTTGAAGTCAGATTTGCTATACATTTTTGTTTAGTTAATACGGGAAAACTTTTTAATCAGAGAGTATTTTTTTTTGGTGTTTCACTATCAGTAATATAACTCATTTTCATTAATTGATCAATACTTTTTTTTTCTATATTAGCGGTCAGTGACTCTAGCAACGCAAAATTTATAGTGTTGTTACTGCGGCGCACGGGTTACTATACTACAATCAGTATCAATAGTAAACATCTTTCGTTAGCTATAGCTTTAAAGTCTTATTCATAAAAATCTCATATTAATTGTCTCTTTCTTACTAGTGTAAATGTCAAGATGATAGACAAAGACAAACGAATTATAAACCTATTTTAGCTATACTGCGCAAGACGTTTATGAATACGGGAGTTAGTTTTTAGTACTAAGACATGGCAAAATAAAAAATACGTGTTTCTAATATGTTTAAGTTTACTTTGTGAAGGTTTGCGCACAGGTTAATTTTTTTCCTGTATAATTAAAAAGCCTTCTCAGGTAGTCCATGAATAATAATAGGCATATGTAAAATACGATCTTCTCCCATTATAGTTCTAAGAAACTTCAAGTCATAAAAAATATGTCGTTTAGTTTGTAGAAGTTGATAAGAAATACGAATAAGTTTACCTATAAGCAAACAACTAACTAACCTAAAGTGGGTCCTTTACGCAAAAGGGTAACACAAAACTCATATTTTCGCATGGGATCTACTATTGAGGTTCCATAAGCTTTGCAATCTCCTGGAGTTAAAGGACGAACTTGATATGAAGCTGGCTCTGAAATATGTATTAAAACTTTACTTTTACTAAATCTATGGTATTGAAAGAATGATGTACCTACGGGTTACCAATACGAAAACAATTTACGAACAATATCATTAACCTATCAAGATAATACCTAAACTTAAAATAAATTAATTTTACAATAATTTTGGGGGCTGAGTCACCTTCGCCCGTGGGTGTACCTACACCTTTAATTGAAACCCCACACGTTGTCCCCGGGTGGTGCAAATCAGGTGACAATCAACTGGTGGTAGGCTTCGGCCGTGGTTAGTGACCACCCACCAGGCAAAGCCGCACCGCCAAGCGGCCTTGCCGTGTTCCGGTGCGATGTCTGGTAACACCATGCAGTAAGGGTGGGTCGCAATTGTTGATCCTTAAAGGTTTCTTACCTTAAGGAGGCTCATTCCAGTGCCACCTTCTTACTGATAATCATTTGTAATAAAATATTGAGTGAATCTGTGGCTGGCGCGTTCCATCGTAGCCTACATCATTGCTTAACATCAGGCAAGTTGTAGTCAACCGCCAGCCTATCGAAGAATAAAAAAAAATTAACTATCTAAACAGAATAAAATAAATTAGAAATAGAATGGGTTTTTACCTATACTATTTGTAATACATTTAATTCTGTAGCATTAAATATTATTTTTATCAAGGGTTTGAATGAAAGAAACATGAATTTGAAAACTTATTTTGTCAGGTTCAAGCTCAAAAAGTTTTCAGGTTCAAAAAGTGAAGACAAAATACAGTGAAGGGGTGAATAGTTCTAGTGCTGCGAATAGGGATTTTGTGCAAAAACAGTGCAGTGGTCTGCAGTGTTAGTACCCCGAATTGCGGTACTAGCACTGTACGTACACCACTGCACTGCAGACTCTATTCTTGTGGACTCTGGACTATGTGAGTGCCGAATAAAGTCTCCTCTTAGATTCATAGATGTTTGTCACAGGTTTCCTTTCAATCCCGTTGCCCGTTACCCACTTCGGACGTCCTAAGGGTACCAAAAGCTTGTATGTGTAAGGTACCCGCTACACTACAACTGCTAAATTGTCTTCATAATTCTGTGAATATAGTCTACGCGTATACGAGTCCCCTCCTATGGTCACCTCACCTTTGACCGGAGCATCGGTCATGACTGGGCAGCGGAGGTCTTAGAAAAAAAAACTCACGAGAGTACCTACCTAACTAGTTTATTTCCATTGTGAAATTGGCAAAGTATAAATTTGCCTGTTTCCTTAAATCTTAGTACTTTTATTTAGACTCAGTTATCTTTAATATAAAAATGAATCGCAAAATGTGTTGGTAAGCGCATAGCTCGAGAACGGCTGAACCGATTCCGCTAATTCTTTTTTTAGAACATTCCTTGAAGTAATACGATGGTTTTTACGCAGAGAAAAAATAAAAAACTCCTTCGAAACGGGTTGACAGATTTTTATGAAATTTTATACATATCCTTATTCGGTAGGTCTGAGAATCGGTCGTAATCTATTTTCGGACCCGGTAGGTGGCACTACTTTACCAGGCAGGACGACGTCTGCGGGGTCTGCTAGTATGCAATAAAAACAGCTGGTTTTCCAAATAAACAAACATGCTGATCCCTGTTGGTAACCCCTGTGACATCTATTTCATTAGTTAAATTAGCAATTCTAATGCTTACGGTTTGACATACATTTCCTATTGCCTAAAAACAAATAGCCTCTTTCTTCCATTCCTAAATAGGAGTAGGTACATATTGTAGGTGTTTTTTCCACAAAATAGTGTAGGTAACATTAACAAAGTAAATGGTAATTTATTATAATTAAGATAATAAAATATACTCGTACATAACATAACATCATGCCTGTATTGCCCAAAGGTGTAGGCAGAGGTGAATATCACCCACTTTTCACCAGCTACGCGGCTGTGTAATAAGGGTTGGGTTCATAGGGCACAATTCTAAACTTCGAGCTGCAACTAAGAGTCTTTAAGTACGTAGTACCTACCTATATTAGAATAGTCTTTTTGCTCGACCCGGAAATCGAACTTCGCAGTTGTAAAGCGAACACGCTTACCACTGTTAAGTAGTCTTAGGTAATAGTAAAATAAGCAAATTGTGTTTTTAAAAAAATCCAATGTATCAAAATCTCACGGGAGATTAGAGGGGGAGGGCGTCGAGCCTTATCTCATGACTCATCACCATTAGGGGAGGAGGGGTGAGCAAGTCGCTGAAAACATCACTCGTAATTAATGCCGTATAAGTAGGTAGGTACTGTTAAATAAAACTCTACAATAACATAAACAACATCTGGTTGTCTGAATTAATTAACACACTGATCCCTAATTGTCACCCCTATTACTACTATTACAATAGCAATACTATTTGCAATTATAATAGGTACTAAGGTCCGGACTAGGTACCTATAAGTAACCGGAATCACCTGGACCCGAGAAATATGGGCTCGGACGAGACCGAATTCAATCAGAGAACTAGAATTGAACTTAATTTTGTTTTTTTTCGCAGATAGACTGGCCCCAATTCTCGTGCGTTAGATACATCTCTAATAGACAAATGTCGAAATAAATATGGTGAAATGACATTGAAAACTAATGAAATTGACACTTTTTTTTGACACATAACTCTAATGAAATAATAATGAATAAATATAATATACAAAAAGAGCTAGAGAACAGAGACTATTTAAACCAAAAGTTACAAATTACTATGGGCATGGAACAAATAAATTTATAGTACCTAAAATATTTAATGACATAGATTTGTTAAGACAGGATCCAAAGTTAAAAATAAGTATTTTAAAAAAAAGACTGAAGACCGCACTGTTAAATACCTGATCTCCGTATTTTGTTTAGATGTTTTTTTTTATGTTTTAACATTTTTATTTGTTTAGAATTTAGAGGATTAAGTAGGTTATGTCAATAGCGCGTCTCGCCGTTAAACATTAAGTTTGGCGAGTCTAAAATTGTAGTAGTATTAAGTTACATATTATGTAAAAAATTAAATAAAATAAATAAATAAATAAATATCATCATGTCGAAAAAAATGGCAATGTCGATTAATTTTCTTTTCTTTTTTTATTTTGCACTAGACTTGTGCTTGACTACAACCTGCCTGATGTTATGCTATGATGTAGTCTACGATAGAAAGGTCCTACCGAATATAACGATTCACTAGTGATTACGAATTATTTTCAGTGAGATGGTGGCAATGGAATGAAAACTAATTTTCGCATTCTCAGAATGTCACGTTAGAGACAGGTCTTCTATTACCACTTAACTCACCACATGCCACGAGTAGTTTATAGCAATTGACACCGATTTCATTAGTTTTCAATAGAGATTCGCAATTTTTTTTGACATATTATTATCTCGAGTTTGAGATAAATGTCTAAAGCGTGAGACTGGGGCCACTCGATCCGGAATTTTACCTGGAGGTAATTCCTGATGCTTAAGATATGGAACCAGGACAGCAACAAATGTTCCTTATTAGTACTACTAGTCTATTCCAAATCATAATGTACATACTGTTAGAATAAACATTTTTCCAATTAACAATTGCCATTTTGTCCTCAAAATCAATTAGGTTATCATCATTTATATTTAAATTCGAAGGCGCTGGAAAAACAAGGAGTTTTAGTAAGTAAATTAACAACCATTTTTATACTTTTAAATGCAGAGTTCAATACCGAACTCTGCACCTCCGCTGATCTTAAGAAAACCCTCCAGGTTTTCTTTGTTTTAAGACTTTTATGATACTAGAACCCGAAAAATATTCAAAATTGCCTATTTCATCAGACTTGAAAAAAGGAGGAGGTTCTACGTTCGATTGTATGTGCCTATTTTTTTTTATGTTCGCAGATTACCTACTCGTCAATTGTTTACCTATATTGAAAAAAATGATCTTAAAAAGGACTTCGGATATAAAAACGGGTCCCTGATTCTCGCGTATTAGACATTTAAAAAAAATAAAGTTAAATAATAATTTTTTATTTTATTATTTTTATTATTCAATAATTATTTTTTAAATTCATTCGTAACCACGAATGAATCCGTATAGAGGGCAGGCGCGTCCCATCGTAGACTACATCATTGCTTAATATCAGGCAAGTTGTAGTCATGCGCAGGCCTATTTCAGGATATAAAAAAGTAAAATAATAGACAAATATCAAAAAAATTCAGAAAACTATTGAATTTCTTATTTATTGTCGACATAATAATATGCTATTAGAGATAAATGTCTAAATCACGTGAATCGGAGCCCTGAACTCCTCATAGAATCACAGTAGAACCGTCGCGAAAAGCAGTATCAAAACGCTTTGTTAGTACGGTAAAAAATTCGGGGTGCATCACAAAAAAATAGAACTGCCTTCCAAAAAGTGAAAAACAATATTTAATTACATTTCATAATTGAAGTCGGTGTTAAATCGGTCGATAAGTTACAATACTTAGGACGACAACAAATATTAGCACCGTCTTCAATTTATTATTTACTATCTTTTCGCCCGCGGCTCCGTCCGCGCGTATGTCGCTTATCGCGATAAACCATTACCCTCTTTATGCGCAGTCGGATAAAAACTATCCATGTCCATTCCCGGGTGTCAAACTATCTCCATACCAAATTTCATTCAAATCGGTTCAGTAATATTAGTGTGAAAGCGCGACAGAAAGACAGAATGTTACTTGTGCCTTTAATGAAATACTACCGCATATCGCTTTGAAGGCGACAGGATAAATGTTAATGAAAAATAAAACATAATTAAGTATCTAAATTATAATTACTTACCTTCTTATTCAGTGTATGAATTTTATTCGAAATTAAATTGCTCCGATATTGGAAAAGGAAATACTACGTGACGAACAGAGCCAAACCTTGAATTTATATGACTATATAAGCTCTCTGCACTTGTCTTTATCGCACGAATTTAATGGGGGGGGGGGGGTTGGGGTGATCTGGTCTGCCACGTAAACAAACGTAATGCGTAATAGATTGTATCGATAAGCTCGTGTTGTAAACACATTCCTATTTCCATTTGCATGTGCTGTTTCGTGAGAAATACAAAAATACAAATATGTAACTAACGGTGGTGAATCGGGGCGGCCAACCAAACAATAAAATTGGGAGCATGGATGACTTTTGTATCTCTTGACTATAAAGTGGGGTTGTAATGAGTACAAGTTTGTGGCATTTTAGTGCAATGATCCCTTAAACGAATGTACCAATTTTAATGCGGTTTTGTTTATTTAAACTAACTAAGAAGGTTCTTAGCAAATTTTTAGGGTACCGTAGTAAACTAAGTAGTAACTAACTAACTAAGTACTATTGGTAGTAGTAAACTATTCTATTAAAACTAGTTACACTAACGTCCCGCGTCCGTTCATCCGTCCGCGGGTTAGCTTAGAGAACCTTGGTGTTACAGAGCTGCCACTTGGCATAAGTATATTGTAGTAGTAGTAGGTATCGTCAGCGTCAGTAGGGCTAGCGAAGATCTATATTTTACTTGTGTTTTTTTACATTTTTATCGGCATAAAAATGTAAAAAAATACAAGTAAAATATAGATCTTCGCTAGCCCTGTCGCGTGGCTTAGTATCGTTAGATCACTCAGTTCTTTTAGTGTCCCACGGCTAGGCACAGGTCTTCTCCAATCGTCTCTTTCTGATTTTCCCCAACGTTCCATTTAGTTCTAATTAGAGTCTAGTAAGTAAGTATGTTTATAGGTTTTTAAAAAAATCGTTAATACGATGAATTTAAAAGTAAAACTATCACGGCTTAGGTGACTATAGAGCAGCGGTCGTGAAAGTGCGGCCCGCGGGCCACATGCAGTCGGTGGGCGATATTTCTGCGGCCCGCGACAAAGCAAATAATTTTAGTAGATAACAGACTCAATTCCCCACAAAAAAAATGCTAAAGCTAATTTGGTCGTCTGTATAGATATTGTTTTTATTTTCTTTAATACCAGCAAGAAAAAGAATTGAAAGTTTTCGTAATAGTATATGACTGTTAGGAGGTTCATCAGTTTTCATTGCTAGGTATTTTTTATTTTAAATTTTCGCCAACAAAATATTCAGCGCTCGCTTCGCTTGCGTTTTCAATTATATAACTAGTTTATTTCCCATTTTCGTTTTGGCTAACCATAATTTCGGGCTCGCTTCTCTCGCACTATTATGACTTTTGATTTTATTTTTCGTACTAGTATAGTATTATATTATCTGTGGTTTTACCAAAGAAAAGTTTCGCACTTGCTTTGATCGCGGTTTCATTAATATGTGTTAATTTTGTTTGTTTTAAATTTCCATTATTACAAACGAAATTTTCGCTATCATTTATTTATACCTTGTTTTATAATATTACTACATACCAACAAAACAGTCGCGATCGCTTCGCTTCGCTTATTTTCATTTAATTGATCTTGAATTTTAGTTTTTTGCCAACAATAATTTAGGGCCCACTTTGTTCACATTATTACAACTTTCGTTTTTATTTTTCGTGTTACCAAAAAAGAATTTCACATTTCCTACGCTGGCATTTTCATTAATGTAATAATGACAGTTAAACATTTCTATTATTAAAAACAAATTTTTCGTGCTCGCTTCGCTCGCTCTGACATTAGACATTTGTTTATAATTTTTTATTATTGCCAACAGAATTTATCCTTTGTTTTTAAATTTTCATTATTACCAACAAAGTATTCGGGCTTGCTTAGCTCGTACTGTCATTAGTCCCTTGTTTATAAATTTTTACTATTGCCAACAAAATTTTCGCTCTCATTTCGCTTGCACTTAAAAAGTCAGTCGGTTAAAAACTAAGTATCCTATGTCCTTCTCCGGTAAAATACTAAAATCTCCATTCTAAATTTCATCCAAATCGGTACAGTAGTTTTGACGTGAAAGCGCGACAGACAGATAGCCTGACAGACTATCTGTCTGTCAGGTAATAACTAACTTAATAATAGTAACTTTCGCATTAATAATGTTCGGATATTACATGTAGTTATATATAGGCTTACCTATGTAATAATGTTGCATAACAATTTTCTTTGCGTGTTCAAATAAACCTACGTTGTTTTGAAAGTCTCCTCTACTGAATTGTGAATGTGTTAGGACTTTACTCACTTCAGTTTCTGTTGAAATATAAAACAAAGCTTAAGGTATGACCCAGTAAGTCTAACCCCTACCAGGCTCTACGCCCATGGTACTGATGAAATCCAACCATCCATACTAGTTAATAAAGAAAATATAAACTTTTCATTATGTATCTTCTGCAGTATCTATCAGTTATATGCAGTAACTGACCTTTAGTGTTCTGCTGACAAAAAAGGGTCTGCTGTCAACTCAACGAGTTGGAGAGCTTTAGCTTATGCCACTTTAGTACGCTCTTCGAGTGCAGGTGGATGGCATATGGCCTCGAATGTTTAGTTCTAAGACATGACTGTTTTCTCACTTTGTTTATATATACACAGATATTGAGCAGCGGCAAGTATTTTAAAAGTAGAATAGGTACATCACGAGTGCACCGCTGCTCTTTCTTACGATTTCAGGTTTTTAAATAATATCAAAAAGTCCTATAGGTATAAGTCGCCAAGAAGACGTTCAAATGATTGAGTGGAAAAGGCACAACTATGAAAACGTGGTGTGTGGTAATGAGTACATACTTATTTAATTAAATTTTACTTTTACAAATAAGTCATTCCAATTTAATGAGTTAAAATGTTGTTCACAGAAAATACGTAGGACGGCGAAGCCTTACAAGGCGGTTACATTTGACAAAAGCTGTGGAAATTTCCAACCTATAAGTAGGCAATTATATAGACCACGATAATTGCTTTCTCTGAACGAGATCAATAAAAACATCACGTGGGATGTATATTTCAAAGCATCGACCTACCCTGAAAATTTCCATTGTAATAATACTGAGACTTTCAAAGCCAAACTTGTGAATGTAATAACTTTGCGTCATGTCACGCTGTATCACCAGAAAGTGTAGGCAGAGGTTGAATATCACCCACATTTCGCCGGCTATTTTCAAGTTCCAAACTTCGAGCTGCAACTAAGATTCTCTTAGTAGATTAGAATAGTATTGTTGCTCGACCCGGGAATCGAACCCGGGGAATGAAGGTTATTAAGCGAACACGCTTACCACTGGACCACAGAGGCAATCAAAAAAAGAATGTAAGTAATATTTTATTTAACTTATTAGAAAACAGGAAACTTACGTGTAGGAGACACGCCTATCATATACTTAATCGTCCAGTAAGGGATATAGTCTGACATTTCAGGCTGATCTCGCATCGAGGTGCACTGTGCTGGCGCCAGGGACCACTGTTCTCGAATCAGGAGGGTGTTACATATGACCCTCGTCGACGTGATGTTTAAATATGTCACTCCTATATACTGGTATTGAGATACATCCAAAGCTGATTCCCCTGCTACAAGAGTCTGGCAGTTTATGAGGAGTTTTATGAGAAAATACATTATAAGCTACGGCTCTATGAAGGTAGACTCTTTGTAAGGTCTCGAAACCACCACAAGTTCTAGCTAGCACGAATGATGCTCTAGGTCCTCAGGCCTTCTTGCTAGATTCTGTGGTGGTAGATAATGGTGGAAAAGAATTTATCTTGATTCAGTACATAAATGTGAATAGTAATCTATGTAGAAGATATAGCTCAAAACTACTTTTAGTGTCCCACCGCTGGGCACAGGTCTTCTCTCAACTATCTTACGAGTTGAGAGAGTTTAGGCCTTAATCCACACACGATAGCCAAGTGTGGGTTGGTGGATGTCACACGAGTTATTAGTTCTTAGACATGCCGGTTTGCTCGCGATGTTTTCCTTCACTGATATTGAGCAGTGGAGATTAAACAATTCACACCAAGATGATGGGGCACGACTGGGAATCGAACCCGCGATCTTAAATTTCTAAGGCAAGACCCGCACCGCTGCGCTACCACTGCTCTAAAACTACTTACTATACATGTTGTTATTTAGTAAACAGAAAAATCTCATACACTTAATTTTTATTTGGATGCCCCTGGCCATCCATTGTCTTCAATGGATGGTAAGTAAATAAGTATATACCTACTACGTATTGTACCAATAGATAGTTTAGGGAGAGATGTCGTTCAAAGGGGCAGCAATTCCAACATATTTATTTATGTAGGACTATATCACTATTCACTATCTGCAAAAGAGTAGACTCACTTATATTTCCCATTCGTCCATAAATTTTCCATGAATCATGTATTGTTTCATGCTCGACTTTCCAAAGATGAACTAGATATATAGCTATTAATATTATTATTAGACCGATAGTTACTAAAACATGATAAAATATACATTTCTCCCCTCTTGTGAATTTTGGTTCCTTTGGTGGTCGTGTTTCTGCTTGCATTATTGGCTACCTATTGTCAAATGTCATGTCCAACTAGATGCAAATTGAAATAAGCTGGTTGGTCCCTACCTAAATATAACAAGTGACTAAGTACACTTACTCGTAGATACTTAAATTACACATGCATACTGGTGCTGTCTGTACCAAAATCTTTCACATTCCCAAATACCAATTCACCTAAAATAAAGTGTAGACTGTAGGTATATTGCAGGTAAATAGTAAAATGAGTGAAACAAGTTTTAAAATGAAAAACTAAAAATAAAATTACTTTATATAAATCTTTACAATTCAATCCCTGTCTGTGCGTAAATTCATTTTAACCCATTTACTCAATGGAATCGACTAACGATATCGTTAAATGAGCGTCCTCATCTAAATTATAACTAGACGAACGGTTCGTCTATTTAATTTATTCAAATCACAATTTCATAAGCACCACGCGATTAGGACGGATATGTTTCTTTCTTATACGTAAACTTCTCCTCTCTTAGAACTGGTACGCTTTCTGGCGAACTCTGGTGGAGTTCCTGTTGCGGCACTATGGTCACTGTCGCGATCTGAAGGTGGCAGTTCGGTAACAGTAACACGGTTGGTGTGGGGAGAACCTCCAGAACCATCGGCAGCACCACGCTCTGTGCGCGGAGTCGACGGCGTTGATCCGACCAGCGCAGTTAGCTGCGGAACGCCCATTGCCGACAACGTGACCGGTGCTGCCGTTAGCATCGGCGTCAACCCTCCAGAAGTCAATGCCGGCGACAGCACCGCCTGCGCCAGTGCGGTAGTACCCGGTTGTCCCGGGTGCAGCGTGTTATTTACTGATCCACTGTCTAACTCCTGGATCGGTGAAAGGACGAGGGCTCCGAGAACTGGCACCTCGTTCTGGTAACCCTGATGGGCCATTATCACACCCATATTTTGCATGCCCATGGCTATTCTATTTTCGCGATCCATAACCTCTTTCGTAACATCTGGTGTAGGGATTCGGGGTCGATTTCGTACTGTGATTGGTACTGCAGAACCGTTGCTCTTTTGTCCGCCTGCAAAGTAATTAGGTGATTTCAAAAATATAATACAAGTCTAGTTAAGTACCTACTTGTTTTTAGTAGAAAATTGGAAAGTTTTATTCAAAGTTTGGACGTATTATAGCATAATAGAAGTCACTGTATGCTCTTAGGGAACAGTTGCCTTCAGATGTCTGTTCTAATTACAGTGCCTATTTAGTTATGCATGTAGGTACAGGATTTATGGGTGAACGATTAACGCAATTACAAATAGCAATCACTTTTCCCGTTAAACAAATGGGAAAATACATAGATAGTAGAAATCACAAACCATGTCTCGAGTTCATTCTGTGCTGGCCACGACCCGACTTGCGTCCCACCAAACGGTCATACAAAGACATCTTATGATGAGGAGGAGGTGGCCCCACCGGCTGACCTGCCTCCGGGCTTGAGTATACAACCGAATTGTGTCGATTTCGGCCAAATAAGCCTCCCGATGAATACGCTGTGGACGCGGACCTTACTGATCCCATTCTTGATATTTGTCGCTGGAACCAATTTTTCCTTCTTTCTACTAGAGGAGTATCAACACTTTCCTGCAAACAAAAAACGGTAAGGCAATAAGTTATAGTCAGTTATGTTATGGTTGTGTACATACATGATTTCTGAATACTAAATAGAGAACTTACATAATCTGCATAAGTTTCATCATGACTTTTCCTTTGTGGGACTTGGACGTTAGCATAAACTGCGTCTTCAGCTTTGACTTTATAATGGTCGGCTGAACACGGTGGCTCGTGTCGCCGGTAATGCTCTGATGCCACGGTGTACGGCAAGTCTTTTGGGACCACTTCCTCCCAGTACTGGTCCTTTAATAGCTCAGGATGCTCTTCGTGCATTTCATCAACAATCATGTAAGCAGCCTGTAAATAAATAAAATTTGAACAATTTATTATTATTATACCTATTTTGAACACAGAGGTGTAACTAAGGCATTTCTAATTACATTTAACTGCCAAACAGCTCTATGTCATATAGTTAGTTGTATAATCGTTCCATATAGATAAAAATAAACCGGTGCATGGCATGAGCGCCGACCTGTCTGCCGGCCTCGCGATCACAAGGTAAAAACAAGCTCGCTAGACGGTCAACCTTCACTAGGTACCCGAGGAGTATCGCAAATACTTTTACCAAGTTAACTAGGTACTTTACTATCATTCGTGACGTAATGATGTAATAAGTTAAAACAGAATCGAAGAAGTTCGCTGGTCGTCAGATTACAAATCCGTACTTTCGTATGTAATTATTTTGCATTTTAATGACCCTGCAAATGTTTAGTTCGGCCTTGACAATATTAACACCAAATATAATCGAGTTTACCTTTATATGTCTGTCTATGAGCCAATTGAGTTCGATGTCGTCATCATCTTCACCGAACGGATTAATTAGCACCTCGGCTACTTTCAACCAGCCGACGTAAAAGCAGAACTGTAAACGAGAAATATATCCATATTTCCATATTTGGTTCAAGTGTCATTGATCTTGTCATACATTATTAAATCGATATACTCGTATCTTGGCGGTCGTTGTTTCACGGCCATTGCTGTGTTTATGTAGGCTATAATAAATAGGATATAATTTTAACCGACTTCTGAATAGGGAGGAGTGTGTGTGTGTGTGTGTGTGTGTGTGTGTGTGTGTGTGTGTGTGTGTGTGTGTGTGTGTGTGTGTGTGTGTGTGTGTGTGTGCGTGCGCGTGTGCGTGTGCGCGCGCGCGTGTGTGTGTTTGTGTGTGCGCGTGTTTGTGTGTGCGCGTGTGTGTGTGTGTGCGCGTGTGTGTGTGTGTGTGTGTGTGTGTGTGTTTTTTATTAGGTAACCTGTAAAAAGCCCGGTGAACCAATAGAGGCCCTTCCGGCTAATTGAGTTAGGTCATCAGCAAAAAAAGAACCATCGCGATGCTGATGACCTAACCCAATTAGCCGGAAGGGCTTCTATTGGTTCACCGGACTTTTTCGGTGAGACGTCCGAGGACGGACGAACCGATAACCGTCGCGATGTAGTATTGCGTTATTTATACGTGTAGTCAATGGCTAAGGACTAAAAAAGGGAGCACTTACTTTCCGACAGACTTTTCAAATCAAACTTAAAAGTGATGAATAATATTACCATTTGTTAATTGAAATTGATGTTAAATTGTTAGATCAGACACTACTTATACCGAAAAGGACGATTTGTGGGACTGACTTTAATTAACGATTTTGATGCCATTCTGTTTTCTTGCAATTTTATTTCCTTTACAAACAAGTTCCACACCAACGTTTGATGAAATTTTGAAAGTTTGATTGTATCTTGCGGTCATGTGTATTGTCTGTGTAAATATCTTACGATGTTTTGTAATAGTAATCAAAGACTATGAGCTAACAAAGACTACATAGTTATCGTAAGATCCTGCTAGTTATCTAGAACTATAAAATTACCTGTAAAGCAGTAAAGAGAGGAAAGTAGACATCTGGCTCGTATTTTGATGTGCTGCCGGGTGCTGGTGGGACCAGCTGCCGGCCCATGAGGGCAGCCACGAAATAAGTATAAAGAGCCAAAGTTACCACCTGAAATATGAAAAAGATTTTTTATGGGATAGGTATGTCAGGAGGTAAAAAATAGCATCGGAGAGGAACTAGGGAGGTATAATAAGTGGTGCTCCGAGTAAGATGTTAATAATGCTGTTTGCCTAATAACTGAAAATTTCGGTCATTAAAATTCCTATAGAACTTCATATTATTCCGTAAAGACGAAGAATTGAAAAGAATCTTGTATGGAAATAATACTAAGGAAATAATACTTTGGAATCGACTTCGAATGTTTGTTGAACATGTAACTGGTGTACAAAGAACGGAAACCCAGTGTATTTAATAACATTGTATCTACAAAAATGTACCTAGTGTCATCAGAAAAATACAGTGCGGTAATTTTCAATAAGAATGAACACATATGAATAGGCAGTTAAATAAGACGAATTCCATTTGAACATCCTCATCGGTATTAGCAGACCATCTGTAAATAGGTCTCCCAATAAGCGCCATTCCACCTACACCCTTTGAATATACGTAATCTTTCAATCAATTCTTTAAAGGTTCTTACTTAACTATTTATGAAGTTTTAGAATCATTTGATATCTAATTAGGTAATATTTTCAGTTCAATTATAATTACATAATAATACAACGGAAGTAATATGACAACGAAACTATTATTGAGCACAGAAACGACGATTCTCAAAAGTCAATATAAGAAGTTCTTCTGTTATGGGATACGAAAATAGTTTTAATAGGGTTGCCAGGAATTAATGAAATTTTTATTCATCAAATCCTAAATTAAAATTTCCATAGTACAATTTACTATGAAAATCAGATAGCCGGTGTACTAAATAATACTACTTATTTTTTTGTAAATCCGGACCGATGACTGATGACATTGTTCAAAACGCGGGAATTCGATGGATGCTAACAGCTGCCATCCGATCGCTGTGGTGCTTTAAAGGAGGCCTATATCCATAGCTGATGATGATACGTATAATAATATAGGTAGATAGGCACTCAAACTCAGTATAAATAGACACGTTCATGCACAAACATGTCTTTTGTGATTGGTAATCCACCCCTCGAAATGCGCGTTGAAAGGTAGTAACTTAGCAACGACCCCAACCAGCCCACCATTTAGATAAATAATCCGGGCATTGTATTTTGTTTGAGGAGCTGTACCTTATGAGGTAAAAACGGAACCCTTCTAGGATCTCTCCGTTTTATGTCTGTCCATCTGCCAGACACAACCCATGTTCACTGTTACTACTGGACCGATTGAGTTAAAACAGTACTGTCAACAATTTTATCCCAATAGCACATAGGCGATGGCGATAAAATCTCGACCTACAAGCAGCCAGACAAAAACTAACAAGACAAGGGCAAGCTAGTCACTTGGCAACCCTAAACATGCTCCAATGGTATGCATATATGCAATGTGATATTAAGAATCGTGTGTCATTGGAGTAGGGCGGTCATCGTCCTATACAAGCTTAATAGTTACCTACATATCTATCTGGTAACGTGTTAATAAGGATGGTCAATGCTCAAAAAGACAATTTTAAATATCACATGTTCCTTTCTTTTTGTTTTTAAACTTTCTAATTAATCAAAGTTTTTCTTACAGGTCACCAGATACGAAGACACATGATATGAAACAAGTCTACCCTCGGCGAGGGTCTTAGTGGTCTGGTCAGTGTGTGAATCTTACCCGATCCTTAAGTCCCAAACCGCGGTGGTCTATACCATCATAGAAGAGGACTACGTTCTACTATGGCCTAGGACTATGTTTACTTCCGGCTTAGTTTGCGTGCGTGCGTGCGTGCGTGCGTGCGTACGTGCGTGCGTGCGTGCGTGCGTGTGTGTGTGTGTGTGTGTGTGTGTGTGTGTGATGGTTTATTACCGCGTATCTCCATAACCGCTCTTTATTGAAATTTAAAATGTTAATAATATTTTCAAAAATCATCCCCTAAGAGGGTTAAATAGAGGGATGAATTTTGTATGCAACTTTTTATTCCTTGGTCCTATTCATTTCAAATTCGGTACACATAAACCTTAACACAAATAATGAAATACATGTTTTTTTATTTTTCCAAAATAACCCCCAAGGGGTGTGGAAAATGAGTTTTATTGTAAAAATGAAAGTTTTTATGGATCTATTTAGTCCCAAGTTCGATTTAGCAGCAGACATAAACCTTAAAAGAAATCATGAAACACTTGTTTTTTATTTTTCCAAAACTACCCCCTGGGGTAATATGAGTATTCTTGCAAAAACTAAATATTGTGTTTAGCCTGTGGTCCGATTCCCTTTAAATTCGGTACAAATAAAGCTTAAAACAAAATAATGAAACACGTATTTTTTATTTTTCCATTTATTTTTATTTTTAACCTAATACTATGCGGGCGAAGCCTGAGAAATTATTCTGAGTGCGATTTTCTTCGAAGTTGATATCAATACTCTTTCGTGATTTTGATTTTTTTAAAAATGAATTTTTAAATTACTCTTTATATTGACACAATGACATGTTTGATAATTCAATGCGATGAATAGAATTCTGAAAAAAATGGCGTCTTAGAACGTCGCAGTTTTTAGTTTTTTACTACTAATCTTTAAAAACTTAACTTATTTAAACTTGACACTGGCAAAATTGCGGAATAATTTCTGCAGAGGCCATAATTGAAAGAAGAAGAAAAATAGAATTCTAAATTTAAAGTTTATTTCTTCTTATAAGTATGGTCTAAGACCCGTAGTATTTTTTTAAGAAACGCCTATTGATTGATGGATGTACTTATGGCGGCTTGCCGATTTCAAAATGTTGCTTACACTCCTACACTACAGAACTAATTTTGTATGGAGATAGTTCGAGACCCGCTAAAGGATAGTTTTATCCGACTGCGAAAAAAGGGATTAATGGTCTAGCGCGATAACTGATATCCGCGGGCGAAGCCGCGGGCGGAAAACTAGTTATTCATAAAAATCTGATAAACCCCTTTAGTTAAAATAGATTTTGTCTCTTTTCTACTAGAGTAAAGGTCAAGGTGACAGACAAAGACAAACAACTTATAATAAACCTATTTTAGCTATTACCTATAGTTTGTTAAGGACGGCTTAAATGACAGATGTGATTACTAGACGAAAGACACACTATAGAAAGAGAATCTATTCACTAATAGTGTTGTTAAGATGTTACAGAGCGTCTTGTATTTGTATGGGGAATTATGAGGTAAATGTAGGCTACACTTCAAACTTTTTTAAATAATCATATGTTCCTTTCTTTACATATTTTTAAACTTTGTCCTGACTTATATTTTTTTAACTTTTCCGTATATGTAACCAGATAAGAAGACACGTGATATGAAACAAGTCCAACCTCGGCGAGGGTCTTAGAGATCTGGTCAGTGTGTGAATCTTACCGATCCTTAAGTCCCAAACCGCGGTGGACTATACCATCATAGAAAAGGACTATGTTCTACTATGGCCTAGGACTATGTTTACTTCCGCCTTAGTTTATTATTCATAAAAATCTTATATCCCTTTAGTTAAAATAGATTTTGACTCTATTTTACTAGAGTAAAGGTCAAGGTGACAGACAAAGACAAACAACTTATAATAAACCTATTTTACCTTTTACCTATAGTTGGTTAATGACGACTCAAATGACAGATGTGATTAGACGAGAGACTTTACCTGGTCACGTCAAGTTATACGAGTATTTATACGATTATAGTTTATTCGATTACACTATTAAAAAAAAACTTATTCAATAATAGTGTTGCTATGATGTTACAGAGCATATTCTTGTATTTATATGGGGATTTATGAGCTAAAAGTAGGCTTCTCCTCAACAAACTTTTTTAAATATTCGTCTGTTCCTTTCTTTATTATGTTCTTAAACTTTGTCATGACGTTAATTATTCTAATTTTTTCTTACAGTTTACCAGATAAGAAGACACACGATATGAAACAAGTCCAACCTCGGCGAGGGTCTTAGTGGTCTAGTCAGTGTGGGAATCTTACTTGACCCTAAGTCCCAAACCGCGGTGGACTATACCATCGTAGAAGAGGATTATGTTCTACTTAAGACTATGTTTACTTCAGCCTCAGTTTTGAGAACGTAACGGTCTTAATCTTAAAAATCTTAAAAGTCTCTATAATTAAAACAGATTTTGACTCTTTCTTACCAGTGCAAATGTCAAAATAACCGACAAAGACCAACAAGTTATAATAACCCTATTATAGCTTGATATTAAATAACCCTATTATAGCAGTTTGTTATGGATGACTCAAATGACAGATGGGATTAGACAAGAGACATTACCTGGTCAGGTCGAGTTAAATATACAACCTGAACCGGAAAGGGTACACTATACTTGTAACCAGATATCTTTAGGTCATTACTAATAACTATGAGAAATTAATTTGCATTAATTTTTTTTAACAGAATTTTTATGTGATAAGTATATGCAAAAATTTCGCACTGCGTAACCCTAATCAGCTGTTTGTTTGAACAAATTGGAAAATAATATTTTTACTTTATAGGGGACTATTTATTTTTTCTAATTGACTTATAAAATTTAACGGCCACAATGCTATTGCATAGAGCTCAAATAACGTAGAATTCAAGGCATGATGTAGCCTTTCCGATTCACCCTGTATAAAATTATAGTTTATTGGATTACTGTTTCGAAAATAAAAAATATATCTATTCAATAACTGTGTTATTATGATGTTACAGAGAATCTTGTGTATATATGGGGTATTTTAAGCAAAAAATAGGCTACTCCTCAGCCAACATATTAAAAAAAAAGATATGTTTATTTTCTTTATTTAAACTTTGTCCTGACGTTAATTTATTATAACTTTTCCTGACAGGTAAGCAGATAAGAAGACACGTGATATAAAATAACTCCAACCTCGGCGAGGGTCTTATTGGTCTGGTATGTGTGTGAATCTTACCTGACCCTTAAGTCCCTATACCGGACTATACCGTCATAGAAGAGGACTATGTTACAATTTACTTCCGCCTGATCACGTCGTGTTATATACGATTATATAGCTTATTCCATTACACTTACGAAAATAATTTAATTTTAAGTCAGATTTATTTTTAAATTAGTTTTATTTCTATGATTTTCAGTTCTCATTGATAGTTACCCGAGATTCATTATAGCCTTATAAGTAGGTAGGTAATTTCAGCCTTATTGTATAAATCATGAAAATCTGTAAATTACTTCAGTATATCAACTATTATACGGTGTTACAAATGTTACATTTGTATTCAGCAGTTTAATTCTCATCCTACTAATATAATATTATGTGAAGGTTTGTTACCGCGTATCTCCATAACCGCTCAACCAATTTTATTAAAATTTGAAATGTAGGTAGTGTATACTCTAGAATAGGACATAGGCTAATAATATTTTCAACAATCATCAACTAAGAAGGTTAAATAGAGGGATGTAGTTTGTATGCAACTTTTTATTCGTTGGTCCTATTCACTTAAAATTTGGTACACATAAATATTAAGACAAATAAAGAGATGTGTTTTTTATTTTTCCAAAATTACCCCCAAGGGGTGTGAAATATGTAAGTGAGTTTTATTGTAAAAATCAAAGTTACTCTGGATCTTTTTTTAGTCTTTATACTTGTTTTGGTCTTGGTTCTATGTTGTTAATTGAATGAAAGACACATTATGGTCTAAGATCCGTAGAAAATCGATTTTCACCGGTGCGACAACCAAGTTAGACATATTTTTAATGAAACCCTTAAATATTTATAAACATGCATGGGAACTTGCCGATTTCACAATGTTGCATACACTCCTACTACCTAATTTTGTATGTAGATACCCGGGAAAGGATAGTTTTATCCTACTACGAAAAAAGAGGTTATGGTTTAGCGCTATAACCGACATACGCGCGGGCGAAGCCGCGTGCGGTAAACTAGTTTATTATAATTCTCAATAACACCTGCATGTGTTGTAATTTTTTTTTATTGTTTAAGTAAGAGTATGATTGAAAATTACTTCCGCCATGAAAGAAACTAAAAATATATATTTTAATATATATTCATAATATCCTAAAAACGATACCTATAATATATTTTTAAAATGTCGTCTGCAAAAAAGAGGGTATTGATGTAAGACGATTACTTGAGTAACCAATGTCCTAAAGTCCTATCATACTTATAAATAAATTATGGCGTACAAACAAAAGAAAAATAATTTGCATTTCGATGCAGACGTTCTTCGAGTTTTGTGCTTGGGAACAAATTAGCGATACATTTTTATTTATACGTATGAATACCTGTGAGATACTAGAAGCTTCGTTCATATCATGCATTGCTCTCCTACCATTACCTATCATTGTTTAGAGGTTAGCAACCGAAATGCAGTAGCTCAAAAATACTTAGACGACCTACATCAAAGTTGTAGATCAAGCATACAAGTTAATACCAGCTACTAATAATTGAAAACCTCACGTACATAAACGAGGGAGGAGCGAGAGACCTCGCCTGCATGCGCAAATAATTATTGTGCTTGTCTTATCATCAGAGCAAATTAGTTTGAACACATGTCATGGCAGATCATATCTACGGTCACGTCTTATTATTCTACAAGTAAGCATTAGTTCGCTATTTAATGTACTGTATATAGATTAATAGAACATTATGTTTCTGTGACATTGTGGCTTTGACGAACACTTTACATATAACATAGGTGACAGTGTAAATTCACGCACGTGTACCTACACAATACGAAAAAAGTTTTCGAATACTATCATGAACCTGTCAAGATAAAAAGTTAAAATGTACATAAAATAATTTTACCTATTCTATTTGCCATCCATTTTATTATATTTCTAGCACTACATTTCTTTTTTTATAAATGTACGAAATAAATTTCAAAAGTGATTTTGACATGTTCATTATACCTAGTATTCGAAAAAATTTTTCGTATTGATGAACTCGTGGTAAGGGTACTGAACTTACTTCGTTTTACATTTAGATTTCTTGAAACCCTATTTGGACTGTTATAGATTGACTAACTGCAATTAGTTAGTGTTCCAGTTAGTGGAAACGCTAGAGGCTTCTTTGATTTTATTTGCTAAATGCATTTGCGAGCAATGTAATAAATTTCTATAATAATTAGGGACAAGGTTTGAAGTGGGTGACTAAGTTAAATTGATGCAATAGATTTTTAGGTTTTTTAGGTTTTTAGGTTAGGAAAAAAATAAACTGGGCAGTCTGTCTTAACGGGTATAGGTACATAAGTTAAAAATAATAGAATGTCTACAATCGCTTAGAGCTGAGAAAAAATAATACTAAGTCAGCTTAATCAGAAGATACGTTATTGCGGAACACTTATTTATTATTCCTATACCTACGGTATAACTCCTTCGACCTTGATCTTGAATTTTGCTGAAAGAGGAAATCAGAAAACCGAAAATATGTAACTAGATCCCAAAACGGAATTCTCGACGACCAAGCTAACTTGCACTTTACCAGTTTTGCGTCATCGTCTGCCTGTCCTATGCGGCGGCGCATGCTATTCTTCAAACAAAAATGACACGTTTGAAACAACACAGCACTCAAACAAATGAATGTCATTTCATACTAGCCTGACATCAATAAAATTACATTATGTATATTGTGAATGACCACGTTGACTTGACTTTTGATAACTGAGACCGCTATGATTTATGCCGTCATAATTGAGCCTCCTGTTACTTATTTAACCTATTGACTATACCTTTTGATGGAACTATACTTATCACCCTGGTTGAACACCTGGTTGGCCACAACAGCGGAATGCATGAAGAGGCTCAAATTTTGAAACCTAGCTGTCCAAGAAAGCGGTGAATTTCACAAAGAAAAGTAGAAGATGTGTAAGACACAAAGTATACGAGTAGGTACTAACCTGTGTGTACACCAGAGGAACACAGACAGTATCGTATCCAATAAGCGCTCCCAATCTTCTCCTTATATCGGAGAGCTCGACAAGGAGTGTTTGGACAATATGGTCACTAGTTATAAGACCCTCTTTCCTCGCTCTGTTTATAATGTTTGTCGCCCAAACAAGAGGCATCCAATACTTCGACATCGGGCTTTTTCCATCCATTTTCTCAAATACTTTTCTCTCACTTTCTAACATAAGACCTGAAAAAATTAAGTTACATTTGGATTTTTTTTCTAATAAGCAACAGAAGACTAAAATATAATTCAGCATAACTCATATCAAAATTTAATATTAATAAGTAAGAGTTCGTCGTCAACCCTCATAGTGTACCACAGCTGGGCACGTGTCTTCTCTCAACTATCTTACGAGTAGAGAGAGTTTTGGCCTTGATCCAGACACGCTGGTCAAGTTCGGGTTGGTAAGAGTCCAAATAAACGGAATCTGAATGTTTCAACATCATCACTAGCTAGGTAGGTAGACTTCTTCTTCGAACCCCATAACTATTAGTCACTATCGGTTCATCGGCTTCCTTATGATTTTACAATGTAGCTAGCTCCACCACGTGCCGTCCGTGGTCTCCACTCAAGAATTCCATTGCCAGTTCATCATGATTCAAGGGAAATTAAATTGTACTTTTGAAATTGAACTTGTACTTTTCTACTCACCAGAGTCGACAACGTGCTGCCAGGTAGGGAACCTTCGCTTTACCCTGAGTGACACTCTCTGTAGCGTAATTACGTAAGCTAAAATGGCGTATCTCACAATGTTTCTTCTCATAAGGCGGCCAGTTTCATCCTGCAAACCAAGAAATTAAGTTTGCAACTTTGTCATAACAATCAGAAGTTTGCGCCAGCGAGATTCTAGGAAATACCCTATACGTTTTATAATTTAACTTACATAATGTTTTATTAAAACTACAGGAAATCCTGTAGCATTTAAGAATTAAATGCCATAGTATTACAGAAACGTAATCAAATAATCGCGAAGGATTTAGACAGATTTAGTTCGCAAGCATGAAAAGGTGAAATACAAAAAAAGTAACTAAAGCTAATACGCATGAGCAGACGAACTATTAATTAATAATAAGTTATAACTATTCATATTTTTGTTTATTTAAACACCTGTTAAGAACCAACGTTTCTTAAAAGAGATGTGTCGTGTCTACTTAAGTAAATGCTTTGCTTGCACAAGTGTGTTGCAGTGCCTACTTACATACCTACTTACATAAACTAAATAATGTCTAAGTACCCAGTAGCGGTAAAACCTAGGTATTCTAACATCTAACTTTTTCCAGTTAAACATTGTTACACTATTATGAATCGGTTTAAATATAACGTAGGTCTAGGTTGGTATTTCAGTAAAATTATCGATTAATTAAATAAGTACCTAATACCTATTTGCTTATCATGTAAAACTATTATGCATATTTTCTGTCTAATATTTTTAAGTGTAACTTTCAATTAACTTGGTTGCTACTAATTTATGTATAAAGGTCGCTGCATGTTGCAAGCTTCAAAATCCATCGAATGCATAATTTGCTTTCACCATTTCGACACTGCATTTGTTCTATTCATCGGACTTTAAATATACAGAACTTTACTCAAATTAACCATTTCATTTTAATCACCTGAAGGACCTAAATCAAAGTAAGTAGGTACCTACTTAATTAGAATGGTACTCCTCAATATAATTTTCAGAAGAGTACTTAAACAGTGATCTGTAGGAAGAGATTTCCAGTAAAATAGGTGTGTAGAAAAAAAAACAAAAGCTATTTTATAAAATTCTTTTGTCGTGGTGTTTGTAAGCAAACTCTTCCGTAACGACTTGACCAATTTTTATGAAATTTTATATCTAGGTACAGTCGGTAGGTCTAAAAATCGGTCGTAATCTATATTTCATACGCATATTATGTGATAAGCATGGTGATGGAAGCTCGCTGGGACAGCTAGAAATTTATAAAAATTTACGTAGTAGCTATACATGTAATTTTGTGATATACTTACTCTAGAAAATTAAAAGCAGCGTGCGCATTAAATATTGCATTATTGAAGGCGACATCATCACCGAGAGCAAATTCTTGCATGCGCAATTATACACGATAGAGAAGCAATCTCACGTAATTGCTAATTTTTTTATTATAGTTCTGTCAAAGTACGTCTGTCAGTGACGCACCTAACAAATTGGGTTCCGCAAACTAGGTATATATATGTAATTAAAGGCACTCAGTGATTTACGCTTTTGATTTTGTAACTAGGTACTAATGAAAACCAGTTTAGTTAATGACTCCAACTTAAACTTTGTCCTAATAGTACATTGCAATAACATACGGGAAACAAATTCGTAGTATGTTTTAAACCTAAGATTTGGTGGCTACCTCCAGCAAATCTTAGAATTTACCCGACTACCTATATAGAACGTTTATTACATTAAAAGTTTATTAGATAAATCTTATGGATTAAATTTGTCCTTCTATAAATGCTGGCGTATCTTAATCCAATCAGTCTTGGAAGACTATTGTTGTTAGTCTTTACTTAAGTTACGAGTTTTTATGCATTAAGTATACAACACCATGGTCCATAAAATCACGTTCAAGACATAAAAATGGTAGTTTGTTTCTAACAATGAATACTTATTAAATTGAGCGCAAAACGCAGAAACTCTAACGTTATATATCAATAATTTTCATTTTAAGCGTAGCGGAACCGTATCGAATTTTACTTTGCCTAATGGTTTATCGTTTCTTCATCTATCGAATTCTTCACGGTAATGTATTAACATAGTATTCAATTATTATACTGTGTTTTTGTTTAGCGAATGCCTACCTACGCATTAGAACGACTACATACATAACAACGACATACTATATGCTTATAATATAATCTATTTAAGCCTTAAAAATAGTTAAATAACCCCTAATAAAAGTGTTTAGTTTAGACGGTTTTATTAAAAAGTACTAAAGACATTTTGATATTAGCGGCCATCATGGATTTATATTAAATAAATTTTCTAAGTCAATACCTTTCATTTGATACCCTTGAGAGGTTTGCAAGAAAATTGGTGATCCGGAATCTTATAGCGACGGCCGTCCTTATAGATTCCTATTAGAAAATAGGAATCTATAAGGACGTTGAATAGGTATTATTAGTCACCGGATTTAGAGATCCTTATCAAATTTCAGATCCATCCATCAACAGTCAGTCAAATTTCAATTACTAGATTTCACCCAAACAAAGCAAATCTAAATAAACCCGTTTATAAAGCAAAACGTCACTCGCGTATCACGAGATTTTGGAAACTAAATACGTGACGCCTACCTAGGTATACCTGAAGGCGTATGCAGAGGTAAATATCACCCACTTTTCGGTGGCTATGTTAAGTCCCTTATGTAACAGGGGCGAGCCTATTGCCGATCATCGGGCACAAACCGTTTATGTTGTATCATATACAAATAATTTTTGCTCGCCCTGGGAATGAAACCATTTTTTAGACTTTGGAAACTACTCTTTATTAGCTGCGTTGGGCACTTTTAGCAGAAGAAATCTTATGACTATCGCATGATGAAGCGGCCGTGTGCTGTGCGCAGAGGTCTTTTGGATGGTTGAAATCTCGTAAGTTCACAGTTTTCAATCCTTTGCTATCTCACTACAGGACAGGGCGTTCCGTAACGTCGTTCAGTATATTTCGCCACCTCTAGTCATACTACTTTCAAATGTCACCAAAACGTAAAGTAGAAAGGAAAAACAGAAACTTTAAAGCACCACTGATGTACTGTCTGTCCAATGACCGACTGATGATTTTTTAAATTCCCGTATACTTTTAAAATAGTAAAGCGTCTGATAGGCTCTTCTTGTGCAATATCAGGAAACCGTGGGAAGAGGTTGATCAATATGTCGCCCAATTTCTCACCTCTCCTTTTCCTTAGTGCTTTCTCCCAACTCTGCCTGGAGGGAAGTGGACAATCTTACTATCTAACTTCACGCGTTATCTTAGTTTTAGGTGTCCTGGGCGTTGGCAGGGTTGAAATCTCGAGTCGCTTCACTGCGCCGCTGTTTATCCTGGCTTACTCCTGTAAGACAGGCGCCGCAATCCAGCTACTGCGGCAGGAGCTGGTATTGTAGTGGTAGGTTAAGAAAGAAGGCTCGTAACCAGGGAGCAGACGTTTATATCTCAGTCACAAAATAAGCATTGCCAGTCTTCTTGGCAAAAGTCCCAAGGCCTCGATCAGGAATATATAGAATTCTATAATAATATATTCTATTCTCTCTCATTTTTAAAGCTATTTACATCTAGATTTTAATAATTCAAAATCATTATTAGTATTTTTATTCCCTTTTATATGATTCATACAATAGTGAAAGTATTTTTGCACAATCCTTGTTTATAGAAACAATGCAACGGATGTAAAACAGACTTTTAAACGTGATGCCTCGGAAGCATTCTGCAACTAAGAAGAATGCGCGAAATCCACGATTTATAATTTAACTTTAAAACGTCTGCAGCCTCCAACGTTCAAGTACAAGTTTCTTAAGTGGATAAGTAGGACGAACTCATTTAAAACTTTAAAACGATCCCCATTCATCTGCTTACTATTAGAAATTTTTAATTTAACAAATTTTATTTTTATTTACCAAGAAATTGGCGACGTTACCCCTCAGAATGGCCAAAAATAAAAATAAACAAAACAAACAAAATAAACATCATATTATTTATTTTTATCAAATGAAAATAATTTTTTTTGCAAACACATACAAACCAGTAGGAATGCCGTTAGAAATATATTAAAAGCTATATAACTAATATTATATTATAATACACGGGTGGCGGGAGCAGGGTTATTTAATCCCTAAAGGGGTGGAATTTCAAAAACGTTTTCCTTGTTTATTTGTGTGTAAAGGACCACCCAACATTTGCTGAGTATTGAAATGAAATAAAATGAAACATACTTTATTTTTAGGTTTCCGTACCTCAAAAGGATAAATCGTAACCCTTAAATGATTACTTTGTAGTACATCTTCTTGATCATCTTTTTCTTAGGAACGCGTGGAGGTATCAAGCTAGAATTTAGGTATATCAAATACTCAAATCTACTGTCCCTTTAATATGTGAAAAAATCAAACTTCTAAACCAACACAATCAAAAGATATAGGCTTTTATGATGCAAATTTTGAACCCTCAGAAGGGAATCAATACCGAAGGGTACCTACTTATAGCACAGATAAACGAAAAATATTTTTAATCATTTTAATCTTACCTACTACTCTTTCTTCATGAACGCGTGGTGGTATTTTATTAAAGTACATATTAAATACCTACTCAGGTCTATAATACCTTTACGCTGTAACAAAATTAAACTTCTATGTCAACGCAGTCAAAAGAAACAGTAATTTAAGCCGCCTATTTTGAAACTCGCAACTACTAGAGAGTAGCTGCGAATTTCCTTTAGATTTTGAGTTACTTCCAGTCGACAGGTTGCAATTGTGTTGATTTTAAAATTTTATCTCTATTTGTTTAGTTGAATTTCCATATTAAAGTTCTTCTCACTCGCACTCTTTGGTCGTCTTGAATAGTCAAGCCCACTTATTCTTACAAAAACTATAAGCCTCTCTTAACTGAAGCTAATTTTGTCTCTTTCTTACGAATTAATAATACCTTCTAAGATTTTTACAGTTACTCACCGCCATCTAGTTAACTTCTAGTCTTAATAAAAGATGTGACAAACGAATGACAAATGGCAGTATCTTCAAAAGTTATTATTCTTTATATTATTTCTTTTTGCTTAAATGACGTAGAATATAGCCTCTCTTGTTCACTCTATTTATGTAGGTATACTTAGCTGTGTTTATACTCATTTGTTTTAATTCTAGGTAGACTAATGGTGGTGGAAAATAACTAACAACCTCACAACTGCAGCTCGATAGCATGCACTGATATTACAAACAATAGTTAAAGATAGAGATCACAGTAATGAAGCAGATGGAAATAAGTTCTGTGTTTATCGTCACACCACATAAATAGTCGTGGAAACGCGACTTCGTTCTCGGGATATTTGTTTACACGGTTTTGTGAAAACCAATTACATTAACACATACCGAAATCATTCCAAGAAAGCATAATCATCAAGATAAAAAGTACCCTCTTTTAATTCCCTGCATGAAAAATAATTGGACAATTTGATGTAGGTATGTAGGTACACTGGCTGACAGTAGAATAGACTGGACCCGTTTAGCAAAATGAGTGCTCAATAATTGACGTCGAGTTGCGGAAAAATCAAGTCAGCGATCGAAGAAAGAAAGATCGAAAGAAAAATTGAGATGTGGGTGACCACATCTCAATTTTTCTTTCGATCTTATCTAATTATAGACGTCGTACAACATTGTCGCTCAACAGCTACAAATAAGAAAAAATAATGTCGTTCGACGTACGCCACACCTTGTTAAAATGCGAGCAAGAGAGTTTAAAGGCAAGACAAACATGGCGTCCTAGGACGTAGGCATTCTTTTAGGTTTTTTTTACCTTAAGTTACAATACACAACGCCGTACGACAACGCTGAAGTTTCATTAGTCTTTTTTACTACTGATCTTTTAAAAAAGTGTAAAATTCCGAAATTTTACCAGTGTCTAGTTTAAATAAGTAATTTAATCTAGACACTGGTAAAATTGCGGAATTATTTCTGCAGAGGCCATAATTAAATATAATAATACAAAACAATCGCATCAAAACAAGTCGCACTTACGACCTTTATATGTAACAAACATCTTTGTAAAGTATGGCGCAGTACGATGCAAGCGATAATAATCCTTGTCGTGCTAATGCAGTTATGGACACTGCACAGTTTACACTTATTTATAACATAAGGAATTCCGATTTAGAAACTGTGCGATTTTATCTCTTTTATCTATTTTTTATTAATTTTAAAATGCAAAATCTGTTCAACTGGGAGTCCAAGCCATAGATGGCGGACTATTAGTCGTTACCCTATGCTGTAAAGCCAACATAGCAGTGATAATTTTCTTTTTGAAATTATCATATACGTATACACTACCGGGAATTTTTTCTTCGGCGTAGCTGGTAGACAAACACTAATTGACTATGACTAAAATTACAGTTTTTAAGCGTATTTCCCTAAATTAGAATGTGTTCTTAACACAGTAGGACTACCTTGTACCTAACAAGGTATGTGGTAACATAATAAGGTATTTTTTAACCAAATTAAATAAAAGGTTATCAATTCGACATTGAAGTAAAATAATACTGTCGGAATTGTGCTAAGTTCACAGAAGAAATGAAAAACAAAGAAGTCAAAACACATATGTCAAGGTCCGTAAGTGTATCTGTTTGTTTGATTAGCGATCTCTCGAAAAATAAAACTGTAAATTCCAATTTAGGGACAATTTAAAGTCACATCAAAATCGATCGAGATTGTAATTACAAAAATGACAACTACTTTGAGATACACGATGGCGGATGACATTTTGCAAAAAGTAATAAAATCGTTGTCGTTACGGTTGGGGTGGAGATTTCGAACGCAATATCTATTTTTAGTTTTTATCCTGGCGAGAGTAATTAATAGATAATTAATAATCGTCCTCTTTCATAAGTATAACACAGGCTGTATTGTTGAGAATGGAAGAGATTATGAATTAAATTGGTGAATACAAATATAACCTTCGCTATGAGACACAAACCAATATAACAGTCTAAACAGTCGATATTAAAGGAATTAACAGGCGGGGATTGTTCGATCGAGGACCAAGACAAATTTATAGTAGGCTTTATTTCTTTTTTTAAATGAAGCACTTATATCTATTACCTACATTTTGTTTGTTTGGTGTGTTGAATTAGAGCAACTTAATGCCAAGCGTTTTTATTCGTTAGATAGTCTGAAATTTTATAATATGCTTTAACGTAAAATGTGTAATTATCTCAAACTTGTTAATAATCATTTACATAGTATTAATTAGAAGTTTATTATAGGAACGTAATGTGCTATAGTGGGTACAATATCTTATACGCGGTACTCCTTTTGTACAAATTAAAATGGACTATTTAGATTTATCTTTCATGTTAAACAATTATTCCTATCATTACCAACAGCCTGTTTTAGCCTACTATAGAACATGACCTCTCCTACAGCACGCCACTGAGCACCTCCCGCGGCTATTTCCAGCCAGCTCTTAGTCACAAGCACCGACTTAACAACCTATAGACACCGCACAGCTGGATTCCTGCGCTCGCATAACATGTGGTACCACTACATATCATATGACCACGAGCTATTTCAACTTATCAAAATTAGCTATCCTCCATACTCTGCCAACTTTTGATGATTACGATTTCATACATTATTTGACTAAAGTGATGTCAAGTAGGTATCTAGTCGGTGAGTACAAGCTATTCCAATAAAATATTTAAATAGACACCTTTTGACATGGCAAATTATGTACCTACCGCAACGTCGAGGAAATTCATGAATATTAATTCAAGTGAAACTACCAGAAAAAGGAAGTTATTTTAACAAATAAATTAGTTATGCATTATTTTTAATGTGTGACTGTCTGGATATTTGACTGCATAATTCTAACATCGTATATTATTGTAATACTAGGTACTTCTGGACTTATAAAGGTTAACCACTTTCGATCGGAGACATGGAGAAGAGTACAAACACGCTAGTTTCAATCAACATTCGATGTGTGCGTCGGATTTTTGGCGATGTTTGTTACTATTTCCTATTAGCATACAATGCGAAAGCTGATTATCATTTTGTACTAAAGAAATCCACTATGTGTGTTGGTACCTTGCAGCCTTTAAGCCGATATTGTGGTCAAGGTTGCGACATTAGCGAATAAAAACACTGACATGAACCTTCGCCTCTAAGTAACCAATTAAAATGCTTCTAAATAGGAACAATTGACTGTCGTAGCACCCAACTATGACTCAATGAATAGCTGATTATTAAAAGATTATCTATAAGAACACAGTATAAAACGTAACTAGCATATAAATGTTGATTTTATAACTTAAACATGAAAGTCATATGATACCTATCCACAAAACAACACCAACACCAAACTTCCGCCTACAACTTCGCCTGCATGCTATTTATTGGGATAATATTGGGATATTGGGATAAAGTCTATGTATTAATCCCGACCATAATCTATCTCTGTGCCAAATTTTATCCAATTCCATCCAGTAGTTTTTGCGTGAAAGAGTAACAGACATACACTCAGACATTCTTACAAACTTTCGTGTTTATAAAATAAGTAGGTTTGCCATTTCTGGTTACGGCCTCATGCAAAACTAACAGTTTACGACATAGTCATGTAGGTACTCCCAGATAAACAATTGGGTATTGGCAATAATTGCGACGAGTCAACGACAAGGACTCTTAAACGTACAATTAAAGTAAATGACCAAAGTTTTCTTGTCCATTATTTACATAGGATTGTTTTAAAGACTTAGTTAACTTAAAAGGAAACCAAAGGAATACAATTATATAAGGATTAAAAGCAGACACTACGGCATTTGGTGGTTAGACATGAGTCACCAATCACGTAATGTAACAAACAAACATAACAATTAGCTATAATATAGGTAACACAAAAACACTATTACAACAGAAAAACATAAAAAAATAACAATTAAATCCGTCATTAACACACATTACCTTGTAGTAGCTTCCCGTTTGTTTTCAGTATTGCTGGGAAATATTCATATACTGGGTATTGTCGACACCTAAAATGATAGCTATAAGACTTAAATATCTCATAATTAAATTCGCAAAGCGTTTTATCACACCATAATAATTACTCTCGAAATATTTTATAGAATTGATGCGTACTTTGGCGGCAAACATGTAGTACCTACATAATATTCAGTTGCAGTGCACAGCTACGGCAAAATCAATCTTTCGCCATAGCAAATTGTATGAGGAAATGACTGAGTCAGATGGCCGATATAGTTACGACTTAAGCACGAGGACTAAACCAAAACATGGTGAATAATAAGTAGTTAGTTATAACTATTCACAAGTTGGTAATACTCATAACAATGCTAGGCTTCGTCATAGATAACGAATCCAGTTTTAAACTCGCTATCTTAAAGGTCTACGTTATTTCTCATCACAAATTCGGAAAGCCCGCATATTCGACTTTTTGTTTGGCCATAAGTTGCTGCGAGATCATCAAAAGACATTTAACCAATGAATGGAATGAACTCTCTTGGTAGAGCCCTATTACCCACCAGTAGGTGAGAACATGCCGCATTGTATTTATTGATATGAGGTTTTTCCAATATTTTATCATTAATAGTTTCTAAACTCAACCTCCCCTGTGGTAGTATGGGGGAGTCTGAGTTTACAACTGTGATTGTGCTAACACTACTGACGTTAAATCAGATATCGTGTCATATTCTTCATTCATTCATCCAGTGTAAGTTGACCTCTCGTTTTACGGATGTACGAGATCAGCTTATACTGGAGAGGAGGAGGCTCTTGTTACACTATTGAAAGTTACCTAAACTGAGATTCGTAACATATAGAAAACAGAACTTCAGTAAAATGACTTCGACAAATTTTGTTCTTTAAGTACATACCGTGGCTCTAATACAGCTAATATTACAAAAAGTGCTACTGAAAATAACCGCCACATGAATTCTTACATAACTGTAACAGTGTACACAAAATACGCTGTATCAATAGAAATCAACCATCTGTTAACGAAACACAAATGAAACCAATTCAAGCATGTTATCAAATATACCAATAATGTCGAACATACAATTCGCTCTATCAATCGCATACGTGAATAATTCGCTGAAGCAATTCTTTGCATAACACAAACTAGTTAGGACATAGATTCGTTACATTGTAAACCTCTATCACGAGTTAATCACCTATTATTATATTAAAAAAGTTCTTTCTGTTAATTTTCTGAAGCACAAAAATGTCAAAAATACTATTTCGTAATGGGTTGCTGAAAGCAGCAGCCGACAACAAGAGAAGCCAGACGATGTTTTTAAATAAAAAAAATATTGGCTTATTTAACCATATTTTATGTTGGTTAAAAAAATTATCGGTTGTCTGCTTGTGCTGTAATCACCGACTAGATAGACCTACCAGACATCGCTTCATTCATATTTTGTATGAAATTGTAATCGTCAATATTTGGCGGGGTATCAAGAAAGATAACTAATTTTAATTGGTTCATTCAAGTTCTTGTCCTTGACCAAACATTGCTCTAGGTTGATAATATGTAGTGGTACATCATAAGTAAGGCGAGAACACGGCGGGGGCCACCCTTGCAGTGTCTATGGCTGTAAGCAACTGCTTTTAGTAGTCCACTCACAAATAACACCTTAAGGCCATTCTAGACTCAAGTAACAATCAAATAGTAAGCGGAAAATAATTCAGCCAAATGAAACGTAGAGCGTACGTCTTTAGGGCTCCTCGTTCGTTCGAGGATGTTGATAAAGTGATTTGCCAGCTACTGTTCACTTAACAATTTAGGCTTACATGGCGAGATCGTAGAATTGATAATTTCATGAAGTGGCCAAAACTCTCATGAAATAGAATGTTTAAGCAATATTATTATGATTAAATAAACAAAATATGTAGGTACCTATAGATAAACCGTTTAACTCGCGTGTCGCCATCTGAAGTACAAAGTCATAAAACTTTAATTAAACCTCTTATAAATATTTAACCACAGATAAAAGTAATGTAAGACTATTCGTCACTGGATATTCATATCGCTTGAATCATCAGCACTGTCTGTGCAGCTTGAGGAGTCAGAATCTTGGCGATAGGCGATACGCGAGTTAAACGGTCTATCTATAGTTACTTTTCGCCCTATGGAGCTAATTACTGTTTTATTTTTGCGAACTATTATGACGGCAGACAATTAATGTTACAAAAAAGAATTCTACGATATGGCCATGATATTTTTCTGTGATATTATATTTCAACACTGAAAGAGTACCGTTGCCAAACTTAGGCCTTAGAATAGTTTCGTATAAACTCTCAGATCTTTGAATAAAAGTGAAACTCGTGGTAGAGGTCTAAATAAAAATAATAATAAAATACTTGTCTTTACTTTACTGACCGCTCCAGGTATTCCAGCGGAGATGAACAGCGCGAGGGTGTCAGGCCACGGCAGCAGCTTGTACTGCTCCCACCACCGCTTCACCACGAGGCTCACGTAGAACCCCAGTACGAAGGACATTGGTATTGACTCGCTTTGTGCACCGAAATACTGCCGAACTTTTTCAAATATCCTGTTGAAAATATTCAGTTTCAGATCTAGACCCAGTTTAATAAAATTTAAGCTAAAAACGAATTAACTAAGTTTTTGGGGCTTAGTCACCTTCGTCGGTGGGATTCAGATAAAAGGTGTACTCTTTGATCTGAATCTCCACACGTTGTCCCTGGGTAGTGCAAATCAAGTGACAATAAACTGGCAATAACTGGTGGTAAGCTTCGGCCGTGGTTAGTGACCCACCAGACAAGACCGGACCGCCAAGTGGCCTTGCCGTGTCCAATGCGATGTCTACGGAATTGTTGCTCCTTTAAGGTTCCTAACCATATACCTATGTAGCCTTATTCTAGCTCACCGACAATCATTCGTAACACGACTGAAACGGTATATTCAGCAGGCGTGTTTCAATAAAGACTACATCATTGCTTAACATCAAGCAAGTTGTAGTCCTGCGCAAGCCTATTGCAAAATTAAAAAAAACTTACTTAACCTAATCCAAACCGTAAATGAACTCCTGGGAAGAAATTTTCGTCGAAAATTTCTTACGAAGAGTTCATTTAGAGTTTTATTTTTTTATTTATTGATAATAATTGACACATTGACTATTTATTATATCATATGATGACTATTTTAATTACATTTTCCTATAAAAGTTGCTAGTTGCTGTAACTATCTGTGACTCTTGCTTGATACGGAAAATCGGGGCGCCCGACACGGTTACAGATTTTGTCATTCATTTGTATGGGACCTAAACATAGCCGAAAAAATTGGTGATATTCACCTCTGCCTATACCTTCGGGTAATATAGGAGTGCGATGATAATAAAAATTAAAATATGTATTGTCAAAATTTCGCCTTAATTTGTTTGTATGATAGGACTGTTTTGTTAATGATTTGTTGATGAGAAACGACTCCACGTAAGGTATGCTTGCGATGAGGCTAAAGAGGCAGATTTAAGTTCATTTAAAGAAATGGCAACATACGCTTTTTAAATGGAAGTTGTCGTGATTCAATGTAATTGTATGCAAGCGTGCGTTCGTCCGCTTAACTCAGTGTTCCTTCTTATCTATGAGTGAATTATATAAGATCCGAAGGTTTATCACACGTGCGGATACATAACGCCATATAGGTAAGTTAAGTAGGTGACTTTAAATAGAGCTTATTAGTTAATCCAAATATGTAAACCTAGAAATTATTGAGTAAGTACTCTAGATTATAAAATATAACAACTATATCTGCAATTGGTGTTTCCTTTTCTATTCCTTGCGTAGTTACTTTCGCTTGCACTACCCCAAAATACCAAAATCTGTCTGGCGATTGGATGCTCTATGGTTTGCTATAACCCGTGCCCATAAAGAAACGAATCGAAAATGGCGGCTTATACTTGTAACTAGCGACCCGCCTCAGCTTCGGACGGGTGCAATGTGTTATACTTATAAACCTACCTCTGGAATCACTCTATTTATTAAAAAAAACCGCATCAAAACCCGTTGCGTAGTTTTAAAGATCTAAGCATACATAGGGACATAGGGACAGAAAAAGCGACTTTGTTTTATACTGTGTAGTGATGACAGTTTGGACCGTCCGGCATTAACAAGGTTGTCGAATAGTTGATATTGTTTTTCTTTAAAATTAAAATAGCAAGTTATGTACCTATACAAGAAGTTAAGTGCTAAATAGACTCGGAAGAAGCGCAGTCCGTATTTCCTCAGAATATAAACCTAATGCCTAATATTGGGTAGGTGCATAGTTAAAAAATTTTTTTTTGTGTACTGTACTGACGTGTGTGATTAAAGACAGCAATAAATTGAGACTAAGACGGAATCATTAGTGCCGCCATTTTAGATTTGTTTCTGTACTGTCGCGGGTACCAATAAACCATAGTTGTAGTTATCTGTCACGGTCTTGTGATATTATGTATATACTTACTTACTAGGTATTTTTACACTGTTTAATAGTTGAGCCACCTATTATCTAACCTCTGTGACCTATCTATATTGGTAACATAAAATAACCTATTGTATTTAATTAAAGCGATACCTATTAATCCTACCAAAATCGATAGGCTATGTGATTCAATAATTAAACAATCTCAGCCTATATATTTTGACCTAGTCTACCAAATATTAATATTACAGTTAGTTAATTAGTTAAAATTAAATATCATTAAATTATTTAAACAAAAAGTTGCAATTAAAATATAACATCAAAGTAACCGGCAGTGATATTTTAAATTCAATACGAACTTCCTACACAAAACAGTATTTTCGCCTATTATGTGTTTCCTTGTCTTTAATTAGTCGGTAATATAACTGCATTATAATAACAGCGTTAATTTTAACAATTTATGAAACATTTATCACTTCCACGCTCCTTCATTTAGCCTTCATTGGTTTTGCTTTTACACTGTTTGCTTTTTTGGGATTCCGTAGTAACATGGGAACCCTTTTAGTTTCACCAAGTCCGTCTGTCCGTCCACCCACGGGTAAGCATAGTCACGCTTAATGTTTCTAATCAACAGCGCAGACAAAGTAGATGAATATTCGTGTACCTACACGAAAAACGGGCATGAAAGATTTTTTATAGCCAGTCTTATCATGTGGCATCAATAAAATTTATAGTCTCAATCTAACTATATCGGCCAAGTTATAAAATATTAATACCTCAAAATGTTACGTACGGTTCCCTTAGATGCGGATCCGACTTGAACTTGACCAGTTTTTTTATACTCTTTAGTGTTGATACGGGTCCCACGTAAAAGTAAGGTCATAGTTAGAAATCCATTAACTCTGGATCAAACTAAAAGAGAGTATCGTTTTAACTACTATAACCTTTCTCACACATACACAGCTCTAACGTAGTACTTGGTCAAGGAATAGATATCTATATATATAAAAATCAATGCCACCTTTCGTTGTAATTTTATAACTCAAAAACGGCCTTACCTATTCAAACCAAATGTTTAGGCATTCTTCGGACTATTTAGTAGATGGTTTATGTGAAGTTTGCACAAAATCGGTTGAGCGGTTCTTTATTTATCACATTTTTTGTAAATTGTTGAGTGGGCTGAAGCTACCCGGGCGAAGCAGGGGCGGGTCGCTAGTCTATAATATAAAAATGAATAGCAAAATGTGTTGGTAAGCGCATAACTCGAGAACGGCTGAACCGATTTCGTTAATTCTTTTTTTAGAATATTCCTTGAAGTACGGGGATGGTTGTTACGAAGAGAAAAATTAAAAAAACTCCTCCGAAACAGCTTGACCGATTTTTATGAAATCTTATAGGTCGTATTCTGTTTTCGGACCCGGCAGGTGGCACTACTTTACCGGACAGGACGACGTCTGCGGGGTCCTCTAGTAAGTAATATAATATATTCTGTACTTAGGTGCCAAATGTTTTGAGTGTATGAGAGAGCAATAACTTGTTTCTTACAGTTTTTTAGTAAATTGAATTACAATATCTAACGGATAAATAATAACTATAAAATGATTATCAGTAAATGTGTTATTCCTAAATCTAAAAAGTAACTACGAAGTCTGAGGAGTAAAAGACAGGATAGAAAGAATTAGAAAATTAATTGTGTTTAGACACGCCAATGATTTAAAATTTCACAATAATTACAACTACAAAAACCTACCTCTAGTTATTTCCTCATGTGCATATTAAGCACCCGCACTTAAATTCGTCGTAAAAACCATGACGCGACTGTGATAATATTTAAAGTATAATTTACATACTCGTCCGACTGAAAACTTACAGTTAAATTATGAAAGAACATATTATTAATATTAATGTTAGTATAATTAAACAAAAATGTTAGTATTTCGTTTTATTTACGTTTGTTATTATTTGATTATACTCATTTGAGTTCCGTATAATAATATAACATTTACCTGTTCATTTTTAAATGAAAATAAAATGCATTGACATGGCCCAGATATTGGAGGTTTCATTAACGCCCTTCGTTGCCTATCTAATTCAAATTAAATACTAGTTTTCACCTGTAACATCGTCTGCGCCAATTATTACTATGTTCAGAATATTACCAATTTCTTATGCTATTGTTTTGTACCAAGTTATAGATAGATGCACTACCAATTTAATCGGCAAAGTCCTTCTCGAAACAGGGATTATTTTTTATACTTTTAAATAAAGATACAAAAAAAATTGATTTGGGATAGGCTAGTTTTACCTTTTTTGGGATAGGCTAATTACAAAATTAGAAAAAAATTAAATAAATAGATACATATTATTTAATGTGTGTAGGTAGGTAGGTACTTACTCGTAAAAGTTTGGTAATATTCCACATTCCGAGGGTGTCTTATTAAACTTAATTAACTAATATAATTAATGTCTATCTATAACAAGCTATAATTAATGTCTATTAGTCAATTATACTTCAATAATACCACGCAGTGTTTTAATTGTCGCTTATGAACAAAATTCGACTATCAGCCACTATAAACCTTGCGTCGACGTCCCCGTGCCAAAGGCTGTTTGTAATTACCGAACAAGATCTAACTATTTCGTGTCTGATATAAACTTGAAATAGCTTATTGGACTTCCTTTAATCATAAATTATAATTATTTATTGATTTGCCAAGTGTGTCAATTTTAATAAATACAATTTGTGCATATATTCTTTTAAAGGGGGCTGGTGGACCTGGGGACGGTGGTGAATTTTCTGTGCATATAAGTATACCACGGAATCTATAGAATCTACTTTCGTACATTAGTATTGACAGGATATGTAATGATTTTCCAATCAATATATCGTAAGTGGAGAAAATGCATTAACATATGTTTAAATTTAATAAAATTTAATAGGTAATACCATTATTTATTTATTTTAACTCCCGACCTTTGTATTTTTAGCTAAGATTACTCCCAACTGACAAGAAGACTTGACGAATTTCAACCACTGAAACCGGCCGGTACACAGTGCGGCAGATTGTACCTACATAAAACCGTAGAGTATAATAAGCCGCTGTGCCTAAGCACGCTAACGTTTGTGGACTATGAGAAAGCGTTTGACTCGATCGAAAAATGGTCTGTTCTGGAATCCTTGCGCCGATGCCAAGTTTACTGGCGATACATCCAAGTGTTGAGACGTTTATATAATACCGCAACTACGTCCGTCCAAATACAGAACCTGCAGACTAAGCCTATCCCCGTGCATCGAGGTGTGACAAAGGGATGTGATCTCCACAAATTGTTCACAAATGCTTTGGAGGATATGTTTAAGACGCTGGACTGGAAAGGACGAGGCATCAACATCAATGCAGCAAAACAAAAGTCATGTTTAATGATCATCTGTCTACGGGACCAATTGCTGTGAAGAACTCTTTTCTCGAAGTCGTTTCATAATAAAAATACCTCGGGCAATCACTGCAGATGGGTTAAAAACAACTTCGAGAAAGAGGCTAATAGAATAATACAGCTGGATTGGGTGACATATGGTAAATTACGTCAAGTCTTCACGTCGTCCATTCCACAGAGTCTAAAGACGAAAGTCTTCAACCTGTGCGTCCCACCCGTTAGTCATGCAGAGACGATACGTGGCCACTAACGGTAGGACTGATCCATAAATTCAAAGTCGCTCAGCGTGCTATGGAAAAGCCCATGTTCGGAGTCTCCTTGAAGGATCGAATACGCAATGAATTTGTCATACAGAAAACTGAGGTAATCGACGTAGCCCCCCGGTTTAGTAAGCTGAAGTGGCAGTGGGCCGCAGAACTGACAACCGCTGGGATAAACGAGTTCTCGAGTGGAGACCACGAATTTGGCACACGTAGCGTAGGACGCCCTCTGACTAGGTGGAGTGACGATCTCAGCAGGGCAGCCAAATAGAACTGGACGAGAAAAGCAGCGGATCGTGCCCAGAGGCGTACTTTAGGAGAGTGTATGTCCAGCGGTGGACTAGAATAGGCTGATATATACGCCTTTAAAAAAACAAATCAAAATCAGTTCATCCGTTGATGATGTGGAGTGACGACATCAGCAAGAGCTGGATTTAGAGTGTGGACGAGTAAACGGTCAGGTCTAACGGTGATTGAAATAGGCTGATTATGATGTTTTGATTTATATCATATTTTAAGTTTATAAAGGCTTGTTAGCACTTGTCGATTACGGTACCATAATAAGCATCAGAAACAAATGGTCATGTTTGAGTCTTCTGTACCAAGAGATAAGTAAAAAAACGATGATTCACTGAAAACTAATATCGTCCGCGACACAATGCCCAGACGCGTTTACTTAACTAATGTTGTTTGTGGGAAAACCATGAGTAGGGGCCTAAATTATTTAGTTTCCCTATCTACATGTTTATCTAATGCGCACCAACCATATACATATAGACACCGTATAGCTGCGCCTTGCTCGCCTAATTTATGTTTTACTACTACATAATATATCATCCGACCACAGGCTAATTTTGATTGGTTCGTTCAAGGACAAGAACACGGACGAACCTTACTAACTCTTAACGATTACAATTTCAAAGAATATTTTTTTAACAAAGCGGTGTCTATAATGTATTTAGTCGGTGCTACTGCGATAATCCGCTTAATATTTAATAACATGAGTCCATAATTGTCAACTTAAACAAAATAAAATTGACAAGAAAATTGACCTAACTGAATAAAGAACTAAAGTAACTAAACACCCAATTAACTTGTAGTTCAAACCTCAATGGCCCTTGATATCACTGATAGGGTTGCTAATGCCACCCATACTATATTATAAAGGTAATAATAAAGTACCAATAATACTATATTTTCATCGGTATTTCAGTTTTCGTTCTTACTTAATTAACTGTGGTAACAGTCACAGATAGTTAGGGAATTTCTGAACGAAACGCATTCACGACAAGTAAACGTTGATGTTTAGGCTTTCCAAAAAGGGATGGAAATGGAAATGAAAGGGATTTCTAAAAATTAATGAGTTCTATATTTTTTCTAATTTTCCAATAATAGGTGCTCTAATTTTTTGAAATGCTCTGAGAAATATACTATTTTATCTTCAAAAAATGTGACAACCCTAATCGCTGCTGCATATGAAGACAAATTAGAGTCAGATTTTTTTAGGATATTTACGTGATAGTTAAAACGTGGACGAGTGCTTGTTGTATACGTTGGTGTAATTATTAGTTCCTAATTGAAGTAAATTTTATGTGTGATTTTCCTTGTTAATAAATATTTTTAATTAATATAAATAATAAATACCGAGGGCTGCAATAAATGAGCATAATATAACTCTTTTAGGTAATTAGGCACCTATTAGGGCTCGCCTCCGTGGTCCAGTGTTTGGTTCGGGTTGAGCAAAAATAATCCTTCTTTCAGCTCGAATTTGGAACGGTACCCGAGGAAAGGCAATAGGCTCGCCCCCCAATAGGGGAAAAATAACGTATGAGACCTAGACATAGCAGGGGAAGAGTGAGTGATATTCTCTTCTGCCTACACTTTCAGTTGGCATGGTACTTATATGTAGGTATACTAAGCTTATTAACATTAAAATCACCAGAACGACCTTGGATTTATGATGCACACGGAAATTATAATCTACATCTCGTAAACAATAGGTACACGAAAATGTGAGTTTTTTCCCAAACTACGTAACATCCTATTTAATGTTGACTTCAATTGGCGGTTGTCTAACTTTCAGAATTATTATTAAGTTCAAGTCACGTATTGTGATGTAAAAGGGGCCGAAATACGATCACTTGGTTCAGTCGTGAACCAATCCTAATAAAAATGAACAGATATTTGGCTGAACCGATTTGGTTGATTTTGGTTTTTAAATATCCGCCTAATAAAATCGAAGCATATCCCATATAGCTTATACCATATCCCAAATTGTTGTTTTCATCTGTGCTGGGTTATACTTAGTGGCGATGACGAACTTTCCTCACCTATCCAAAAACGTGAATTTAATTTTAATTTAGAGATATTGGATCGAAACATTCGACGAAATCTATAATATAAAAATTAATCGCAAAATGTGTTGGTAAGCGCATAACTCGAGAACGGCTGAACCGATTTCGCTAATTTTTTAATTAGAATATTCCTTGAAGTACGAGGATGGTATTTACGCATTACAGAAAAATTTAAAAAACTTCTCCAAAACAGCTTGACCGATTTTTATGAACTGTTTTCGGACCCGGCAGGTGGTACTGCTTTACCGGGCAGGACGACGTCTGCGGGATCCGCTAGTACCTAGTTGATATTTTTTTTAATTTAGAATCAAATATTTGATAATGTCGGCGCGTGTTTTTGCTAAGAATAATTTTAAAAACTTTTCTTTTTGAATAAAAAACGCATCAAAATAGGTCCCAGTTACACAGATACACGCATCAAACTTATAGCACCCCTCTTTTTGTCAGGGTTTAGAAATACCTGCTAGTAGCTCTATCTATTCGTCTTACTTAATGTAAGCACCGGTGCTTCCATATAAGCACCTTGTATAATTTAGGTCAGGAGACAATAGACACTTACTACGGCCTGCTATGACTACTTAATTATATAATTAATTACTCACTTCAAATAAACTTATAGGTACAAGATCCACCTAATGATGAGGATAAAATACTTAAGAATTTGTAGTTAATTGTAAAACTAAGAAACTAGCAAACAAACGAACAATCAAACCAAACTTCGTTGTAGCACAGATAATATAATACTATACTAGGTTGTACACACGCCTACACAACAAGCTTAACATTTCAAATATAATCTGATTTCGCATTTTGTAGATAGAAAAATTCCGTAAAACGAGAGTTCAGCGTTTACTGGAAATGTATAGCTTGAAGTGTAGCCGTGTATAGGTATTACCAGAACCCTTAGTACGAGATGTCAATACCAAAAAAGTTTTCGAAAACTATCGTTAAGCTGTTAACATAGTAAGTTAAACTGCACATTAATGTACATATAGTTTACCTCTTCTGTTTCCAATCTATTCTTCTATATAATTTTAGAAACGTTTTGATCGAAAAAAAATTATATGAAAACTGATTTTGACAAGTTCAAGATAGTATTCGAATACTTTTTTCGTTTTGACAACTCGTAATAAAGTTACTGTATTACCTAGGTACGACATTAGGTAATATCTTTAGAAATAAATACCTACAATTTCTTTTACAACTTATGCCTATATATTACAATACGTACAGCTAGTGATTTAGCAGCACCCCATAGCTGGGCCTCCCATTCACCTAACCTCTGTTTACCACTACATATTGTCTGACCACAAGTTAATTGTGATTGGCTCTCAACCACAAGAATAAATAACCTATTAAATTATCTTTCTTCCTTGATACCCCGCGTACTTTTGACGATAAATTTTTGACTTGACTTTGTTTTTTCTTTTTGACTTTTTTTATAACAATTAAATATATCGAGTTTATATGTATGTATCTAGTCAGTGTTGACACATGCATACCGACAACCTTTTCCCTGAGGGATAATCTTTTCCCTATGGGGCTCGCCATCCGCTACGACCTCCATACACGTCCTTGACTTCATTGTCGGAAAATCCCAAGATTTACTGGTAAAAATTTAGATTGCCCCAATACACGTGACTTTACAGTAGGTATTAACTAAGATCATGTCAAAGCAACGGTTGCGCAGCGGTACGGGCCTCACCTTAGATAAATAAGGACGCGGGCTCGAATCCTGGTCGTGCCCACACATCTGTGTGTTAATCGGTTCATCTCCGCTGCTCAATATCGGTGAAGGAAAACATCGTGAGGAAACCGGCAAGTCTAAGAAATAATCATTCGAGGACATGTGACATCCATCAACCCGCACTTGGCCAGCGTGTGTGTGTTTTAAGGTCTAGACTCTCAACTCTTAAGATAGTTGAGGAAAGACCCGTGCCCAGCAATGGGGCACCAAAAAAAGGTTGAAGTGTATCAAGTATGTATACATTCCTATAATTTCGTAGTAGCTATTAGTATTGTACCCATAAGTACCAAGATGGTTTTAGCTTACCTACCTATAATTTGCAAGACTTGTTTAAATTTTATTATCCTTATGCACTCGTGTTCGTACAATATAGGACGATAACATCATACCTGTTTATCTCATAATAATAGGCAGTGGTTTATTTATTGCTTATTAGATAGGTAACAAGAAGTAAGTATTCAATATAATAATACATCACAGAAACTCATTTTAAAATAGCGCTAATAAATCAAAGAACAGGTATCTAATAAAACAGATTTGTGTGGTTATGGCCTCATTGGAGTAATGGATAGAATGTTCTTTACTGATGGCCCAGGGGTTGGAATCCCTCTCCAGACCAAAGAGTTGGAACACATGAAACTTTAGTAATTTCTCACACTATTCCAAGCACAGAATACGGAATGTGGGATTGTGGGACACTAAGGATAAGGGGTTGAAGTGACTTGATATACAAGTACCTACTAGAATTTTAACAGGACAATAATTATATTACCTATACTGGCTGCCCCGTGACTAAAGAATTTTAATTCCACTTGGCAGCTGAAGTTCCGAATTATGTGTGTGTAATACACTTTAATCGTTACAAACATAGTCCTCGAAATATTGATGTTATCACCTCTGCCTACACACTCCACTATGCAAACGTGAGCGCTATGTTAATATTATTTTAAATGAATATTTGGCACTTCTAAATTATTATAATATAGGCTTATAAAGTCACATAGGTACGTAAAAACCTGTCTCACAAAGGTAAATCTAACCGGTTCTTTCGTTCTCGAACACCTCTTTTCCGGAGTAACTCGTCCTCGACAGCACCCTGGTTTATAAAAGGTGGTTGTATCACATTTATACAAATCGAGGCGCTTATCATCATCATCATCATCGTACACTGCATACTGCAGGACATAAGCCTCGCATATTGCTATAGTCAGTGCCGGCACTTTACCAATAGACTGAGAAGGCTAGAGCCTAGGGTGGTGGATTTTAGGAGGCGGCAATTTGGTATTGGAAAAAAAAGGCTATCTTTGACTTACCCTTTGACTTAAAACGGCTATTAATTTTGCTTTCATAATGAAGCCTAGGTTTTTAAAAACTACGTCTAAGATAGCGATTTATGGAGCTTATGATAAACTTTTAAATTGTTACGAAGTTCGTTGACAAAAGATGTAACTACCTAATCAATATTTTGAATTATCTACAACCTGCTGAGATCGTCATTCCACATAGACTGAGGGCGTCTTGAGCTAATATGGTGCCCATTGGTAAAGGGGAGAGGTGACGTGCGAAGGGTAGAACTTGCGAACGAGCCCAGTCTAACTCACTTTTAAAGAGTAACAAAAACACCTACAGTAAAATCATTATTAACCGGTTTAAAACTTAACTTGTTATTTATGATGTCAGTAGATTTTAGATTTTCAATCAAACACAGTGAAGATAAAGTATAGTAGGAGTAATTCCCTAAGAGTCTACAAAGCATCTCTCGACTGTCTGAAGAGTTCGGAAAGACCTAAGGTTAATCCACAAATCTTATCTAGTCATGTGTAAGATTACAAATGACGGTCTTTATAACTCACCTTTGTTGTGGTTCTGTGAGTGCGAATCTATACAATAAATTGATGGTGTAGTACAGTGTGAGATATGCTAGCAACTCCCGCCACACCAGCTTGTATACGCTGCCTCTCCATCTGAAAACAAAAGCAAATATTTTAGGTGTTGGTATGTAGCAGGAATAACCGTGTAGTGGTTAGTTACTCCCTGCGGTGTAGTTGGATCTGAGCGCATAAGTGCTAGTCTTTTCAATTGTGAGCGGTGAGATAGAGAGGGTGCAATTATCAATTGTGGCCCTAGACATCTGCAACATATTGTCCTGAGATAATATCAACCCTTAAACATCAAATTTACTTTTTGTTTTTTGCACCTGCTATATCTCGCCGCCCACACGGGGTGACTAGCACAATAGCGCGCAATTCTAAGAAGCTTACTAGAGGAGCTTAAAGAATTTATAGGTGCCTCACAACCAGCAGATTCATTTTAATAGCCTTTGAAATTAAGGCGATTAACACACGGCACTGCGCTTCGCCGCGCCCCTGGCCGCCACCGCCGTAGAGGGCAGTGGTGGTAAAGCAGATTTCATATCGGTGTCTCGGCCGGTATAGCGTTATACACGCCTACCCGTAGGGATGGTTATAACGTGCGCAACTGGTATGCGGCGCGTAGCGGTGCCCATATGTGAGGCGCCGCTCCTGCAGCCTACACGTTGAAGGCAGCGTGGACGTGCGGTGCGTTGGCGGCTGGTGGCGAGAGCACAGCTCGACGACGACGGTGCGGTCGGGTTGTGTATGTAATGTACGTGTTTCGAATCAACGGATTTCTTAGACTAATGCAACATGAGATACATTTCATCGCCTACAGCTGCGGTGCGTAGTTAACAATAAGTAGATGTGCTTTATATAGAAAAATAATGTAATCCGTCGTTGTACACAATTTCTAAAAAAAGTATATAATCCCTAAAATAGATAGGAAATGTATTATTAAGTTTATAATAAGTATACCCATTATGCCCGAGTACAGTAGGTATGATGTATTCAAATATTTCAACAAGAAATATGTTAGTAGGCATACCTTAGCAGCATAATAAGTATTAACTATGTAATATTTACAAACTTTATTAAAGTAGGCACTTAATTACCTCGATGCCTGTCATAAAATTCAAGTTTTGTTACAAAAAGTAATAATATCTACTTACATTATAAATACATTGTTTTGATTTAAAAATAAGAATCCTTGTAATTATGCTGTAGAACTGTAGAATATTATAATTACGCAACTTAATGACGGTTAACTGTTCATCAATTAAAAATATTTTATCTTAGTAACTAAAATTCAAGTTTAACGGACCCTAATCACTAGTTTGTTAAACTATTTGACTTGAGTTAAAGAAAATCGCGGGTTTTGACCAATCAAATGTTCGATTAAAAGTTTGTGAAGTTGAGGCTGTTAAGATAAATTGTTTTTAAATGATACAAGTAATGTGGGTTCTGGCTTGAAACGTGTTTAGCTGGGCGCAAACAAAAAGTGAACTGTAATAGCATGGCTAATCGCTTAACCGTAGTAAGGTGACTCTAGTAACATTTGTCTCACAATGAGTTATTATACGAAGTGTAATTACTTTACTCAGTTATTCTGAATAGTTACAAAAATAACTTGTCCTTACTTCGTCTTCTTTTTAGGATTTAATTACTAGGGACCTACTCAATTACAAACTACAGCAGCGTATGAATATTAATACAATTTTATAATAACATTGTTAATAGAACAAGTAAACTTAAACTTCACTAAACTATTTCTGGTATTAATTCATATTACTAGATTTGTTTAGAAAAATGATAAAATCGTGTTGTTATTTTAATTAACATCCTTGGACACCACGGGCTTTCATACGGTTGAAGTGCTGGTAGGTTGGCCTGCCTCAGCAGAATAAATGACATTATTCGCTGGGCTCTTGTCACCGACCGCGAGCGTAGCAGCGGTCTTAGAAACAAACGGACTTGCGTGAGTCGATGATATAAGTATAGCGATGATAGAAGATATCGATGCGGAAGTATTTTTTACACCTTTGTTTAGGTTAGGCATTAGTTAGTTTAATTCCTAATTTAAGTTAATGTTGAGATTGTTATTTAGTAATGTTGTTACATAGTTTTAAGTTGATATGGATAACATCCTCCTTGTTTGTTCAAATCTCATATGGAATTAACCAAATCTAAGTTGTTATCATATCCCTGTGACATAAATAACCTGTCTTTTATCTAGGCATACAAAATCTATCATAACATTCAGCTGGTATTTCAAGGTATACAGCTAGTTTTAATAGACTTCCTACTAATTTAGCAATGACAGTGCCAAAACAAATTTAATATGTACCTACCTACTAGAATACTAGTTATTTACTCATGATGTGCTGGATCATGCAATAAGCAAGTAAAGTAATTTCTTTGGGCATGACATCTAGGGGAAACAGTAACAGCACCATAAAAACATTCACTAACAGATAATTTGTTTTAAAAACCACACATTTTAAATTGACAAGATCCTTGCCTTAGTTGCCTATTAAAGGTAACGCGCCTCTTTCATCTTTCTTAATGTATTTTAAGGTACGTTTTCAATAGAAACGTCATTGTAAGTATCTAATGATTTATCTTGTTGTAATAAATACTTTTTTTAAGTCGAATGGTAGTTTATTTTATGGACAGGAGTTGTGAGGATATTGCTTTCGGCATCAAGTACCCAATTTTGATCAGGCACTGCTCAAGATTACAAAGTTTGGCACAAAAGTGAAAATGTTGATTGTCTAAGTTAATGTTGATTTCTAAGTCGTGAGAGCTAATTAACTACTAGGCTATTGCGTTACTAAGTCTAGCCTCACACGGGCCACTGATCACACCCAAGGAATACCAACAGCGTAGGTATTATCTGTAGTTTTCATAAATTTCTAAAGATTTCATAGCTTCAAGTGGCTTCCTATGTGGCAGTCGGGTGTAGTTGATTAAGTTGAAAAAATGTACCCGATAAACGAAACTCGAAATTCTCATTCTTGTACACTCATTGCCATTAATTGTCAAGACAATCGAACGTAGGTTGACTTGACTTGTTCACCAATTGTCAGTGCATTGTTCTACATTCGATATTCGGTTAATAGGTAGTCGATTCTCTTACGGATTGTTCAGACCAAATGGACTCTCGGTCGCTCACTAGGAGCGTGCGTTGTGCAGTTTATTTTCCATAATGTTTAATGAACTTTTCATTTACACTGAAACCGATTATACGTTACTATATTGTCGACAGTGAGCATAATATGGTAACAGTCTGCGCGCGTTACGTTTTTTGGTGTGAACGATGCCTTGATCAGTTCACCTTCACAAGCACAAAACACAGCCAGCGCAAGGTAGTCACCACATGTGAAATGATGAGTGCAAATCAAGAAGCATAATGCGGTGTAGGGTGTAGTTGTGTTATATGTCGCAGTAAGATAATTACAGCCGTTAGAAAATTGTATCACTAGAGATATAATAATACGAAAGCGGTTCATCACTTGTAAGATAGTAATTAATCGCTTTCTTATAGCTATGTTCCGGTATAGAATTATGTCCCTAGTGATATAATAATATTACAGGTCAATCGCCCGGACAGAACAGTAAGACAGGACAGCAAGCCACTAAAAAGCATCGAGTAAATGGGGACAACTATCTTGAGAACAATCCAATGCAATGTATTTTCAAGTGGCTTGTTGCCCTGTCTTACAGTTCTGTACCAACTATTGTCCTCGTGTAAATTGCCCATTACTGCGACACATACATGTCAACGGTGAAACTGCAATTTCAATACTTTGCTTTCTTGTCATTAGAGTTTTATGGTCCTTCAAAGACGTTTTGCGGCGGGTTGACACTGTGATCATAACTCGATTGGCAATCTAGGAAACGAGCCTAATTTATTATGATAAAAACTCATTTTACCGATTCATCTACTATATAAAAATAAGTCGGGTTTTCCTTCCTGACGCTATAACTCCAGAACGCACTAACCGATTTCCACGGTTTTGCATTCGTTGGAAAGTTCTCGGGCTCCGTGAGGTTTATAGCAAAGAAAATTCAGGAAAAATTTCAACAGAAAAGCGGGAAAATGTTACATAAAACGAAGCCATCTGGTGGCGAAACGGAGTTCGCTGGGTTTGCTAGTTAATTTATAAATAACTTACGAGGTATTGCAGCTTTAACGTCAATATAATATAACATATATAAAAAAAAACTAAGAACTGCATAAAAAATCTATTGCGTGATACAAACAGGCAGATACGGAATGCGAGTTCACCTATATCTACCTACTATGTAAAGGAAAGATTAAGACAAGCTGATTTGAATGCCATCAGACGTCAGAGTGTCGTATCGATCTGTCAAGTAGAGGCCCAGGGTAATTATCGATAATTAAGATTTTTGATAGCAATTTTATAAAAGTAAGCGTAAAATTTTTGTTCACAGTAATTCGGTGACTCAAAGAACGTCCCTAACGTTAATAAACTAATTTGTCCATTGAAGCATGTTTTCAAATGTATTTCTAAATATTAATTTTTCATCATTCATCAATTTCATAGGTAAATTAGAAAATCAAAATATACTTTAGTATTTGTATGTCCTGACGTAATAATAGGGCTCTTTGTGAATATTGTAAATAATGAAAAAAATACTGAAATAAATGCTTAGTTTTAAAACTAAGTACATGTGAAATGGAGCCCCCTTACACGTGACCGTTTTTTTTATAATACGCTGCACTTGGATACAGTAAATTGCTTAAGAAAACAATGATATCATTTTCTATGGTTTTTCTTGCTATATCGAATTATTGGTAGTTATTTAAAGGTGCGGTAGGTACCTATGTGTAAGCAATTAATTGCCAATTCGTGTGTAGGTAATCTAATGATTTACTACGGCATGTGATAAGGAAACTCTAAGATGAATTCCTTGTCATCGGATTAATGAATAATGACTCTTTGTTATAATTTCAATAAAACACAAAATTGTAGTACCTACTTAAGTTAAAATAATTTTTAGTCCCGTAGTTTAGCATTTTTAAAGGTAAAGTTAATAAGTTATAGCAAAAATACCTATTTCTCAAAAGGGTTTCTGTGTGCGACAATCCGGAAGGACGGACCATACATACTATGGCCCGCAATGATCATAACCTTATCTTTATTTTGCTTCTACCGTCTGATAACGATAAACTAAAACTACCAAACGGATTTCATGCAGTTTTCACTAATAGACAGATTGATCCGTGAGAAAGGTTTTAGGTGCATATTGGCGCATAGATACAAGTAGCTGGTTCGCTACTTTATTTTAAAACTTCAACTTAGCAAATAACTTTTTTTAGTACAAAAGCTGTCAACCCTCGGTGACAAGTCACGTTCACCAGTCACCGGAGTAAAATCTACTGCTCTCTGAAATTACGTAGGTAGGTATGTTATTATGATCGTCGTGGGCTCTATCAGAGTTCTCGATGGACTTAATTAAGGGCTCGTAGTTAATACGAGGGTAGGACAACAAGTAATTAAATGAGGCCTAGATAAAATGACACTATTGAATCAGTTTAGAAACTTTCTCTGTTAGTATTCTTAAACTTAAGGTATGTTACTAAGCGTAGGCAGTACTGTGTCACTTCCACTTTCGAATCATAGCAAAAAAATCCTTGAAAATATTATTATCGTTGGTAATAGACGTCTGACATACCAATAACTTCACGGATCAGTTAACGCCCTACTAACAAACGTAAGTAAGCTTGAATTGAGTTTCATAAACAAATGTTTTCACAATCTAGTCGACTCTAGGATAAGGTTAAGGTTGTGAGAGGAAATCGCAATGAGTACGTCAATGTTTAGGACCTTTTTATGGACTCTAATTAGACAAAGCCTTGCCTCAGCTTCTTAATGGAAACCTTCTCAGATGTATCCGTGGTAGGGACCACTCGATTGTCCTGGCTAAAGTCATTTATTTTTCTCATCATCATCTCAAAAATATTCTTATAACAAGTACTAACAGTGCCTTTTTTGCCCTATTTAGACGGTCGTGGTGTAAAATGATTGCTTACGTCACATGGGTTCGATTTCCAACCAAGACATACATTTGTGCGATAAACACAAAAAAACTAAAGTTAGCAAGCTGAAGTGGCAGTGGGTTGGCCATATCTGCCGAAGAACTGATAATCGTTCAGGAAAGCGAGTTCTCGAGTGGAGACCACGTCTTGGTTAGCGTAGTTTGGGACACCCTCCAGCTAGGTGGAGTGACGATCTGCGAAGGATAGCCGGCAGTAGATGAAATCGACAAGCCGAGGACAAAGTGAAGTGGCGCTTATTGGGAGAGGCCTATGTCCAATGATGATGATGATGATGATGATGTTTAAAACACAAATAGTCTATAGGTATTGAGTATGTATTTGCAAAAGAAAAGTAGGTGATGTTTTATCAGTAATCTGGTCTCCATAACAGAATCTCTGCTTAACATGGGATCAGATAATGTCCCAGGATATATTATTATTATGATATTACTTTTTATCCATAACACACATCTAGGTATAGTAAGCACCCTCTCCTATTAAAATCATGGCTCAGTTATTTAGAATGCCATGCTTGTGGACTAATGAATTTGATTGGTGGATATCAAAAGTATCCATAGCAACATAGCACATTAAACCGCTGTGTGTGCAATTTAGGGCGAGCAGCATCGGGTGAAGAGGAAAAATTATAATCCGTTATTAGTTACATTCCATCTGCCTGTAGTGTGCGAAAATTTATATAAAATAATAATAACATATTTATTTCTTCTCAAAAGGAAATTTAACACAATATAGCTTACAAGTAATGTGCATAATTATTAAAAGATCCTTGTGAGAGTCAAAATACCAACTTGCTACATGAGGTAATCCAGATCATAATCTAAATGTGTCAAATTTTATCCAATTCCGTCAAATAGTTTTTGTGTGTAACAAACATACATTCATACATTAAGAAATCCATACATTCTTAAAAAAATCGGATTTATAATATTAGTAGGAAGGAGAACCTACCTACCTGCGAAAGTCTAGAAATATACTATGCCTACCTGCCTTACGTTTGTTACCTTCGATACTTTTGTTAATAACTTTTAATTTTCCTGTATTTAGAAAGAATAAAGGGAAGTGAGACTTTCTTCAGAAAAATTAAATATCCAATAAAATTATGCTAACATTTCACCAATCTATTTTATAATTATGTGTGGTAATTTTTATACAAATCCTAAAAAAAATTTTAAGTGAAAGAGCAACCAAACATCCATAATAGTTTATGCTTTTTATTATCACTCTCTGTCAATCTATTTTCAATGTATCAGGAACTGGCTTGGGCAGAATGGTCTACACACAGATATGGCCAACACGACCTTGGCGTCTCAAGTCACGGCCAAGCAACGCTTACTAATTACTAATATCACTGTCCACCGACCTTCTAATCACTACTCAGTCAATAATTATTGCCTAATCAATCTCGAATTATGAGTCTACGAAATATTATCGATAAATGTATTAAAAACATTTCTTTCTGGCAAAAAAAAAATATTTTAGTTATGTAACTACCTATAAATTTAATTACACCGTTGCGTTGCTTGTTATCTATGTAACATGTATAGTTTCAGATAATAGGGGCTAGGGTGTAATTTTCAGGGAACTCATAAATATTCAGAACCTATAGAAATATTCAAATATCAGCCACATCACGTGACTACCTAGTACCACGCAATACTACGCGCCCGCCGAACGCGCGTTCAGTAAGTATAGCTAAAAATATTATTGAAATAAAACTACTTTTTAACGGATTTTATCGCGGTTTATTTTAGATTTTAGATCCCGACGTTTCAAAGTCTTTTCAGACTTCATGTTCACGGGTGGACTGAGATATTTGACGTCCAAAAATATTAATCACAATTATTACTGACTACCTTCAAACATTAATATTTAAGTTGCGTTCCGATTAATATTATTATATTAATTATTATTATAATTGTAAACCGCGATAAAATCCGTTAAAAAGTAGTTTTATTTCAATGAGTGATATTCGCGTAAATCTAAGACAATACTAAAAATATTATGCTATACTTACTGAACTTGTAAATTGGAACCTAGTACCCACTTAACTTCTACAGTTATAAAATTTATTTGTATTCAAAGCTCGTGTAATGTTTCATATTTCCAACAACTGTAACCACCATTCATTATTTTCCTATGTCGATATATATATTGGAATGTTTGAACTGAATTATTATTCACAAGGGACGATTCATATCTGACGGAATATGTGTTGCGCATCATCGGACTCTAGAGCACATAAATACAAGCAAAACATTCAACTCTTCACACTATAGGTACCTTCCCACTATCCCACACAATGACTACCTATGTATCGTATCAGACACGGACAACAACACGATACCCTCTACTATGCTTACCAAAACGGATCAACGGCGTTCTGTGCACGTATGCATTCCGTGCGATACCCATAAACAACCCGTATGTTTCCCGTATGTAAGCTGTATGAAGCCCGTATAAAACATTTACAATTACATCTTTTATTGAAGTCGGTGCTAAATCGGTAGATTAGACAGTACAGCTACTTCGAACGAAAACAGAGATAAGAGGGATATTAGCACCGACTTCAATTATCTATAAGACAGGCAGTTTTTCGTTCTTTGAAAAGTTTTTTGGGTTTAGGTATTGGTGAAGTGCATTACTATTTTAACACTCTGTTTCGACTCCCTAATAAGCTGATCTTTTTGTAGACGTTTTCTAAAAACCAAGTCCAATTTAAGTAGGTAGGTAAGTATCATCAGTCTATCCTAAATTACAACGAATTATAATCTACCTATCATATTAATTACTACAAAAAGTTTAAGACACGGTAATTTGTGCCAAGTCATATTTGTGTATTAGTTGATTAGTACTTTTTAAAGAAAATATCTCTTCTAGGTAGCACCTTCTACTTAAGCAGATTTTTATTATTGGCACAAAACTAATATTCTTTATTTGTACGATAGATTCCAGTCCAACTGGATTTAATAAAGGTGTTATAATTGTTATACATACACTAAGTCGTAATATGTCTGGTTAAATAAGTCGTCTTGACCTTGCATTATCGCGCAGGATACCATAAAAAAATAAAATTACCTACCTGATACATAATTACAACAATATTTTTGTATTTTTTGTAACTTCACCATTTATATTTTGTGCACAATAAATATCCGTTATTAGGTATTAAATGAATTGATCTTGGGTTTAGTTTTTAATCTACTAATTTGGTACCTAAGGAATGTATCTTGCTGATTGTCTGCAATATTTATTTATTTAAATAAAAGTCAAATAGTAATCTAGATGTACCAAACTTATCAAAATTCTGGTCTGATCCAGTACTATAGAACAGATTTACATTAATTATTTAATACGATTTTTTTTACTCAACACATTTTCAGCAAATTATATTCGTAATAATGTCATCATATATTATATTAGCGGTCACTGAACCTAGCCAGTGCACAGCTGAAACATCAGCGCGACAGTATCTACAGTTTCAATATGAAATAAGTAATATCTTTCGTTAGAGATTAGGTACTTGATTTTGCACTATACATATCAAAATATGTAAAAAATACATGATTACTAAAATTTGTTTAAATTTATTTTCTTAAGTTAACGTTTATTCAGTATTTAATAGATTTTTATTCTAAATAAGTCGTTTCGCATTAATTATTAGTCGGTAGGTAGGTTCAACAAAGTTAAATTCGAAAAAACCAAGCGCTTAACTAGCACACACGTACGCATACACACATACTGCTTAAGGTGGTGACAAAACTCGGAAATAATAAACACGACGTTAACAATAGACTTGCTATGAATACAAAATATAAGGCGATAGACCAAGCTTTCATGTTAACTGAATTGGAAACAAAATAAAGGAATGTACATACTTTTCATTTCGTTTTTGAGTAAATTATTCCAAATTTCGGTAGGTATGACTTTTTTTATAGTAATATTTTTGTTTAGAAAATATGATAGAACATTTTTTTGAAATATTTATTCGATCTTTTAAGTTTAAATGATTAAAAAAGATTATTGATAAACAATAGAAGAATTTCTACATACGTATACATATGTACGTGGACATCATATGTTAATTTAGGCGAGTACTAATTTGGTACTAATTATTTCTTTAATTTCGATTAATTAGGATAGTAAATAGAATAAAACATTAGGTATTAATTATTTAGAACTATTAGCTAATTTCAGTAGGTTAAGTTCTCACTTATATTATATAAGTCCTTATTATGAAGTGTACTCGGTTTATGGTTGCTAGACTTATCAAACTTACTTGTGAAAAATTGTAATACGGTAAAATGTTGATGCCGTCGTAGGTGGTAATGTATACTTAGTAATAAACAGACATTTAAAATAAAGATTAATAAACATAAGCAAGACATATCTACATATTATAAGTAATATTTATAGTTTGGCAAGTACTGACGTCACATATGTTTACGACTGTCATAAAAAGTGGTATTTACATGTACGTGTACGAACTTAGGAGTAAATATAATTACTTAAGTTTTCACCTGCGACTCCGCCCGTGCGGAACATAAACATTATCCTACTTTTGGGCCGTCGTCGGGTAAAAAGTTTTCTTTGTTTATCCCGACATACCGTTTTCCATCCATACGCAGTTTGGTTTACAGATTAAATATGTAGGTACCTTGTGGTTGGATACGCAAGTTGATAGTTGTTGCGCGTCTCGCCGTTAAACATTATGTTTGGCGAGTCTAAAACTGTAGTAGTATTAAGTTACATATTATGTAAAAATTTAAATAAAAAAAACAAATACACATGTTCGATATACAAGTTTAAATGCCAAAAGCATCAGACAGAGATACAGTCGCCGTTTTTAATAGGTATTAGTATGTATTGGTCACTATCTCTGCCGTACATGATGATGCTTGACACCATACAGCTTTTAAAGAGAATTTGGTATTTGTGATTGACAGACAGATTTTAAGACTTATGCTACAAGTTAAAAACAATCATCTAAGCTGATATAAATCTTTCAGGAGTCAGGTACGTTTCTGTTTTGTTAATTCTGATCCTAGTATCTCAAAATTTGAAGTAAGAATACTTAAAAATTAGAATTTTCTAATTATAAAAACCGTACCTTGTTAAGATAATAGGTTATTGACGTAAAATCTATGATTAAGTTTTAATCGATTGGTTCATGCGTCACGGTTACTTTCGCCACCTTTCGTTGTCATGGCCAAGCGACCTGCGACCAGACATCGTATCGGATCCAGTCACACAGAGAATGAGGCGTGAGGTCGCATGATCCTCGCCTCCCCGTTATAAAGCCTGCCACACCACAACAGCGCAGCACACACACACACACACATACAATGGTCCGATTGATAGATAATCGACAACACATGAATCGGCAGGATCATAATCAATTTCTAAAACACAGTTAAACAATTCTCGCGTTACAATAGACAGACAGAGCTACTGTTAATGTATGGCGTGTAGTTACGGACCACCGATGCGCGATTTCGTCATATAGGGAACGACACGCACAGTAATCGATTGGAACAGCTGTTTCTGCTGCGCCTGCAGCTAGCGACCAGCGGCCTTCGCAGGCAGCGCTGCAGCCCCTACCTACCAGCTAACCGACACGATTGTCACTTACTTGCAAAGGATCCTCCAGAAACATCCGAAACTGCTGCCGTTAGGTACTTCACCGGCGTATGATATAGTCATGTTTGTTACAGCTTAACACACTATAGAATTAATATTTATTTATACACACACACGTTTGTTAACGCGAGCTTGGTACGAGACACACGCGGAAAATTAAATACTTTTTAGAAAGTAGCAAAAAGTTTGTTGACGTTAGCTATTATGGAAGGCGAAGGGAAGTATTAACTAAATATTACACTTATAATGTCACATTCTGATGATGTGTAAAGCACTAAGCCTTCCTCGTAGTGTAGCGAAGCATAAGAGGGGCGCGTGCGGACACCGTCCACAGAGTAGCGTCAACTGTGACTGATGAATACTTGCTCGGCATGTTGTTCGAGTTGCCCACTGCGCGCGCGCTCATGCGTGCTAACGCTGCGCGGGCGCAGCCCCTCCGCAGGCTTTACACCAGCAGCCTTGCTCCACGTCATCGATACTGTCGCTAGATGGCGCTACATATTACTTTATCCATTCAACTTGTTCCTATACTGCTTTTGTTCACACAACAGGCAGGAATGATAATAAAATGAATGTATTTGGTATGCATACATCGATTCTCGTTGTTTTATTTCTATAACTAATGCACAACATGACCACAAAATAACGCCTTGTGCTAAAATGGAATATATAAAATAACTAGTGTTTTCACTTTAAGGATTGAATCCAAATTAAAAAAATACTGAGAACAGAAAGCATATAAATTAAATGATAACAGAGGGATTCGAAACGAAACTACACACAATTATTTTCCAAATGAATAACACCTAATCAGTATTTTGTAAATATGAAACGTTAACATTTATGTATCTAGGATACACAATATTAGGTACATTACCCATTTTTAATGTTATTTTCAGATTTTCTATTTTATACCTACAAGAACTAGCATTCACTAGTTCTTGTGTGACCAAAACATTTAGAACAGTAGTAGGTAGATATATTTTTTTAACATACATAATAAAACTGATATATGCTAATAAATCACAATTCAGTATCGGCGGGTTGAGTATCGGCATAAATAATGTAATTGATCGATCAATCCAGCACAAGTTAGGCACGTTTATAGCCAATAGTACACGTGACTTGTAACGGATACAATCATTACATATTTTATTTTGTTTGTCGCCAGATCTCCAATGATTTAGCAGAGGAACCCATAGTTTATATATATTATTTTAAGATAAAAATGGATATAAGTACTTCATATTCTAATGCGCTTCCCTCCATTATCCCTGACATCAGACCATGGAAGAAAGAAGCATTTTAAGCATTAGACAGATTTATACAGACAGCAAATTTCAGGGGCAATTCTTATTTCTTTACTGTTGTAGAGACACATCGCTACAAGAACTACATTTTGCAAGTTTATAATTTATTTATTATTCTGAGATAGGCATTCGCTTCACTACAACTCGCCTGATGTTAAGCAATGATGTAGTCTACGATGGAACGCGCCTGCTAAATATACCGTTCCACTCGTGATTTCGAATGATTTTCAGTGAGAAGGTGGCAGTGGAATAAAACTCCATTTGGTTAGAGTACATAAAGAATCATATTCCGTCCCACCCTCTAAATGGTGTCGCCACACATCGCACCGGAACCCGGCAAGGCCGCTTTGTGGTGCGGCTAACCAGTTTAGTCCATTGAAAAGTTACATTTGGGGTTGCGTTTTTTAGAGGACGCAATTTTATTTTTTTGATGTGTAGGGGGGGTCAGTGTAAAGCTAAAACCAAGTTTGTGGGGTCGCCACCCTTGTCCCACGGCCGCCATCTTGAAGATAGGGGTTGAAATGGTTTTTACGGTATATCTCTTAAACTATTTGTTTGATAAAAAACATTTGTTAGCATTTTTTGTTGCAAATTAAATTCTCTATAACTTTAGTCCAGTAACTTTTTGTCGTAGAACTATAAATAAAAAAGTTATAAGCGAAAATCTTCAGAAATTCGAGAAAAAAAATTATACTTTCCGATGTAACTTTTTTTTATCATTTTACGAAAAAATGATATCTGACCATTTTTGTAGATAGTTTTTTGAGGAACAACTTTTATATCCATCATTTTTTCATTAAGTCAATAGCTAAGGTTTTACAGCGCTCCGTAGTGAGTACTATTTTTCAGTACTCTTAACTATACCTATATTATACGTGTGTACTAATAATATGTCATCAGTTATTGTTTTTCTTTTTTTCGTTTTTTTTTACTTTGTTATTATAATTTTTTTATTATAAATTTTACAAATAAATAATTGTTAAAGTCTGTTATGGAGTGAAAAGGAGAAACTAAAAAAATTATAATAACAAAGTAAAAAAAAATAAAAAAAACAATAACTGATGACATATTATTAGTAGATACACACGTATAATATAGGAATAGTTAAGAGTACTGAAAAATAGTACTCACTTCGGAGCGCTGTAAAACCTTAGCTATTGACTTAATGAAAAAATGATGGAAATAAAAGTTGTTCCTCAAAAAACGATCTACAAAAATGGTCAGATATGATTTTTTCGTAAAATGATAAAAAAAAGTTACATCGGAAAGTATAATTTTTTTTCTCGAATTTCTGAAGATTTTCGCTTATAACTTTTTTATTTATGGTTCTACGACAAAAAGTTATTGGACTAAAGTTATAGAGAATTTAATTTGCAACCAAAAATGCTAACAAATGTTTTTTATCAAACAAATAGTTTAAGAGATATACCGTAAAAACCATTTCAACCCCTATTATCAAGATGGCGGCCGTGGGACAAGGGTGGCGACCCCACAAACTTGGTTTTAGCTTTACACTGACCCCCCCTACACATAAAAAAAATAAAATTGCGTCCTCTAAAAAACGCAAGGTAAGGCCTAAAAAATGTAACATTTCAATGGACTAGTTTATTGTCACCTGACTTGCACCACCCGCGGACCACGTACCCATGGGATCAGATAACGGTCAATCTCACTGACGAAGGAGACTCAGCCCCCAAGAAATTTGAGATGTTGGTAGGTACTGATAATATCCCAAGATGATAAATAAATACTTATTGTCATGCATGTGTATCCAGCACCGTGATACATACGTAATTAGATTTTTGAAAACGAATGAACTTACATATTTAGATGATGCTTACAGATATATTAATTTATTAATTAAATATGTCAAATATACAAATAACATAAAAGATGCTTATATGCACCGGCGGCGGCAGGCAATGTACTCTTTTCGGATGTTTTAGGAATTTTCATTCGGGTCAAGAGCATGCATGCACTTTACTTCTGCCAAGCACACCAAAACAAAAGGAAACAATTATTAGGAATGTGATAGTTAAACGTGTTCGTTAAACGTTATCCAACGTGTTTATAATGCTTTATTAAGTACCTACATATTTTTACATACAGACTAAATTTATAGTTTGTTTAGTATTAGTAGGAACCAAAGTACGCAGTCTGGCGAGCAAAATTTCGCATATGCGGAGAACGTAGTGATTATATACCCTTTAATATGCGGTAAATGCGTCGATAGAAAGTTTGGAAAAATAATTAAAAAACGCCCTTCAAACTAAAGATTTATCTTATTACCTATACACAGTAACAACTACTAAATTACCTTTTCCTAAAATATACAAATAAATTAAAATAAGAGAGTAAGGATCTCCTCATCAGAGTTTGTGTGCGTTCTTTTAGTAACCCCGCTTTTTTAACCTACTGCTACCGCTGTTGACTATTTCGCCCGTTTATACATGTGCTTTAGAAATAACCTAAAATTTTCACTCGCTAGTGCATAAATACAGTTACAACAGTAAAAACTAATTGACACGTTATTATTATATTCATCGAGGCTATAAAATTTTCCCTAGTTTAAAAATGTACCAGTCAAAAACTGAGAAAAAAAATTTTTTTCGACAAAAACGCCGCACATCTACCTAACGCCTGACTTCAATATGGCCGTTCGCTCCGTTCTGATTTTGTCATATACGTGCCCCATCATTCCCCACAGCTATCTGAGCACACATCTCTCACCCGCCGCGTGTTCTTACGCCGAATAACTCTAATAATCCTGACCTACGACTAGAAAAGTATGCAGGAGATATTGCTGACTGAACGAGACTATCGAGGACCGACGGGTAAAGGTGCTCTACGAGGCACAGAGTGTCACACCGACTCCCAAATTACAGATTAGTACTTAGAAAAGGACCTAACACTCTTATTGGCCCGTAGCGGTATTTGGAGGTTCGGTGGTGAGAGGTGCCTTGTTATCTAAATAAAAGTTTGTATCACATAAAATTTCTTACACATTTATTTCTTTTACACCTTCTAATTCCTCACCCATGACTTTCAACTATACAAAACTATCAAGTAGTTAACTACAAGGAAAGTTGTTAAGTGAATTTAAAGGTTTTAGGAAATATTATTCAAATTACTTTACTATTTAAGTTTTTTTTCAGTGGGATTAGTCATTAAGGATTTGTCAATCTGGATACGTTCTGCGATCTGCTGTCGTCAAATTGAACGCAAACGCAGTTGTTCGTATACATGATGCGGGCTGCTTTTACTTTGACCCTGACCGCAGACCGTAGAACAATCAAAGATCATAAAAATAGGTCTTCCCCTTCTTGAGTTATAAAGGTGTCATTAACATGTATTTGATTTATACAAATCAATACCACAAATTTGTAAAAAAAATCATAAATATCACACAATAACTATAGCGCAATCTAATCATATTAATCAATTATTATAAAAAAATCTGTTGAAACGGTCTTTTAGACATATACATATAAGGTATACAGGGTGGAAAGTTATTAAGTATGTACTTAGTTAGCTATTTATATGTTACGGCTAAAACAAATTTTGTAATATAATCCAATTAAAAATATACGTTTAAATAAATTCATCTGCAAGATAGAAAAGTCTAAGCAGTAGTTATCTACCCTTACTTCGACCCTTTTTTAGTGTCACGCTAACTATATTACGAGTTGAGACGGTTTAGGCCTTAAACCGCACACGCTAGCCAAGTGCGGGTTGGGAGATGTCACATGTCCTCGAATAATTAGTTCTTAGACAGGCCGGTTTCCTCACGATGTTTTTCTTCACCGATATTGAGGAGCGGAGATAAAAAATTCACACAAAGATATGTGGTTACGACTGGGATTCGAACCCGCGACCTTAAGTATCTACCTGCAGTGTCTACCAAAAGAGTTTTGTAGTCTGGAGGACCAAATTATAGTTCTACTTTCGTTATTGTAAATATGTATTGGCTCATTCATATTTACCAACCAGCTACGTTAGAGCTTTGTTGAATTATACATTCTACTATATTTTGAACTAAAGAGCAAACCGACTCAAAAGTCAAGATATATTCGTTGCTTAGATAGAAAATATAAATGCGATTAATACACATAATAATATGTAGTGGCAATAGGAAGGCAAGTGTTTATATGCTCTTTGGGCAACAGTAGGTATGTAAGCAAATGGTAAATGGTACCTATAGTTTGAAATAAATAATTATGAGAAAAAATATTAGCATTACATTAAATACACACAGTATTTACAGTGCCTATTTTAGCCGTAACACATTCAACCGGATCCAATATACTATGAAATACAGAATTATAATGCTAGACTTATGTAGTGTCTGGTGCTTCCAAACAAAAATATAGTAAAGATGGTAGGTACCTTCTTAATATAATATGGGGCGATGCGGGGTTTATTACAAAGGAGATAAAGAATATAAGGATTTATAACGCTACAGGAAGCTGATAATACATCTTTGTATAAAAATATTCTCTTTGATCACTAAGCTCTGAAGCGCGCAGAGATTTCCAGATCACGACGTTAGGAAATTTCATAAACCAGAATTCTTTGAAGTATTAACCAAGCATGCGAGTGAGAGGAACTTCTTGAATGGAAATTCAACTAAAACAAAAGATTTTTTTTAAACGACAGATGGTCACAAAACGGCACTCTTCTACATGAAATTGATTACAAGAAGTGCGTTTAAATAGGAATCAGGCGTGACTATGTAGTACGATATCAGGTTTTCCTAAGCAAATATTATATGTGTATGATCTTTCTGGAAATCGCTGTACACTCCAATCCTAACCTAATTGAAGTACGAATCATTAAAATTAATCTTACAGCCGGTTACATACCCCGTCTTTTACCACGAAAATAACGAAATATCTTTAAAAATATAATTTAATAACATTTTAGGAATTAAAATCGGCACACATCAAACCTGTAGGGTGAGCACGAACTTCCCACTCAGTCTTTCGATATCGTCGTAATATCAAAGCGTATTTTTGTATGGAAAATGTTGTTCATTTTTCCATTTTCCATACAAAAATATGCTTTTACATTACGGCGATATCGGAAGACAAGATTACAAAAAGTTCGTGCTCACCCTACTGGGCCCTTCGTACCGCGGGTAGTTAAGTACCCGCTTATAACTTCGCCTCGGTTACGCCCTACAGCGTCTTGGTCGAGCAAAAACCCTAAGAAAGAAATGAACTCGTAAACAATTTCCGTAATGATTTAATAGTTGTTATGGCGGTTCACATTCATAGAATAACGCAACGCAACGTATAATAATCTTATACACAATATCTTAAAAACCAAGAAGTTGTTTTTTAGAAAACAGAAATGGTGTCACTAGGCATAAATGTAGACCGACATACTGATTTCATTTTTAACTCCCAGGTACAAGTGAGTATGAATTTCGCGTGTCTATTTTTGTGTATTGTGCACCTATTTATGGGTGTTTATAAAAAATAAATTCACCTTAGAGGTTGTCTGAAGAAAATAAAACAACATTAATTAGGGACACGAAATGACATTTATATTCATATAAATAAAAAAATATTTAAAATATCGGGTGGTCCTCAATCCTAGTTTCAACCCTAAAATTTAAAGCATCTGAGGAGGGTCGCCATCTCTCCTTATTTCGTAGGTACGTTTTATAACAAACCCCCTATATTAATAAATCCTCGAAAAGGCCATGGATTTATAAAAAGTACATCTTAAATTCGTGAGGGCATTGAGTGATAGGTCCCAGACTCTCCGAGAGTTAACTACTGAAGTCGTTGTCATTTTTAGGGATTTGGAATCCTAACGAAACCCTTATAATTTCGCCAAAGTAGCGATGGCATATTTTACAGAAATACATTTAATGTGGCTACATATGTGAAAATCTCCACCTTTGTAAAAGCATACCACTGTCGTATTTTTTTATAAAATAACGAAGGTAGTAATATATTTTTAATTTAAAATATCAACTATAATGGCAAAATTTTATCTGTTAGTGTCGAGTAAATAAATCGTACCTAAAAATTCATACAAAATAAAGTCTGTAGAAAAATAAAGCCACTGTTTAAGTCATTTGAGTTGAATCGGTTGACTTAAAAATCTTATCTTCTTAAACAAAGACGATATAAAAAATTAGATTCAAAAGCAAACATTAAGGAATCATACAATATTAGTAAAAATCGGTAAGTATCATAATCGCAAAGTACGTGTTTTAGTCACCCGCTTTCGTATCTTATTTCCTCACTTGGATCTTATACTGGCAACTCAGATGAACTATTTGCTGCTTTTAGCTGGTAAATTACCATTCTTACTAATAAATTACCGCCAATTTTGTTACAAACAATATATATCTTCTCTGTCTAGTACTTAAGTATCCAGTTTATTGCCGCTTATTAATTTTTAACCAGTTTATTTTACCCCCATAAATGGTTTTAATATTAATCTGGTATTTCATACAATGATGATGATATTATTGACTAGGTGAGCTGCAAGACATTGTCTTGTCAGTGTTGCTACGACTAAGTTTTTGTTTGCACACTAATTGGAATGAAACAAACATTAAATCTATCCTCCAGATGCTTATCACAAAGTAATTAAAAATAAGAATCGAATCAGTTAAGCAGTTTCTGAGATTAGAGTGCGCAAATACGCTTATTTAACCATTTTATAACATGTAATATATCATATCGATATGCATTAATTATAGAATAAATAAATTTATTAAACAATCATTTTTTAATAAAACATGAAAACGAACCACCATAAGAACTATTAAAATACATTAAAACAGCTTTTGGTACCTTAAATATACCACCGTCATTGGTTTCAAGAACTATCTTTCCTATTATAAACATAATACTCGTTTCATTATACTTTAATACAAAAAGCTCCGAATTAACTGATTTGTAGATATTGATAACTAATAGTGCAGGCGACATTTTGGAGAAATATATGCATCACGAAATAATATTAATTTAACTTAACAGATATAATGTTATATCTGTTATAATTTAATTAAGAAGACTACTAACTAAAGAGGTTTTCAGTAGCCCTCTCTAGTTCCCAGTCAAAGGTAGAAAGGGCAACTCGCGCTTGATCCTCATCTACACCCATTTCTTTTAACATTTGGACTTTTTGATTGAACTCCCTAACAACGTTAGGCCCTCCAGCGTATGCGTTGGTCCAGTGTCTTGCGGTTTGATTGAAAAGTTGTAAGTCTTCTCTGTATTGTTTGGCTACAACGGCATCTTGTGGGTCATTTGGCTCGGCCGCGGAGAGAAGCGCCTGGATGGATAGCAGGACAGTGCGGAGCGTTAGTGCCGCAGCCCACTGATCTTTCAATATATCCAAGCATATAGCGCCAGTCACTGATGACACATTTGGGTGCCAGATTTTAGTCATGAAGCGTATCTGGAAAGTATAAAATAAAAAGCCTCATCACAAGCAAATTGTGCAAGATATAGGTGCGAGATAGGGGAAAATTTCAACTGATGAATGTAAAAAGCAACTATGGATTATCCTAAATCCAAACTTAAAGATAACCTTACCTTGGGAGGATTGAAGGGGTATGTCTCCGGTACTTTAATTTCGAGAAGGAAGGTACCACCTTCGTACGGCGTATCTGGTGGCCCCACTATTTCACCTTGTAGCTCGGTCCAGCTGTCGTTGATAAGTTCCAGCTTGATAGTGCCACCAGCTACCTGGAACAAAAGAAGTGTACTTTAATATCACTACATAGATACGGTTACTTTGTCAGCTCATTTATCTAGGACCCTTAAAGACCGACGTTACTGGATATAACCTTACTAGCTTTTCACAAGAATCGTGCAAAAATATTACACTACTTTTGCGCATATACTTTCGCATAGTACAATTTTAAGTAGCGTGAACACGATAGCGTAGTTTAAAACATGTCACAATAGGGGCGAACCAACTAACAGGGCCAAACAAAAATGTGCAAATAGCTGTACTACTTCCAATTTTTATTCTAGGCTTAGGAAATGAAAGGATTTTACTTCAGACCACAGATAATATAATACTATACTAGTAAAATAATTAGTAATTTCTAAAATCTAAAAGAACCGCGATAATATCCGTTAAAAAAGTAGTTTTATTTCAGCTATACTAGTACTTCAGACTAAAGGCTAAGATAAACCTATCTATAAACCGACTTCAAAAAGAAGGAGGTTCTGAATTCGACTGTATGTTTATGGTATCTCTGTTATGTATACTTAAACCAATTACTATGATTATTTTTTTGTTCGAAAGGTCCCATTTATATTTGATAGATCTGACCAGTAATATTAGAGCTGTCGAAGAAGTGTCCTTGTTTACGCTAAGCGCCTACGGGCTGCTAAAATTATATGAGCAATTGTCCTAAACACATAATTCTGGGTACTTACGTTTGGAGTCGCTTTTGTGTTTTTGTTGCAAAAAGAATTGATATAAAATGAAAATGAAATGAAAAAAATGATTTGCTAGTCTGTTTGTACCTAGTACACAATATTTTAATTTTAAAAAGGTAACTTCAGAAGGTCTTGTTTACATTAAAATATACGGCAGTTACAAGGTTAATTGCACAAACGATTCTGATTTAATCAATAACTGAAGACAAAGATACTTTCTGATCAATTGCCAAGAAAATATAATTGAAACAATTGATTGATTGGAAGGGGACATAATATGTCAGATGTTTCTTGATTTTTACAACAACATAACATAACTTCAGAACACAAACGTGGAAGTCCCTCATGATTAATCAATTATGTTTACAAGGGGCAATGTGATTAGCAAGGCAATGAGAATCGACTGTTCTCGACCAGGTGTTGAGCACGGCGTGACATTTCCTCCAAATGTGAGCAGCGGTGGCGCAGCGGTATCGACCTTGCTTTAAAATAATAAGGTCACGGGTTTGATCCCCGGTCGAGACCACAAATCTTGGTGTGAATTATTTTAAAGCTGCTGTTTAATATTGGTGAAGGCAACATTGCGAGGAAACTGGAGAAAGACAACTGCAACCCTGTGATTATGTTAAGAGGCAATAGAGCCATTTGGCTATGTAATAAAATAATAGCAGAAAAAATTTCACATAACATCATTTTAATAAAATGTGTTGCCTTGTCCTTGAGAATATGTAATTCGCTTCTAAAACGAAGCAGTGTCAACATTTAGAAGTAGGCACCACAATTCTGTCAATATATTTAATGTGAAATTATTTCAGGGATTTGGAAGAGATAGCAGTGTTCGATGAAATCTTATCTTTCTAATTTCTAATCATTTATTATTTCGCCCTATTGATCTCAATAAATTAGCATATTAATTATGTTAACGACTGAAGGGGAGATAGTAACGTTAGTAAACATGTTTATAGAGGAATTTCTGTGCAGAGTATATCTTAGGAGGAACAGTGAAGTCTGGGTCAACAGAAAAATAAGTTATTAATAACTACAGCTAAGGACATGACTTTCACGAAAGCACAGTAATTTTCCAAAGAAAAGAGCCGAGTTAAATTTGAGAGGACGCCAAGAAAATGAATATGCAAATGTATAGAATAAATTATCTCGCCTCTCTTTCAGTACCCACCTATTAGTAAAATGTTATAAGGGTGGTTTTTTATGACAATTTGATGTTGAGTTGAGGTTGCTAAGCAGATTGTTTCAGATGTAGTTATAAATAGCAGTTGGAAAGTAGGCAAATCAATAGCTTGAACACTGACCACCAAAGCAAATCTAAGCTACGGTAAATAGTAAGACAAGATTATTTACTAGATCTAAACCTATCATGTGACACATAGGGCATGGCATAACAAATCAATGCATGTCAAAGTGCATTTTTTATTCTGGATCCAAGAATAACAAGCACAAACATGACATTTAAATTCTTAAATGAAACAATCTGCTTAAGCGAGAAGAACACACAGAAGTACCAAATAAATCAGGCACAATAGGAAAACTTAGCAGCACAACAGTCAGAAATGAGAACTATGGTTAAGACTAAGTGAAAAATCTTATTTATAGACCTTGATACTAAAACATATAAGGTGAAAACCCACCCACAAAATAATAACCAAACCTCCTTTTAGTAGTCATACTGTCATGTACACTACTATATGACATTGTTTTAATTAAACAATAAACTGTCTTAGTAACAAGCAATGTTAGTCACAGACAAGTATAAAATCACAAATCGCATTTGCATATGATGCATATGAATCAAAGCCAAAATGCAAAGCCTAAAACTGTAGCTACATGAATCCAGACATATAAAGCCCAACAGTATGTAAACCTATTAACTTCATATAATCCACACATTGAATAATTAATAGCATGGTTCAAGTAGTTTTTATTTTCAGTAACATTTTTATTGGACCTGTATAAAGTCAGGGCAAAGTTTCTATTGATAAATTGCTATTTTCCATTAATCATCCCACCTTCTTGTTGGGCATCTGCACTGCCTGATTCCATCTCTGAGGTACCATTTATCAGTTGTATATTGTAACATGTGGACCTGTCCATCTCCATTTACATTTGTGAATTCGAATATATAGTGGCATTATTGATTCCTTTTCAAATCACTCTCCATAGGCCAGTGATACTACACTGAACTAGCTAAGTATCAGTGGGCTATATAGAGTTTTTCTCTGAGTCTGCGTAGGGGACCAAGTCTCACTTCCATGTGTGATGTAGGAGAGGAGACAATAGGAAATGTTTTTTTGTTTAATGTTTATGCTTAAATCATTGCTTCTCCACAATCTGTTCATAATGTAAACTCTAATTGATTCAGCAAATTCCTACTACCTACTAATGACGTAAATGCATAAATTTGTAAAGTTGTTTCATACTTTTTATAGGAAAAGATTTGGTTAGATTTTAATATATATTTTTTAATATGTGGGTTATGACTTAGACTAACATGCATAGTCTTCTCCATCTCGTCAATAAAATTTAACCTTAGGTTACTACCCACATTATGTGGACAAAGTTGCGCACGAAACCTAGTAGGTATTAGAAATCTGAAAAAGTGATGATGGTGGTTTTCTAATCTACCGCCACATAGCAAAAAATTAAAACGCGCGCTAGGAAAACTGAAATGAGACAGCTAATTAGTAGGGCAGTATTTTAGTTTCGAAAAAAATATAATACTAATGAAATTTTAGTGAGAACATAAGATTAGGAATCAAAACAAGTCACTTGGCTTGGCACAATAAATTTGCTGATTCATGAAGATAAAAAACAAATTAATATTAATACCTAACAATATAATGCCTATTAATAAAATCAGTCGCACTACTTAAGAGCGCACTTTGTACATAAATCGATGTTCTCGCCTCCAAAATATGACAACACAAAATTGCAAGTAGGTATGTAACCGATGTGGTCTAATCAGTTTCTAACAATAATTCATTGCAACATTATTTCTTACCTCCTCGCTTTTCATGACCTCCTTGAATTCCCTTTTTATGCGTTTAGCTGCTATATTAGCCATAATGATCGATACTAATTTGAGAGTTAATTGAAGAACAACGACGAAGCAGACTGGCTAACTCCAACAGTCTCGTGTATTCGTGTTGCCAAAAATTTGACGTATAATTGTGTGCAGCAGTCTGAAACTCTGAACCCTTTTTTTATAGGGAGGCGAATTGATATTGAGATATAAATCGATTTTAATTAACTAATGAATTGATATTTTAACGATTATAACATTATCAGTATTAATCAATTAATTGATAGGGACTGAGGATGAGGTGAGGTGTAAAGTGACTGCGGTTCTTCCCCCAAATATTCCTGTCGGGAAGTTGTATATATTATGCTAATCGTTAGTGAAACGTTGCTTGCTATGACGTCATGTCTCTTGAGTGGCGTTAGGTATATGACGCCACATCACCCTCCCTCCAAGAATGGAGATTGATGCCAAGTCTGTTAGTGCCTGTAATGTTGCGTAAGACTACGCAGGCATCACTAGCATTGGCAGACTTAGTCTTCAGTGAGCCGAAAAGCGTAATAATGTCCTCAGTCCTAAGTCAGTGAGATGAGTTGTTGCTGCAGTGACCTCAGTGAGTCAAGTAAATTTTATGGATATCGGCGGGCTGCTACGTATGTCGTCCACGAGTGATGCGCGCTGCTGATTGCAGTGTACTATGGTGGGTAAGATGAGTAAAAGTTTCAAATGTGAATATAGGTGTTTGTTGCAAAGCATGTACCCATAACAACATTACATTGCAATGGATCAAGGGACACAGTGGCTCAAGGGGCAATGATGCTGCCGACGAACTGGCAAGAAGAGGCTCTGCAAGTACTGCCGTAGACCCAGAACCTATCTTACCCTTGCCATTCAACTGGACACGTAATAAACTCCGACATATCCCAAAAATGTCGCACCAACAATACTGGCAGGAAATTAATACATGTAGGCAAACCAAAGACGTACTGCCCAACATTAGTGCCGGATTAGCGCGCAGGCTGAAAAGGCTCACAAGGCCACAGTTGCGCCTTATCACCGGGATTATAACTGGTCATGCCTTACTAAATAAACATCTCTTTACCATAGGTGTCACTGAGAGTCCTCTGTGTAGGGCATGTATGGAGGAAGAAGAAACAGCCGCCCACGTAGTCACCTACTGTCCAGGGGTGGCGAAATACAGAGCGGATCTCCGAGGTCGCTCCGGGAGGCCATCGGCAACATAAAGGGTCTGCTAGGATTTCTCCTGGAGCTGGGCTGGCAATAGCGTTGCCAGCCCAATCACGCAAAATAGGCGCATTCACGAGACGTCGACTTGCGGAAAAATTAGCCCGCTTCTAACTAACTAACATAGGTGTTTGTTACGCTAAAACTGTTTGACGGATTTGGATAAACTCTGTATAAAGATAGATTGTGGTCTGGAGCAGCTCATGGACAATTTTTTCTTAGTAATACGCGGGAGAAGCCACTGGTGGAGACTAGTATTAAAATAACAAGGTTTGCGCTTGCTAACAACATGCCTGATGTTAAGCAATTATGCAGTCTACGATGGAATCCTGCCAAGCCTGCCCAATATACCAATTCACCCGTGATTACGAATGATTTTTGGTGACAAGGTGGCTTAATAAAGTAACCATAAAGGGGCTACAATTCCGGTGTGTACTCGTCTGTACTCGTAAATGGTTGGTGCTGCGACTTTGTCTGTTGGGTGGTCACTGCTACGACCAAAGTCTACCACCAGTTATTATCACTTGTTACTAGGTTATTGTCACCTGATTTGAACCATCTGGGGACCAAGTGTGTACTCACGTCTAAAGTGCACTCCCATGGACAAGGGTAACTCAGTCCCCTAAAATAAATGTACTGAAAATTGATGGGAAAGCCTTAATGATTATGTTAACTTTGAATCGAATATTTTTAAATATGTAACATCACTAACTACTAGACAGTAAGTCGGCATAGACAAACTCTGTAATTCATTCGTTCTTCTCAACATAGACAACAATTTTACCTAAACCATTCGTCTGAATTTAGCTGGAGACATTCTACGTGCATTCTTTTTAAATATTCATTCATTCCAAGAGCATTTCATTCATTACTTCGGTCTTTACAAACGCATTTCAAAGGGCTTGCATTGATAGGGTCGATTTATCGAAGGTGTTTTATTAATAAATTATACAGTTTAGTGAAATCGCAACTGTAAATATATAACTGAACTTTAATGTAGAATTTTATGTTAATATAGTTTTTAGTGATAACCATGCGTTTGTGTTCAACATAGAGTTATGGCCAGTGTTTTTACTGAACAGTGTAAGGAGAGGACGAAGTTATGGTAATTTACTCACCATGTCACCGGGTTTCACCTATGTACCTGACACATAAAGGTGAGTTGTATGCACTGTCGTGAATTATTATTAGTTTTCAATATTGGTATGTTACAATTTATAAAAAATAACCCAATTTTGGTACATGCTACGAGTAAAGGGCTGTTTAATTTAACTTGCAATTTAACTATAATAACTCGCGTTGTGGACAATGAAGGGATCTCCTGTTCACAAATGCCTAACTCTTTCTAGCTCGTTCATTGATACGCTTTGTGAATTTAATCATTTATTTAAGATAATTTAAACTCACATTGAGTAGGCAGTCCATAATATAGTAAGTTAATTTTTGTTTAGTTATTATAAATGATAACCATAAATTTAACAAAGTAAGAATGTTGGCTATACTCTTAAACACTTTTGCTTTTGAACTATTTTTAATATTAATATTAATTATTAGTATTAAATGAGAATATAATTTTGGAAGTACCTACATAATAAAACAATCACATTCTAAAGATTTTTGTCTCAAATAACAGTTTACCAAAAATAAAAATATTTTTACAGTTATATTTACATTCAATACAAAAATTAATTCAGAACTTCTGAAAAGTTTGTCTACCATTCATATTTACCTTATTTAATACTTAGTCTAAATATCAAAAAAGTTTGTTCACATAGGAAAATCAAAAGCTATTGAACTTTCATGTTACTCTTTCACACAAAATCTCTGGATGCAATCTAGCACAGAGATAGATCATGGTCTGGATTAACAAGTAGGCTCCTTTTTATCCCATTGAGTACCATGCAGGCGAAGCTGAGGGTAGAAGCTAGTACAAAATATAGTTGGTTGGAACATAGCAACAATATAAGTTTGGATGACAATATCTTACCCCTGAACTCAAATAGAACTTTACAGCTAAATTACTGGCTAGCTCAGGCCCATTCCACATAATGGCCCCCAAACTGCCATATGACCCCTGTAAATGTAAACAATCAAAATGTGTAGGTAAAAATTAAAACAAATTAATTTTATGTATTAGCAAAACTGAAACTTTTTTAACTGAAATTATTTGGTAAAAGAAAAATACCCTTGCCTGCGTGAAATGCATTTTATATTAAAAAGTAGCTTATAACCTTCCTCAATAAATGGGCTATCTAACATTGCAAAAACATTTCAAATCGGACCAGTAATCGCTGAGATAACAAACTGTTGAAAGATTTACATTGAAAACTAATCAGGATTTTTTTGGTTCCCTGGTTGGGACCAGGGAACCAAAAAAATCCTGGTTCCTCTTCAAAATTGTGTTGGTCACCCTTGAACTAGCCCTTTTGTACATGGCTAAGTCCACTCTATTTGCTCATACTCAATTTTATGAATGTAATACAGTCAAAAATCCTGCTTGAAAAAAAATTCTGATAATTTTTCTTATTAGAGTTAATATCATGAATGTAAAAGTTTGTACGGATGTGTGTAGATGGATGTTGTTACTCCTTCACGCAAACACTGTTCGATGGATTTGAATGAAATTGGGCACCGAGATAGATAGTATTCTGGAACAGCTCTTAAGCTATTTTTGACTTAATACTACGTGGGCAAAGCCGCGGGCGGAAGCTTGTATTTAATAAAAGTCAGAATCTATCCGAAAGACAGATGAGCGAACTCCTCAATGATTTACAGCTATCACCTGGTGTTTGGGTTTGATTAATCTATATTGATAAGAACTATACACTTAGATGTGTTGTGACTGTCATTAGGGGTTTTATGATGATGATGAGAGACAGTCATGGAAACTCCTGAACAGTTTGCACTAGAGACCTTGGAGCAGGAGAAATTGAATGTACATACATAAAAAAATACATACAGTTGAACAACCTCCTCCTTTTTTGAAGTCTGTTAAAAAACGATATTAAAAACTATATGGGCACTGTATCTCAACTTTCACCTGCAAGGACTCCATTTGTACATATAATAGTCAAAACTATATTAAGGGGTGAATTAATCAAAACCATTTTTAAAGCCACCATTATCTCCATAGTGTTATAAACGTTAGGATTTAGGAAATTTCACACCTATTAAACAGACTTGAAGATATTTTTTTAAACAGTCATAAAATATATACATTTGATTTGAACTATAACAATTTTAGACATTACTTACTTGAAAACTCTTCTTCAAGCACAGTTCTTCTTTGAGGTGAAAAGAGAGGATTTATGTGATATCTGGGATATCTAGCTATCACACGGAAGGTTACTCTACTCAAATACCCAGGGCAATCCCATTTACCAGTCAAGACCTTGAACATGAAGATACAATCTGTCAATTCTCTACGACTTGATAGGGTATTACATATATTAAATTTAGTAAGTTTGTTCCTATGAGGTCTTTTTGTCGACTCTATTGCAGTTACGCGTTAGGTGCCACATAAATATTTTTTTAACCCACTCTAGCTTTAATGAATGAGTTGTAAAGTGAGACCTCCATACCAAACTGCAGTATTCTAAAATGCTTCTCAGTAAACTGATAAAGAGCACAATTTTTGGTCTACTACCACAGAAAAATATTTTAATATGAAAAAGTAGTTATTGTGACGTAACTATAATAGTTAGGTACATATGTAGTACTGCGAACTTATATATTTTTTTCCCAAGTTCAGCAATTATATTTGCTTATTGTATGGGTATATGGCACGGATATACTACTACTTATTTTTTTTTGTAACTACATACACACTATAGATAAATGACATCCAAACACAAAAACAATCGTGCTCATAACACAAAGAGTTGTCCTGGGTGCGAATCGAAGCCGCAACCATCGGCATATCAGAGTCTCCACTAACCACTACGCCACCAGGCCAGTCGTAAAACTGTAGTACATCGCTTTGCTCTAATGTCAATAGTATAAGTATCCGCAGCGTACGCGCGTTAAATGATTGTATTCGTTATTTTTTTCACACCTTGGGTTACTTTATCGAAGTTTTATACGGATCCCTAATTTATTTTAGCATATAATATAGTCTGTTTTACTTGGTGAAGATGTAGCTTTTGTAATGGTGAAAGAATTTTTAAAATCGACCTATTAGTTTTTTAGTCTATTCGTAACCAACAAACAAACAATGAAATCTTTCTTCTTATTAATATTAATAATATTAGTGCAAGAATAAATGTTGATAAACTTTCATATTACAAGAGGCACGATACCTATTCACTAACTAAACATATAAATTTAACATGGTGCATCTAGCTAGAGGCTTTGGAAGAAATCTCTTTAGTGTTCTAATAGCTTAATAATTTGTTACAGTATTGAATATTGTGTAAGGGTTCATTGACTTGATCTTTTGTGTTATCGAATTGTCCTATTGAACTAAAAGCAAGCAACAGTAAGTGCCGTATCTCACTGGGTGCGACAGCTGTGGCACAGTGGCACTACCACAACCAACAAAATTTCCCACAGTGTGTAAATGGACATCAGTCGCGGTACCTGCCATACAGATTTTCATTTAGTTAAAGCTGACTTTGTTGCAACTTGCCGTGATTGTTGTTGCGTTAGGTGTGACTCTAACGTATTCTGGTTGGCTGAAAACATGTGTGGTGACGCTAAAAGGAGAAGATTAGTAGAAGCACAAATAATATAATACTATACTGGCGTCATTTGTTTGGGATGGGTCCTCATAGTAGACTGCTTTATCCTGTAATAGGCTTGCGCTTGATCACAACTTGCCTGATGTGAAGCAATCATGTCTACAATGGAACGCGCTTACCTTTTAATACCGATTCGCGCGTGACTTGAAGACAGGCAGATTATAGCTATCGGGAAACAGATGACGGCAGCGAATTTCAAAACTTGACAGTTCATACAATAAAACTGTAAGCAAAGCGCTTTGTGCGCGAGTCCTAACCTAACCTAACCTAACCTCTACATGTCCGATGAAGAACGGGTATGGGAGAATAAGATTGTGTAATTCCAACGCACACTACGAAGTGTATACATACTATAAAAGACCGAAAGACTAGCAACTAAGACTGCCAATAAGCCTCTTGGCTCGCCTCTTAATAGACTCCAACGCTCCGAGTTGGTATTTAGCTGACGCATCCCAAAGATGCGAGCAATACTCCATGCATGAACGAACTTGTGCTTGATAAAGTTGCTTCTTATAACTAGGGCTTCTGTGTCCCCGAGAAATAACAGCGGTTATGGACACGCTGCTGCTGCTGCGCGGAAATAGAATACAAAAACCTCCTAGTATCAAAGGGAAGCACAAAGTTCCCGCTGACAAGACCCTCTTTGACAAGAATTTAGCTCCAGCTATTTCTTTTCTCAACCCCATTCGTCCAGAAAATGGCTAAATGCGACCACTTTCTAAAGTTGTGTTGATCGTATCAACAGTATGATACGATCTTTTGCAACTAGGAATCTATCATTAATGCGTGGGTATAAGATACGCCTACCTGCTTCCCGACACACCGTCCGCGGGCGGCTGATATAAAATGATTTCAGTCAGGCTTTCGCCTCTGAATCTGTAGGTGCTGTCGCGTTTTCAGGATTTACTCGTTACGATATTTCCTCTAAGTAATTAATATGTCCAAATAATTATTAGTTGTTTAATTCTTCAAAGTGAATAATAATTTTGACCGCGCTAACAAAATCCAATATATCATGATCGTATACAGTTTGCTGCTTTTGACAGGCAATTTTCACGGCGCCTATTGCTAAAGATCAAAATTTCAAATTTTATTTTTCAATATCTTATTATTGTAACTTCTCGTTCGTCGCAAGTAGTAGTGTGTTTGCTTTATGACGTCGGGGAAGTGTAACGAATGACCTTTCTGGTTTAGAATAATCTCAGTAGCAGTTTGTACCCTATAGCGTATTATGGGACCTAAACAAATAGGCGGCGGAACTAGCTAATGTTCACCTTTGGCTACCTACACCCTCAAGTAACACAAACGTGAGCTATGTGTTTATTTGATCTGTTATTAAAATCATTTAAGTATGTTACCTTTTGGTTTTCTTTGAAGACTGAAAAGTAATTTATTTAAAAATAAATAATATAAAATTATTTAAGGTAGGTACCTAATTTAAATACAGTAGAACTCCAATTATCCGAACTCCGACTATCCGAATCGCCGATTATCCGAATCACAAAAAATTGTCCAAAAAAAGTCTAAGTGCGCTATTATTCTTCCCCCCGCGAAGCCAGTGTTTGCGCGTCAAGTCTTGACCGCAAAACAGCTTACATTAACGGAGATGTTTAAAAAACAATGATTTTTATTTCTAAACTTGTACATAAGTACATTTTATTTATATTTAAAACATGTGAAAATTTCATGTTTCTTTCATTTAATTCAATAAAAAAATAGTGTAATATCAAAACGTAGCTTTTATTCTCTCCTATTGCAATTTTAAAAAAAAAATCTGATTATCCGAATATTTGATTATCCGAATGGGTCCCGGTCCCCATTAATTCGGATAATTGGAGTTCTACTGTAAATGCGAATTTATTTATTTAATCTTATGATTTATTTTCTCGGTTTTATTAAGTTTTGCGACGAAATAAAAAAGAATATCTTAATACAAAGCTTACTTACGTACTGTGACAATATTTGTATTATTATGTATGCAGAAACATAAAATAGTCAACTTCGTGTTTATTTCGAGGCTGGCAATAAACTTTACGTAACGTCCAAAAAAGTAGGTAGGTAACTTATATTTTTATCGCTTTTAATTCACTTTCTGTTATAAAAATTAATTTTTATGATCTCTAATGTAGGGAGAGAGAAGTTTTTTTAACAGTATATTACAACTTGCCTTTTAAAATACATATTATTCAGTCACACCAGACTTTTCATTCAAATTAAATTAAGGGAGAATTTTTTCCTTTTATATTTTACTCGACTCGGTTCCTCGGCCCGCTGCTAATGATCTTGTAAACTAAGTATTTGTCGATTTTTATTGTGTTCATAAATGTTTTATTTAGGCCATCAAACCTTTATATAACTTACCTACTTTAAAATGTGCATAGCTCGCGTTGCACTACTACAGACCTTGACACCACTCTATAAATGACATTCGTTATTGTTGGCCACCGACAGACACTCTTTTGTTTTAGACTAGAGCCCTAGAGACAGACGAGTGCCTAACATGTAACAATTGAAGCTTTTGTTTTCACGTGAAAACTGCTGGAAGCAAGCTGGAGCATTTCCTTTTTTCGCAGTCTAATTGTCAGAACATTGTCATTCAAACAGAAGATACCTTAATTAGTTCAATAGGCTACTTGACACAAATCAAATTTAGCGCTGTAAATTTATTAGGCACTAGTTTTCCGCCCGCGGCTTCGCCCGCGGATGTCAGTTATCGCGCTAAACCATTTGGCATCGCGCTAAACTTTTTTCGCAGTCGGATAAAACTATCCTTTACCGGGTCTCAAACTATCTCCATACAAAATTAGTTCAGTAGTGTAGGCGTGTAAGCAACATTTTGAAATCGGCAAGCCCCCATAGGCATCCCCATAAATCTATAGGGGTTTCTTAAAAAATACTACGGCTCTTAGACTATACATATTGTAAGTTTTTCATTCAAATAACCAATAACAAAAAAAGTTTAAATTTCGAATTCTATCCGTAGCATTGAGTTATCAAACATGTCATTGTGTCAAAATAAAAAGTAAGTTAGATCAAAATGATGAAGGAGTATTGATATCAACTTTGAAGAAAATCCCACTCAGAATAATTTCTCAGGCTTCGCCTGCATAGTATTAGGTTAAAAATAAAAAAAAATGGAAAAATAAAAAACACGTGTTTCATTATTTGTTTTAAGCTTTATTTGTACCGAATTTGAAGTGAATCGGACCACAGACTAAACAGTTCTGGAATATTTAACTTTTCCAAAGAAGCTCATTTTACACTCCCCCTGGGAGTAGTTTTGGAAAAATAAAAAACACGTGTTTCATGATTTCTTTTAAGGTATATGTGTGCCAAATTTGGAGTGAATCGAACTTGAGACTATACAGATCCAGAGAAACTTTAAGTTTTACCAATGAAACTCATTTTCCACACCTCATGGGGGTAATTATGGAAAAATAAAAAACCCGTATATCATTATTTGTCGTAAGGTTTATGTGTACCGAATTTGCAATGAATAGGACCAAGGAATAAAAAGTTGCATACAAACTTCACCCCTCTATTTAACCCTCTTAGGGGACGATTTTTGAAAATATTATTAGCCTATGTCCGATTCTAGGGTATACACTACTTACATTTCAAATTTCAATAAAATCGGTTGAGCGGTTAAGGAGATACGCGGTACACACACACACACACACACACACGCACGCACGCACGCACGCACGCACGCACGCACGCACGCACGCACGCACGCACGCACGCACGCACGCACGCACGCACGCACGCACGCACGCACGCACGCACGCAAGCACGCAAGCACACACACACACACACACACACACACACACACACACACACACACACACACACACACACACACACACACACACACACACACACACACACACACACACTTACTTTCGCATTTATAATATTAGTAGGATTATCTGTAGTATTTAGCTTCAGGAACCAAAATTAATCGTTTTAAGTCATCAAAAACCCTAAGAATATTCAATTAATATTTCCCTTAAACGTTGTTGTCCCATAAACGACAGGTATTAATTTAAAACGTACGTTCTGACCCGTGTGACGTCACACTACCTACATTAACAAAAGTAAACGTTTAAAATAACGTTTTGCTGTTTTTAAGTTCCAAAAAATGTAGTGATATTTTTTACCGTTTTACCGGAAAGTAATTCATAATTTAAAACGTAATTTAAAATAGCATTAACAAGCCTATTCTAAAAGGAGCTTAGGGATTTTCATATGTGAGCCTTTTAATGTTGACGGGTGTCCTCGTGCGTAACTTATCGCGTGAAACGCTTTGGAAAGTATCAAAAAGGTAATTAGGTACTTTAATTTGTTGCAGAATAAAGGTGTGGCTAGAATGGTGAAGTGAGCGAAGCGAGATGGTGCCGTGTGTGTTAGCCCTGGTGCTGGTCGTCGCCGCGCCAAATCACGCTCTCGACATATGTAAGTATTTTTTTTATATTCCCGGCATATTGCCTATCAAAGTTTAGTATTCACTGCACCTCGAACTCGACCAACTTTTAGCACTTTGAGGCATTCTGAAAATAACCTAATAACAATGCGGATAAAGTTGAGATTGGTGTAAGCCGAGGTTATTAAAGTGAACTGAAACAGAATAGACATTTATTATTGCTATGCATTTTTAAGCTCAACACAAACGGGACAGGCGGATATATTTTTATGAAACAGGTCGTCACAACGAGGTTCGTGACCCAATGTTCTGTTTTTACGCGTTTCTAACAGATAGTCCAGTTCATAAAACAGAGCACAGAAAAAATTGCGTTTAGTTAAAAATCGGAGGTATAGCCCGAGCCATTATAGAAACTAATCTAAAATTCCCTCTTACTCGCACTTTAATGCCTTTTGTCACAAACGTCGGTACAGAACACAAAATAAAACTATTTTATTACTTTCTAGGAAAACACGGAATCCGCTGTTTTAGAGTCAATTTAGCACATCTCATCCAAGGCCTATATAAAAATTATATTCTATCTGAATACTTTGTTTTGTTAACGGTCCAAACTGTCATTATAAGTACCTACAAGCCGCCATATTAGATTCATTTTTTTATTGGCGCTGCACAACGCGCCTTGTTATTTTGAAGTCTGCACCACCTCTGCTACAGGATGCTCTGAAAAGAGACCTAGGGAGATAACAATATTTTAAAAGATAAATGTGTACCTGCTTGAAATTGCTTGGTAGCTTCTTTTTGGCGAGCCTACCAAACTTTACGTCTTAATTCGAAAGTGCTGCTATTCAAGTGAGCATATGCCGTAATTAAAGCTGTCAATCTGTATCAACGCAGCAAGAAATCGGCCGGACACTATGACCTAATAAGAATAATAATTGTTAACAAATTCCGTAAACTGAAATAAAAGTGTTAAAGAAAAATACTGAAGCTTTTGAAGATGCTAATTACATAATTATGTATATTTTTTATTTGTACCTAGACCTGTTTCCAACAACTTTGGTACCATAACACCATATCCTAATTTAATGGCTGCGACTAACTGCGATGAATATTGTTTGTATTGAATAACTCAGAAATACGAGTTTCAGATATAGTATTCTACGATCTATATTTAAAAATACACTACTTACTTTATCCCTTGCAAGAAATTTATCGCTTTACCGGGCACCCTGTATAAAGGCAACAAGTCTTAATTAGAAGTAATATCAACTTCTAATTAAGAACGACGACGGAAATAGGTACAAAGAGTTCGTTTTTGATGTTTCGCGAAAATGTTATTATGTTTGTCACAAACCGCAATCGCTCCGTTACCGCATCGGATGTCTTCCGTCCCGGCTCGTGTAGCGCTTCCTGCCTTTGAATACTAATAAGTAAGTGACTAATGAATCTTATCAGTGGAGCACCATCACGTTTTGTAGATCCCTGCGCAACTTTATTCTATTGTCTACCATACCAACTGTTTTAAATATTCATGCTGTAGGAATCGAGGCGGGTAAAATGATTTTAAGGGTAGTGTACCTTTGAGTGCTGACTGAAATATTTTAGTACTGAATTTATTTTAATTGAAAGGAATGTGAGACTGAAAAACATGAGATTTAAAATATCGTTCCTCATGGATACTATGTATGTATGTTTGAAAAATAGGATCCCTTTAAAAACCAACCAAGAGCGTGCCAGGCTGCGCGCAGTGTACGGTTCCGTAGTTGTTGGTCCTAATATGTGTACTTCTAAGTAGGCTTTTAGGGTTTTCGTTATTATTAACTACTAAAAGTGGGCTCATATAAGAATATGATAACTGAAGAAGGAGTTATAAACTCCAACTTCACAAGGGAAGTTGAAAAAAAAAATGGTCTGTATACGTAGGTACCATGGTGATAATTTACCTTTTAAATTCATCATTATATACTGCTAACGTGTTTTTTTTACATATTCACAAACAATTATTTAGCTGGTAGAGGGGAGGAGGGACACTTGACTCTAACTGATATTACATCACTAAAGCATAACATTTTTACATGCCCCCGCTATTTTTAGTAAGCTATGTAACAGTATGCCTAACGACAGGAATAGCGAAAAAAATATCCCCGTTTTACGTGTGTACATTAAGTACCTACACGAAAATATGTTTTCTTTTTCAAGTACTTTTTTACAACTTTGTCAGCACTGTTTGATATCTACACACGGTTACACATCAAGCTGTACGTTTGCAGTATAAGCTGATTTCGCATTGTATAGGATTTCCGTACAACGTGTGTTCAGGTTATACTGGAAATGTATAGTTGATGTGTAGCTGTGTGTACTACCATGCCAAATTACAGTTCTGTAGTACTAAGCGTCTCTAAGATAACCCGCGTACGAACAGACAGACAGATAAGGCGATACTATAAGGGTTCCTAGTTTACTGAGGAACCCTATAAACACGACGAGACATGATACCTTAAAAATAAATTCCGTAGATCGGAATTTACAAATACCAGGTGTCATGCTTTTCAGTAACTACCTATACAAAACTTATGGACTGTGGAGCTGAGAAATGTGTTCGCTATGCGCGAACATTGCGTATTTCTTAGTCCCAGTAAGAATTTATCGGTATTTGATGGAAGTGTGTGAACCTAACTTAAATATTTAAGTACGATGGCGCTTCAGTAACTCACAGATTTTTTTACTGCACTGCATGGTAGGCAAAAGAAATAGACTGTACGTATGTACACACGCGTCTCATAAAAAAAAATTAACCTTTTAAGCGCTTAGCTTAATGTAAACGGCCGTGGCCCTAGCGCCTGATTACGAAATACCTACTGTGAATCGATGAAAATATCTGCAATTAATAGAGAGGAGCAATAGATTAAAATGCAAATTCTTATAAATCTTACAAATCTTTGTCCGATATCCGAAATTTTATAAATCCTTCTAAAATTCCACTAAAACCGATACCCGGTATATTTAATAGTCATGGTTCATTACGAGATATTGCATTTCCGTAAATATTTAAAGTAACTGTTGCAAATACCGTTTTTGATAACTATGTATTTTAATAACTAACTAGTTATTGGTAGGTAACCGCGCTGTTTCAATCGCTTATAGGCGAATTAAGTGCGTAGGATAACGTTTTTCTGCTAATACAGAGCGAGTAAAATTAAGTGTCGTTTCTGTCACTTTATTACGTTATTTGTGTACCGGGTTACTGAATCTCGCGCGGCGAACACGCAATTTGCTATTACATAGTTATCAGAATAAATAGTTTTTGAAGAACCGAATAATTAGTTATTGATATCGGTTGTATAACCGCTATTGATAACTATTTACAATGCATAAAGTCTATCGCTAATATTTAATCTTTTTAAGGGGAGGGAAAGGACCTAAGCACTTGTTCCCTTGTAGCAAATCTTGTAGTGTTTATGACTCTTGTGTAACAAGTAATTTCTTTGTTCCATGAATATGACGGCATTACTTGCCAACTTTTATAGTTCTAGGTCAACGGAAAATACTCTTATCAATTTGGTTTCTATAGTGGAGAGTGTATAAATCGGTTTTTGTTGTATAAACGTCCTTATTTGTTACGTTCCTAAGTTTTATTTTTTTTACAGCTTCAAGCAATTTGAGTATAGGGTAAAATGATAAAGATGTATTACAAGATGTATATGTTATGTATGTGTATAATTTCAACTTGATGCCTCCGTGCGTTCTCGAAATAGAGGATACCGTAGGTATATTTTTCATGTACGGAACCTTAAAAACACAACTAAGCACAGAACTTCATCTTTTTTCAGACGTCAATTAAAAACATTAATTTTCAAGTAGGTACAACCAAATTTCATTTTAGTCACCCTTAAAGGTGACTAAAATGAAATTTTTCATAGTAAAATGTTTTACTTATTCGTCTACACTAGTCTACAGTGCGTAGCTTATCATGTTGCATGTTAACTATTTATGGCTTACTATCCGTAAGTACATAAATGTCACAAGCTGTGTACCTACTGTTCACGGTTTTTTTCTAGAACAAACGAAAGCTAGCAAGGTATTAAGTTAGGCAATAATAACATTCAACTATCAACTATTGTAATCTATTAGAGAAATACCCGGCGTTGCTTGTATTATCGGGTCCCGATTAGGTAGGTAGGTACTTGTAGTTCCCCGCTTTAGAACGCGAGATCATCCATGTGCCGCAGAAGGTAGGTACCTACCGAGTTTCCTGAATTTCTTTACGGCGCTGCGCCGCCACTCTCGATCCTGCCTTACAGGTGTAGCAGTGGCGGGATTCCGGACGTGGTTAAGTCCCTAAAAATAGGCAGGTACCTACTAAGGAAAGCTCCAATCATCCTTCCTCCTAGCTCATCTATGTATAATAGACCAAAAAATATTTTATCCTATTGTTAACATTTTATTTAAGATATAACCTTAGAAAAGTCATACAATAAGTCTTAATTCTAAATCATTACCTATATTTAGTTATGTGTCGAATATGTTTTCTTTGTAGGCGTAAGCTACGTACGTATGTGATCAAACGAAAACAAAGCAACTAAGTGTAATCAACCGTAGAAAAATAATTGCACCAGGAGAGTTCAAAGTTCCGAGTATTATGCTGTTGGTTGGAAACTGTTTTCTAAAGACTAGTGACGTTAAAATTACTGATTTATTATGACTGGCGACAGGTTTATTAAGACTAGTGACCTCAAAAATAATTTTTCCTAAAAGTAAATAGACTGTTTTATTCTCAGCAAACTAGAAATTTATTTTTACCCGACTGCGCTATGACAAGGAGTGGTAATGTGTTTATTAGCCAATGTATGTATGTTTGTGTGTTCCTTTGAAGCACTATACAGACCAAACGCCTGGGCTGATTTTTATGATTCACACGTCAATCAATTCCTCTAAGTCCGGCGTGTGTCACTACAGACATGTAGTTAGTGAAAATTCAATATGGCGACTACTAGATGCGTGGGGAATTGTTGTTGAATACGAAATTGATCTCACGCCATACAAACTTTGTTTGAACCCCGTTTCACCCCCTTAAAGGGTGAGTTTTGAAAAATCCTTTCTTAGTGCACCCCTGGACCCCGTAAGAAACCTATGTGCCAAATTTAGAGTCTCCAGACCCAGTAGTTTAGGCTCTGTGTTGATATGTCAGTCAGTTTCTTCTTTTATATATTTAGATTTTCTTCAATAGTATTCACTATTCATTCAACAATATATTATAGAATTCTAGACCACCAAACATCTAAAGGTGCTCTTTTTTTTCTTTTCAGTTATTTTTGTACATAGTTTTTTTCGCAGTTGGATTTATTGATTTTATTTACCGATTGTACCAAAGTAAGAAACTGCTTCGGTTATTGTGAATATTGGAAATATATTGTAGGTATTCTGTAATTTACTTCTCTTTGTTCGGGATCCCGGGAGAACCAAATATTGGCAAAATTTTCCTAGTAAATAAAGCTTTATTTGCTGTATGATTGCAATTTTTCAAAGGTATATTGGTAAATAACTTGGCGGCGAATACTTACAAATTTATACTAATTTTTTGAATGTCCTTGTAGAAGAAAGCGTTGTTTGTAAATCAAGATTTATATTTACACTATTTTACCGACCGCGACTTCGCCCGCGCGTATGTCGGTAATGGCGCTAAACCATTAACCTCTTTTTTCGCATTCGGATAAAACTATCCTTTCCTGGGTCCCGAACTATCTCCATACAAAATTAGGTAGTAGGAGTGTAAGCAACATTTTGAAATCGGCAAGCTCCCAAGCATGTTTATAAATATATATTTCTTTCATCCTACTAATATTATAAATGCGAAAGTAAGTGTGTGTGTGTGTGTGAAGGTTTGTTACCGCGTATCTCCATAACCGCTCAACCGATTTTATTGAAATTTGAAATGTAGGTAGTGTATACCCTAGAATCGGACATAGGCTAACAATATTTTCAAAAATCATCCCCTAAGAGGGTTAAATAGAGGGGTGAAGTTTGTATGCAACTTTTTAGTCCTTGGTCCTATTCATTTAAAATTCGGTACACATAAACCTTAAGAGAAATAATGAGATACAGGTTTTTTATTTTTCCATAATTACCCCTATGAGGCGTGGATAATGAGTTTTATTGGTAAAAATTAAAGTTTCTCTTTATCTGTATAGTCTCAAGTCCGATTCACTCCAAATTTGGCACACATATACCTTAAAAGAAATCATGAAACACGTGTTTTTTATTTTTCCAAAACTACCCCTGGTGGGGGTGTTAAATGAGTTTATTTGGAAAAACTAAATATTCCATAACTGTTTAGTCCTTGGTCCGATTTCCTTCAAATTTGGTATAAATAAAGCTCAAAACAAATAATGAAAGTCATGTTTTTTATTTTGTCAATTTTTTTATTTTCATCCTAATACTAAGCGGGCAAAGCCTGAGAAATTATTCTGAGGGTGATTTTCTTCAAAGTTGATATCATAACTCCTTCGTAATTTTGATCTAAATTACTTTTTATTTTGACACAATGACATGTTTGATAACTCAATGCTACGAATAGAATTCGAAATTTAAATTTCATTTCTTATAAGTATGGTCTAAGAGCCGTAGTATTTTTAAGAAACGCCTATTGATTTATGGATATACCTATGGGCGCTTGACGATTTCAAAATGTTGCTTACACTCCTACACTACTGAACTAATTTTGTATGAAGATTGTTCGAGACCCGGAAAAGGATAGTTTTATTCGACTGCGAAAAAAGGGATTAATGGTCTAGCGCGTTAACCAACATCCGCGGGCGAAGCCGCGGGCGGAAAACTAGTAAAAAATATGACTAACTTGGTTGTCACACCGGTGAAGTTCAATTTTCTACGGCTCGACCTTAATGTTAGGTTTTCATTCAAATAACCAAGACCAAATATAGTTTACATTTCGAATTCTATTCGTAGCATTGAGTTATCAAACATGTCATTGTGTCAAAATAAAAAGTAATTTAGAACAAAATCACGAAGGAGTATTGATATCAACTTTGAAGGAAATCACCCTCAGAATAATTTCGCAGGCTTTGCCCGCTTAGTATTAGGATGAAAATAAAAAAAAAATAAAAAATAAAAAACACGTGTTTTATTATTTGTTTACAACTTTTGTTTTCCAAAAAAAATAATTGTCCATTTCTGTGCATTTGTCCATTTCAGCGATTTATATTTCTCGCGCGTACGTTTTAGACGACATCTCTTAAGACATTAATTTAAACAATACTGTTATGGTGTAAAGGGCTATTGTAAATTGTATGATTAAAGTGATGAACGTGTTTAATTTGATGAGGATTAATACTGTATGCGTCAAAATAGCTTCTGAAAATACCTTATATATAAAAGTGATTATTTTTTAGGTTAGAATGGGTATAGTAAGCTATACTCAAAAGACTTCGCTGGACTTTTTTGTAGCCTTATTAAATAGAACAATCCCAGCATACATTGTTTTGTTATATCAGAACACGATATTGTTGATGCGGTACGTGTCGGTGCACCTCGCGCTTTGGTTGAAGGTGGGCCTAGCCCGCGCCCGCGCAATATAGTAGTACGAGTAGCACGGCGTTCAAACCGTGACGAGCTACTTAAGGCAGCTAGAGTCAGGCGTGGAGCTACTACGGCGGGTATGGGACTCCCTGATGCCCCGCGGCACTTTTATGTAAACGAAAGATTGACAAAATTGAATCGTCAGCTGTTTCGGAAAGCTCGCGAGTCCGCTGAACGCCGTAAATGGAGGTTTGTATGGACGCGTGATGGAAAAATCTACGCCAAAAAAGAAAATGGGTCTACACGTCATCGTCTCCGGTCCGAGGCCGACATAGTTAGGGTTTTTGGTGACGATTCAGTTAGCGCAATATCAAAAACCAGCCCATAAACTTCATATTTTTAGGTTTAGTTCTACCTCACATTGTTTTTCTACGTTTCTCTTACTTATAGCACATTATATCTTGTTTGTTAATGTTCATTATTATATTTCTATTCATAATGTAAGTGACTCTGATATAACATGTAAAACTACTTGTATGGAAGCACCGTATGGCCCGTTGATACTTATTACAGTTACTTCTAATATTACATATGACACACGGAAAAATTACTATGTAAAAATACTTATTTTTGATATAAATGGCGCGTATAAAAAGGTACAATTTAACTTTGGGACTCTTAAATGTGCGTTCGTTAAATACCGGACAAGACGAACTCTTGGCTAGTGTGGAAGCTCATAAACCGGATATTCTGGCAATAAATGAGACTTGGCTCAGAGCAGGAGAAGAAAAACTTGCGCCTACAATACCGGGGTACGTTTTTAAACATAAACCACGATGTACAGGCGCGCGAGGGGGCGGCGTTGGATTTTATGTGAGTAGTGGGTTACGAGCATGTGTAAAGCCAAACTCCGAATCACCACTGGAGCAATTATGGATAGAACTTTCTTTACCTGGTGTTGGGCGGATAGCGGTTGGTACAGCATATAGGCCGGAGTCTATTACAGTCCCAATTGCCTTAGAAGCATTAAGCGAGACAGTGAGTATGTTTTCGTATTGTAAGCATGTTTATCTTTTGACCGATTTTAATGTTGATCTTCTGCAACCCAACAAGCCAGCCGCCCTAGAGTTAATGACTTTCCTTACACAACGTGACATGGAAGTGGTTGTTAAGGAGCCAACTCGGATCAACGGTAGCTCTATATCCCTTATAGACCTTATTATAACTGATTCACTTGGTTCATGCAAAGAGGTAAGAGTATATCACAACCCCGTTCTAAGCGATCATGCGATGGTGATAGCAGAGTTCAGTATCGAAAAGCCTAAAGAGTTTCCAAGATATATCTATAAACGATTACTGCATAAGATTGATCAAGATAAATTTGCTGCTGACCTGACATACACCCCATGGTATGACATTCAAAACTTGCGCGATGTTGACGATCAGGTGCAACTTTTCAATGACATGATCTTAAATCTTTTTCATCTACATGCCCCAATAATACGTTCTAAAGTGTACACTCGTCCCACGCCTTGGATAACCCAAAATATAAAACTTATGATGACTCTGCGAGATAAAGCTCTTGTTAGAGCACACAAAACAAAAAATGAAGCCCATTTAAATTATTATAAGATTATGAGAAATTTTGTAACAGGAGCAATTGAGAGGGAGAAAAGTGCATTTTTTAACTTTTTTATAAATAATAATAAAGGCAAACCTAAATACATGTGGAAACAAATAAAAAATTTTTGCCCGCTTAGCAAAAACAGTGCCCTATCAACTACAGTCCCTACTCATCTTTGCGATCCAAACAAAATCAATAATTTTTTTTCTAGATGTGCCTGCTAACGATATCGCTGACAGTCAAAATATACAATTCTTCAAAGAAAATAAATTCACCAGCAACCGATTTAGCTTTGCAGCAACCACGTCGGATGAGGTGTCTAAATTGATTAGTAATATCAGCACTAAAGCATGTGGTCACGACTCTATCTCGATAGACATGATACGGTTAACTTTACCAGTCACCTTACCGGTTATTACAGATCTAGTTAATAATTGTTTAGAATCTAAGAAATTCCCAGAATTATGGAAAATAGCTAAAATAAAACCTATTCCTAAAGGCAATAAAGTTGAAGAATTAAAGGATCTAAGACCAATTAGTATATTGCCTGTCTTATCCAAGGTTGTTGAAAGGTTGGTTTGTACGCAATTAACAAAGTTTATAGAAAATGAGAGTGTTCTTCCTGACACACAATCAGGATTTCGTAGTGGTTTTGGGACTGCAACCGCGCTTGCAAATGTCTCTGATGATATTGTAGCTGCGACTGATGCAGGTCTTTGCACTGCGCTTGTACTGTTAGACTTCTCAAGGGCTTTTGATTGTGTAAACATAGAACTACTACTGGCCAAGCTTGCCTACTATGGAATTTCGGACGAGTCATGTCAATGGTTCCAATCCTTCTTATCTAACCGCAGCCAATTTGTAGAGATAGAGTCTGAACAGGGGTAGCTGCTTAAATCGGAGACTCTTAAAATAACAAAAGGAACGCCCCAAGGATCTATCTTAAGTCCCGCTCTCTTCACAATTTTTACTGCGGATCTCCCTCGTCATGTTAAATACTGCAAACTACATCTGTATGCGGATGACACGCAGGTTTACCTCTCTTTTAAAGCCGAGAATGCACAAGCTGCGAGCGAGATGATAAATGCAGATCTATTAAGTATTTCAGATTGGGCTAATAAAAACACATTAATATTAAATGCAACTAAAACAAAATACATGTTGTTAGGTACCAAATCACAGTGTGGTAAAGTTGTTGCTCAGCCCTTTCATGTTGAAGTCGATGGACAAATCCTACAAAGGGTGGAAAGTGCTGTCAACTTAGGCCTAGTGATGGACAGCGAGCTACGTTTCACGGAACATATTAATTGCATGATAAGGAACGCTTTCTACAGGTTAAAAATATTGTACAAAATAAGAAAATATCTATCAGAACCAATTAGAAAAACGCTAGTGGAATCCATTGTGTTGTCACTGTTTAATTACTGTGACGTTGTTTTTGGCCCTAGGTTGTACGAAAAAACCAAGAAAGCTATACAAAGAGTTCAAAACGCTTGTGTCCGCTTCTGTTATAATGTGCCTAAGCGATCTCACATTACGCCGTATTTAAACGATAAGAGTATTTTAAAAATGGAAGCACGTCGGAAAATTCATTTAACATGCTTGGTGCATAAAATAGTATTCAAAAAAAGGCCTAAATATTTGTTTGAAAAGCTTGAGTGGGTTAGAAACGTGCAAGAAAGAAATACCCGTAGAAGAGAAGCAAACAAAATGGTAACACCGGCGCATAAAACAGCCCAATACAAGGGAGGTTTCAAGTATTCTGCTACCAAGATATGGAACGATTTACCGCCTCCTCTGCGACTAAGTATGTCCCAAGTGACTTTGAAAACACATTTGCATAGAGAATTTCTGAACAAACAAAAATTATAGTAGCAGTGCCGTGTGTCATTGTGGCTATCATCTTCCACGCAATGGTAATTCATAAGCAAGTAGTTGTTGTTTGAAGTTTGAACTAAAAGAGTCCACATTTATGTTTTGAGTTTCTGGTGCGTACATAATTATATTGTTATCACATATGTCCGGGGCCAGCTGAAAATCAGTGCTGTGCGCTAGTACAGCAATTACTGAGTTGGATCCCGTGTTGCATGCTAAAATATTTTTGTGTGATTTCTGTGATTGTACCTACAGTGTGTAACAAAATAAATGGTTTATATGGTTTATATATGGTTTATATCTCCAACGGATAAGGCAGCGTTTTAATGAAAGCTCTCAGACGCTTCAACTTTTCCGTCAGTTCAACCAATTTACACAAAACCTTAACAAATTGTACACCTAACACGAACCACTTTGTCGATATATGAAAACCGCATGAAAATTCGTTGTAGCTTTTGAGATCATCGCGAACATACAGACAGACACACGCGGTAAGATACTTTAATTTATCATGTAATGTTCACTACATTACAGTAAAATTATATCAAAATGATAGCCGATCTAAAATTTACGTGACTCTATCGTCAACCTATTGAGTTATGTATGTCAAACCAATAAAACAATAGGCAAGTATGTGAAGCATGTTTAAAGCCAGTATAACTACGTCCACTTATAAATAGACGGTAAGTTCATCTGAAACCAGTTAATTCGGAGCGTTTCATGTTTTAAAAACTTTTCGAGGCTTCCGTGTATTTCATTTTAGGAACTTGTCCGGTGGGCACAATTTTTGAGAGATCAAAAGCACCCTTGTTAAATATTTATTTCTTATATTTGAGTTTCCATTTTAGTATATGAATTTACCCCTTCTGGATACCAATAGAACTCTGCAAACAATACTTTCTAGTTGTAATTATATACCGTCCTCCTTTTGGCGTCTTTGAGAACCCTATGGTGGACTACTATTTTAAAACATACTTAATTTTTATTAAATAACTATTTAAAAAGCAGAAGTAAAGTAACTATTAGCTCTATTGCATGAGACATACCCTTAGAAAATGGAAGTAGCTTCTTTCTTCCATGGATATACTTGTACAAGTAACTCAGCCATGACGGAAACAGTCCTCCTGGCGGGTATAAGTAGCCGCGCCCCTGCTCACTGCATGGGCCTACACAGCGGTCCTCCCCATGATAAAAGTTTGAAAAGGTGAACGCCAAACGTTCGCAGTTTTAGTCAACAAGTTTTGTCTTTTCTGGACCTATTTCGAAGCGAAGTTTAATCAATATTCCTTGTAGTTTCCCATTAGCTTTGAGCTTTAATTACGAAAATTAGGTGTAACTTTTTAAACATCTTCGAAAAACAAAAGAATCTATTTTATTTATTCACTAGAAACGTGATTTTGTTTAAGACAAAGTGAATATTGATTTATTAAAATACATTATTGCCCAAGATTATTTTTACGTTTTTAGAACGACATCAAGACGACGTTAATGGAGTCCACTTACAAGGAGGAAAATGTTGTCGTTTTGTACGGACTTTTATCGTATTTTCATTTTAAAGGATTATTTATTAAAAACGTAGTACTTAGTGACATTTCTTTTGCCAGTAAATAAAACTCAATAATTCATTTTCCTTAAAGGCATTTACTGTGGCACCTAAGAAAAATACTTTATAAGATACATTATTTTTTTTTATATTAATGTAAGGTTGTAAATATATCCATACTAAACATAACATAGCGTCACGCCTGTATTACTTCAAGATGTAGGCAGAGATAAATTTCTATGTTGTTGGCAATGGGTACGTTTAGGTACTTTAAGTAATTGGTTAACAATCAATGTATAATAATGTCTATTAGTGTTTTATGTACAGTTCGGACTACTGTCCGATCTGTACATAAACTGTACATAAATAATCGCACACTAAGGGCACAGGTAATATTAAAAAGTACCTGTGCCTTTAGTATGCTTTATTATCATTATTTTTGCCTATATTTATACACGGCTGCACATCAAGCTATGCATTTCCAGTATAAGCTGACCTCTAGTTATACGGAAATCCTCTACAATACGAGATCAGCTCATACTAGAAATGTATAGCTTGATGTGTAGCCGTGTGTAGAAGTTTCCTTAAAAAATATTGGTCTTGTTCATAAAAATCTTATGAGACTCTTTAATTAAGATGGATTTCATCTCTTTACTTATACTTTAGTATTACTGTCAAGATGACAGACAAAGACAAACGAATTATAAACCTATTTTAGCTATAATAAGCTTATAAGACGTTTATGAATACGGGAGTTAATTTGTTTTGAGCATGCCATTGAATGAACACGTTCAAAGCATTGATTCAAACACTTGCTATTTTATAGCATGTTCTTTGCCAGTGCAGCATGTTGTGTACCTAGTAAGAAATGGAAATCCAGGTAGTTGACCACTGAATTATCGAACAAAAATATCCATAAAAGTATACTCAGAAACCAATCTAGCATGATTATCAGTTATTAGCTTGCTAATTTCTACAAAATAATAATTAATAATATATAACTACACGCTACTTAACTCGGCACGTGTGTCCGAAACGTGCCGAGTTAAGTAGCATTTGCTCAAAAATATCATGCTTTTGGTTTCGGAGCACTTATAAAACAATAAAACTAATTTGAAAAATTAAACATACTTCAAAAAAGCGTAAAATAATAAGTAAGTATACCGTTGATAAAATCAAAATAAAAACAAATGTACCTCCTCCTAAATAGATTCATACGCAAAGATATTTTTTGAGGTCGGTGCCAGCCCTTGAGTGGTGAATTTCGTTAGATTTTGATTCACGGGTAGGTATTAATTAATTGGTAATTTTTCGAACTTAAAAGTACCCCAATACTTCTCATATCATTTTAGCTAAATTCCAAAGACAACACTATGTTGTGGTTACTGGTAAAATCAAATAGGTACGGTTATCATCCCATTTCCTCTACATTCTTATAACTGAAATAGGTTAGTTTTATGGACTTATTTAGTGCTTTTTTTATTTGGGGCTGGCACCGACCTCAAAAAAGTATTTGACGTATGAACCTATTTAGTAGGAGACACACTTATGCATTTATTTTAATTTTATCATCGGTATGCTTATTATTTCACCCTTTTTTCAAGCCTGATTAATGTTTCACGTTAGTCTTATTTTTAAAATTTTTAGTTCACATGAATAGTACTTACCTAAATCAAGATTTATTATATTATAACTCTTTAAGTAGGTAGGTATTTTTTTGATCCACATAATTCTTGAAAACGATTCCCGTTTGTAAATTACTTGAGTAATATCCACTGTTAATTCTCATTCTACACTCGCGAGCAAAACTATGGAATCACTTACTTGAAAATGATTCTATGCGATATTGAGTACTAACTTACTAATCAGGAGTAGCGAAAACGGCACTTTAAAGCTTGAACTTTTAACTTTAAATTGATACAGTGTATTTGTATATGAAAGAGTATGATTAAAAAAATAACTTTCGTCGTGACAAAACTAAAAAAATATATTATATTCGTAATCTCCACCCCCATTAACCCAAAAACTATGCCTATAATTCTTTATTGCAAAATGTCATCCGTCATCTTGGATTTCAAAATAGATGTCATTTTTGTAATATTATATGCCCTCGGAAACCTCTAAAATTACACCTTTAATCTGACATCACTGTATTAAAAATTTAAGCGTATGTCTGTATCTTAAAAAACTGCTGAACCGATTTTTATGCAACTTTGCTTAATCCCTAAGTTGGAAGGTATTACACCTAACAAAAAAAGGTTTAGAGTAATCGCGAGTAAAATAGACATACATACATAAACTTACGAAACTTGGAGTATGTGTTAGGCCCACATAGACTGTCCTCTGCGAATTCTATGCAATTCCGATAATATTTCTATTTACATTAAGGTCGAATTGACAACCTCTCTTTTTAAGTCGGTTAAATTCTTTTAGTACTGCCCGCTAGAAAATTGATCAAAATTGTCGTTTAATATACGTACATAGATTTACTTAGCGTTCAGTCACCCCAAGGAGAAAAATCATAATGTTTCTTGTAGTCACGTGTAGCCTATAAACGTCACGCCATTAAACTTTGAAGGTCGGTAATTAAGGGATATCGGTCTTCTTCATTTACGTACCTACAGTTAGTTCGACTTCGATAAAGATATTTCGTTAGCTGTGTACCTTAGAAAATGTAGTATTTACCTATCAAAATTATTCTGATATTCCTTATCTAAGAGCGAGTTCTTTGGTAAGGATCTCAACGTTGACAACAATGGAATTTCGCATATTGTTATCCGGAGCTTATTGACATTTCGTCGAATAAAAGAGGAATTTGTTGGTTCGATTGTCAAATCTATTTATCCGATCCTGATTTTTTATTAATAAACTGATCATGTATTGTCACCGAAGGTTCTTCATTGCATTGTAAGAACCAGGGATCCTTGCCATAAATAACTCACTAACTATCTCATCATACCAAAAGTGGAGCTTGATTTACCTACATCGAATTGTAGAAAATCCACTTCACGTGGGTAGGTAAAACTTAGCTAGAATACGCACGCTTCCTTTTTACGCACTAAATCAATTTTCTAATGAAGTTCAACTATGAGATATGAGACAGACAACGTGCTGCAGACAACAATATTTAACACACAAATAAATTAGCCCTGCGTCAGAATGACTTTGTCACAGCGACGACTACCATTTTTTTGTCAAACTTCGCCAACCACATCAAAAGGCATTTATATTACCTCCCTTGACGTGTTTCGCGGAGAGTGGTTTATACGTCCCGAGCGTCGTGTACATTGTGTTAATTGCAAAATATTGCAAATCTGCTAGTCTTACAGAAAGATTGCAGTGATAGTTATCTTTTTACATAAGTAAGTACCTATTATGTCAACACTGTCGGTCTGTTAGATTGATTGTGGTTTATCGGACTCGGGTATGATCGGTCCTAGTGGGAATTCTAGGTCGTGTGCATAAAACACAGTCTTTTGTGCCTTAAAAATCTTAGTTGATCAATTTTCGACTAATACGCGGACAAAGTCGCGGGAAAAAGGTAGTCTTTAAATAAATTGTTTAGTCTTTGCTGTTCAAAATCGGTGAAGGTAGACATCCACCTATCTTCATTTGGTGAGTAAGAGTAAATTACGGTCTAAACTCTAAGATATTTGAGAGAAGATCCACGATTGAGACGAGAGAAAGGTTGTATTTCACTTTAGGTATTTATCATGACACAGCGCAACGAAACCGCACTTAAAGAGGAACAAATTTACTAGTAGGTAAGCCCTAGTAGGTCCCTAACGTGTTGTTTGTAGCCGCGACAACTATTTTCAAAATTATTATTTTACTAGTCATCGAGGGGGGTCATGCAATTCGCGTCCGTGAGAAACACCTAACCATAACTCCACACGTGCCTCCCGGGTGGTGCCAAAGGAATTACAATACCGAGCCTCAGGCGGCTGATAACCTGACCCAGAACACGTAACAAATCCGACTAGAAGTTGGTAGGAAATGATCAACCCAACCCGCAACCGCGTAAGCGATCAGGGGCCTTGGCTTCATTGCCTGGGCAAAAAACAAACCTAATTCAACAAACTTTTCACCCTTGTATGTTTGAGAGAACAAGGAGCAACTCACTTGGAGCACTACCTAAGGAAGCTCAAAATCCCATTGAACAAAACATAGTACTTAGTGATTCAGACAACACTGAAAAAAAAATAGGAAACCTGCCAGGAGAAAGAAACGAAAAGAACAGGAAGAAACAAGCCATATACAAAAAGGCACTAACGAAAAAACAATAAACTCAATAGCCTATCAGATACGTTCACGTGGCTGAACAATCATAACTTAGAAATTAATTTCTCGAAAACCGAAATAATGTGCTTTCACCCATACCAAAAGCCCCATTACTTTTTAACTTTACATATAGAAACCAAAAAATTGATGTAGCCTCCGAATTCTCAGTATTGGAATTAAATATTGATACCAATATTAACTGGAAGTGTCATGTAAAAAATCTGAGATCCAAATTATCAAAATTTACATACGCACTCCGCGAGGTAATTAAATCAACTAACTTCCAGACGGCCCTAACTACTTACTACGCAAATGCGGTAGTAATGTAGTTACGGAATTATATTATGGGGTAATAGCACAGATGCACCGACACTTTTTACTATGCAAAAAGAACTTATAGGGATATTAACTAACATAAAAGATACAGATAGTTGCAAACCATACTTTCAAAAGTTAACATACTAACTCTTCCTTGTATTTATATCTTAGAGATCTGTAAATTTGTAAAGAAAAATGAAAATTTATTTAAAAAGCGTAAAGACAAAGAAATACAATACTCCCTCCGTCATAAGAATAGATTAATATTTCCAAACCCTCGACTTAAAATTCACTCTTTAAGTACATTTATAATGTCAATAGAAATTTTTAATAAGTTACCCGAAGAACTAAAAAACGAAAATAAACTACACATATTTATTAGGAATCTAAAACAGTTACTGTTAATCAAGTGCTATTATAACATTAATGAGTACTTAAACGATAAATTCAATTCGTAAATTTTGTTGACATAATTATTTTAATTATTTATTTTGAATAATTTTAAAATTGTTTCAATTATTTATATAAAATTTTAAATATTGTTGTCCATAAATTGATTTCATATTTTATTCATGTTATTAATGTTATTTTAATAATTTTAAATTTGTTGCTGTCATTGTTATTTTAATATTATGTTCCTATAAACTTATTATATTAATATTTTTTATTTTTTTTCATTTAAATTTATTGACAAGATAAATGACGTAAGTAATTAACCGTCTCAACGCTAACCTGAATAAAGAACTAAACTATCTAATGCCTACCTTAACTAATGAGCCAAAAAATTATTATTTTACTAGTTTTCCGCCCGCGGCTTCGCCCGCGGATGTCGGTTATCGCGCTAAACGATTAATCTCTTTTTTCGCAGTCGGATCGTTCGGAAGTTTCATAAAAAATATGTCTAACTTGGTTGTCACACCGGTGAAAGTCGTTTTTCTACGGCTCTTAGACTACAATGTAAGTTTTTCATTCAAATAACCAAGAACAAATAAAGTTTAAATTTCGAATTCTAGTAATCGGATTGAGTTATCAAACGTCAATGTGTCAAAATAAAAGGTAATTTAGCTAAAATGCACGAAGGAGTATTGATATCAACTTCAAAGAAAATCTCCCTCAGAATAATTTCTCAGGCTTCACCCGCGTAGAAAAAATAAAAAAATTGTAAAAATAAAAAACACGTGTTTCATTATTTGTTTTAAGCTATATTTATACCGAATTTGAAGTGAATCTAACCAAGGAATAAACAGTTCTGAAATATTAAATTTTTCTAAAAAAGCTCATTTTACACCCGCCCTGGGGGTAGTTTTAGGAAAATAAAAGACACGTGTTTTATGATTTCTTTTAAGGTATATGTGTGCCGAATTTGGAGTGAATCGGACTTGAGACTAAACAGATCCAGAGAAACTTGAATTTTTACCAATAAAACTCATTTTCCACACCCCATGGGAGTAATTATGGAAAAACAAAAAACCCGTATCTCATTATTTGTCTTAAGGTTTATGTGTACCGAATTTGAAATGAATATGACCAAGGAATAAAAAGTTGCATACAAACTTCACCCCCCTATTTAACCCTCTTAGGGGATGATTTTTGAAAATATTATTAGCCTATGTTCGATTCTAGGGTATACACTACCTACATTTCAAATTTCAATAAAATCGGTTGAGTGGTTATGGAGATACGCGGTAACAAACCTTCACACACTCACACACACTTACTTTCGCATTTATAATATTAGTAGGATTCATTTTTATTAAATTTTTTCACTTCAATTACAAAAAAAAATATTTCAATTTTATTATTTTATAAGACAGTATTTTCACCTCTCGTAATTTGCTGTGCCCTAAAGGGTCCATAATTGTGACATATTACTTTGTATCATTTATACTACCAACCCAAAACATTGTGGAATAAGCGGATAAAGTATTGAGTATTGAGATATCTACACATAACAGCTTTGAGGCCCTCAATGAAGAACCAGCAATGGGAACTGAGAAGGTTAGAAAGGAATACACATCAAAACCAGAACCCATATTTCTAACAGGTGTGCTCAATATTGCATCCCTAAAGGATATTTTAAACAAAATTGTTGATATTTACTTAAATATACAATGACCACACTGAGATCTGGATATGTAACCAAAATAATGCCAAAAGACATCCAAACATACAAAGTCATCAGAGAAAACTTCATTGCAAATAACATCTCACACTATACCTATCAACTTAAAAGTGAGAGAGCCTACAGGGTGGTTCTACGTGGACTTCACGCCTCAGTAGATACAACAGAGATTACAAGGGAACTGGAACGCAATGGACACCAAGTGAGACAAATAGTCAATATACGACACCGAGCAACAAAAGAATCGCTGCTAATGTTCTAGTTTTATCCGACTGCGAAAAAAGAGATTAATGGTTTAGCGCGATGACCGACATCCGCGGGCAAGCCGCGGGCGGTATAGTAGTACCTACATATACCTAGTTATTGTTTTAGTTGATACCGACATCGTATTATACATATGAAATACATATTAAATCACTTTGATTAGCTAATTAAAAATTCGAATTACTTTAAGCTAAGTAAGTTTATTTTTAACTTTTTTAGTTTCCTTTTTTAAGTCGGTTTGTATTATTTTGTTAAAAAATATTTTTTGTAAAACCAAGTCTAATCTGTATCTACTTCTCTGAATCCTACCGCTATTGTAACATATATATATACTAATTGCTTCGAATATATGTATACTAAAACAAACAAGAGGCATACCTCCGCCCCGTAATAGGTGAAGCAAACAAAAAGTTTTTAAGTAACACCGGCCTTTTAGTAGAAGCCATTACGCACGTCAGACTTTATGTTCATATCACACTGCATAAAAAGCTATATAGTTCGTCCCCCGTCGATGTCTGTGCATGGACCGCCTTAATATTTAATTAGAAAGTTCTCTGTACTCCCAGAGCAACGGAGACGCCCGTGCCTCGCTGAACTTACATCAAGAATTATAAATTCCACAAGTCGCTTTTAGCGTTGTTATATTTCAAAATTTTAATTGAACTAAAACTTCAGGAAACGTTAATGAAAACACTAATTGCATTAGCGACTTTATTCAAAACACCAATATTCAATAACTTCCCTCTGTGAACTTTTGATTGCTCTTTCATAACATTCTCTTTGGAACATTCTTGCCTTGAGATTGTTTACATAGATATCTTATTATTTAGATTTGTAAATGTGTTCACAAAGATTGTGCTGTGCAGTAATTATTTACTGATACTCGTGATTAGTTTGTGGCTTCAGTCTAGCTACTATCTGTTTAACTTTTTATATGGAATTTAGTCCCATAAAATTTTAAGTTGAATAATTTTTTTTATCATAAGTAGCATTCTTGTTCACGACAATAAAAGAAAATATTTGAGATATGTACATAATCCACGTAAATAAATAATGGCCTTATGCGGCTTATACGGATCGTCGTTATGTGTACTTTAATGACTTCGAACTATCAGCCTAATGGAACGATTACAGTAATAATAATCAATTGTAATTATCTCTCGCACACATTCTAATGTACACACTTACATTTATTATGTACATTTATTATGATTACTAAGTAACAGCGATCGATTTAAGACTTGCTATACATACATAATTAAGGATATCCGCACTACATCCTTCTTTAAGATATAGGTACAACATAAATGTATGATCAAAATGACAATTTGATTTGCGAAGCGCATTGTCCACATATTGCTCAATTGTTTGAAAATCAATTTATCTCATCTATTAGACACACATGTATGTGGTATGTACCTATATTGTCATGTGTTCGTCGCATAGTTATGTGGCGAGCTTGCGGTAGGGTACATGAATTGGCCTTACTCAGGTACGAATTTTCTTTGTTTCGGACTATTTACCTAACTATTGAACCCTTCGGCGCGTAATCCGTGAAACAAGTTTGCGTCTTCGCCGTCGCAGATTCCACGTTATTTTGCTTGCCCTTATTATAATTCGTGGCACGATATCGCGGGTGAGTGTAGATTAGGTATGTCTTCTGATTAGTTGGATTCATATGAACTAAAAGTTATTTTTACAACACCAAAATTTTTCATCATCTCTGATTGTTAATAATTGAACTAAAAGTTATTTTTACTGCACCAAAATTTTCCATCATCCTTGATTGTTATTTGAACTAAAAGTTATTTTTACTACACCAAAATTTTCCATCATCCTATAGGTAGTGATGTAAGCCATTAAGTTTAAGCAATTATTTGTAGCTAGTTTTAACTTTGGGCATCATGCTTCAAAGATTGGGGACAGTTAAACTGTCTTTTGTTTTAAAATATAAATAAATTTTTGTCCGTTAACTTTACGTACGAACAAACTTTGATCAGAGTAGTGCTGTGTGTTAGTGCCACTATCCTGTCTATGTTCTTGCCTAAGTATCTTATTGCTACTAAGCTTCGGACACAAAGTGAATCGTTCAAGGGAACCAAACGATGCGTTCATAAGCAGTCCACGTAGTTACCATCGCCGGCGTCGTCGCAGCGACAATGGCGAATAACGTCATGCTTCGTGATTTTAAAGAATTGAAACGGAAGTCGGGGCTCTCTTACTATTTATTCCATAAGAATGAAAATACGGCAACTTAATACAAAACTAGCTTTTTATTGCGCAAACTTTTTGGGGGATCAAAACTATTTGCGACTCTATTGTCAATGTCAGTCACTATGAAAACGGAACAATTTCGTGTTGACTCTGTAAAGAAAGTTATTGTAAACTTATGGAAAACGAAATGGTTAGTTATACCACAAAACGTTAGTCATTTATTCTTTTTAACTTAACGTGAACTCGACAAACTTAATGTATCCGATTACGAGCTATTACCGGTTTATTAACACGCACTGTTTAAGACTAAGTAGTCTTATTCGATTGAGAATATTAATTAAGTTTCGCCGAATTTCTTCGCGGCATTGTTAATTCGCTATCGGCATGTCAGTTTCCCGATGCTATATAATAATCTGCTTGTCTTCAAGTTACGAGTGAATAGGTATTTACTGGATAAGCGCGTTTTATCGTAGACTGCATCTTTGCTTAGCAACAGGCAATTTGCGGTCAAGCGCAAGCCTATTATAGGTTAAAAAAGTCCTGACCCCTTACTTATTAGAAGCATTTGACGAAATGATTAATTTATTAACGTTGAATACCTTGATCGACCGTAGTATTACTAGTTTTACTTTTACTTAATCACTGGTATAGATAACCTACTGAATAAATATAACTAAGTAGATAATATTATTTATTTATTGTTCCCTTTTATAACTTTTTTGAGTACCCAATTTCATTGACGGTAGTTGCCTTTGACAACATGCATTAAGCGCACTCCGTATATCCCGTTACTTTGTTTAATTATTCGTCGGGTATCGATTCTAAGAACTGCGATACCATCCTTTAGATAGGCTCTGGTCGGTTCAAATTGCCCTGGAGCATATTTTAAAGGCATATTTTATTATTTAATGTAACTTTGCCTCGCTTCTATCGATCTACCATCAATAACGTAATTATTGTTCGATATAGGTACTATATACTTATAGATCGAACCGTCGTCGGTCGTCGTCGCCGAGCGGCGCGTTGAATAGTTTGGAAAGTCATTACCCTACCGGTGGTGTGTTATCGTTGTCAACTATGCTACTGTAATTCTGTGCCCATTTGACATGAAAACTACTGAACATGAAAAAACTAATGCTAACGATCCCCTAGTACAATGAAAGTAATTAAAATAATAGTCCGACGATGTCACGCAAGTGGTCTCAGTCGTAAAGAAAATATAATTTGACATTGTAGGTTGGCGTGTATTGTGCCGAAAGGAGGTAAAGCATGTGTATCTAGGTGAGAGGGAGGCTCGTGGTCTTGCGACCGCTGTCACAAATGTATGCGAGTCGAAGCCAATATTATTGGCGGTTTATGCTGACGTTCGATCGTTTTATATAGAAAAAGAGTATTGCTGTTCGTGGATGGATATGAATGAGTAGCGAGTCGCCACTGCGCTGTTTATTATTCATTAGACGACTACATGTCACGCAATAGCATAAGCACGCACAAGCTCAGTGCTTCTGAAACTTTCCCCACCCTGTATTTTGTTTTTATCCTTTCACTCGCCCATCTACACAAAGATTTCGGTTTTGTTATTTTAAATTAAAAAGCAAAAATTTCCGCGTATTGTTAGGGAAGCAAGATTGTACAATTTATTAACGTATATCCAATTTGTGAGCCGTCAGGAGCACGATCACTTTGTGAACCACTGGCCTCTCTAGTATGATTTTGCTTAAACCAAGATCATTTATTCGTGTTTATTAATATTCAAAACTGGCTTTATTAGTTTACAATTTGGTCTCAAGCGCTGAGCTTCAAAAGGCTCGCTATTAGGGGCACACAAGCGAATTCTATTAAGTATCTATATTTGCTTTGAACATGCCATTTGTTCGATGATCGACTTGTATCCTTCAACCAAGTTCATGCACAGTTAGGATAAATCTTCCGTTTATTGTATCGATTTTTATCCGCACAGCTGCTGTAGCAAATCGACGAATCTTACTTCATTCGTCGTGCCGTGCAACTCTATGCGACTTTTTTATTTTGTTTTTAATATGTTTATACATTGTTGCTGAGTGAATATAAATTAAGGCAATGTAGATGTCAAGAACCTAGACCTAGAACAATGACTTTCAATCAGTGCCCGTTCCGCTCAGGGAACGTTACATGTAATACTAATGTAACGAAGCTAAAAAGTGGTTTGTTTGTGTAGTTTGTTACATAAAACTTATTAATACTGATAGAAATCAAACTATTTTTCGAAATCCATGAAATATAATATTCTCTATCTTTATATATATAATTCTTCTGTGAGTGTGTATGTCACTGAACTTCTCTCAAACGATTGGACCGATTTTGATGAAATTTTTTGTGTGTGTTCAAGGGGATCTGGGAATGGTTTAGATTCACAATTTTGCGCGGTACGAAATTCGCTGGGGCAGCTAGTAGGTATATAAAAATGAACTGACGGATGTTTGTAACGCTAAAACTCGAGAACGGTTTAACCTATCATATACGAGGAATATTTAAAAGGTGAAAAATACGCGGTACGAAGTACGCCGGGGCAGCTAGTAATAAATATAATATAGCACTCAGAGCGAAAGCAACCGCAAACCAATAAAAGAAACGTTTCCTTACAGTTAAACAAATTAGTGGAATGCTCCTTCGTTCAATACAAATGTTTACCTACTGATAGCTGTATCGCTGTTACGTATTTAAACTGGCGTGTGCTCCCATTTTGTACGAGAAATGTGTGATTGTGAAACAGTTCAAAATTAAATTTTCGTCTAATAAGGGCCATGCAATGAGTGGTACTTGAATGGAATGATTGATGGCCATTGTATATCAAAGGGAAGTTTCAAATTATAAGCGTAAGCGATTTGACCCAATTATTAGCCAAACTTCGTTGGCTGCTTGCCAACACATACAAAATAACAAATTAACGTATCACAAAAGTTATGTTAATTTAGTAATAGACACGTAAGACACGGATTTATAAGTTTGGGATAGTAAACGCATTCGTTTGTCAATAGGGCCACTAATGTTATCAGTTGTTGGCAGCTAATTAAATAATTCAACATACATGCATTATCTATTACCATTCATTCATAGATTCTCGTGTATGACTACCTATGTAATGTTATACAGTTTGTTTACGTCTAATATCCACCGCACGCAAGGACCCTCTGATAGATTGACTAATAGCCGACCCCTTTGAGGATAACAAGTCCAATGAGAAATTTGCCTGACAACTTGGAGCTCATGTTTTATGCAATTAAGTGTACTTTAACATTTTATTAATTAACACTGTCTAGGTACGGTTACTAATGTTAAGTGGAAACATGCTGTGCGGATGTTCCGAATATAATTAATTTGCTCGTTACTTATGCTGGCTGGTGCAGGGAATAAAGGTCTTTGACTGACTTTATTAATTTGTCTAATATGCTGTGCTGAACTGGTGATATAAGTTTATTATTACTTGCTTTCGGATACTCTTGTATGTATTTAGAACAACAACCTCGATTCATTTAAATAGTGTCAATACAATGAGAACTTTTGATTATTGTAATAAAATACGGATATAAATAATACGCACAAGTAAGTTAGCAAAGAGAACCTTTCACTACATGTGCTTCTATTTAAATTGTTGCATTACTATACGTCGCACGCGGTATCCTTTTGTTTTTGCGGCGACACTATTTATGAGGTTTTAATTTATATTGCAAGTGAGTCCATGAACATAAATACACCTAAATATACTTTATTTATCCTCACATGTTACGCAATACGTACGCAGTTTTCAAGTCATGTCAGGTTTCAAGTGAATCGGTATATACTGGGTAAGCGCTTTCCATCATAGACTACATCATTGCTTAACAACATGCGAGTTGTAGTCAAGCGCAAGCCCATTATATAATAAAAAACATATACACCTATACCGTTATCCTCAGCACATACAATAAGATAAAAATATGCGTTATCAATTGAAATGTTTCGGGTGCTGTTGAAATTAGGATTAAACTACCGATCCGTCGAAGTTAGTTTATTATTATTGTTATACTTAAGAAAGTAAATATTATGTATGAAACTAGTAATATTATTAAACTAAACTTATTCTTAAACTACATATTATTAGAGTATCTCCTAGTTAGCTCTGACTCTAAATGTCCTCTAAAAAGTCAAATATACGTGCTGGTAGTAGTGAATAACACAACTGGCACTGTACAATTAGAGAGTGCATTTTAGTACAACACACGTATCTACATGTACATATCTGTCCACAGCTCAGTGTATCGCGCCCCTCGGCATGGAGAGCGGGTTGATTCCCGACAGGGATATCACCGCGAGCTCCTGTTACAACGACGGCAATGTGGCACCGCAAAATGGGAGGTATGTGTGTATCCATCTTAATGCATATAAATTATGTATAGGTGTCACAACTCTGAACACCGCTTTAGATAACATTACAACAAGTTATTTTTAAGTATGTATATTATATAAGTATATTTTCTTTTTTCTCTATAGATTTTATAAAAGCAGCCGGATGAATCATTTACATGTTAGTAGACCGACTCATTGATATCAAACAACGTGCAGTTTGTATTAACTGATGAGCCTATTTCATTACAACATTCATTGTTAACTATGAACTCTATGATCTGATGAGTTTTGTTATATAAGTTACAATCAATTACAATGTTAATGAGAGAAATATTTATTTATTCTCTTTGTGGAACATGCAAGATGCTTTTTATTTTATGTTATTAAAAAAATAATGCAGCACTAATTGTAATAGATACCACAGACCGTGCAGAATAAAGTCATGAAACTACTGGTCTCGGTATTGAAATAGAACCAAAACTTATTACATTGAGCATATGGTAAGTGATAAATTGTAAAAGTTTGTTCACGTCTCATTGATACCACGATAGAAGGTCGGCGCGTCAATGTGCTTAATGACTGGCCATCTTGGTTATTTGATTGGTGCGATAAACACCGCCTCTGTGACACATCAGATGTGAATGCGCTTAACAACGACACTATTATTAACTGTGATTGTTATACTTGGAGGAATAGTAGTTCGTTATAAGGTTACAATGCGTCTCAGTCCGATAGCTCAAGATTGTGGCGTCCGATGCTGATTTAGTAAGAAATTAACAAAACAAATGAGGTTTGAAGTTATTAATAAATTTAATATTAAAATACGGTTCCACAAGCTGGATCGTTGTACAGACTTCGTTTAAGATGTTATCGCCTTTCATAAAACGTAAAGCGTTGGTGGGTGTAAGAAAGATATACTTTCGTGTTCCTATCACAAATTCAATTTTGAGGTTTCCGCTTTTCCGAGCGTTGATGCACAATTTAGTCTCGTCATACTAGGGTAGATATAAGTTAAAATTGCGTTTATCACCAAGCCAGCATAATTTATGTAGGTATATATATATAGTTTTAATTTCCGTTAGATTTTTCTTACTGAAAAAATAAGTTTGAAATTGTAATCGACTACACCAGAAATCGTGCTTTGTGCATTTAGCGTTAATAACAATCCATCCTTGGTCGTTGAACCCATTGCCCTAAATGAAAAACAAACAAACAAAAAAAAACGAAAACAACAAAAAAAAAACATTTTAGCTTAAATCATGATAATTAAGTACCTACTTGAAAAATAATATGCTCATTTCTATTTTATACTAGCTGTAATACCCGGCTTCGCTCGGGAGTTGATATGAGGTTACGTGGTAGTTGAAATAAAAAAATAAACTATGACGTAAAAAGTAAAAAATATATATATATTGAAAACATATATATTTACATGTATTTACATTATCATGGACATATATATTTACATGTATATTTAAACATATATATTTACATGTATTTACATTTTCTCATTATTTATACTACTTGTTTATAAACAACATTTTTCATTTTATTGTCCGGGGTATATATATATAAATTTTTCGAATTTCCTACTCTTGAGCAAGCTACATAAAGCTGACCGTGAGAGAAGCAGGATTCTTTGAGGTTGATGCCACAATATTTTAAAGTTTGCCCTTGCGCTTTGTTAATTGTAAAACTAAAGGCTAATTTAATTGGAAACTGCAATCTTTTAAATTGAAATGGCAATTCAGAAGAGATCAGTGGTATTCTAGGTATAAATACTGTGTGTCCTTTGTTCTTTCCAGAAATAAGTTCAGCTTCAATGATATTATTCGATAGCTGTTTTACGATCATCCTCGTTCCATTACATAGTTTTGGGGAGTTGAGATTTCTAAGTAGTATGATTGGAGATCCAATTTTCAGACGAAGGCAGTGTAATGGCATTCCTGGTACTTGTAAAGAGTTTAGAAATTCAGTAGGGAAGTTGACACTTTCTTCAATGGTTACCATCGTGTCGATCGATTTATATACTTTCTCTTCACCAGGTATTTTCTTTAGAATATTAAAATTGATATCGTCAACAATATTATTTTTAGTGGCCAAAATTGCTCTTTGAAATAACCACTCTACGTTGGTATAGTTCTGAATAATATTTGGATAAATTTTGTCGATTAGTTCGTTTTCAGTAGTGGCTATGTTACAGAAATCACTATTGAGTTCAATGAGACCGGTCGTTTGGTCAGTAGGATATGTACCTTCGCCTATTTGTAAAAGCATTTTAGCAAAATGTGCTGTTGTTTCATCTTTTGATAATTCAACCCTCATGTTTTTTGTTAATTGCAGTATTTGTACTTCTGGCCAGAGATGTGACTTTTTTAAGCATGCATTGATCTCGTCTGCTGGTGTTGACTTGGGAATAACTGGAAGTGTTTGTCGAAAATCTCCTGAGAGTATGAGTAGAGCTCCTCCCATTATTTCAGAGTTTTTTCGCAATTCTTGTAATGTTCTGTCCATGGCTTCTAGTGATTTTTTATGGGCCATGGTGCATTCATCCCAGCAGATAATTTTAGCTTGTTTTAGAAGTTGACCCCGTCCAGATGCTCCTGAGACTTTACATACCGGGAATTGTTGTTCGGCTATATTCAACGGTAGTTGTAAGGCAGAATGAGCAGTTCGTCCTCCTTCCATAAGTGTGGCTGCAATGCCGGATGATGCTAGTGCCAGTGCGATGTGTTTTTTAGCACGTATTTCCGCCAGTATTAGATTTATTAGAAACGTTTTACCGGTGCCTCCTGGTGCGTCCAAGTAAATAATTCCACCAGTGTTGTTATTTATTCGGTTCATTATAACGTTGTAAATTGTTTTTTGATTGTCATTGAGGAGTGGTTTATTGTGAGCAATGTATTCAAGTAGTTCATTGACGTTGTAGCTTTTTTCCTTTGTAATTTCGTAGTTTAGCATACTGAAAGCATTTCTTTGTGGTGCTGGCATTCCAAGTTCTACTAAGGTCCGGTTATTTATTGCTAAGCATTTATCTTCTAAGCGAATGAGTGTTTCATTGAAGATGTTGTCACTGAATTCTATAGTCAGTTCTGGATTAGCTTGTCGGATTTGGTACAATATATCATCACTCATACTCCTTTTGAAAGAGTCCCATAGCTGTTTTGGGTTTGATGGGTTACATGTTGTTAGAATTATGGCGAATAACTCTCGAATTTGTTCAGCTGAAGCTGTGAGTGTGGCTTCTTGTAGTGTTAATTCCCAGTGGTTATCGTTTTCCAATAATCCTAAGCGTTGACATGCTTCTCTGTACGTCTGGCATAGGTAGCCGTCAATAGTCCTGAGATCTGTGAAACTTGTTGGTCCTCGTATTTCGTGTAACAACATCCGGAGATAGAAACATTCGGCATTGTTTGGATGTACAGTGTATACTCGACCTATTGTGTTAGTTTTCATTATTTCTGGATGACCCTCTTCTGGCATTCCTTGTTTTCGTCGTTGAAAAATTTTTCTTGTTTTGTCCCACGTATAATAAATAGGGACGTCGACATACAGTAACGTCTTTGCGAATGGATCCGTTTGGCAAAGTTGGAAAAAAGCTGTTAATGTTGTGTTCTGAGGTGGTTCGCTTGCAATTTTTCTAGCCGAGTCTTTTGTGAAGTAAACTCTCTGTCCATTCTCCAAATGTACTGCTAGATGTTGCACAGCTGGTTCGCGTTCGTGTATGGGAAAACTAAAAATCCTCCACGCTGCTTCGTTACTGTTGATGTATCTTCCCATTTGGTACATGAGTATCTCATCATTTCTGTTATTTTGTTCGCTATTTTGGACTATTTGAAATACTGCCATATCACTACCTTTGTTTACGTACTTACATATATATTTAATAGATTTTACTGAATTGCAATATTCAACGTTTATGTGTGCTTGGAACATTTTAGAAAGTAGTGGGTTATATGGTACTACCCATTGATTATCTATTTCCAGTTCATCTCTGCCTTGTATTCGTATTTTTGCTGTGAAACCACCGTTTTTCGGTGATCGTCTTCTATATTTGGGATAGCCGTCATCTTCAGTTTTTGTATCGTCTACGTATGGTTTTGGATATTTTTTTGTACATTTTCCATCACGCATGCATGGCGCATTAAAGTTTAATGGTCCACATGGTCCGTGAATCATGTTTTTCACTACTATGCTGTATAGTTCCGGATCTTTTTGTGGATTGGGAAATTCAGCTTGGATGATTTTGTCGATATCCGTGAGATAAATTTTATCGTGTAGCCATATGAGATTGTGTGAGTGAGGTAATCCTCGTTTTTGCCACTCGATTGTATACATCCAGCATCTAACGGTTCCAAAGATGTGGTATTTTGTGATGACTTCAATAAATCTTATTTGTTTTTGTCGAAAAACTCGGGCTATTATGTCGTGTCGATCCATGGAGGTTTGTCCATATTTTAGTTGTTCTTTGATTTCTGGCCATGATGAGTTGCATGTAAATGTTATGAAGAGATCAGGTCGTCCATATTTTCTTACGTAGGTCATGGCATCTTGAGTATATTCGTGCATATGTCTTGGACTTCCTATGTATGATGAGGGTAAGATTACCATTGTTCCAATATCGTCAATATTGCCGTCATTTATGATCGCATCTCGAAGGTGGATGTATTCTTCTGTGCGTAGTTTCTTCTGATTCAGTCTTATGTAAAGCATCCGTTCTGCTTCTATTTTTGCGTACATATCTACCAGAAATTGTTGGAATAAACGGCGAGTGTTGAGAATGTGATTGTATATTTCATTGTCTCTGATCATTAAGCGGTAAGCATAGAACTCCTTGGAAGTGACTTTTTTGTTTGTTTCTATGCCTGTTTCAGGATGAATTTGTTTTATATTGAAATGATAACCGTCCTCTCCGTGCAGAAATATTAAAGGATATTGAAGAGAATCATATGAACGGTGTGTCTCTGCAATGCGTTGTAGTCCTTTTCTTCTTCGTTGTAAAATTATGTCACGGCTTGTATTTTCATTGTCCACAATTACGATGGCGACTTCATCTATCTGAGGTGCATTAAATCTACGTTCGTGTTCTCCACGTGGTCTTTTATCGGCTCGAATCACAATTTTATAGTCATCAGAAATCATGCGATCTAGTGTTGTTTTGAATATGTAAATCAGTTGATTGTATTTGTGTAAGATCCTCTGTACATCTTGGATTATTTCGCGTTTCAATCCATTAAAATGTGTACTTCGTTGATCAATTTCTTGTTCTTCATTTCCAATGAAATATACTTGCAGAAATTTATAGTCATCGTTAGGCATTGGTAGTAACGATCCTATTTTGTGATAAATTTGCCCTTGAATTGAAAATACATATTCAAATTCATCTCTATTAGTGTTAGTCGAAGTAACACCGAAAGAAGTCATTTGAAAGCAGGAGTTGTATGATCTTATATTTTGAAGAAAGTGTTTTGATTCTGGTGTTTCCCCGGTCATGTAATGTAGAAATTCCTGCGGAGGTGCTTCCAGTGGTGGTAATCGAATTTTTCCATTCATGCAACAGAGACCTGGTGTTTCTTTACTGAATTTTTTCGCGTGGCAAAATTGGCAAATGTTATTCATTTTTCCGATCACAACATATTTATGATTGTAATATTTCTTCGTCGATTCGTAGTGGAATGCTTCCTTTGTTAGATTATCTTTTAAAATTCTCGATTCTTCAATAGTTTTATTTTCGCTTCTTTCTTCGCTTTTTCCGCTTCTCAGGGTGCTCATTCTGGTTCGTTGATTTTGTAAACGTGCTTCGCGCTGTTCTTCCGTTTCATTTCTTCGATATTCTTTTTGTTTCCGCCGTTTCGCTGCAGAACTGGCAAGATCTCCACCTCTTTTACGTCTAGGCATTATATTCTGTAAAATATAAATTAAATGAACATTTTATAGACAAATATATTATTACGTAAACGTGGGGCACGTTGAGACAAAGAAAACAAAATTATTTAATCTTCAAGCGGTCGCGCGATATTTTGTTTACGGCCAAAGTATATCGATTCAACGCCGCGCGACTACTTGAAAGTTAAGGAAATTACAATTAAAAGAAAAGAAAAAAAAACCATTAGAATTAATTAAATACATTATTAAAAATACTCACATTTAATATTTCACAATAAAGGCTCACAGATAACTTTTTTTTTTCTTCACTTCAAGATCATGAATTAATTAAACACACTATTAAAAATACTCACACGTGATACTTCAAAATAAAGGCTCACACAGGTAACTTCTTTCTTTTTCGTTTCGAAGTGGCTTGTTCCGCTGTTCAAATCGAATTAATTCTGGCGGGCGACACCGGGCTCTTATATATTCAGAAAGCTAGGCTCTAGGGTATTCCAGAATGTTGGCTTTATGGAGACTATACACATGAAGTGTATAGTTGGCTCTAAGATATTCGAGAAAGATGGCTCTAGGATATTCAAGAAAGTTTGGGAATATTTACTTTCTCACACCTTCTAGGTATAGAATGTTCTCGACGTTATCGTTCGCCGTAACAATAGGTTTTGCAGCTGTAGCATACGCAGTAAAGGCGCGAAATTTAAAAACTTAAATTTTAAAATGTTTTCAGAAGTAATTTGAATAACTAAAATGATATCGCTTTAACTCCAACATATAAGTTAGCTACTGCTGTATAAATACACAAAATTTAATAACTTTATTATGGTAACAAATGTAATTTAAGACTTTATTGAAATGAGAATTTTAAATTTCGCGCCCCAAATAATCGTTCTTTTAAGTCCATATTGTGTACAATGAATGAAGTTCAACTATTTGACAACAGATGGCGCGACTACACTTACTTTCCAAGTTGAAGGGTTGGAAAAGCCCTTATATCTTTAAAAACACACCCTTTAGGTTAAAACGGGAACTTTCTTGTTCGAGGGGGGATAAAGGGTTATGGTAACAAATGTAATTTAAGACTTTATTGAAATGAGAATTTTAAATTTCGCGCCCCAAATAATCGTTCTTTTAAGTCCATATTGTGTACAATGAATGAAGTTCAACTATTTGACAACAGATGGCGCGACTACACTTACTTTCCAAGTTGAAGGGTTGGAAAAGCCCTTATATCTTTAAAAACACACCCTTTAGGTTAAAACGGGAACTTTCTTGTTCGAGGGGGGATAAAGGGCTATCACACTATATAAGTCCCTTTATCGTGATGGGACTCCTTTTTAAGTTTTATCGGCACGCACATTTTATCAACTTAGTTTTATTATATATAATGATAAATTCATACATACAACGGTATAATCCATGAAACATAATTCAATACCCTGCATGTCTATCTCAGTGTCATTTTGACACTGATTCCTGTTCTGCGTTTAAAATATGTGAATGTGAAACTTTTTTCCACCACCAGTGGATTACAGCGAACACCAGTGACTTAATTGAATCACTATCGCCACTGCGTTTGATTCTATGAGCGTCAAGTCAAACTTTACTGCCTGGTTAAATGGACTGTGTGGTGGGGACTACACGACTATAAAGGCTTAATTTAATCTAGTATCTGTGTGGCGCAGTCTATTCAGTTCGATGTCAGTCTCACTCAATAAGCATTTTGGACGACTATCGAGTGAATTATGTTATTACACGTTTATGAAGTAGTACGTAATTATAAGACTGAATAGGGCTGAAAATAGGCGATGTTAAAATGTATTAAAGATTCTACCTTACCTGAAGCAAACAGATCTAATCGGCCTTAACACCCTTAAAATATATGTTTTAAGTAATTGTTAATTTAACAGGTTAAATCAAGATATAAAGGGTGGCGCCTGGTGCCCAAGATCACAGATCACGACGGAGACAACGGAATGGCTAGAGATTAATTTACATTCGGTGCATGTCATCACTGGTGTTGGGACTCAGGGTCGCTTTGGCAACGGCCAGGGCCAGGAGTATGCTGAAGCCTATGTCATTGAATACTGGCGGCCGAAGCTCGGCAAGTGGGTGCGATACCGGACCGCAGATCAAGAGGTCAGTTCACACAGAACTTTAAAGTACTTATATTCATTACCTATTTATTTGCAGAACTTAGGGATGAAAATATCTTGGTTAATTCCCGTGTACTTTGCACAATTTAGTTTACGTTTGTTTAGAATTTAGTTCAGTTTACGTCAGCGCAGTGTATGTGGATTAAGGCCTACACTCTCAACTCGTAAGATAGTTGAGAGAAGTGTCGTGTCCAGCAGTGAGACACTAAAAAAAGATTGAAGTAATGACTATACAATTTCATTGCCTATTTACACATTTTAGGACTTACGGAATCCAAACGGAACTGCGCTTTGGCTTGACGTGCTCTTGGGCTTTTATATTCCTATTAATTCATGTTAAGCAAACTTTCAGGTCAATATTTGTAATAGTCTTCGGGTCCTACTTGAAACAATAATTAGATTAGAGAATAAAGAGTGAAATTATTTATGTAACGAACTTATCACAAGATGAACTTAGGAAATGATACAAACATTTTAAACACATGCAAATCTGGATTTGCTAAGAAATAGTCTCGCGCTTGACTATCGCATCTGGTCTGATGTTAAACAAAGATATAGTCCACGATAAAACGTAATTGCCTTATACATTCCCTCGTGATTACGAATCATTTTTGGTGAGAAGGTGGGAGTGGAAGGCGACTCAATATGATTAGAAACTATATAGGAGCAATATTTTCGACCCACCTTCCTAAATAGTGTCACCAGACATCGCATCGAACACGTCATGACCGTTTGGCGGTGCGGTTTTTTTGGTGCATGGTCACTAACCACGGCTGAATCCTACCATATTGTCACCTGATTGACATAACGTGGAGGGATTCAGATAAAAGGTGCACTCTCACGGACAAAGGTGACTCAGCCACCAAAAATCTAAAAATACCATAAGCCTACTATCGATGTCTCCAAAAAGCCATAAAAATAACTTCAAAATTTCATCCTTTGACGTAATAATATATTTTTAATAAAGTAACGATATCACAAAAATGAATATCTTATTTCTGCAATATTTTCCTTTTAAATTTGCTTTACAAGTGGGCGCGTATTGATGAGAATAGAAATTAATACCTTCAAGTCGTTGTATGTCTTCTGATCTTTGGCGAATTGATCTATTTCTAATAAACGCAAAGTTAAATAAGATGAATTTTCCTTTCATGGAGAGGAAATATACAGTAAATTTAAAAAGTTAAAGCGGATATTTTTACTTTGAAACCTTGTATGATACAAGCATAAATAGGTTTGCAAGTGAAGAAGTAACTTAGAATGTTATTTAGTAAAGATTTAGGAAATTCGCTTTGCTCCTAGTAGGTACTGCGAAAACAAAAACTATAGGATAATGTTAGTAGTTTCGATACTCAGGTAAGGTAAACTAAATACATTACAATTAAATAAAATTACAGAGTTATTTTCCTTGGTCGGGTTTTAGTTATTTGAGTTAGTGTCTATGCTCATCTGATATACCATAACCAATTTAACGAGCACATTTCCAAGATAATAAGTAATCTATGGTTAAATAAAGTAAATTTGAATTATGTGCCCTCATTATCGTCGGTGTACAGCAATTCATTTCTGGATGCCTCTCCAATATGTTCAATTACACGCTGTTTTCGTCGCTTTAAACTCGTGATCTCTCGCAAATTATCAATACACCTAGCCGTATGGCGGCTTACACTACGGTTTAAGAGTCGCTGTGTCTATACATAACTCGCTTAGAATATTACAAAAAAAATCTGGTTGATGGTTTTACCTAAAAGAGTAGCAAACTATCGTCTATCCATACATGAACCATGCTAATAAAGTTTCACGTTATAATATACAACTGTTCTTTCTCTTCCTGGTCCTGATCATCAGTAGTTTAAGCTATTTTAACATATTCTGAATTTAAATACCGAGAGACGTAAACACACGCTGATGTATGCTTTAACAAAGAACGCTTGGAATGTCCGACAAAGACAAAGGGCTTTTAGGGACCGAAAGAAATACCTATATAGCGGACGGTGTGGTGTCTCTCGTTTTTTGTTTGCTTAGATAGTTGGAAAGGGACATATTTCAGAAATATCTTTTCTATTTCGTGGAAATGTTCTATTAGGTAAAATTTACACAAGGATTATAAAAAGTAGAAGTTGCTCTTTAAGGTATGTACTGTAAATACTCGAGGTAACAAATTTTACCTACGATAAACATTATTTGTCTCATTTTAGTGTTAATACTGAGAGTGTAAAAAGAACTTTATATCAGAGGATTGTTGCAATGCACCGTAGATGTAATTTTTATGCTATTTAGTGTTACCCACAGCGTTTTTAATGGCCTTATTATTAATATGAATATTAATGCGTGGAGATATCAAGCTGCAATTTATATTAAATACTCAGGTCAACTGTACCTTAGAACTGTGAAAAATCAAACTTCCAAGCCAACGTAATCAATAGATACAGCCGTTTTTGCCGTAAATCGTTGACACTCGCAAGGTAATCAAAACTAACAGGGTACTTCTCGTGAACTCAGAATCTTGAAAATTGGTACGAATCAACGTCATATAGCATAGATTTGCGGAAACCGTAAAGTTTTAGTTACATAAAAAAAATCATAATCATATACCTAAAACAAAATATTTTTAATCACTTTAAACTTTCTACCCCTCTTCTCATGAACGCGTAGAGGTATTAAATTCATTTCAAACACTACCTTTAAGCTGTAACAAAATCAAACATCTATGTCAACGCAATCAAAAGAAACAGTGATTTAAGCCGCATATTTTCAAAGTTGCAACTACTCGCAAGGGAATCAAAACCTAAAGGGTACATCCTGGCTACCTAGAATTTTAAAATTTGGCATGAAGCAATGTTATTGCACTTAAAAAAAAACTCCGAAAGCCTTGAATTTTTTGTAACATCTCATAATAAATTAACTTTTACTTATATACCTACAAGTTTATACGGAACCCTCGAAGCACGCAGGGCACTTAGCCGATTTTTTTAGTTTCATTTATAATACGGATTTTGCCGTAATTGAAAATGGCCGTTAAAATACTCATTTTGACTTGTATTTTAGATTTTATTTATATAATTCCTTAATGTAAAGGAAATTATTGCTAAATGCTAGTTATTCAAACTAACTAAAGTGGTTTTGCAGAGCCACAGTAATCGATATTTGTAGTTAACGCAAGACGGCTTTCGATGTGAAACCGACTTAATTAAATCAGCCTCGAAGGATACTTACCAATCAACTGCCTACTTAGGTTATAGTAGAGAATATTTACTCTCAACACTATAGTGATTGAATGTCGCCACGTATCCTCGTTTGCGTATGTCGAATTTTATATTCATAAACTAACCTCAGTACAATTTATCCGTTTGTTTCATAACATTCCTAATAAAATCAATGCTCTATCGGTGAGTGAGAATGAAATATCATTCTATTCTTAAGAATTCGTCGAGATATCAAGTTTAATCACTCCAAACCTACTACTTAGTAGCTCTAGTTAAGCTTGCTAATGGCATAAAGTAGGTAATCGAAATATATTAACTATGTAGAACAAAATATGGCTAGTTATTGTATGCAGTTTGTAATAAGCCTGAAACAGATATCTCAGGCTTATTGTTCGTCTGCAATGTGCATTCTAAAAATAGAGGTATATTGATTTGCTGCCCGCCTTACCCTGCCTCAACGTCACAGGAATAATCAAAAAGCTTTTCGTGGTATGCAATTACGCGGCAGAGTTCGTCCATAATTTTAGACGTAATTCGCCTATAATAGAGAATGACATAAGCGCATTTTTTACATTTAAAATATGAATGATTGAATTTTGAGTATTAAAATTTTAAAAATCTGGTAAATATGTATCGAGTATTGATCAACTGATGAAATCCTCTGTGTTATTTTCCAAAGAAATAATACTTACAGTACTTACAGAATACAAGCTAGGCTTTTTGGTAAAATCTAATGTCCACGTAAACCACATGTCATTCGCACGCTATCGTTGAAGACAGGCAAAAGCGCGTCAGGCTACCATCATGCATTCGTCATGCTCCGTGGATGCTGTTTTGATTATTTCTACGCAAGATGCGAGCAATCATCAATTCACAAGCAATAATAACCATTTAACCATTGCTTATTTCATGAATGTCTGTACCCATAGACCAACCTTGAAAACAGTAAATATTGTAGATATTGTGGGTATTGGAAAATTGTAAAATTTGTTAAGAAAGATATCTACACACACACGCGCATACGGATATGTAAGGGTCTTGCTAACTGTGCAGTAAACCCAACTCATACACCAGTAACAAGAAATAGAATTATATTTTTAACATACAATCTTCGAATTATCTTTAAACAGATTTTCTTTTGTTAATCCTCAAACAAACAAATGAAGATCTTCGACTAAGCTTGTGGCTTTATTGTATTGTTGTTTTAGATTCTCCCCGGCAACACTAACACGTACTTGGAGAAAAAGAATCACCTGGAGCCGCCGATTTGGGCGTCCAGAATCCGGTTCATACCGTACAGCTCGCATCGTCGCACTGTCTGCATGCGTGTCGAGCTGTATGGGTGTTATTGGAGCGGTGAGTTTCTCTAATAATTTGTTTTTAGGATGCAAATATTTAAGGCCTATTGTACGAGTAGGTACTTACAACTTACTAGCACGTGTGACTCGTTCGCGCCACTATCGATCCTGGGTAACAGGAGCTTCACTGTTGGGAATGTGGTATGGGTTTAGTCCTAAGCAATAGCTTATTTATTTTATTTGGCTTACAACACAATTGTTACTTTATGGTTTTCGAAATGTTCGTCATTTGCCCTATAAAGTTTTATAATTTTCACGACCGTTTTCAACATTTTCGCAATACTTACAAACTTATTTGTGAAATGAACGTCAGTTACCCAACCGAAATTTTAAAAACCAGCAAAACCAGTCGTTTATGTTTAGATTTACTTAAAGACAGGCACAAAATGATCGAAGTTAAAACGTTCTCAATATTTTATGGTGACAGTATTTAATTACATACTTACACCTTGAGATATAAAATTATTTCGTTCCTGCGAACCTCTTCCTAGTACACTACAATAACCGATCATTGTAAGGCAGAGCAAATTAGCGATCGACTTCAATCGACACTTATTCATTTGTACCGTTATTTTCATATCCGATCTCACTCAAACTATCCTAGCTAGTTGCTAGAACATGTTTATCAAAATGCATTTTCTCTGGGGTATTACTGAATATTCAATTTCAATTTCAATTTTAAGAAAAACATTAAAGGATTCCACTTATCTCTCCTGCTGTCGGCTATCTTCATGAATACCAATTCAAATGGAATATTTCGTTTCTTATAGGTATACTCTTAGGTACATTTATTTTTGCAAAAACTTGTTTTATTCGGAATTAGATGTATTTTTCTTTTATTAAAATAACCTAATAAAATTTACGTAAAACATAAAATGGGACCTAAACGTAGCCGGTAAAAAGTGTGTGATATTCACTTCTGCCTACGTCTTCACCTTGTAACACAGGCGTGATGCTATGTGGAATCATTGAAAAAAAAATAGATTTATTCATTACCTACTCAGTATTAATACAACTTCTCTACAAACTTAGTTGTAGATACATAGTTACTAGTAATTAATATACTATACGTTACAATCGATATTAATGTAATTGTTACACGAAAGGGAACTAAATTAATGTCTTGTGACATCCCTACAGTTACGTAGTGTATTCATGTGGTATAGAGTTTCACTGGCATACATTTTTAAAGGTTTTAATCAACGATTCCCCTAGGTGAAGTAAAAAGTAACCGGTAAAATTTCACGAACCAAACATTTTGCTTATAACTTGTTTAAACTAATTTCATGAAGTTTTCTATACCTAGTGTATTAAGGGAAATCATCTGAAACCGTGATTTCTCTTTTTTTAGAATAATAATAATTTTCTCTCACAACTTATGTAATAAAAAGTACTTTAATTTTTTTCAATACATTGTACACGTCATTATAAAACTTAGACCCAAGCCGCGTCATGACGTCACAATATAAAAAATTACGAACGAAGAAGCTAGGGAAAAGATAGATTCATGAGAAGACGTGTGTTTAATTACCTCTGGTACCCGTGCGGTGGGTCGCTACCATCGCTAATATTACTTTAAAATATTTTAGTTAACTAAACTTCTTGTACAAATGAAGTTAAATATTAGTATGCCTATAACAATAAATGTATTTAATTGTCGTAAATGTCGTAATGTTCACGAAATTAGAGCCCTGGCTTCTAACGGTATATTCAGATTAACCTAATAGTAAATTCTAGGAATTCTGTTATCGAAATGCCTCGGGACTGCATGCGAACCGTCATTATAGTAAAAAGTGGCAAATTACTGGGGTTAATCATACATACTTCTGCATTTTTAAAGCGCTTTCATTGGCCGGCTCACGCTACTATGTCGCTATCATTACTGCTTTATTATGCACACATTCTTGTAATAAATATTTGTTTACGCCACCAACAGCGGTTCCGGACTAGCGTTTTTTAACCCCCGACGAATAAAGTTATAAGTTGAAGTTTGTATCTGTGTACTAAATTAGACTTACACAAGTGCATAAACGACTGATTTTGATGAGAATTGTTCGAAGCTTAAGTGATCGGTAAGGTATCTTAGCTAAATCAGCTTATCCATTTGAAGACCGTCATCCCTTTTCTAGTTAATTAATGTATACAACTTCTACAGGTTTGATTTATTCGAAACTAGCTGCCGCGGCGAACCTAGTGTCGCGTATTTCTGACCTTTTAAACTTTCCGTAGAATATGAACTTAAAGACCTAAATCAGTCAAATCGATTCGGCCTTGAGTTTTAGCAAAAAAAATCTATCAATTTAAAGTTATAAACAGAGAAGAAGATTTAATTAGTGGAAGATTTAATTAGATTGATATAGATTTTTTGCTCGATGTTTTATTCAATGAATGTTTAATTTCCAGTAATGAAATTTATTTACTGTTCTGATAAATAAAATTTTACCTTTTTAATAATTAATAATTATAATCTCTTCAATCAGCTAAAGCGGCTTATTCTATATCCGAGTGGTTAAGGACATGGTTGTAAACGTGAGTTGTGAGATTCGACTAATAAAGGCGAATTACGTTATCCTGCACGCCTACGCTAACGAGGCAGTTGAAAGAAAAGAGTGTATAAAACGCAAATCTGAAACTGCTCTTACAAAGTGCTGTTTAAGTGTCGATATTAGCATTAATAATTAACTTTAATATCGATGCTTTTAGTCCGTGTTCAATAAATGTTATAGAACCCTTATTAGGACGTTATTTACTGCATACATACGTGGGTACATTATGTTCGAAACTTGTAAGTATTAGAATATTTGAGGAAGTTAATTGTGTAATTAAGAAAACGACACGCGCGCACACTATTAAGTTTCTACTTATGGGTATCTAGTCGTTGGTTGTTTAAAGCTACGGATACACTAAGGGATAAAAGTAGTGACATGTTGCGCAACATGGCTCTAAACAACCACGTAAGATGTTTCGGGGATAATCGCTTTTGACGCAGCAGGTCGTGGGTTCGATTACCACCCATGGCAGACATTTGTGTGCATGAACATGTCAGTTTGTCTTGAAGAGTCAATACAAACAGACATAGTGTTGACAACATTCCCAGAGGGGGGTAATTGTCTAATAAAGGTATGTATGCATTGTAAAGGGAGACAGCTCTGCATGAAAATAGACAAGTCAAACTGTAAACAGATTGACATATCTATGCACAGATTATTGAAGAAAGGACTATTCAAGAAATTAGAAATTTATACAACAAGCTCCGTGGACGAGTGGTATGAGGTCTCGGCTCAGTCTCTACAGGTCGCTGGTTTGACTCCTACCAAGAATTATTGTTAAAGAATTAGAAATGTTTTAGTATCTTCTAGTAAAAATGGAAAGGGAAAACAAGGACAGATAATTAGAGTGGGACCAAAATAGATTCTACAAAATTCTTATACAACTAAATAACGAAAAGAAGATCGACTCCGGGATTATTTAAGGATATGCAGTGCGCGCTTCAGGGTAGTGTACTTAGTTCTGGCGAAGAAGCAAGAAAAAAGTAAAGTTAAAACTGTAGTCAACTGTAGTGGAAGTGAAGTACAGTGGAAAATAGTGCTAGTGCCGCGAATCGGGACTCTGTGCGAAGATAGTACAGTGCAATTTGGTACTCTATTCTTGTGGACTCTGGACTCTAAATAAATACTCCTTCTACGTCCATAGTCTATAATATACTAGCTTAACGCCCGCGTGTATGTCGGTTATCGCGCCAAAACATTACCTTCTTTTTGCACAGTTGGATAAAAACTATCCTATATCCTTTCTCGGGTCTCAAACTACCTCCATACCCAATTTCATCCAAATCGGTTCAGTAGTTTTTGCGTGAAAGCGTAACAAACAAACTTACATTCGCATTTATAATATTAAGTATAGATAATATATAATTGGAGTCTCGGAATCGGCTCCAACGATTTTCATAAAATTTAGTATATAGGGGCTTTCGGGGGCGATAAATCGATCTAGCTAGGAACCATTTTTAGAAAATGTCATTTAAAAAAGAAAGATACCGAGCGAAGCTAATAGAGCTTTAGTGTTGCGCGTCATGTTGCGGGGCAAAATGTCCCATAGTGTATACGTGGCTTAATTTTACGGTATAACCGTATAATTGATCTTCAATCTGAAAGTCGTTAACAATTGATTATTATCTATGGCACAAGATTTGAAAATATTCTACGGTTGGTATTGTATATTTTTTTTATTATACTATAAGTAAGATAAAAGCGTGTTAATAAACATATACAATCACCTAGGGGTTAAGTAAAGTCTTGTGAAAGCAATAAGAACTAATACTTCAAAATTTAAATATTTAGTATCTCACGTCTCACGTCAACATTTTTTGTATCCCACACCTGGGCACTGGTCTTCTCTCAACTATCTTACGAGTTGAGAGAGTTTAGGCCTTAATCCACACACGCTGGCCAAGTGCGGGTTGATGGATGTCAATAATTTATTTAATTAATTAATAAAATAACACAATAAAATTTCGCATGCATGCTACGTGCCGTATATAATAAAAAAATGAAGAAAATAAATTGTATGGATACCATTATAATTATAGACCTTAAAAAGTATGCTTAGCTCTTGAAATTTCAAACGTGATTATGTTCAACTAAGTAAATAGCTTGTTTATTAAATTGCAGCTTAACTTTCATCTCTAGGAATCATCACCCTTTTCCTTACTTGGAAAAAAGAGCAAACAGGTTTTCCAAAATTAATTACAAATGATTTTCAAGCCTATCTAGATCATTTGTCATCTGCTAAACAATCCCTGCTATTAAATCCTTACTAATATTAAAAATGCGAAAGTAACTCTGTATGTCTGTCTGTTACGCTTTCACGCCTAATTTGGATGAAATTGGGTATGGAGGCAGTTTGAGACCCGAGAAAGGACATAGGATAGTTTTTATCCGACTTTTTATTTTTTACACGCGGGCGAAGCCGCTGTCGGAAAGCTAGTATTATCTAAATCGTTAATGCCCTTAGGTATATTAATCCACTTTTACCCTTTCTAGTATCTCACTGCTAGGCACGGGTGTTCTGTCAGCTATTTTACTAGTTGAGAGAGTAGGCCTTAAACCACACACGCTACCCATGTTCGGGTTGATGGATGTCACGTTTCTTCGAATGATTAGTTGCTGAGACATAGGTACCGTTTTCCTCATGAGGTTTCATTAACCCATATTGCGTAGCGGCGATGGATGAAACAATTCACACATCAATCTGTGGGCCACACGGCCCGCTCGGGCTGCTGCTCTATATGGAAGACAGTACAGGAATGTAAAATACCCTAATTGTAAATCCAGGTGATAAACTCCATGAGGGAAAATTTTCTTTTAAATCCATTCAGCCATTTTGCCGTGTAGTAAACACATTCAACATATTCATGAAACCAACCTTAAAAAAATTCGCTATTGTTATATGTAGGGACAGTATGTATAATATTATATTATACAATTGAATAACTAATTAACAAGCTGTGTTACCATCGATGACGTGTTCAATTAGAACAATTGCTTTCAAACAAAGCCCACCTATTCCTAGTTAAACCTATAGTGTAAACCATCTTTACTATTTGCAAAACGTAACACTTGGGAAGTTGTGCAACGGTGCTCAGGTGCGGTACTAAGTATAAATTATAAATAAACCACATTACATTGATTCAAACATCCTCTTACTTAAATATTGAAGTACGTTAATATATTATGAGCAGCGGTATTGACCTCGCTTTTTAAAATATAAGGTTGCTGATTCGATTCCCAGTCGTGCCCACACATGTTTGTGTAATTGGTTTCTTCGTCGCTGTTTAATATCGGCGAAGGAAGACATCATGAGGAAACCGGCATGTCTACGATATAATTATTTGAGGACATGTGACATCCAATAACCCGCACTTGTCCAGGGTATGTGGATTTGACCTAAACTCTTTCTTCTTGTATGATAGTGGAAAGAAGATCCGTGCCCAGCTGTGAGACAATAAAAAGAGTAGATTAATTTAAAAGTGTATAGTCACTGTAACGACATTCACGATTTAGATAGTACTTCTTTAGTATTTGGTGAAATTTTTTTGGAGGATGACTTGTATATTTTTAATTTTAGAAAAATGTTGTTATTGTTATATGTTTATTTTGTTTTCAAGTATAAATAATAGCTAGGAAAACAGTGGACCATCGTAAAGTCTATAAATCCTACAGTTAAATCTTGTTATGTAATTATTAAACTTGCGTTTTTTGTGTTCTATATTAAAGGTAAAATCGAGCAAAGTACGGCCACTCAGATATTTACAAGTAAACTACATTACATTGATTCATACATTTATTATTAATCCCCGTACCTAGCCATTCTTCAGTTCTGACGTTATTTTTGTTCGCCGCGACACGAAATGCAACTGCACTTACCGAGTAACTTATGCTTTTGTGACTCACCGTCAAATAAATCGCTGATTCGTATCGAACTTTAAAAATGACATTCAAATTTAGACCCTATTGTTCTTGTTTTAACTGTAGTTGTTGAGTAAATATAGATGTAGTAGTAAATATAGTACCCATACATTGTAAGTCGATAGTGTTACTGAACGAACCTGATAATTTGAGTGCTTCTAAACCAAGCTTATAGTTTATAAAACCACTGTGTACTATTTTGATAGGATCCTGCTAATCAGGAACATACGTGAACATAACTTATAATTTTTGTTATATATGCGTGCAAAGTTCGGTAAGCCCTCTTTTGTCCGTTCCTCATAATTATAATAATCACTTAAATATAACTTAAAATTAATGCAATAAATAAAAAGTAAACATCTAATAATTATAAAACTAAGACTTTAATGTTGTCGACGCATTAGTTCAGGTTGTTAATATACTTAATTTAGTTCTTCACTATGGTTATTTTAAGGCTGTATTTCCTAATACAAACAGACTTAAAGTGAGTAGTAACATAATAACGAATAATAATCCCTGCCATGAAAAGTTTGTCACCGCTGCAGGACTACTAAAAAATAATGCACATTATTGCTAGCTTATGTGGCACAAACTATAGTAAATTAATAGGATTTTGTACTGAAAGGCCGTCACAAAGACCAGTATTAAGCTATTTGCGTTCCTCGTAACTTAACTAGATGGAATATCGGTCCACTGCATTCATCTCATGTGGCGTTTGCGTCATTAATTGAAGTTTCATTTGTGTGTAAAATGTCAAACATGCACAGCATGAGTGCCTTCGCTTTGAACATCGAAATAATTCAAACCGCTTTTATCTGATACGTCGGAACGGAATAGCTCGTTAATGTATTCAGCTATCATTGCAACATAAGACCTTACTTGTTTGATACGTAATATGTATCCACTTCTAACTACCAATATACCTATCAAATATCATGTTTAAAACCAATTAGTGGTTTATCTGTCACTCCCCGTCAATCTCGTTTCGCTTTAGTACGATCCAATTGTGTCAACGCACCGTCAAGTTATAAAGCCTATGACAATGATGATGTTGGTTTCTATTAGTGGTAGAATTGTTAGAATCGTTCCAGTTAAATAATTTTTAATTTTATATAATAACATAGATATTTCTTTAGTAGTATAACACAACTTGAAGAGAAAATACTTACGAATATGGTGGACTTTGTCTCGCCTGTTACCAGGTCTTTGTAAATCTAAATAATTCATTGACATACTTGTACACACTAACGATTCCATCTAAATAGTTATGTACAATGTACATACCTTTACGGCGACAATAATAAATTCAGCGTGCCTATTTACAGTTACAATAAAACTCGAAAGAACCGCAACACTACCTGCAATGTATCGGTATTAGTCAAATCCGTTTATGCTAATCGAGCTCCCTACCCTTTACAATATTATCTCCCCTGCGTCCCATGAGAATAAGACAGAGCATTACAAGCCACTATCCTATACCTTTGGCTTTTAACGGGGGATATGCATTTTTATTGCTGGTACGGTGCTAGAAATTGAAAACCACATAAAATTTTTTACGCATTAGTTCAGGTGAGACAGGTGAGATTAGTTGGTTTAGTTCTTTATTTAGATTTATATTAAGATTGTTATTTAGTCGGGTAATTGTACCAATATCTTTATCTTGTAAATAAATGTTTATTTTCAGTTAAATTTAGTTTTATAAGACTTTAAAACATATTTAATATACAAATAGGTTTTGAACTCCTTTTTTTCCCAAGACGAAATAATAGTGTAGGAGACATATATACTTATTAGCTTATTTAGGTAGAGTACCTATAGTAATTCTTTTATTGAAATATCCATCCTTATTGTTATTTAAATACGAGAAGCAAAAATTTTGTACCTCTTTTACAAATATATCGTGGACGGACGTTGAGTATGAAGGGCATTCTAGAAGTCTATATGGGAAAGGAGAAGGAGTGCAAAGAGCTAAAAATATAGTAGAATTAATAATAAAAACATGACATACATCTATTCTTTTGGTTATAGTTAAACTGTGAAAACTTTTAGACAAAAGCCCCTATGTGGCTTTTGGTAAAAAAAGCAACCATTCATTCTAAAACAGTGCCTTTAATCAATATGAATGTTTGTCTTCACAATAATGCCTTTTAGTTAATGAATAAAATTAGACTTAAATTAAGTATGAATGTTTCTGTATGGTATAACTATCAACTAAAAATTCTATCATAACTTTTAACAACGTGTATATTTGTTACAGTCGGCATAGTCGCCTACTCAATGCCGAAAGGCGACAAACGAAGCAACGGCATCGAGCTAAGCGATATGATATACGACGGACAATGGGGCGAGGAGTTACGGGGTGGTCTTGGACAGCTAGTGGACGGACGGTTTGGCGGAGATGAGATACGGGAAGCCGCGAAGAACTCGGCGTGGGTCGGGTGGAGGAACGACTCACGGCCGAACCCACCGGTCCTCACGTTCGAGTTTGATAAAGTGAGAGAGTTCAGCGCGGTACACCTCTATTGCAATAACAAGTTCATGCGTGATGTCCAGGTTAGTACCATAACTACAATTTGCTGAGAGGACTTTATTTAGAACTAGCTTTCTGCCCACGGCTTCCGTCCGCAATTATATCAATCCATAAACCATATACAAATACTTCTTTGATCGCCATTCTATAATCCCTACCAATATTATAAATGCGAAAGTAACTCTGTCTGTCTGTCTGTTACGCTTTCCCGCTTAAACTACTGAACCGATTTGGATGAAATTGGGTATGGAGGTAGTTTGAGACCCGAGAAAGGACATAGGATAGTTTTTATCCGACTACGCAAAAATAAGGTAATGTTTTGGCGCGATAACCGACATACACGCGGACGAAGCCGCTGTCGGAAAGCTAGTCCGTTATAATTTCGTTCATTAATTGAATATTGAAAATAATGAACGCAACTATAGCGAATTATAATTTGAAACTGCTCAGTTAATTTGTCTTTTACAAATACTCCCACACAAATACAAAGCCTCCAAATTAAATTGTGTTTTACTAGATAAAAACTATCATACGTCCATACTCAATTTCCAAACTATCTCCTTACTAAATTTCTTATCAATCGCGTATCTGAATCCTGGCTGTAAAGCTAAATTACAGGTTAAGTTACTTTCTCATTTATTGGCTTTGAATATACTTATATCTAACGAAGAGAGGTACTATAGGTTTATTATATCTTCATGTTTCTCTGTGGTATCTGGGGTCGATTGGAGATCGATTATGAAGACCTGTCAAAGGTCAGCAGCTCATGTTGTATGTACACGGCGAGGTCTTACTTTCACAGCTCTAATAGATTCATTTTATAGGTATTTAAAATTTCAATTCAATTTTATATTAACCAGATTAGTGGCCTGTCCAAGCTGTCACAAATGTCTATCAATGTCACATTTCTGATAGCTAATGAACGCATCTAACTAAACTTAGAACCTCCCAAATATTTATTAGTTACATTCATTAGTGTTCGACCCGAGCTGCATAATTTGGCCATTTATTTAGATAGAAATGCGATCTATTAATTTTTGATGTGCTAACTGGGCTACGCAATAAACTCTCAAAGGTATTCCAAGGAGGTGACTGAGTAATTATTAAATCATGTGGACGGGTCCGTTTGAATTGCTTTGACTGTGTAATCACGGTTAAATTAGTTTACAGAAGTAATTACGATGTTACACTTGAGCGTAAGATTCTGAAGTGGCTTGTTAAAATATGTATTAATATTATCTTGTACAGTGTGAAGGAATATAACTCGGTAACTCCGGAAATGACTTTATTTCTTCACTCTTTTGTGTCACACAACACAAACCGTCCGTGTGTACAACCGTCCGTAAAATTATCTCTAATATCGGTCTTATTTATAAAAATCTTATAATGCTCTTTAGTTAGAATGACTTTGTCTCTTTCTTACTTAGTGTAAATGTCAACATGTCAGAAAAAGACAAACGAATTTTAAACCTATTTTAGCTATAATTAGCGTAAAAGACGTTTGTGAATGCAGGGGTATGTATTTATAAAAAAGCATAAGTAGTATATCAGTTATCTGGTTTCTATAGTACAGGCTATATCATGTAGACAAATGGCCGTGTGTATAGTATCACAATTTTAATAATGTTTCTAAACGAAAACACCTATTTAACGAGTGGTATGTGTTCCCATTGATATACACTAATCAAAGGTTTTCTATAGGTTTTCTCCGAAGCTATAATATCGTTCTCGATCGGCGGCCGTCACTTCCAAGACGAGCCTATTCGGTACACGCACGTCGAAGACAACATACGAATATTTGAGAACTCTCGCAACGTCACCATCAAGCTCCACCATCGTATTGGGAAGTGGGTGCGAATAGAGTTGAGATTCTCTGCACGATGGATTCTTATTAGCGAAGTCGTCTTTGATTCAGGTAACTTTATTCACTAACGACACATGCAGTGCAATTACAACCCTGTAATTTTTAAATTTTAATAATTGGTAATCATCTGAGCTTGAGACGAAAGTGTAAGCAAAGAAAACGACGTTTCTTACAAGTTGATTGATATTAAAGATGGCGGATATAATCCGACCGATGCGATGATAAAAAGTTACGTTTTGATGTGAAATGTTCGAAGTATCTGTAGTCTTTTTTTGCTCGTGCTAAAATGGGTTGTTTATCTTTTATCTCACGGCACCCTGAATATGGTATACTCATAGTTAGATTATCAAGCTCAGAAAGGATATCTTTACTAATCCTAGTAGGTGTACGATCAGTCAACTTTAACTGGTTTATCCAATCCAGTTTAAATTGTAATTAAAACAGAATTTTTATAAGTGAATTGAGATATTAACGTCATTGAAATACATATATACAACAGGTATGTATTTAATTGTCATAACGTAAAATATTCCTACTTCTTATTACTCATAGTTCGCAGGCTATAGACCCCACAGGAGGCAAGTCTATTTCCGTTTCAGACACAAGTTGCGAATTGCTACGAGTATTAGGATTTTTCTAGGTACATTAGAATCGTCTTGCTCGACATACAAGGCGCCTTTATGAAAATCCAAATAAATTGAGTAATGTGTGAGGATATAAATGATTAATATTATTGTCCACAGACGTAGCACAAGGGAACTATACACCTGAAAGTCTCAAGCCGGCGGCGGGCAAAGACAAAAAGTTGCCAACCCTTACTAAAGAAGTACCTGTACCCACCGCACACCAAGAAGACCCACTTTACGTAGCAATCGTAGTGGGGGTCTTAACAGCTCTAGTGATCCTACTCGGCGTCGCAATCTTTCTCATAGTACATAGACATCGGCATAGAAAATGCTTCGCATCACCTCTAGCTAAATCAACGGTGTCCACACAAAAGCGCACCATAGATAACTACAGTGGGTGTGGAACTTCAATGTTGCCAGATAACAAAATGATTATAGACTGCGGTTTAGATGTTAAGTCGGATGAGTACCAGGAGCCGTACCAAGCTCTCAAGTGCGCGCCATACTTTAGTTATAGTACTGTTTTGCTCGAGATGAAAGACTTCGTTAAAGATTCCAATACAGCGTTATCAGGTAAGTTACTACAGCTGTTTATAAGTTCTGCATAAATTAATATAATTATATCTTTGAACTTCTAACATGAGTTATTTATTTGAATAATTGAATATTTAATTTAATATGACAATTGCTAAAAAATCTTAGTATCATTATTAGAATTAGATTACAAACGAGATAGAACTGAACTGAGTCTCTCTAGTCACAGACCAGGATATATTATACACTCTTTTCCTTTATTCTTAGTCTAGTTAGTGAGATAGCAAGTCGACACGACCATAGACTATTGGGAGAAAGACTGGTGACTTTACGTGGTCTCGGAGGCGTCATGCCACTATCTTTCTGATGGAAAAATTGGACAAGTCTTTTGGGTTTGGCGCGATATTCGAACCCACGATCTCAACGGTTAGAGGCGTGCCGACAAAGCAATCACTCAAATGTAAGGAGCAAATTTGTGTGTGATGTTCTAAACTGTTTTAATTGTTAACAGACAGCTCAAACTACGACTACGCGGTACCGGAGCTTAGCTCAGCGCCGTTGCTAACAAAACGTCGTTTGGACTCGTTGTCCGAGCGCGCCACTGACCTCGTGTGCGACGATAAACTGATAGAACTCGACACGAGACGATCCACGGCTGGTTCTATACGATCTAAGCACAGTACTAGGGTAAGACCTTATGATAAACTTCCTTCCCGCCCGCGCGTATGTCGGTGGTCACTCAAGACCTTAACCTCTTTTTGCGCACACGCATAAAAACTACACTATGTCTCTACCTGTGTTTCCAATTACCTCTATAAACAATTACATCCAAATTATTTAAAAAAAATCTAATAATAATTTCCAAAAAGCGTTTATAAACAAATGTGTTATATTATTGATGCGCCTTGTAATAAATAAATTACACCTACAGTCCTTGCAAAGCTATTTTGCCTCTACCAGTTAATTCGTTATGTTGCATAACTTAAAAGCTTTTGTCATATTCAGCTTTCAAGTAAACGAACATATCGAACAGAGATGTTTATCCAAAAACACTTAATCCAATAATTTGTTACACGCCAATCACCACAACAATATTTTCATTCTTTTTCAGTTAATCCCTCGCACATGTCGTGTATGCTTATACGAAACTGGAAAAAAGTTATACTATAGGTTTCCCTTAATATAAAAGTAATTCATTATGTTACAGTCGCCAAGTCAACAAGAAGTATTCATAGACCTAAAGAGGCGCCTCGAGACAACCAATGTAATCGAGTTCCCAAGGCATAGACTGCGAATGATTTCGAAGTTAGCTGAAGGTGCATTTGGCACGGTAAGTCCTAATGGTCCCGTTTAAATTTTATCAAAATCAGTTGAACGGGTTATTGTTAAAATATTGAAGTTGGTTCGTATTATCTTATAAAGCTATTATGGTAGTTCTAAAAATCTATTACTTTTAAAATTGTTTTTTGCGCAACCATACGCGCCAAATTCAGAAGGGTTGATATTATTGAATTGAACATCTTAAAAAAAATATACACGGCCCCAAGCGCTTCAGTTTCAAATCAACTAAACCGCATCAAAATCTGTCCACTCTTTTACCGCTGTTGTGTCACAAGTCTAACTTATAACACCTCTCATTTACGTTGGCGGTTACAATAAAAATACTGTCTGCAGGTGTATGTAGCGGAGGCGGACGGAGTTCCTGAGTACAATGGGACCATTACCTCGGAGAAGCGGCTCGTGGCAGTCAAGTTCTTGTGCCACGACGCCACCGTGAAGGAGAGGTATATAATGTATGAATAGTTCACACATGTTTATACATGTCACTGTCTTTCCCAACTGTTTCCTACTTCTGTGTACGTTCTACCCCTAAGCAAGCTCTATCACTCAGGGATGAGTAGAAAGAGATAAGACTGTGCTTGTATAATGTTTTGTTGTGCAGTGCAAACGCCCAGTTACTAATCAATCCTTCTACGTAGTAATGTTAACTAGTTTTTTGTTCATTAATCCTGTAAGGGGCTTTCTCCACGAGCGAGAGAATTAAAGATATTATCGCCGTGTCACGTATTTCTATATACACTATAGAGAGAATCGCTAATCGGAGATTGTATAGAAATACGTGGCACGACCATAATATCGCCGCGATTTTGATTCTCGTGGAGATGTTCCTGAATGCATGTAATGAGCGAATTTGGATAAAATTATTATGTGTACTATTTATTTGTCTTTGCTAAACAGACATACAACATAATATAAACGTTTTAACGAAAAAATATGTATCTTTTGTGTTAATATGACTTGTCCGACAGCAACGTATATAGATTTTGGTCCTTGCTTATTATTAAACATAAAACAATCAATCTTTTAATTTTCCAGTACACAAACTTTTTTTTAATAGATATTAAATTAAAATGAACTATCCAATTTGGTGCAGCCCTGTACAACTTATGCGCTTACATTATACTTAACAAAATTGAAGAGAAAATCTCAATAACTTTTCTGACCTTCTTTCCTATCTATTACAATAATTTAGATATTAACCAAACAAATGTAAAATACTTTTTCTATCAACAGGGAGGAGTTTGAACGTGACGTTCGCATATTAGCAGCATTATCATCACCTCACTTAGCACGAGTGTTAGGCGCCTGCAGATCACCTCCATTGGCTGTAGTACTTGAGTACTTGGAATTAGGAGATCTTTGCGCTTTTCTGAGGACAACAGCTCCCCCTGCATCACATATTTTGTTACACCTGGCCACGCAAATAGCTGCTGGGATGCAGTATTTGGAGTCATTGAATTTCGTTCATCGAGATTTAGCTGCCAGGTTAGATATTTGTCTCAATAGTAGCAACCCATCCTGGGTTCGCACGACTACAATTTATACACCTAACTCTTGCTCATAGATCTCTCTATCCGTTGGTGAAAAAGGAATAATATTCATTCAATAGTATTTGAGTTTATCGCTGACTGTTATCGGAAGCAACTAGATTTTATACAATGTAAAGATTGTTAACTGCTAGTGCAACTAGCGCCTAGACTCTCTCAGCTTTTGAAATAGCTTGATAGAAGAGCTGGGTCTAGCAATGGAACGTAAAACGGTTATTACTAACTTAATTATCAATGTAATCTAAGTACTGATTGAAAGAACACAAATACTAAACCTATCAAATGTTTTATACTTAGCACCTGTGCGTTTTCATAAATCTGGCTGGCTACCTGTAGTGTAATTTTTAAACTTAATGTGTTATCTTTTTGATTAAATGGTGCAGACTCTAGGACAGTATAATTCTCCCGAGATTCGACTGGGTTTCAACACCCTGAGTTCTCTTTACTGGTGTTATTGTTTTACAGGTGTAGTTGTGGTAGTTTTGTACTGTACTCTTTATTTCAAAACAAGGTTAAGCCGTAGATTAATTAAAACTAAATACCTACTTAGTTTAAACATTTATTTGAAATAATGTCATGTATGTTTTGTTAATGTAACAGACCAAGATCATATAAAAATATCTAAAAAAGGACTAAAACAAGGACTGTTGTCTGTAATCAATTTTAATAATATTATAAATGCGAAAGTTTGTAAGAATGCATGGATGTTTGTTACTCTTTCGCGCAAAAACTACTGGATAGAATTGGATGGAACTTGGCAAAGAGATAGATTATGGTCTGGATAAACAAGCGACGAGCGAAGCCGTGGGCGGATGCTAGTTGAAAAATAATAGTTTTTACCAATTGATAACTTATTTGTCTCCTTTATCTTTTTATTACTTATCAATTTAATGTTGCTTTCATTCATTACGTATCACAATTTAACTTCCTCAATATCATAGTGTAGATAGGCAGCATACATTATACATATTACTTCTAAACTAATATTTTATAGAAACAAGATACATATTTTTGTGTGTAATGTGTAGTTCAAAACCTATTGGATTGATTTTAATACTTTTTTCACTAACATAATGCAATATTATCACTGAGTAACATAGGATATATATCTTGACGGTTCGGGATTATATTGCTGTCGAAACTTCTAAGGGCAGGTTTATATATATTGTACCTTAATATTACATTAGGAAGAATTTTTATGACACAAACATCCAATGAATCTTATATTTTTAGGAACTGCTTGATAGGCAAGAATTATCAAGTGAAAATCAGTGACTTCGGGACGGACAATGAGGCATACGCCTGCGACTATTACAAGGTGGATGGTCGCATTCCGTTACCCTTGAGATGGGCGGCCTGGGAGTCAGTGTTGAGAGCTAAATACACTACCAAGAGCGATGTGTGGGCTTTCGCGGTAACGTTACACGAGATCTTCACGTGTTGTCGAAGGCGGCCATATGAACATCTAACTGATAATGAAGTAAGTAATTATTTGATCTGTATTGTATAGATTGTCGCCACTATAGTAGCAATTAATCAAGCCTTTGTCCTGTTACGGTCACCAGGAAGGGACTACCTTTTATTTTTATTTAGACACGCGCGACATGCACGACAGTTGTGAATCTTCTGATTTGATAGGACATTAGGGTTCCTTCTAGTCTAAGGCGTCCTCACTCAGCATTTTCACTGGCCTCCGTTTGTATATCAATCAATCTATCACCTGTCCTTTCTGCATGACAAATCATCTAAGCATAAATACGAAATATCTGTAACACTCAATATTATCATTACAGGTACTAGAAAACCTGTCACACCTACAAGCAGACGACGGTATGTTCGAGTGTATGGAACGCGCGTCTACCTGCCCCCGTGATATTTACGAAGTGATGCAAGAGTGTTGGCGTCGAGACGAACTCGACCGACCAGCGTTCAGAGAAGTGCACCTCTTTCTACAGAGGAAGAGCCTTGATTACGCGACCACGTGATCTAGGTACACGCCATGCTTCGGCATGAGCTATTAACCTATAAAACGGAGCGGGCACTGTTCATTGATACAGACTACCAGGTTTTAAAGGTGGCCAAATCTTATTTTTATTTGAAATCATATCGCCCTGCGAATTTCGTACTGTTAATAATTTTATATCGTGAATGTTTCTCATGTTTTAATATTTGGATGTATGAGTTAGAGAAGTTCTCACAAATCAAAGAAAAATATTGATTCCGTTTGTAGCTTCACTATCACTGCATATTAGAAAACAAAGTTCTCTGGCGTTCTCAAAGTTTTCATGTTGTTTTAACCATTAGTTGGATAATTTTCAAGGATTTATATGCATGCCTATGTCTTATTGCACAATCGTTTCTAATGGTGTAACTTACAGGACTTTGTTTAATAATTTGTAACATAAGTTTAAATTTTGTAATCTAATGTACTTTCAAAAGCAAATGTAATTGTTATTTGCTGAAGAGAACACAATCCTTTCAATGGTGCGAATGTTAAAAATGTATTTATTTGCTATAAAAGTATTGCAAACTGACTTTGCTCTTTATAAACGACTTATCCTAATTAACATAATATTTATTTCATACATGAGTGCTGTATTATATCAGAATCTCATATTTATAGAGGAAATATTTATATGTGAATGTGTATCGGTTGTGATCGACATTTACCGTATAATTAATTGTGTTAATACTCACCAAAACCGATTGTATGTATTTGTATTGTGAAACAATCTGCCTAATTATTACCAGAAAGTAAAGATGCCTTTGTTCTTAGAGTACCTCTTAAATTAATCTCTATATATTTATTAGTCTTTATTATAGTTACGCGTAAACAGACAATACAGTTTAACAAAGGAATCATTACTTTATGGACGATCAAGTGACCAGTATTCGCTCCGAAGTTGCCTCAACGGTTACATTTTTTCAATTTGAACGCGTGTTCTAGATAAATCATAATTTTTAGTCATAAACTAAAGCATACAATGATTGTATGAATTGAAATTGAAATCCGTGCGTGGAGGTGGTTTTTGTACTTAATAGAATTTCGTGTTACATCGCTTTACACGTCAAGATCGGCTTTGCACGGCTTATCGAATGCTCAGGTTTGTTAGTAAATGGTTCACACGCACGGTTTCTTACTAATTATTGGTTTATATACACAAAGTTCACGCATGTGAAATGGTGTTCTAGAAAGCGTTATCGTTACATTCAACATACCATTCGCTTCTGGTGGTTCGCGAAAACGACTTTCTCATAATTTTTACACATTGTTTCCCACTCCGTCACTTTTGCTAGTCGTGTAGTAGCCTCTTGCTAGTCAGTCGCAAACACTGAGCAGCTCGTAGCAGCTACACTACTAGTGTGCTAATATCTATCGCGGAAGGATAGTACAACATATTCATAAGCCAGATAGTCGGTGGCATGTATTTGAGAGCCTTATAAGACCTAACATTAAGTAGCACCAGCAAGTAGCATAGCTTAACGTGACATCACGCGAATGCACTTGATTGAAACTTTAACCCCAACTTTCAATAAAATGATGACTATCATTGTGATACGTGACGATCGCCGATTTTATTCGTAGAAATGTGAATAGATTGTAGAAGAATTTGTACTGCATAACTTTTACGAGTGAGCTACGTTTAATAGACATAAGAGACGGATCTTCCTTCACTTCCTACACCGATTCCAACTACTGACCATGTTATCTTGATGTTAGCGTTTTAACTGAGCACAGACCGCTTTTATTACAGTGATAATAATTAATAATAAGTAAATAATAGACTAGATAATTCGACTATCTTCCGCATAATATATCACGAAGGTATGGTTACGGTAATTAGTGAAATCCCTTTAGGTAAAGTTATACCAATCTTAAAAGTCATTTATTTTCATACAATACATGCCATTATGAAAGATATTAGGTACATCATACATAATAATATAGTAAGTTGTTAGTTATAGTTGAATCTGAATCGAATAAATGAATTCTATTAGCGTGTAATAATTAAATATAATATTATAGCTGTTGAAATTTGTCTATTTTCCGTAGTTTGCTGAGTTGAAGTTAGTATGGGCGGTAGTACTGACAATATACGACGCACTCGCGTCCGATGCGATTATATTATATTACATTATTGCTCCACCGATTATATGAGATTTGTTTTTACTTAAATCTTTATTTATTCTTTTCTACAATATTTTATTTATTAGAATAACTATTTGTATAAATATTGTTATACAACTTTTTATAACAGAAGTGGAGTTTAGGTATCTATTTTTTAATAAGACAATTTTTATCGAGACTTAACTTTGATCACGCGTGTTTATACACGCAAGCTTTATTAGTGATTATCACTAGCTCTTAGGATGGGTTTACACTAAAGCAATATGATTTGCAACACTACCTAACATTTTATTATAATATGACATATTAGTATTATAAAATAATATTTGACAACAGGCTACGAAAGGTATAAACAAAGTTAATTTTGTTTCTAGTTTGTTGCCTGTCACTTGTTGCTTTCGTGTAAACCTAGCTAAACGTTCCCTGTCGTGGACCGAATCGGCTTAATATAGGCCTAATAAATTAAGCACATGTTAGATGTAAGCAAGCGATATTTAGGTTGCTAATTAGAAAAGAATTACTTCTTACAGAGCAGAGGACATTTAGATAACATTTATTCGTACAATTGAGAATAATCTGAACAAATTTATCATTATTAATTTTTATAAAGATTTTGCACAACTTATGTTTAGATTTTAAGTAAATATGGTATTAGTACTTACTACTAACTATGCATAAGACACGGAATTGTTAATAATCATACACGGGGAGCCAAAGATGATAAATCTGAAGTTACTTAAGCGTCTACGATACTGACTGCCGTACTCAGAGATGTCAACTAAGTTTAACTTAGAATTAAATACTCAGCTTTGATTTTGCCAGTATTTAATCATACTTAGCGTTAATAGACATCCCTGAATGCGGGCCTTAGTGGGTTTAAAGTATTATAAATCTATATCATATGATATTATTACTTCTAAAGTGCAAAAATGACAGTGTATGCTTAATTTAAAGCATCGTGAGTTTGTGAAGCTTGGGAAAGGTTCCTTGTACAAATTGTGTAATTATTGATATTCACACTTATCAGCATGTTTCGAATATTTTCGCCTAACAAATATGTCTTTCGATTACTTTTATTAGCTGGTGTAAATTCGCGACCGTGTGTAAAAAGCTAAGATTTTGTGAAGATATTAAACAAAGTAAAAGTTGTCTCCCATACCTTAATCTGACGCACTGGAGTAAATCCCAAAATCCCCTCTTCGGCTCCCCTACCTGTACAATTAATCACTGCTTAGAAAATGTCTTCCTGCTGATATGATTTGATCTAACAAATTATTTTAATTCTACAATGTACAAAAGTAATTATTTTTTAAATATAGTACTTAAGACAGAATTATTATTGAAATTATACCTTCTAGACAAATTATAATTGATGAAAATGTTAGGTTACAACTTAGTGCTAAATGTCCTCTGAACTGTTGTGTAGGTACTCGGAACCAATGTAATCTAAGCTAATCGAAACATGGAGGTCTAATTATTTTCTAAGTAGGATTTATAATAAAATAAGTACCCTTGCGTTTACTTTCTATCTGGCCTTAATTTCTTCGTAAATAATTATCAAATAGAAGATAGAAATTTAGATGGGATTGAGCAGTGTTCTCACTGTTCATGTATTGTTAGTTGTAATGTTAGGCACTAATAATAATGTACAATAAAACACCCTCTCTGCCTTAGTGACGCTATTCTTACCCCCTAATGCTACGAACGAAATATCAAGTTAGAACGAAATTATAATGTATCTTGTAAATACGAGTTCTTATTGCTGATGTATTATATCGAGCACTATGGAAATCTTAAATTCCTAACAATGGTCCAAACTTCACTCGCTTTTTTATTTGTACTATACGATTATACAATTTCTATATAGATAAAGTAATGATAAAAATTAGTCTAGAAATACAACTTATGCTTTAATTTTATTTTATAGATGTAAATCATGTATTTGTCAAAATGCTTAATTTTCATAATCAAAGTTTTATGGAAATGGTTGATACCAAATGCAGTATTTTTATTTTATACTCTACATCTTTGTACCCAACTAAAAGCAGTAATATTAATATGGTTTTGTTTTATTTACAGTACCTACCTACATATCTACATACTTTCGCTTTGAATGGAAAATGATTAGTAGGTAATGCAGTTTTTTATCCTGAATACCCATTCAGGACTCTTTTTACATTGCTAAACATGCACATAGCTGGCAGATGTTTACAAACACACGCCTTATCGACACCCGACATTAACAACTTCCTTTATCTAGGGCAAAACAATTGTACCTCGACGTTAGTGCCACCGATAGAGCTCACTCACAATACAGTCATGTTGGTGGTTAGGGTAAGTTGCCTGGTGTACGTGTGCCTCTTGCACACTGCCCTGGCCGTCAAAGTCAAGGTGGTCATGCACTCTGAACAAGACGAATCCAAAATTGAGGACGAAGACATGGTCCACACGGAATCTTGGGACCAAAAGAGGAAACAAGACGTCACTATGCTACCTTTCTTGAAAACTCACAAAAATGACAATGACAAAGTTGAATACGACGAAGACAAGCTAACAACCGAGAAACCGAAGCCATTACACCCCAATGAAATAATATTCCCGCTAATATACCGACAGACTCACATAAACAGCATGTTCAAATTTGGAGAGAATTGGTACACTTGGTCGACTGAAAAAAGGAGCGATGGTTCCAAGGGAATCAATTATTACATATGTTATGATGAGCCGAAAAGGTGTGACGACATAGGCTGGGTAAGTTAGTACAGTAGTAATTAGTCGTCCATAATTTTTCAGTCGTAAAGCACGAAAATTTTTTGATTGTTCTTTTTTTTTCACACAGGAACGCACTGATATGTTGCCGAAGTGTGCGTTCCAAATAGACTCCTTGTTGTCAGAAGACCGCGCCTGTGTCAACAGTTTTGGTGTAGAACCTCACGCGGGAGTAGTATGTGATGGTGCGGAGCAGATGAAGGTAAAGATTGCACACGGTTATATTATTTAGTTGTATTTAACTCTTTTAGGATTACTGTTGCCTAACTTAACAGATATAAAAATCTAGGTGGCCGATATCATCCGATCATGCGGGCCTCGCATTCGCTCTCTGTGGCGGTTCGTGCGAGTGGGTCGCCGGCCCCCCAACGTCGCCAAACCTGCTGACGTCAATTCCCTTATTTGCGAAGACGAAGAGGAATGTTACATAACAATTGAATACAGGGTAAGAAAAAATTATAAATACATCTAACGATGAAACTTCAATAAAATCTCAATCTAAAACTTTATATTTTTTCGAAACAGATACATCACGATAGAATTACATTCTCGCTTCACGAGCCTACGCGTGGACAAACCTTTAAAAGCGTATTGAAACGTGAAAATGCTGAAGAAGAAAAGACCACAACTACAACGGAGTCCCGAACACGTGTCCAGCATAGGAGCAAGAAGGTCAAAGATGAAGAATCGAGAAACAAGAAGTTCCACGTACGAACTAAGACTAAAGCCGAAGGCAAAGGTGTTGCTAAGGAACGAAATGACTCCGGCGGTTTTAGTCGACATCAATCAAAAAATAGAATTAAGGTACGGGAAGACATCTCAGAAGATATGTCCGAATAGAATGGTTCATAACGCCTCACTATTAGCAACTGTAGGCTTTTTAGTACATTTTGTATCATACAATTTTAGGGTTAGGGAGAGCTTATAAACGATTAATTTATTATTAGTTCTAGTATTCGCTTCGTCTCAGATAGGGCTCAAGATTAATTAATAACTTTTGTTTTGTAGGTATGTAAATTATCTTGAGATAATCAGGGGCCACCTCTCGCTATGCAGGCTTCCAACCTCTATAGGGTTTCCAGGGTATCTAAATGACAGACAACTAAACCCTCAAAAAGTACATTACCCGTTAATTAACACATTTTTGTTCATTACCTTAATTAGGATTCCATTCATCTTCGAATAACGAAATCTATGCAAATCAGCTGCTTGCAGCACATGGGAATGTGGGAATTATTTACAGTCCTACCTTTATGTAAAATAGTAATCATGTAGGTAACATTCATTTATATAACTTAAAACTGTTGTATAGGTATGTTTATACTATTTTAGGTGATGATGCGATTTATGGTAGAAACTTTATTCTATTTTAAAATAAAGCCTTTTTACTTACCTGCAATATATTTACCTACCTCCTGAATTATAAATTATCACCTCTCGACAGAGCCTGGGGTAACGATTTTACATATTTATTATTAAATACTTATTCTGTGGTAATTAAACGAGACCTCATCTCTTTATTTAAGAGCTCTGCCATAGGAAGACTTAACAGGAACTTCGTTAACTAATCCTACCCTTTTAATATTTTAAAGGCGGAAGTTTGTATGAATGGTGTGTGAATGTTTACGCTTTCATGATCGTGTGTGTGGCCCAGACAGTGCCATGTGCCAGCCACGTAGATAGGTTCTGTCAGAACCACTTGTAATCGAAATAGCTCAACTTTCAGTGTTTAGGTGGCCACACGTTTTCAGCCATGTCGCTTTTTTTCCATAGAGAAAGCGTGTTAGTGGTTTGTAGGAAGATCAGGATTCATACGTTATTAGCGTTATTACCCATTCTGCATTGGCACATTAAGTAGACTCGCGTCTCAAAATAAAGCATATTTTCATTTCATTTCACAAAGATAGTCTGGAATAGCAAATAGAATACATTTTATCAGATTTTAAACTGCGATTATACCTGCGATACCTTAAGCGATTTATATTATACTAGTGGCTCACACCGGCCTCGCACGGGTAAACATCGATATTAGACAAAAAATTAATAACTATAAATTTTGACACACCCTCTATACAGACCTCAAACATCTGTGCTGGATCTAGAAAAATGATTATTATTATTTGCACTTGTTGGGTTACATCATCAAACTTTTCAAGCAGTTCCCTAATTTATTTTAGCATATTTTATAGCCTGTTACTCGGTAAAGATGTAGCTTTTTAATGGTAAAAGAGTTTTTAAAATCGTTTTAGTTTTTTGAGCCTATTCCTAATAAACAATCAAATCTTTCCTCTATAATAGTGTAGATGTGGATGGCAAAAGGTGACAATGCTCTATAATTATTTTTAAGTATGAAGTGTCTTCACTCCCAGAAAGGATTTTGTATACCTTTTTAACAACGCTGTGACTGCACGTTCCACGGGAACGTAACGGGATAAAAAGTATCCTATGTCTTCCATGTGGTTCTGAGCTAGCTCCCCACCAATATTCAGTTCGGCCGTTTTTAAGTTTAATAATAACTAAAACGGCTTTCTTTTATATATTATGCTAGTAGCCCACCCCTGCTTCGCACGGATAGATATCGGTATTTAGACTAAAATTTTAATTTTCATACAATTTATCACACTCTTGGCTTACTTTCCATGCTTAGAACATGTCAAGTCTGCTGTGGCGAAACGAATAATCAAAATCATTAGTTTAGTAGCTATGGTGGCGCAATAACCCACAGATAGACGCCCAAATAAATGTTAGGTACATATCTACTTAATTAACCGTCCAGGTTGTGTCGCATGTGGTTCCCGTAACCCCCTGGCACAAATGCGCCACGTAACACCCGGGAGATGTTAGTGGGTACCCTTTGAGAGTCTCACATACCATTGCCCTGAGCACAAGAAAAAGAAGGTAATAGACCACATACGCCTTTGCCTACCCAGACGTGGTGTTGCATTGATTATACAGGAACCATTAGCCAAATTTTACGTGTATATCTCGGTCGTTGTAAAATAAATCAATAATTTAAAAAAATATTCACCCTGACACATTTTTTCTTCTTCTTCTTCTTCTTTTAATTATGGCCTCTTTAGAAATTATTTCGCAATTTTGCCAGTGTCAAGTTTAAATAAGTATATAAGTTTTTAAAGATAGTAGTAAAAAACTAAAAAACTGCGACGTTCTAAGACGCCATTTTTTCACCGTCTCTATAACACATTTTTTCTTCTTCTTCTTCTTCTTCTCCTTCTTCTTTTAATTATGGCCTCTGCAGAAATTATTCCGCAATTTTGCCAGTGTCAAGTTTAAATAAGTATATAGGTTTTTAAAGATAGTAGTAAAAAACTAAAAAACTGCGACGTTCTAAGACGCCATTTTTTTCTCGAAAAAAAAAAGCACATTTTTTCTTCTTCTTCTTCTTCTTCTTTTAATTATGGCCTCTGCAGAAATTATTCCGCAATTTTGCCAGTGTCAAGTTTAAATAAGCTAAGTTTTTAAAGATTAGTAGTAAAAAACTATAAAACTGCGACGTTCTAAGACGCCATTTTTTTATCGATCCACATTTTTTCTTGTTAAAAATGATTACTATGACTTCAGCTTTCTAATAAAAAAACCTTGTACACAGATACTCAAAATACAGATAGACGTCTCAACCTTATAACAGCCATCTTTTTTGTCGGGGTTAATATATGTCAGAGTAACAGACTATAACAGTTCTGTTTCTTAAATTTCAATTTTGATACATCATAAACTCATGATAACTTTTGAATGGTATGTTTGATTTAAATAATTCAAAAAGTGATTAACAGGTACTGACCTACCCTTAATTGAGTGATTTATTTAGATAAGGATTAATACCAAGGTACGAATAATTGAGTCTAATTTGTACCGGCGTTACTATTGCATATTTTAAGATGAAAAAATAGTTATTGTGACGTAACTAAAATATGGAGATAAATGGTGTCGCTGATTTTTTTGTAGATATTTATGGCCTCTATAAAACTGTAGTGCATCACTTTGCTCTAATGTCAATACTTTCCGCAGCGTACGCGATATAATGTATTTATTCGTTATTTTTTTTCACACCTTGGGTTACATTATCGAAGTTTTCATACGGATCACAAATTTTTTTAACATACCTATTTATAGCCTATGTTACTCACTAAAGATGTAGCTTTCCAATGGCTAAAAGAATTTTTGAAATCGGTCCAGTAGTTTTTGAGCCTATTCGTTACAAACAAACAATCAAATCTTTCCTTTTTATAATATTAATATAGATATAAATCTAAAAACGGAAAAATATATACATATAATAGATATACATACACAATTAAAATCTAAAACTAAAACCCATGTCTTAAAAGCTAAGTGTTGAAAATAATAAATAAAACAGTTCGTCAATAATCAAAGGATAACAAATTCTACTAATTTACCTCTTACCGCAGATGTCACATTTAGCTTAAGATATCTAAGTACATCCGTGTTTGGCAGGCAATATTGTCACTATTAGCGATTTTGAGAGTGTGTTTTTTGATGTCTACCCACTTTCCAAATTATTATAGATTGTAATAAATTATGTTACTACTATAGTTCTGTATGCGTAGGTAATAATATGTGTTTTCTCAATAAGTGAATATAAGAGAAATAAAGACATTCTAAACCTAATATTATTTTATAGATTATACATAACATTGACCTATTAATTTTCATACTTACATGATTGTGGGAGCTTGCCGAATTTATGTTTTTGAAGTGAAAACTTCTTTAGCGGCGTTGAGCACTTTTTCTGTAATGGGTATAAAATCTTAAACTCGCGTCAGGACACGTGACCTGATCGAAAAAGCGTAAGACGGATGGAGAGTAGACAGCTATCCCCTCTACGGCGCGGCGAAAATGTATGCCTGGGCCTACTGTTTCGTTTAGGCAGCGCAGGGCGCTTGCGCGAATGTTTTCACTTCTGCCGGCACTCCCGGAGTGCAACCCGTCTTTTTTTTTTTATTGAAATTGATTAAGCTTTATTTATACCGATTTTGAAGTAAATCGAATCAAGGACTAAACAGTTCTGGAAAATATAATTTTTCCAAAAAAAATCATTTTACGCCCTCCTGCGGGTAAGTTTTGGGGAAAAAAACCTTGTTTTATTGTTTCTTTAAAGGTTTATGTGTGGCGAATTTGGAATGAATCGGACTTGAGACAAAAAAGATCCAAAGAAACTTTAATTTTTACCAAAAAGACTTCCTCGCACCTCGGGGTGTGTGTGTGGATAATTTTGGAAAAATACAAAACACGTGTCTCATTATTTTTCTTAAGGTTTACCGAATTTTAAGTGAATAGCACCAAGGAATAAAAAGTTGCATACAAACTTAATTCGTCTATTTAGGAGATGATTTTTTAAAATATTGTTAGTCTATGTCTTATTCTATACACTACCTACATTTCATATTTAATTAACAGCGGTTGACCGGTTATTGAGATACGTGCTAACATGTCGGATTTATAAAATTAGTAGGGTGGTAAAGAAGAATTACACAAAGGGCTTTTTATAAGCTATACAAAGGAGGTTTGGAGATACCTACTCATAAAATTAATATTATGCTTAATTTTTCGTTTCAGAAGTTTTTGCTTGAAAGCGCGACAGAGTAATAAGCACATAATTTCTTTAAAAACATTATTTGACACCACGTATAAACGATTATTTCCAGTTCCTGTGTTTCGGAGAAACGAAGATATCAACCAAGTGTTACACAAACTCTCAGAGATAGCGGACCGATAATGATATTGAAACAAAAATATTTTTAGTTTTTGATGTCGTAAGTCATCAGAAACGACATCGTAAATGATATTCGCAGGCGAATGCATCTAGTGAATATTGCATTCGGCTACGAACTTTCATAGAGAACACGTCGAGTAAACATTGTAGGATCTTGAAGAATAAATAAGAGATTTGTGAACAGTTGGTGAGTATATTATTGAACAGTTGGTGAGTATATTATTGAACAGCCAGTATTAGGAAACCTAACTGGTACCGTCTGCGAGACCTACGGTTTAGGCACTGACCGAGCCAGTAGCCTTCCTATCCAGATCCTTGAGAGAATACCCTACAGTTTGTGTTCGCTATGAAGGTTCAAGCAAATTTCCACAGATGTCACTTTACGAATAAAACTATTAAATTAAAACAATGCCCTCTTTTCGTTTTAACTGGAACTAGCTAACCAAGTAGTGACATCTAGTTTTACATGTGAAGCAGTTGGCGGCGAAATGTGGCAAGAATATGTGAGCTCCCTGATTTACTAGTTTAAGCAATGTCTCACAGATGTCACTGTACGAAACAAAATATTAAAACAATGCCCTCTTTTCGTTTTTACTGGAAGTAGCTAACCAAGTAGTGATATATATTTTTCCCTGATCCCTGATTTACTAGTTCAAGCGATTTTCCACGGATGTCACTGCACGAAACAAAATATTAAAACAACGCCAGTGTTATGTGATACTTTCTGGCCCTTTGAATTATAAAAGTAGTAAATCACAGTCAAATTAATGACTTTTTGTGTAATTTTACTCAAGTCAGTGCAACCCTGAATTAGAGATAATTCGATCTGATTTAACACATTTTTGGAAACTGAAGGAGATTAATTCTAAATCCTCTCATAATATGCCTGAAGAAAAGTTTTGCGAGAAATATTTTACTTAAAATACGATACGTATGAATGACGGTCGCTTTTTTGTTGGCTTTGTGCCATAAAGCAAACTGCTTTACTTCAAGGTGATTCTTTTAACAGGGTTTCACATTGCTTACTTTCCCTAGAATGAAGACTAAACCTAAATTTATGAAAATGTACCACATCTTCATGACTGAATATGAGTTGTTAAATCATATGTCTGAGTGTAAAGACTTTCAAATCAAATGAAATCAAAATAATTTATTTGCTTGAATAGTCACCCGCACCTCAAGTCATCTCTGGGGAGTGCAACCGTATCGTTAGACTTAAATATGGGCTCTGATATGCCCAACAAGTTGTTAAGCCTGAACTGGTTCCCTCAATCCGATGAGCTCAGTTCCTTAGTAGGTTCGACGCTGCTTTGCCACTTTTAGTTCATTTTCATGTCCCACGCTTAGTAGTTTGTGATTTCTTTAAAGTACTAGATCTTTATTTGTTTACTGACGCTTCTGAACGTGGGTACTGGGCTTGCATCTATGTGTGTAGTCTTAATAACAACGATAAGTGCGTGGTATGTTTATTAATTGCAAAAAATCGAGTAGCACCCATCAAACCGACCACAATATTACGAGACTGAAACTGTGTGGTGCTGTAATTGGAGCTCGTATGTATGAGAAGGTTTCTAGTTCTCTTCGGGTACCTGTTAATCATGTCTACTGCTGGACTGAATCGACCATAGTGCTGGGATGGTTACAAATGCTGCCTGCAAAACTTCAGCCCTTTGTGCGTTATCGCGTAGCTTAAATTTTAGACAAGGCTGGTAATTGCACCTGGCGCGATATACCAACAGACAAAAACCCAGCCGACCTAATATCTCGCGGTGAAAATATTAACCATCTGCAGGGATCGAATTTATGGTGGTATAGTCCATAGTGGTTATATACTCTTTGGTATAGTCCTGAATTTATTACTGAGTGTCATCCAAGCTGGCTTTCTCATTGAAAATAGGTGAACATTGAAACATTGCCTGAAACTCGATCTCAAGTCTCTTTAGATCGAGTCGAGCGCTGTTGTTACTGATAGAACAACAGCGCTCGACGCAAAACGAATTTATTAATTTTAAACGTTTTACTAATTATTTACGTCTCGTTCGTGTCGTAGCGTATGTGATCAAATTTATTAAGAAATGCAAAAGGCAATGTACTACTTCTAATTTTATTTCTGAGGATGACATTCAAAACCCTTTCAACGTTAAAATTTTTACTAGTCAACGCGAGTCAATTATTTTTAAATAGCTATGAAACGCTCTCCTAAAGTTTAATGTTTATTTGGATAACGATAATATAATGCGTGTTGGAGAACGTCTTTATAATTATAATTTTAATTTTGATAATAAAAAGCGCCTTATTGTTTGACAGTCCACTCATGATTACACGAAATTATTGTTAACTTACGAACATAAAAGTTTAATTCATGTTGGCCCGCAGTTACTACTGGCCTTCTTAAAGGAGAGATTTAGGCCAATAGGTGGCCGTAATTTTGCCAAGGCTTGTTATCACAAGTGCATAACTTGCCACCGTATGGGTAAGGTTATTACGCCTTTGATGTGAAATTTGCCCCAGCAGCGTCTTCTTCCATGTGCTTTTCCCTTTGAATGTACAGGCGTCGATTATGCTGGCCCTGTGTTGTGTGCTAGTCGTCAAGGTCACGGATGTAGGCTTGTAAAGGTGTACCTAGCTGTATTCATTTGTTTTACCACCAAAGCTATTATATCCAGAGCTTGTAGGTCATTTAACAAGCAAGGCATATTTACTACCTTTATACCGTTTCATTTCGCGAAGAGGTAAACCCGGCAATATTTATTCCGACAACGGTACCTCATTTGTTGGTGCGTACAATGAGATATCTAAATTTGTAAAGGCCAACAGTGACTCTTTGGGTGAAAGTATGGCGAATGATGAAATTGTGTGCCGGCTTTTCATTTCTATTTATCCTTTATCAAGACTTTCAAGATCAAACAACGCCCTCTTTTCGTTTTTACTGGAACTAGCTAACCACATAGTGACATCTATTTTTCCGTGTGAACTAATTGGCGGCGAAATGTGGCAAGAATAGGCGAGATCTCTGATTTACTAGTTTAAACAATTTCCAACAGATGTCACTGTACGAAACAAAATATTAAAACAACGCCCTCTGTTCGTTTTTACTGGAACTAGCTAATCAAGTAGCGACATCTATTTTTACTTGTGAACTAGATGGCGGCGAAATATGGCAAGAATAAGTGAGATGCCTGATTTACTAGTTTAAGCAATTTCTCACAGATGTCACCGTCAGAAAAAATTTAAAACAACGCCCTCTTTTTGTTTATTATTGTGTGAACTAGTTGGCGGTATAATGTACTATTGAGAAATAAAAAAAAAGATTTTTCTTTGTTACTATGTTTGCACTGTACACTATGTACTGTCTCTTTCTACTCATCAACAATTGCAACTTGCTACATGTTTTTAATGAATGCTTTTGCCTCCTGTGCACACCAGTGCTTGCAATGTTTTGGGATAGTGGATTAAAACCAACCTGCTAACTATAGTTAAGTAATCTACAAGAAAGATTATACTCTGCATCAGCAATAAAACAGTCAAAAATCATAGTAAACTTTGTATATATTTAATATGCAATAGCTTCGCTTAACTCATACGCAATTATTTTTTATACTTTTTAAACTCCATCTTATGGTGTTTTTGTTTGTGCTCTTTGTTAGAGTTGTTATAAAACTTTTTATAATCAACATTCTTGTAAGCGAACGGTTTTACATTGCCATCAATTTTCTTAGGGTTCGTATTCAGTTCTTTTTTCTTGGTCTCAGTAAGCATTTCGACCGATCCTTTTAATTCTGCTTTCTCGTTAGAAATCTTCCTTTTACGCTGTGTTTTCTTGGAAGAATCATCATCGTCTTCAATAATAACAACATCTGTTGAAAGTGTTTCAACGTTAGTCTTATCTTCGTTTTCGATTTGCGTTTTCGCTTGTTGTAGTTTCACTAGAACTTCAGTTTTGATTAATTCATTGCCTTTACCAATAGCCGCTATTTTTGCTTCCTTTTCTTTAAATTCTTTGATTTCTTCCATCTGTGAACATGAACCATTATTTTTACAAATATTACCCCTTTAAATTTAATTAACTTTATTTGTAAATTGCTATAAAAGTAAGGGGTAAAATGGGAATTATTAACAGCTATGCATGTGCCAGTTACTGAATTTTATATTACTACGATGGGTACCTGAGCCAAGGGACGGTATTTTCGGTATCTATCGTAGGGAGGAATGAATAGTTTGGCGTCCACATTCAAGTCCGAAATCTGTAAACAACATAAACTGTTAAATAACATATTACTACAGTTTAATTGAATAATTTGTAAATATTTGTACTTACAATAGTTCCGTAAGTTTTCTTGTTGTTAATCGGGGCAAAAACTTTAATATCAGGCTGGAAGTTTTTGGAGTCCTCAAGTAAAATGGCAGCATGGTCGATTTGGTGTTCGTTCTCATCACTGTAAAGTTAACATTTGTGATTAGATATACCATAGCTCACGAAGTTTAAGTCGAAATTAGCCAACGAGTTGGTACTCAAGTTGTATGCTACACTTCTATGCGGTACAACCATAAAAGTTGAAATCAGATAAAACTACTTATCTCGTAAAGGAGACGTTCAAAAAATGTATAGAGCCTAGGATTAAAATAATTGTAAATTTGAACAACAATCTGAGTTACATAGGTTAATAGAGCATAATTATTTAAATTTTTCGGTGCATTTACAATAATTTTACACCCTCCCTTTTTTTTTTAATTGAACCTGAAAATAAGAATCCTTAATGCAATATTTATGATTATTGCAATTAGCAACCCCAGCCAAATGACAATTGAGCACCAAAAAAAAAAAAATTTAGAATGCTGTCAATCAAACTGATCAATGACAATGACATCATGACGTTTCCCGTAATAATCTTTTTCCACGCGTTTTGTTATTACACTAATAAGATAATTAATATTTTTCGTCATAATTACATTAAACTGCAGCTAAAATAATATTACAAGAAAAAAGTACTTTAACACAATGCAATTATTGACATGATTGCAATATTTATACTGCTTAGGAAATAAATAATTAAAGGTAATGTGCGTTTTGTTTTTCTTTTACTTTTTTTAGATTTTTACAAAAATGGGTGCCCCTAAAATTCGTATTTAGTTAAATTCTAATAGCTTATTAAATAAGCTTTCCAATGAGGTATATCACATTGGTGTTCAAAATACTATCCCACTATTGACCTCTCCTTTATCGTTTAAATTTCTTATAAAGCCTAATAAAAAAAAAGAAGAAAACTTATTAGAAGCATAGCCTATTTGCAACTACTTTGGTTCGATTAAAGGGACTGATTTTTATCTCAAGAATTTTGACAGATTTTGCATACATTGTCAAAATTCGAAATTGTTACTTTTATTTGTCATACCCCAACACTGCAATCCCGCTACTGCTACTCTACAGGAGTACCCGATTAACGGCGACACCGTGAAGAGATTCGGGATTTGAACCCTACGAAGACCCAGACACCTAAACTGTCTAGGATCCCGAACGAATTTAATCAGAAACATAATAGAAGGAGTTCCCTCCAGCCAATCTGTCTATGGAAAAAATTGTCTTTCTGTGTTGCATAACTATGTTTCGGACATGATATTATGTGACAAAAGAAATTTGAAATAATCTGTTAAGCTAGGCATCTTGTCGTGTATACTAACAGGATGGTCACATTTTATTTGTTCCCTGTTTGTTACATAACTGTGTTAACCTGTACCTGAACTCTGGCAAATACGCGAAGTCGTGCACGCTGTAACTGCCTAGCGGCTGTATCGTGGCATTCACCATGTTCCTGATACTTGTCGGCATCTTATACAGCTGCGGCTCATTCGGCAACTCACGGCACTGCAATAAACATTAGGCAGCGGCATTTATAATATGTGGCTATTTTAACAAAACTTGAGTATCAACTGAATTTTGCCAATAATTTAAGAGTACCAGTACTAGGTAATCCATACTCTTGGGGTCTAACGGAGATGTTTCGGCGCTATATCTGGTGACACCATTTGAGATGAGTCGAAGTAGTTGCTTTTATGATGGTTTCATTGTTGGCAACCGTATGGAGCCTCATTCCATTATGCCAGTTTCATTATACTACATTAGCCGAAAATCACTCGTAATCACAAGTGCATCGGTGTTTACAGGGTAATCGCGTTCTATATCATATTAGGTAAGTTATGATCAAGCACAAGCCTATTTCATAATTTCTTGCCAACACATTTCCTATTAAACAATTGGGATCTGTTCTGGATGGTAACAGGTGCAGATGTTATATTTGTTTAAACGTACCGACAAAATCATTCTATGTATTGTGATAAGGTTTTGCTTGACGAATGGCGGCATAGGGCTGCAACATGCGTTCACACCTTGCACCTCGCGCGGCAATGTCTCGGCGAGAGAAAGCAGCATGTGATTGGGAAGGAGATACCTATAACAATAACAACCATGTAACACTTGTTAAAGTTACCCCCTAGTTTCTACTAGCGAAGCATTCACAAGAAAACATGTTGCAAGCACTATCTATCTCTATCGCTCAGAGATGAGTAGAAAGAGATAAAATTATGGTTGTATCATGTTTTGTGGTGCATTGCAAACGCCCAGTAATTTTTGCTAAAGTTTGAATAGACAATATGAATGTGGAATCTGGTAAAGACTCTATCCAATGCAGAACTCGGTTGTGCCCCCACAACATTATGAAACCGTGAAGTGATCGGTAGGGTTGACTTGGATCAGATTGTATGTTTGCACATATATTTAGGTGGTAAATAGAACAGCTAACTTATGATCAAGCAGTCCCCTAATAACTTTGTATAATATGTAATTGTGATAAAGAGGTTGTAGTGATAATTGGTAATTATTATCATAGCCCGAAAGAGATCTATGAGCTGAGACTTGTTGTAAGCGATTAGCTTTACCTTAGTCTTAAACCTTGAAATTAATTTAATATGTTTATTTCCTTGTTTAACCTGGCATTTTGAAAAATAAATTAAAGCGGTGGATTTGAGGGAACGTTTTTAAAGCACAGTAATACTTTCAATGGCTGGTAAAAAGCCTTTGCTTAACTAGGTCAAAGTGTCTGAAAAATAGCAGACGCTACAATTTTACATACGTGGTACTTTCATCGAGCGCGCGCGCCTGCGAATCTCGCCATTTGTACAGCATTTTGAGCGCGGCTATCTGCTGCGAGTTGAAGGATTTCTTAGAGCGCGCGTACAGAGGCACGTGGCTTGCATCATTTATCACTTCTTTGTTATAAGTCTGGAAACAAATGAGCAATTATTATGGGTTTTAGCGCTTTTCACTGTCACAATCACTTATAGCTGAGAGAAAAGACTACTTTATCTTTAAAATTAAGATTTATTCTTGAAATATGTATCTTTATAATAAAAAGGAATCACTAAATGTGTTGGTAAGCGCAAATCTCGAGAACGGCTAAACCGATTTCACTAATTCTTCTTTCAGAATATTATTTGAAGTACGAGGAAGAATATTAATAAAAAGCTCCTCCGAAACGGGTTGACCGATTTTTATGAAATCGTATATCTATATTCGGTAGGTCTGAGAATCGGTCATAATCTATTTTCGGACCCGGTAGGTGGCACTGCTTTAACGGTCAGGACGACGTCTGCAGGGTTCGCTAGTACTAAATATTTTTATATATATTATATTATGTATGTATTAAAAAATATTGAAATCGCGACTTATTTAAGAACCAGCTCTGCAATCGGTTTATTTGTATTAGGGCTAAGATGCCATATACTTGTATTTGTACACAGAGACACAAATACACGTCAGTTATATCACTGCTGTTTTTCATTGGAGTTTAATAAAAGTCACCCACAGCATGTCCGTTGAATGTTCACGATGATCTCTAAACCCACTAAACATATTGATGTATTTCACTAATGGACAAATAGATTGATAGTAGAGGCAAATAGATTGATAGCTAGTAAAACGTATTTCCAACTAGCAGTTCGCATCTATTTATATTCATGAAGCCATTTATATATTAATAAGACAAACAGATACATAAAAATAATGACTATTACCCATAGTATTTAGTGAAGAAATATGGCGTACTGATTACACCTTATAGAACGTAATTATAGACAAACCAACTATAGGAACTACCTTTAGTTATGACGGTCAGTAACAAAAAGTAACGAGTCTGAACTTACAGCTCCACAAATCTGTCGGCTTTGTTCGAACACTGAGAGCAACAGCTGCGGCGATGACGCCTTAATGAGTAGGTCCGCCTTCATTAACCGCCAGATGTACAGTAAATAGTGCGTGTCGCTTCGCGCATAGTCTATCAGCTCAGAGGGAAGCGGGCGCATTCGCCAATCTGCTAACTGGTACCTATATAACAAATATAAATGAACATATAACAAAACGGACTAAAAGACGAGGTGCACTGAATGTCAATATAATCCAATGAGGGCAAACTATGTTATGAATTTATCTTGACTACATTAGGAGTGCATGTGTCCATCTTCCAGCTCTATCATCAGACCAGCTGCATGGTGTCACGTTATTGCTCACCTAGGATACGCGAAAGTGATAAAATTTAGTAGAATCAAAGCTTCCAAGATTTGTCTTAACGGCAAGTGTCTATAACTGGTTATCAATTACCTGCCCTATGTCCTCGACTTTATGTTAACTGAATGTAAATCAAATATTTGACTAAAATGCATGTAAACGAGGTAACTCACTTCTTATCAGTGTCTACACTGCAGTACTTCGTGAGTAAGTACTTGAGTGAGAGTCCAGGAAGGTTGAGAGCGCGCGCCGCTTGATGCGTATCGAACATACCAACTATATAAACACCAAAGTCTCGCTGCAGCCATACTACGTCACACTCAGCACCGTGAAGCACCTGAATTATATGAAACTGTTATTCAATAGTTCATAGTGGAGTTACTTGGAGAAAAAAATCCGGTTAAGGGCGAGTGAAACCTGTACAGAGAGGGTTCTGTTTAACTGCAAAGTACCTGATAGACAGCTTTGAGTAACTGATAGATACATATGACCTAAAATTTTCAGTTAAATTTTTTGATAAGATACTGGAGATAAAAATGTTATCGTAAATTCTAATAAATGTAGTTATTTGCAGTTAACGCGTTACTTATATATTTATACGTTAAAAGCTAAAAGTGCTTACTTTTAATTTCTTAGGGTCTGTAAAGGCAAGGTTTAACTTATGAATGTGTTCCCTTATAGCGAGTGTATCAATAATGAAATCTCCGCCCTCGGTGGTTGATATCTGCATAAGACATGTTATGCCTGCAAATAAAAAAACTTTATTTTTCTTTTATTCTTAACTAGGCGTCCGCTTCAGCTTCGCCCAGGTGGTTTAATAAACTCGATTCTAAATACTTTATCGCATTTTTATTTTTTTATATACAATCCTAGTTCTGATAAAAAAATCAAAACACAAAGTGAATTTTCCATTTCGCAGATTCGTTTAATAGAAGATAAGGTACAGTTACGAGAATAGTGACTGTCTCGTTGGCGTAAAACTAGCTTGTTCAGCGGTGTCCACCTTTAAGCATCGTGGCCTCGGAATGAAATCCGGTGCAAGACCGGTGTTATAACTTTTCTATTTTCTGCACTAATGCTGCTTCATAGAGCGCATAAAGTGATAGGTTTTGCCCGATTTCTCACCGATCCTGTTACCCGCCCCACCATAGTAATATGTACCACGCAGATCGATAAACAAACATAAGTAATAAATACCTTGATAAGTTCTGTACGAATGATGTTCCAAATCAATCGCTAGTTCTTTGACCCGAGTCAAATGATCTAAGAGGGCGTCCAGTTTGGGTTCAGTGTCAACGTAAGTAAGCGGTGTGTCTGCAAGAGGAGCGGGGAACGAGGGCGGCTCGCTGGGATCAATGAACTGTGACGGCGGGTGGTACAAGTCTAACTCTACTTTGTAGGGATGCTCAAATCTGGAAACAAAGAAAATTGATATTTATAGCTTGTATTTATGCTTTACAAATAAAAGTAATCTGTCTGATTGAAGTGTTACAAGTAGAGGTCGGAATTAGGTAGTTATACACAAATCTCATGTAGCGAAAAAATGGATATGTCTCAGATCCCGAGATGAATTTTAAAGATTAAAAAAGTTCATTGTTGCTACATTTGTCGTTTGCACAACGTAGCTAGTGTGCACTCTCGGCTATTGTTAATTAAAATCCCGGGTAGATCCATATTGATATCAAAATACATAAATAGTTCTACTTAATTCCGAGCACTGGTTATAAAAGATAAAAAGACAAAACATGGAATAAACCTGTTCGTCTTTTATTTGTGAGGTCAATAATTTTTAATTGGCCTCTCAAATAAACAAATAAGGTCTCTGTAAACTAATATTTCAATGTTGATTGATGTTGATGAACTATAATGTTACTGACTGATAGTTACTGTGTGGTCAGATAGCTGTTTATCTGTAGAAAAAGCAAATAGCTATACACATTGTGTAAAGGTATTTTATTAGAATAGTCATTATTCGCTAGCGTAGGGCAGGGGTAGGTAACTTTTCTGAACACACGTGCCATTTGTAATCAAACGAGTTTAATGAAACCATAGACGTACCGTCAAATAAATTTGCCTAAATACTCTTTACTTAAATAAATAAATAATAATAATAAATAAATATTCTGGGACATTAACACACACGGTCATCTGGTCCCAATCTAAGCGGAGCTTGTGTTATGGAAACCAGATAACTGGTATATACTATACATATAATACTTTTCTTTTGTAAATATTAATTATAATAAATATTTACACCCAAACTCGACACAAACACAAATGTTCATCACTAATGTTTTCTCGGGTGGGAATCGATCCCACGACCTGCGGCGTGAAAAGCAAGTATCTTACCGACCACGCCACCGGCCCGTCAAATACAAAGACTGTGCTTTTCCTATAATACCAAATAATACAATATAATAATAATTGTTACAAATCAAAGCCACATAACACTTAGTGTGATTTTTTTTCTGTTGTTGTAGTTTAGATGAAAAATACTTAGTAGGTTCTATTAGGGTTATGATAAGTTACTTTTAACCCTGGTTCGCACTAGTGAAACATGCACATAGAAACATGTTTGCAACATGTTTACACTGTCCAATTCTAACGATCGGAGACGAGTAGAAACATACAAATGGTGCTAGCAACATATTTTGATCGATCACACAGCAGACGCATGACGAACAGAATTCGCTTGTTATATTTATAATCGGTATAGTAAACAAAAATTGGTGCCATTGGCGTGCCATTAGTTCGCCATTCCTGGCGCAGCGGATTGTGTGTTCTGTTTGTCTGCCCGTCCTACTAAATTACGACTTAGGGAATTCACCGTGTGCTTCATACAAACTTGTGCACTGTAACATCTCCTGATAATTGGTTAGTCAGAGAGGACATAATTATTAATGTTTAGTAATTAACTTACCCAACCGCCTCACCATCGTCGTTGTAAAGTATATTCAACGCCAGTGGCTTAACACTATTTGGTTTGTCCGATATCTTCGGCACCCACAGATTATCAGAATTATCAATTGTATCTTTGAAGTTTAGTTGAGGCCTCGGTATATTCTTGGCGCCGATAAATGTTGTTGACCCCACCTTAAACGAAAAAATACATGGATTATCAATAACTACTTCGTTGAGCCCGTGCGCCAGCCAAATATGAGCATATGTAGTCTCGGGACGTCTACTGCTGGATAAAAACCTCCCTTTTAGAAAATTGCCGGCCGTTGGCATCCATATGGTTTCCGCAATTCTGCTTCTGATATACTTAGAAAAACCTTAGCTTGAGAATTTGTACCCGATATACGACAATATGATCGACCTAATAGCAACATAGCCTACGAAATGTGGATGATATTCACCTATGACAACACCTTTGCGTCACCTAGGTAGGAGATGTAATGCTATGTGTATTACTTGTTATAATATAAAACGGCTCTTGGGAAGTTTCGGTATGACTAATCACGTTTTCGAGGTGTCATGTCAGTGAGAGGAACATGCATAATAATAATAAGAAAAGTTTACTTTCATTCGTACTTGGTCACTATCTACAGACAAAATTCACCCCGACCTTTGGGTATCAGCAAGATGCGATCGAGTGAAATACGATCAGAAAACCAAGGTGTTTTTACACAATTATTTCATGCGCTGATGAAACTTTCGGTATCATTAACCTCGTAAGTAGAACATAACAATTTATTATTAGTGTCTGAAGACAAGTATATTTTAGCATATTGATGTCATTTAAAGTAAATTTAAAAAGTAACATCGCCTGATTATCACACACGTATTTTGTCTATAAGTGAATGATGAATGAATGAATGACACGGCTGCACGCGTGTTTTGTCTGTAAGATAAGAGAGTAATAGTAAAACTGCACTAACTACCTCGTAGATACAGTGAAGGTGTTCGTTTAATATCCGCGTGGTCCCGGGGCTAGCAAAAATACATTTATTTATCATATTTACTTCATATTTACTTTGTTTTAAATTTGTACCTAATTGTACCAAATCCGTTATTTAAAAATTATTAACATTTTATAGGTGGTACCCACTTCTATTGTTGCGTACTTCCTGGAAGCTTAGGTAAAGTTGCACTAAAATAATAATAATAAGAAAATTTCTTAGTAGCAGCCCGAAGAATGCCCTATAAACGGTAGCAGGTTCAAACCTATTACATACTCCTCTACAGCCTCTTACTTCAGGCACGACATGCTTAAAAGGAGATTCCAATAACCACAGTTTTAGGATCACTTATTACTATAATCAATATATTACATACGAATGGTACCTTAACATAGCAGGCGAATAGGTGATACACACAGCAACAAAATTGAGAATTTAATTCATTACTAAACAAATACCTTGCAATACACAGTTCAATGGAATTTGATATAACAAGGTCCTTTAGCGATAAAGACCTTCATCAATACAATACTAACAACAGTACCTACATCAACATACAATAGCGTCACGTGGCCTACACTTTGAACTTTCCCTCTTTAGTTTAATAAATAAATTGCACCTATTACGCTCCACTGCTGGCTAACGGTTCCTCGTTTCAAGAGGGTAGGTAATAAGCTAAGTGGGTCCAACGCCTTGGTCTTTGATTCGAAAAACGAGTGCCTGGATGTCGGTTATCATTTTTTTTACCACCAACGCAGACTAAATTTAAATGGAATAAACCGAATTTAATAGACTTATTTAAAAAAAAGTTTAATGCAAATCTAAATATATAAAAGAAGAAACTGACTGACATATCAACGCAGAACCCAAACCGCTGCGTCTGGAGACTCCAAATTTGGCATATAGGTTCCTTATGGAGTCTAGAGGTGCACTAAGAAAGGATTTTTCAAAACTCACCCTTAAAGGGGGTGAAACGGGGTTCCACCAATAACAAATAAAAAAAATATGATAAAGGGTTCATAAAGATCTGTCACTTGGCTAATTTTTATCCTAAAACCACGCGGGCGTAGCCGCGAGCGGAAGCTAGTGTGTATTATATGAAAAAGATTTCCCGAATAAAAAAAAGATACTATAAAAAAATGAATCCTTGGTCAATACGATATCACACGTGAACGGCTAGACTGATTTCGCTAATTCTTATTTTTGTGATTGTTATTGTCGTGACAAGGTGAATGAAAAAATGAAGAAATTGCCTCGGAAAATTTGGAAATTTAAGAACTTATAGTGCGTACTAACTTTTCTCATGTAATCTTACAGCGTTAGAGGTTATGTATTTTTAATATTATTTATGGCAGAACAATGTCTGTCGTCGTCCTTAGAGCATTTAACACGGGAGGTGCTATACGCAACTCAGTACTAAATTGTTTCTGCCAATTTTTGGAGATCATGTACATCTTACATGTAAAAACTGAAGCGTCTTTACAAATGCATACGTAAATAAAAGCTACACACAAAACATGAACAGTTTAGCATGCAAACTGTTCATGTGCCACGGCAGAGGGGAACGCGCGCAATACCAGTTCCGTGTTAAATTTTCTAAGTCAGCTAGTAAAAAATTAAAGCATGCGATTTGACAACCTCCTACTTTTTTAAGTCTGTTAAGCCGTGTACGCACGTACGAACATAGCGAACGCAAACAATGAAAGATTTCAGTTCCTGAAGTTACTACTCCTTGTCGCTGCCCTTCCTACCAATATTATTAATGCAAAGCTAGTGGGGTTGTATATTAGTCTTACAAGGGAAAATGGTTGAACTAAATTCCATGAAATTTTGCCTAGTTTTTCATCGGGATTAGCATAATTATTTGAACTTTTTATCTCGGTAATACTTACATCGGGAACTTTCGATAAAAATAATAGTAGACTAAACTCAATAGCGACTATAGATGGCTGTAGGGGCAGTGTCATAATGATAAGTTAGCAACTGTTATTAGGATAGTGGAGAGAAGATCGCGCCGTTGTAAGGTCACAAAACCGATACCAATGTCTTTGCATGTTATCGGACAAAGAGCGAGGTCGCGATGTCCTGTCGTTCAAGGCGACACCGCTATCGAGTAATAATTGCACTTTAGTGGAAACATAATGAATAGCTATAGCAATCCTATAGCTTAATAAATATAGAACGCTAGAAATGACGGAGGGTATCAGACAATATGAAATATCTCTGTAGTAACGTGTAACAAATGATTCACATTGGTGCTTAAAACATTATATTTTGTAATTAACGTAGTTTGCGGATAATTTACAAATAAATTCAAATTGTAATACCCCGACCGAGTAAATATATTTTCTTATTGTGTTATTTAAGTACAATCTCATGTAACTGACGTGTAATGTCTAATAAAGATCTTTAAACCGAATTAACTAACTTTTCGATTGAAAATAGGCGTTATTAAGTTTTTAGTTTCATTTTGTTCATACTAATTGTATTAAAAAGAAATGTTTTATTTTCATTTATGAAAATCTATATATATAAAAGAAAATCGTGTTAGTTACACCATTTATAACTCAAGAACGGCTACACCGATTCGACTGATAATTTGTGGTGATACCACTTAAACTAAGTGGGGAGGCCACTTAGGCTTAGAACCAGGAGAAGGACATAGGATACTTCTTATCCCGTTCCATTCCCGTGGGACGTGCAGTCACAGCATGTCTAGCCGTTAATTTGTTAAAAAGTTATAAAAACTTCTTTCTGGGAGTGCAAGACACTTCATACTTAAAAAGAATAATAAAGCATTGTCACCTTTTGTCATCTACATTTACACTATTATAGAGACGAAAGATTTGATAGTTTATTTGTTTGTTACGAATATGCTCATAGTATCCTTTTTTTGCCCTTAATGGATCCCCCGCATTGTGTAGGCGCAGGGGACGTGGTATCCCCAAAGGGTATCCATTAAAACCTCTCGGCTGTTCCGTCACTCATTTGTGGCAGGGGGTCACGGGAACCACATGTGACACAACCGCAACCGTTACTTAACATTTATCGGAGGCTTATTGCAGCATCATAACTTAAAACGAATGATTTTAAATTTGGTTTTGCCAAAGCAAACTTGATTGAGTGTTCTAAGCTTGGAAAATCCGCCAAGGGTGTTCTAAATTTTTGTCTAATACCAATATCTACCCGTGCGAAGCCGGGGCCGGCCGCTAGTTAAGATTAAATCTAAATATTTTTGACGTCTGAAAAAAGACAAGTCAAGTTGCTAAATAAAGAAGAAGTCACATTTTTAGCACCGATTGATTACTCCTTAACCTAATCGATTCCAGTGATAAAGTAAATAGTTTATAACATGAGTTTTGACAATGACAGAATTAGAATTGTAATTAAATAATATTTGTCGTCTAATCAAAATTGATTCGTAGATTACATGTTGATGTCGCCTATTTTAAGCATAATGTCTAATTGAACAGCGGGGATGTAACGATTCACACAAAGATGTGTGGGTATGACCCACGATCGAACTCGATCTGGGTCCTATGTTTCAAAGCAAAGTCCAACTGCGCCACCGCGGCTTCACTGTAACATTTTCTTAAGGTGATTTCAGAAGAAAAAAATTTTGTTCACTTTCATATTTCATCTTTCACTCAAAATTACATTTTTACAATACAAAAGTGAAGCAAAAGTGCCAAAAGATTTCATCAAATGAATCGATCCAATGATGTCGGATATTCTCATTCGGCGTCCTTCATTTCCATTCTGAATGAATTTAAAATGAATAGTCTGAACACTGCGTGAACGTTCACACCGACGCGGCCATCTTGTGTCGAATCCTGTAGCAGACGCACGTCACGTTAAACGTCGCCAGTTATTCCAAGACTTACTTTATAAGTTACAACTGCATTCGACGCCGTATTGACATTACGGATGAATGTTCCTTTCTACGTCATCGCAGCTAAGCCGTGTGAACATGGAATGAAAGAAAAGTGAAGCATTGACTCGGGTGAACATTCATTCAAATGAACCAGCTGATATCATCTTAATGAGCCCAAAATTTTCGAACGATATAAAGCAATACTCTAAAGGATGGTCTTTACACAATATGACCTTCCCACGTGTCTTTGTTAGGTGCTTCAGGTGACGATAACTTCCGTCTTCAGTTACGAGTAATCTGTCTCTGAATAGAACCCTCTACAATAGCGAGTCGAGTGCTTTTATGAAAATTGACGGGTACCGCTGTAATAATAGGCAGTTATCTTCCGCGTATTGTCACACGGCTTTTTTCTAAGATATGAACTATGATGTAGCTAAGAACAAGATCAATAAACACCATTTTTTTTTTATTTTATTAGAAAGCAGTCACTCACATTACACAATATACATCATTAACATATTCTAGTCCACAGCTGGACATAGGCCTCTCCCAAAGGACGCCACTAAGTATGATTCGCGGCTTTTTCATTCAGTCACTTTAACCTTAACTACAATTTACCGACACTTTCAATACCAGAAGCATAACTCGCTTATTGCCGACCTTTTAGATGTCGACGAGCCTGACTACCTTACTCATAACTAAAAACACAACCAAGTTATTGCCTAGCACACCCCTGATGCAAGTTCAGCGGTGGTTCAGCGATATCGGCCTCGCCTTGGAATATAAGATCGCGTCGATCCCCGGTCGTGCCCTGGGTGGATCTTCGTATGAATTTTTTTTATACCCGCTGCTCAATATCGATGAAAGGAAATATCGTGAGGAAACCGGCATGTCTAAGAACTAATCATTCGAGGACATGTGACATCCACCAACCCGCACTTGGCCAGCGTGTGTGGATTAATGCCTAAATTCAATAAACTAAGATAGTAGAGAAAAGACCAGTTCCTGGCACTAAAAGTGGTCGAAGTGAAGTGGCGAGTGGTTATGATACATTGTATCATTACTACGCGTAACAGATAGTTCTTAGCAATATTTATAAACTATTTACGGTCCAATTAGAGCTATTTTTATAGCATGTGTGGTACAGAAAGCTTATCGCTTTACATTGACAACGCGCAACATTACAAAGGCTTACGAAAGTCAGTACAAAGGTTTGTCACACATTGGGCGATTGCACAAACTAATATGTTGAAAGAAATTTCGTCAACTATGAGTATTACTGATCTTATGCAGGCTGCACAATAAAAAAATTGTTGATATTCAAGTCTGATAATATAATAAGTAAATAAAAAAAACTGTTACGAACTTTCTCAAACGAGTTCTGAATAAGGTTACTACTGTATTTTGAATATTTAATTCGACTGATAAAATATTTACATTTTGTTTCTATAAAGCAAATTTACAAGTTGAAAAAGCAAAGCTAGGGCTCGTGGTTAATGACTGGTGACTGGAGAGGTGAAGTTGACACCCATGCACTTAACCCAGTAGACTGAGACGGGACCCACCCCTTTTGGTCTATCGCATAGAAAATTAAACACGGAACTGGTACACTGCCGAGGTACATGAACAATTTATATGCATAAATTAACAGCTCATATTTCGTATTTGTGTGTAGATTTTATTTACGTGTGCATTTGTAAAGACGCTTCAAATTTTACATGTGCGCGTAGGTGCGTGGTTAAATACCTAGTCTCCCTTAAAAACTGGCAGAAACAATTTAGTACTTGAAGTTGCGCACACCTCCAATGTGAAATTCTCTAAGCTGTATCGTGTCATATCGTAACAGACGATGTTACCTTTTCGACCAACTTTAGAAAGTAGATTCTTTAATAATACTACTTTTGTATGTATGGTCGGGGATGACTCAGTCAGACGGATTTACCAAATAAATGTTTTGTTTAAATTAAATTCATGTCGAAGGTCCTGTTGTATTTGGAAGTTAGTTTATAATTTAATTGTAATATTTTCTATTACACTTACCTGTATTTTCGCTATAACAGGAGTATTGTTCCATGAAGCCAAATTCGCTTTCTTTATCTGGTTTGCACCGACAAAATTGTCCTTTGGTGGTTGGTTTACTCCACTTGTGATGTCAATATGTGTGCTAATTCTATCTAGCATACTATCGTTGGCGTCAACGATCTTCTCTGTGTTGAACTCATGGTCATTACTGCCAAATGTAATAAATTTTATAGCGCATCATCTACAAATTACTACAAATATTCAATATTTTAATGATCTAAGAATTTCCATAAATAATAGGCATTGAAAATTGTTGTTAGTGGGTATATAAACTGTGATTATTTACGAGTTAAAAATTAATGAACACTGTTACTACGCAGTAGTACAGTTGATTTAGTACGCATACTAAATCAATTAATTAATGATATTCAGTGGATTTCGAAGTACATAGGGTGACATAAATACAATAAACCGTAAGCAGCGTGATAAGGCACTCGCGAATTCGGCAAGGATAATCAAAAGATGCATAGGTTTAACTTGCTAGACCAATATTTTAAATTATCTCAATGACCTCCATGCCATGCTAAAATGACGATGTTGACTAAAAATGCAGTCGCAAAGCAAACCATCCAGTCTATATATACATATAACCATTTGCGCCAGCGCATATGCGTGATATTTGGAAAATACCAAATTCAATAAAAAAAAAAATAGAATGTTAATCCAGGCAACAAAGCAAATGTGTGCAAAATTTCATCCGAACCACTTCAGAGGTTTTGACCTAAGAGGGTAACAGATTTCTTCACAAACTTTCATGTTTTTAGAATTAGGATTACTCTCGCTATTGTCATGAGTCATGTGAATAAAATAAATACAATCCAGATGACAATATTTAAGTATCTATTACAAGTGGGAGGCACCAATGAAACGATAATGAAGGCATAGATGACAAATCGAATAAAATACGACTTTACATTATAAGCAGCAATGACGCAGCGGTACATGCCTCGCCTTAGAAATATAAGGTCGCGGGTTCGATTCCCAGTCGTGCCCACACATCTTTGTGTGAATTGTTTCATCGCCACTGCTCAATATCGGTGAAGGAAAACATCGTAATGAAACCGGCATGTCTAAGAACTAATCATTTGAGGACATGTGACAAACACCAACCCACACTTGGCCAGCGTGTATGGATTAAGGCTTAAACTCTCTCAAACCGTAAAATAGTTGAGAGCAGTGGGACACTAATAAGGGTTGAAGTGAAGTGATTAGGTATAAGCAGCCGATACAATTTGTTATACTGGCACAAGATTGTACAAAAGAGAATAAAATACGGCTGCAAATCTAAACTTAGCGCAAAAGGGTGCGCAATTATTTTGTCAATTTTTTGGGGGCTTGGTCACATTCGTCTGAATCCCTATACATAGTCTCCGGATGGTACAAATCAGGTGACTATAAACATGTGCTAGGCTTTAGCTGTTATTAGCGATCACCCACCAGACAAAGTCGCTTCACCAAGCGACCAAGCTTCTGGAGCGATGTCTGGTGACACCATTAAAGAGAGTAGGTAGATCGGAATAGTTGCCTCTTAATGGATTCCAACCATATTACCATTGAGACTCATTCCACTTCCACCTTATCGCCGATAATCACTCGTAATCACGAGTGATTATCGGTAAAATGGTTAAGAGCGTTCAATCGTAGACCGCATTATTACTTAACATCATGTCTATCGTAGTGAAACGCTAGTCTGTACCAATAAGAACAGAAAATAAAAAAACAGCACGGGTTCGCAAAGCCTATGTTCTAACTCTTCAAGATAAGAAAACAACCAAATATTAACAAAAAAAAAATTAATTTCTAATAATTAATTAATTAATTAGTAGCCCCTTGCAAATTGTGGTAGAATATCATGCTAATTTCCCGATATTGATAAGTTTCTATCATTAATGAATGAGACATGTTGCAACCAATAAAAAAAATTGTGACAGAAATGAATACATAGTTTTACTTACCACTTTAACTTCACAGCTGGCAACTCAGTAGCAAGTATTTGGTTTGATTGTATAACAACATTTTCACTTAATTGGCATGTTACAACATTAAAATCAGTAAACGTTTTAAAGAGATTGTGTGAGGTTCCTGAGGGTAAGCTATTTGATGATCTGATTGATTTGTTCAGTGATGTGTAGCCTCCCTGAAAATAATATTGCTACTGTAAAAAAGAGGGAATAAAGATTCCAAGGTTTGGTTACAATCCTACATATTTATAATTCTAGGTATTATAAAATACGTAGTATTGTCAGTGACACGCACCAGGTCCACACTGGTGCAAAAAGATGTATGATGACATATTTTAACTGTTGAGCCACTTTGTGGCCTACCAACACTGGTAGAGTAATACAAATCACACAGACAACTGCACAATAACGTCTATTCTTACCAAAATTAATATGATGCTGAATGGCTCAACAATTATAATATGTCATGGCACCTACATGTAAAGTATGTTAATTACCTAAGAGCGTTCTTGCTCATCTCAAATAGTATATTACCTGATGCTGAAATTAATACTCTCTATTAATAGTATCTATCAGTGATGATATTAGTATTATTAGGATTTAGAGGAATGATAATAAATATTGTTAATTAACATACTTGCTGCATAATTATAATCCTTCCACAAAAATTATCTAATTAATAATAATGACAATATGGCCAGCAGTTGAATGTTAGTAACACCCTGTCGAATAATTATTTATTGGTCGGGATAAAGGTATCTATACAAAAAAAAAAAATTATGATTCTATTCTATTCCTTTTCAGTCCCCCTAGGAAAGTAAATCATCACTATGTCCGTAATGATAACAAAACCATTTTTCAGTAGTCAATTCATGTTGTCTGACCTTAAAGGTTATGTTCAGTTAGGATAGGATGATTAAATAAAATAGGTTAATAAGATAACCTAAGAATATGACCCACATTATGTTGGTTAGCTATGTATATATTCTCACATGCTGCGTGATATAAAATAATGATATGTGTAATTCATTGTACGACCACTTTATTTATATTTAGTCAGTCATATAGATTTAAAAAAAAAATGATTTATATGCATGCCTCTTTCTGATACCTACCTAAACTTATAAAATATATTAATCAGGTATGAATTTAGTGATGTATTTTACATTTATGCATAAAATTTTTGATTTTTATTTTGCTATTATGTTTTATTCCAAATATATTCAATAAATATATTGTATGTCATATCTGTTTACAGTTAGGATTTAATTAAGGCCTGTTTATAACCAAACATAAAACAGTGTAGACAACAATGTCAAAGAAACAAGTTGACCTTAATAAAACTGGTTACAGAAATTATTACGTTTATACAGTTTAAAATTAAAATAAGCTTTTAAAAATTTTATTAGTTCTTAACACTTTCAACCATAAAAATCAGCAGTATTTTTGTAATTTACGTATCCTTGTAGTACTTACTGGCTTGCGACATTAAAGCTTTTTGAAAATAAATAAATATAGAAACAATAATAATATACAAATATATTTTAAGTGTGACCAGTATCATACAATAAATTTTGTTTGTTCAGGTCTCACATTATGAATCTAAGTAAGGTCTCCTTCACCAACACCTTTTTTTTCTTAACTAGTTAAGTACAAATGATTTTCTTAATTTATAATTTTACATTATATACTTTAGAGATGATGACAATTTATTTAGTTTTGTTCGTCATATAGATAAATAAAAAATATTGGACACATATTTTGCTATTTCTTTGTGATTTAAGATTATGGCCATACATCCTAGTGAAATCTAAGGTAAGTTTTATAACTCTGTATGACGTAGTGAGTTCCCACTCCATAATTTTAATGTATTTTATCATAATATTATTTCACTTCAATGATAAAGATAAAAATAGACACATGTCTATATTTTTTTATATCTTACTGACAAACTAACTAAAATATGATTTTACATACCATGTCGTCATCCCTATTATTATTAGTAAAATTGTCATCAAAATATGATGGTACAAAGGAATGTTTACATGATTAATAAAAAATAAATTCGGAAAAAGTACACACGCTATCAACTTTACTTTAAACCATGCCCAAGCCTGTGGAAATACATGCAAACAATCAAGAATAAACTGGTATTATTGTAAGACACTAAAAGAAAGTGTTTACCACACATTGCATCACAGTGTGATCACCCTTGCATTCTTTCAAAACAACTTTTTGCCACACATGCCACTTAGTTCAGGGGAAGATAAAGTTCAGTCTGAACAAGAGCAATATTGGATGAGTTTGATGAAACCAGATGCCAAAAAATAATAAATAAAATTACCCATTCCCAATTGTTATCCGACTCTGTAGTCCATGGAGACCAAGTTGCGAGTTGGACCTAAATTATAATAAATGTGAATGTTACGTAGTTGCAATTACTGCATTCATTTGAATGAAGATTAACAGTAATATAGAACAGAGGTTCCCAATTAGTTTGGTCTATGTACCACTTGTTGAGTAGCAGAAGCACAGCAGTATCAACATTGCATTAGAAATATATAGTCACAGGGTCAATGCCCTTGGACACATACATCTGTGTGAATTGTTTCATTGCTGCTACTCTATATTGATGGAAGGAAAACATAGTAAGGAAACCAGCATATCTAAGAACTAATCATTCAAGATGTGACATCCACCAACCCACACTTGAATATTAATAAACTCTTTCTAATTATAAGATACTTGAGAGAAGACTCATGCCCAGTAGTGGCACTAAATCTTTTACTGAATGAATGACTTATCATTGTATAAACTTACCAATATGGAGCCATTAGCAGTTATGGATTCATTTATGTATAATGTACTATAGTTAGTACATTATACATAAATGAATCCATAACTCCTAAACTAATAAATAAACTTAGCTATGCTAGTTTTCCTTTAAATACAAAGCACAATATGTAATAAGCAGTGCGTACCTTTGGAATATTTTTGTATTTTCAAGAGCAGTTTAACTTTTTGACAGTAATTGATTTAATCTGAAAGAGATTGCATTGCAACCTAATGTAGCTCTGGGGGCACCTGTACTACTAATTGGGAAACACTGACTTATAACATAAAGCTTATTTAAATAAAATAACATGCACATTTATACAGATTGCTTACAATTGTAAGAGCTCCCTGCCTCACAAATAGAAGATTTGAAGACAGCAAATATTTGTTTGTTTTTTATCTAATCCACATTGATTACGGATGTATTTTTAACTATTAATAAAAAAGACTACATGTATATTGGTAAAATAATAAAGGAGATACAACGATGAAGGATTATTTCAGTTGCTCTAATAAACTAAGAAATGCTACACTTTGTTTCTTCTCTTTTTCTTGCTAATAAATTGGCGTCAGTAAGGACATGCATATGTGAATCTTGTGAGTATAGGTATTTTAAGATGCAAAATAAAACAAAGAATTAACTTATTTGTTATGAATGTAACAACCTAGGTTGTGACGACATCAAATAATGTGCATTGCAAAGGCATTTGTCGTCGTAATAGTTATTGCTCAAATTAAAAGATTTACGATACGGAAATCACTACTAGTAGATCAATTTCATTGGGTAAATGAGTAATATTTATTTTGGCAACATATTTATTTAAGGAACTATCTAAAACACCTAGATTTTCTGGAATAATAAAAAACAGCATGCTTGTTGTCACAGAGGAAGTGGCTGAATCACGCACCTGTGCTATAGTTGTTAAATGTGGATAGAATTCTGGAGCCTCAGGATTTAGAACAGAATTCATTTTAACAAAATAAAACTTATTTTTGAAATTAATAAAACAAATAAAATACTAAATTCTCTCATTTAAAAAGCTTGCATGAGCTGTGAAGATGGAACAGAGACAGACACAACCAGACAGACAGATAAGGCCATAGTGTTGCCACATCCTACCCAAATCTCTCGAAACCATCCAATCAATCATCCAAATAAGTCCGATTCGATTGTTCATATAACATAGAATATTTAGTACAGCCGTACATTTACCGAATTTTTCAGAACGTAGCCTTGTTAAAATACTCTACTGTTTGATGTCCTTTTGACCTAGTGAAATATAGAAGATGCATAATTTAAAATGCTTATGGGTTTTGTAATCGTGTTTCAGCGGGAATTTAAATAGAAATGATAAATCATCATCAAAAGTGTAAAAGTCAATGCCGACATTTTGGGCAAAATCAGAAATACCTAAAGCATCCAAGCATTTGAAAATCATTGCAATAGAAACTGTGTGGTCCAGATTTTTAATCAAAAGCTCCGATTTCACATTTCTTTTCACCTTGCATCTTAATTATCTTAATTTTTCTTATCCGCAAAATTACAAACCTTTCAGTTTTGGTTCGATTTTTATATTTGGAAAGCCAACAGTTTTGAGATTTTCGATAATTTGTATTTGTTAAGATGACGTTGCTGAGTTGTTTACAATATCAGGATTTCACATTACGCCGACATAACAAAAAATTCTGAATGAATGAGGTATCAAATACCTCACTTAGGATTTTGTATCACACGCGTCTACTGATCATGAATGACACTACCTACTGCATTTTAAAGCCGTTTTTAATAAGCGAGTAAGAAAAAGTATTGGATTTTTAACATGTCACCATGCTAAAAAATCCATAATCTTTTTATTTTGTTGGATATTGAATTTTACAAAACAAAATTTATCTTCAAGTACTTTAAAACCACACTTGGGGAAAGTAAGGGGTAGCGTGGTAAAGTACCGGAATAACAGAAAACAGTATTCAGTTTTATTTAGTGGGGTTAACTTATATCGATCGTATTTATAATGTGCGATAATAATATGTTTTAATATTTTTCCACCTGTGCTAAATTAGGATTTGACATATAAAAAAAATCCGATATATGCTGCGAAATATATTTAAAACTAGAAGTTGTGTCATACGACAATTCACACGGTTAGCGGAAATAATTAGGCTTCGCACTGATAGAAATTTAACTTTTTTTAAATATTCATCCTATCTATGTTCATCAGCGTTAGTGTAGAATGCTAACGGTGAAAAAATTTTCAAAATAAGTCCCGTAGTTTCGGAGCCTATTTAAATAAACAAACAATTAAATTGTTTTTACAAAACTATTTCATAATTAATTTTTGACTTCACTGTGGAAATACCGTTATTACTACCACAGTTAGCCCAATAGCCTTTTCCTTTTCTGCTACGGTATTGTCCATAGCAGGAGGTATTTCCTAAATAAACAAAAAGAAAAAAAAATCTCATAAAATAATTGCTTTGGAAATAATAATAATAATAATTCGTAACGGTCATTATAATTTTATAAAAATAATTAAAATTGGTATCTTAAGGTGCAATGACTAATATGATATACTAGATGGGAAAATTAACTCCTACGTTTATTACGTTAACCCCAAAAAATATTTATACTCTAAAAGAGGTTAACCCCCTATCATACACAGAAAAACCTAAAGTCCAATCGGCGTTCAGTGATGAAATTATAGTCAATGTCAACTATTGGCAGTCCCTGTTCTTTCACTGTCATTTGTCAATGTCACTTTTCAAACTTATCAGACAGATGACAGATGGGAGGGCTAGAGAGGAAGGGAAGGGAGGGAGGCACACAGCCACACAACAAGGGTTTGAGTTTTGGGGGACAGGAGGGAATTGCTTTGGAACTGAGGTGTTAATATTGGGGTGTGTGGAGGGTGATATCGTGTAACGTCGTTTCTACTATTCGCAGCCGCCGTGGTGCGATTGCGCGCTGCAACATAGACTTGCTGTGCAGCTCAGCCAGTCGTTGCTTCGTACGAGTTAGCAAAGGACGGAGAATACCTTCGAGTGCTGGCATCGAGCGAGTACACAAAGTAGGTACGTATCTTGTTGTCGATATTTTGTGGGATAGGCGAAAGATCTTTGGGGTGCACCTGTGTTTTCTGATTTTGGAGATTTGTCAATTTCGCGCTGGAAGTTCGTCACATGAGTGATTTAGCGCCGCAGCGTTGTTATTTTGTCTGACATGACTTTGGAAGATCCATTTTACGTCGTTAAAGAGTAAGTAAATATGATAAATACTGAGTCTGATAGCATAGAACAGCTTTGCAAGCATAGCTAGTACATAAATACCTATCTACGTTGTGTCATATTCTTATAGTTCTTATACTCTTATAGTTGTGGCTCTAAGCAATATACAAATTGTATTATAGCAATATTGTAAACTTAATTTCTTAAAAAACATTAATCTTTATTGTATGTATGTTTTAACATGTTACACTATTTATAAGAAAACAAATATGCTTGACATCCTGTGCCATCCAAGCTCTATCCCTTGTTTTTGTTTAACCAACACACCACACACACACACACGCACACACACACACACACACACACACACACACACACACACACACACACACACTCGCGCACACGCACACGCACACGCACACGCACACGCACACACACACGCACACACACACACACACACACACACACACACACACACACACACACACACACACACACACCACCCACACCCACACACAAACACACTTGTCACTGGAAAAAGAAAGGAGAGTATTTCCAAAATATCAATTTTGATTTAGATAGATTTGCAACTAACAGCTATAATGTAATCTACAGTGAGGTGTTTAAAGCATTGAATAAGACACGGGGCCTGTATTTGAGGTGGCAAGAGATATCGAAGACCCCTGTTGCACCTGCCAGCCCTGAAGTGGAATGGACATCAACCGAGCTAAGAAATGCACTGCGTAGTATAGAGTGGGACCTTGAAGACTTAGAAGATACTATTAATATCCTTTAAATATCCTATACTATCCTAAGAAAATACTATGTATATACTTACAATCTTTTTGTAGATTGTAGCAGGCTAGAATTTCAGCTACTTGACACCAAATGTGCACCTATTTTATGTGGCACTAAGCTAGACTTTTTTATTATTCTTTTTATGTTTTCACTAGCTGGTTGGTGTTCTTCATACTGCATTTTATTGTTTTGTGTATTGTTTTCAAGTTTTATTAATTATTTGGCTTTGGTAAAAAAATCTTTGTCATCTGTGTGACGTCTTATACCTTAGCAAAAGTGGTTTACCAGTCTTATCACATCTTGATGCCATGATGAGATACTCTCTGAACTATCCGCCAAACAACTCACCAACTCAACAACTCACCAGTTGTGCACCAAAAGGATTAGAAGTGAGGAAGGTGTTTACACATTCTTGCATATCTTGTCATTCACCTTTTCTCGGCGAGTAAAGGTGAATAACAAGATACCTATCTTGTCATTGTGGCATGAGATTATAAAAATGAAGTGTTGTGTTCATGGATATATTTACATTTTGTTGTCCTCTTTAATATAAGTTATGCAATTCACAATAAAAATGAACAGGGTGTGTTGTGCGTCATAATGACGTCATTGCGTTTATAGCTTTTCATGTCACTAGTTAATAAGCAGTGGTTCCCAACATACGGTCTGCCTGGATGAGTATATGGCGCCATCTCTCCCTATGTGCTGGGAATAAAAAATCAAATATGCATCTGGGGTTATTTAATTTTAAATAAGACTTATTTTGGCAGAAGTTCTCAGTCAAATACTCTCATAATCTTTGCATTGATATTGTGGTCCATAAAGTAAAGTCAGAAACCATCCTAAATTGTTCATGTTGTTATAATTTATAATGACATAATAAAAGATGTACATTTCGATTATTTCATGCTAAATCTTTTTCACTTTGTTTGAATTTCACCATAACTTTAAATTGATAGTTCGTATATAATTACTAACAAAATATGCTTAACATTAAGTTGAGTAATTTATCGACATGTCTTCCTAGTGAGTACTGCTCAGTCATTCACCACCAGCCTGATCATGTGTAAGGTCATGAAGGTAAATCGCATATAATACCATGTGATTATTAATAATCTTTACTCTCTATAAATTTCCTTAACATACCAAATCACGTATCGTAGAAAAGAACTCCTCAAAGTTTAAGATTGACAACAAAGAGATATCTGATAGAAGAAGCTTTATTGAAGCAACTAAACAGGAAGTCAAAGTGAGTAATGAATTTTTCCTTGTAAAGGCTTACTTGGTTAGATAACGCCGAATTTATAATATTTTTTTTATATTTCCCCTCTTTGGCATGTGCTTCTTGTCAAATAATACCACCGTCTGAACAAGGAGATGCCGCGTGTAAACAAACAAATGCAGACAATTTACATTGAAATACTGTTCTGTAACTAGGTTGACCATTTACCTTTAAATAATACTTTTTTTATTTATTTACTCAAAATCTGCATACATACACAACTTGTTTACTTAACTACTATTCTGTCAAGCTGCATAACAATTTGTCGGCAGCAGTCCTTTAAAATTAATTATGATCAGATTTTTTAGCTTTTCCCTTGCTTCACTTCAGTTCAAATATAATCTCATCGGGTCGTTGTACAGTGAAGTCGTGTAGCGACAGATTATTTTTAATCGTTCTAGTAGTTTTTTCATTAAAATATTTAAAAACGAATCCTTATTTCCCATGGTCAAGACATCACGCGAAAACGGCTGGATCGACTTCGCTAATTCTTTTTTAAGAATAATCCCTCAAGTACGAGTATGGTTCCTATGCAGAGAAATATAAAAAACACATCTCCTTTAAAACGGCTTGACCGATTTTTATGGAATCTTATACCTATATTCGATAGGTCTGAGAATCGGTCGTAATCTATTTTCTGACCCGGTAGCACTGCTTTACCGGGCAGGACGATGTCTGCGGGGTCCGCTAGTTAAAAATAGTTAAAAAGTTCGTTTCTGTAATAGAGTAGGTAGGTACTACACTATTATAATGACAAAGGAATTTTATTTTACTGCTGGTCATACATTGGTATGATGGTTAGGTTATCAATTTTATCATATCCAACTTAGGAGAAAACGTTTCATTGTTAGACAAGGGAAAAATCGTCCCTCTGTGTCAGTGGTGCTTTTCATGGTCACTCTAATATCTGGGTTGTCCTTCTTCCCCAATGTCTCAAACGCCCACAAAAGGCGTTCTCGCATACACTAAAAACCGTTGTAGGTACATAAGACGGAAAATAGAAGATCCTAAGAACCGGTCATAATAGATTTTTTATGTATAACCACAAACAGAGACATAGATATAGATAAAAGTTGAGAGAGTACTCAACTTTTAAGATGGTTGAAAAAATTAAAAGCATAGGGTTTTATATTTTTTTTTAGAGTGGATCATGTCCTCACCTTACCTTAATTAAATGTAATCTTAACGACATATTATTTACTTGCTACTTTATCAAAAGTTAACTCATGAAAAAACTAAATTTACACTTATTATTTTAACATTACAGGTAATGAAAAGCAAAATGAGTCTAAATAGGAACCGTGACAATGATGGGACAGCTCGGGAACCTCTCCTCGGCGATGAGAGTCCCGTTCATATGAACAACGTGTGGTCGTCAACTCCTAAGTACACTAAATACTCGAAACTAGCGAACCAGACTGATAGCCCTAATCGTTTCGAGTACGATAGCGATATTATGTTGATGCAAGACAAGATGTTATTAAGTCAAAATGATCAGCTACAAGTCATCAGTAATTCTGTTGGATCACTGAAGACAGTCTCCAAGCAAATTGGTATAGAATTGGATGAGCAAGCTGTGTAAGTAGAGTAATTATTATAATAATCCTAGGCATTGCATTGTAAAAGTTTTTGAGCTTTAGACTAACTTAATTGTGAACTCACATCGAGTTGATGCGCAGTTTTATGTATGTACACCCTAATTCACACAGGGCCTGGGCAGGGTCTGATCCCAAATTGAAAAGTGCTCGTATGTACTACTTTTCTTTTGTAAATACATTCTTTAGATATTACACCTATACTTAAGACAAACACAAATGTCTCCATTAGTGGGAAACTAACCTAGGTTCGTTTCCCACTAATGGACCTACGGCGAAAGCAGCGGCGAAGCAGCGGTCATCTTCGCTTTTGAAATATAAGGTGGCAGGTTCAATCCCCGGTTGTGCCTATCTTTTTGTGAATTGACTCATCACCGCTGCTCAATATCGGCGAAGGAAGACATCGTGAGGAAACCCGCATGTCAAAAAACTAATAATTCGGAAAGATGTGGCGTCCACTAACCTGAAATTGGCCGGCGTGATCAAGGCCTCAACTCGTAAGATAGTTGAGAGAAGACCTTTACCCAACAGTAGGAGACTAAAAAGAGTGAAGTGCCTGCCGCGAGAAATGCAAGTATGAACGCACTAGCAGCTGGCCGGAATGTGGAGTATCGCATGCGGCACTCAGTTGTATGTGCTTCGTACCGCAACAGAGCGTTGAGGTGCGTTTTCTTATAAAAATACACCGCATTTCGATCAGCCGCTAATGCGTTCAGGCTCTAAGTACAGTAACAAAGCCCCTGTTGTGAGTATCCTATATTTGCTATCGCGTTTAGTCGTTAGAAGTGCACTTTTATAATGCAATCCACCAGAGGGACAGGTAGTGTGTATATTTAATTCCAAAATGTTCCACAATGTGTGTAATATTTGTATTTTTGTTGGTTCCAGTATGCTAGATGATTTGAATACCGAATTGGAAAACACTGAATCAAAATTAGATTCAACATTAAAGAAGGTTGCTAAAGTACTTCACATGAATAATGGTAAGTTCTGCATCTATTTCTTTGTAATGTAGATACATATATTATTAGCTACCTCTCTATTCATTTTCAATAAAGGAGTTTTTGTCCCGCGCCGTTGTTCTTATTTGTTACAAAAAACTGCTTAGCCAAGAATATCATCTAACACGATTTTTTGTTTTAGAGGTTTTTGCGTCAGATGTTTAAAAATTTATTTAATTTGTAGTAAACTAACTTTCCGCCCGCGGCTCTGTGCGCACGTACTTATATCGTTTATTACGCGAAATCGTTGCTCTACTCTTGTGTATTGGTGTAAAAAGCATCCTAAGTGTGTTCCCAGGGTTCGAACTATTTTCATACAAAATTTAATCTAAATAGATTTAGCTGAGCGAATAGCTAATAGACAGAAGACAGGCTGAATTAATTTACGTATGTAATTTGTTTCAGATCGACGACAATGGCTTGCTATATTAATCCTAGTAGGGCTTCTATTGCTAATATTAATATTATTTGTTATAATCTGAAGTAATATGTCTAGTCTTAAAGTGCATGTTAAAGCATTTAGCCAATTAAGTGATATATTATTCTTGTATGATAACGAAATTATCTTCACGACCATCTTGTTATTGTAGTATCAGGTTTTAGCTATTATGTTTTATGTGTGTATGTTTGACGCAATCAGATATGGGGCTGCGAGTTTCTGAATATACTATTAACGTTCAGTAAGGTGAGCCACATACTAGATACCTACTAGACATCGTTATATTCAAATATTGTATGAAAATTTTACTGTCAAAAGTTGGCGGGCTAACAGGGAAAATAGCTAATTTTTATTGGTTTGTTTAAGCTCTTGTTCTTAAATGAACCAATCAAAATTAGCTTGTGGTTTGACGACATTAGTGGTAGGTACGGCATCATAAGAAAGGCGCGTGCGGTAGGCCCCGCTATGCGTTGTCTAGAAGTATCTGGTTCGTGATGTGAGGTAACTAAAATTGTTAAAAAAAAACCTATTGAGACGTATTTTCCTTTTTGTTCAATTTTATTCTATTATAGTAAAAATAAAAAATCTCACTTAAGCTCAGGTGAGGGGCAGGCCATGGTGTAAGGGTGGGTCAAAATATCGCCAAAAACGCCTCACGTAATTATTGAATCCACTACTGTGGACTTCAAATGGTCGGTCCGCCATATGGCCCTACGAATAATAAAATATATGGCCAAATTGGGCAAAAGCAAAAAATACGTGTCCAATATTGTTACCTACCTAACTTACGAGATAGTAATTTTGATTATCGTATGTACCCCAACATGCCTTTTGTAAATCACTGTTCTTCCAAGGGCAAGAGATCAGTGATCGTTGTCACCAGACTCGGGGCCATTCCAATTGTTGTATTAATGTTATAAACTATTCATCACATTAATATACTACGATAAGTATAATAAGGAAATAGGAGAATACCTTTTTCAATTAAATGTTAATTGTGTGATGTCGACGTTGAAGCTGCATTAGGTACCGTAAGTGTTCATATCGTAATCTGGGAAAATGAGCTTAATTTGTTGTGTTATAAAACTTGTTTTACCAGTTTACTAATTTATAACTTACGAAGCATTGCAGCCTCAAGGTCGATGTGTAATGTGAACAATTGGAAGAAATAGATTATTTACAGCACAAATGTGCTTGAATTTTGGCCATGGATTGTATTTTTAAATACAAGATGCATGAAAAATCTAACGCCGTGTATAATTTGTCGTGGTTACCGACAAATTTATAGCCTTTGAATAGAGAGAGATTCTTCCGAAGAAAGATAGGTCATAATTTTCGTCTTAAAGCATAATTAGGCAAAGCTAGTAATTTATAAAATTGTAACTGTTTTTCGCTCTATTGTTGATACTGTGTTGCGAAATGCAAATATAACCGTCTTGTCTTATATCTTATGTCTTGTAAATTATTCTTAATATAGTTATTTATTTGTAAAGTTCGATTGACCAAAGACAACTCGCTAGTATAGCGCGACTGGAACTGTTGCTTCTAAGGCTACGATCTTTTAAGGTTACACACATACGATCTCATAATTATGGACTAAAGAAAGAGGGATAGAAAGAGAGAATATTTTACTCAATTAAAATTTATGGACATTTCGTCTCATGTCTGGGTAGACCTTAAGAGTCGCGAATAAATATCTAGTTTATTTTATTTTTTTCTTCTAGGTTTACATCTGGTAAATGTTTTAATAGAAATATATCTTCTTGCTCAATATATCTATCTTCCCCTTTGCATGCACTATAGACTTATGGCCGGTTTCAACAGTTGCTGATAAAGTTACCTAACAGCTGTCTAACATTTAACACTACTATTTAAAAATATGTTCTTTTGCTTTATGTCTAGCTGTCGGATATTGCCATCAGAAACCTGTAAAGCACGTTGTCAGTAATGTGGCTGTTAGGCTACGTATAGAGTACCTATCTAGATTTTTATCAGCAATTGGTGAAATAGCCCTAGATTAATAACAATATGTGTCACGTTAATAGAAGCAGTGTAAAATTAATAGTAATACTTAGATTATTGATAGGTCCAGTGCACGGTCCATCTATGACGTTACCTAAATATAACAGCTCCAATGCGGCTACACTATAATGTGTTATAAGATCCCAATGACTTTTTTTGATTCCTTGTGGTATTTTTTTTATTTTACACATTTTTACTCAGTATTACTTCTGCAGTAGACAAACATTTATTTCCAAAAAGATAAAATTAGATAAAAAAATGACCTAATTGAATAACACTTTCAACACTTACGTAAATAAAGAACTAAACTTACTAATCCCTAACCTAACCATCGTTATCTTCCAGTACCGTACCTACAAGTCTAGTAGCATTGCCGCGCTAGATGGCTATACTGATCCTTTGCCCGAGACACAAGCCAGCCTTCTGATCACGTGTGTTTTCTAAGTATTTGTTGGTTATTTCGCAGCCAGAGCTATTACTGAGATCTATCTACAATCTAAGTAATAGGTAATAATAGTAAAACAAGTAAGTGTAAAAGTGCAACCATACTATTGGCTAGTGATCTTATCCTCCGATCTTCGGTTCGAATCAATATAAGACAAGTGTGTTTTACTATCCCGGCTAGAACTGGCATGTCCCACTATTAGCATAAAATGGCATAAATGGAAATTGTAAATCAAACCCATTTCCTACATTTCCAATTTACGCCTAATCATAATGGAATTGGTGAGACAAACAATTCAGTTATAAAAAAATATGTTGAATTATAAAATCAAGCCTGTTAACCGGAGCACACTTTTGGATGGATCTGTTGCCGTATTATGAATTTTAAAAGCGATTATGATTCCATTGCAAGAAAGGGATGCGGTTATACAATGCGTATATTCACATCATTTTCTTTTAACAGAATAACCATAACGGCATCTGATTGCATAATATTTAATGTGAACGGTTTCATATTATAATTTGTTTTTGCAGTAGACCTTCCAGCAGTGTTGCAGGTTCGGTGAATCTGTCGGTCTGCAGTGAGAATCGTGCCTAAACAGCCAATAGTAAACGTTGCACTATATTATCGCACCAAAAATTACATTAAATGCCTGACATGAAACCGATATTCTAAATTTACGACATAATAATATAGAGTATTGATCTTAGAATATTATGGTCATTTAGTACAGTTATAGTTGTCGGGCATTGCCAATCATAGCACCAGCTGCCGTATTATCTGTATTAAAAGCGATCGCTTCACAATTGCTTTAAACACATAATTAGGCAGCAGACCAGCGCAGCCCCGCCTCGTGACTCAGTTAATGAAAATTTACCTACCCAATTTATCATGCACCAACCCGCACTTGACCAACGTGTGTGGATTAGGACCCAAATTCTCTATGTCCGTAAGAATTGAGGAGTCACTTCCGATTTAAAAAGCAAGCTCGCCCCCTTATTTAGTAAGGAAGAAAATAATTTTGTCGGCCGAATGCTGAAATTTGTAGTAAAATAATAATAATATCTCTAAAGTTATATCAATGTGAATGTGGCTCCTCAATCCAAACATCTGAATTGAAGAGCCACCTGAAACACTGAAAGTATATCATGTATAATTTTGAAAATTTTATATCATTTAGTAGCAATTGTGTATGTGTCTACTAAAAATCTGAGCCCAGTACTGTTTGTATTCAAGAAAATACAATACTTTTAATGTGGCTCCTCGATCTATACACGAGAGCGTGAATTGCCATGAAAGTTATTGGTCAATTTATATTCCACTCTAAAGACATTTAGTAGTAAGTGTGTTCGAATTTGTAGCATATGGACAAAGTAGTAGAACTGAGTGAATTTAATAAATGTTTATTTAAATTCACTCAGTTCTACTACTTTTCATTTGGCTTCTCAATCGTGACGACTGCATAATAAATAATTGACTGTACATACCTACCTGAGATCAAAATGGAATAAAATACCTGAGATACTAACATTTAGTAGAAATGTCTACTGAATACATATACACAGATCGACATTGTGTATGTTCGGTATCTGAAAACAAATTACTCCTGAATATTCCTTACGAATTCGCTATAAAGGGTGACCACGTTAAGTGAGTTAAACTAAGATGATTGATTTTTTGAAATTTAATTTTTCGACAATATTCGCTACAAAGATTCTTGATAAGTTAATCCAATTTCATTTATTTTCATCTCATTTGAGGGTAATTGCAAATTATTGTTGTAAGTACCTACTCTTACCTATTCTTTAACTTATGTCGAAATTGACTAGGTACTAAATATCTTAAACTTATCAAGAATTATTTACTTCCCTACTAAATAAGGGTGCGAGCTTCCTTCTTAAATCTGAAGTGGCTCTTCAATCCTTACGGACATAATTCTCTCAATTTGTAAGACAGTTGAGAGAAGACCTGTGCCCAGCTGTGGTACACTAGAAAGGGTTGAACTGTGTGAAATGCACGTATGTGTTTAACCAAGCTCATCTTATAAGGTGCGTTAGAATCGCGCGGATTTTGATTTTGCTTTATTTGCCAGTAGTTTTCAGCGATGCAGCCCTATATAAAACGCGAGCGTTAAAACATAGCCAAATCTTTGAAAAACAGAACACGCCTGGCGTGTTGATGACACAAGTGGCACTGAATGTGTTATGTGTAGTGCAGGTCGTATCAATATTTAAAAAGTGCATAGAATAGGGCTACTTTAGTTGGAGTAATGGAAAAATACAGTGTACCACACAAAAAAGAGTATATTTTTCAATAACTGTTTTGAAAATGAGGCAAGGCTGCTGACATGGCGCTGAGATGATCAATGGTAGACAATGTAATGTTATACCTAATATATAATATTGTTCTTATATTTATTGTTTTGTCAAGACATTTTGTGGTTTCAATTTAGCTTTATTCCAATTATTGTAAGGACGGACAAACCGAGTTGGCAGTAATACAGTGGTAGGCAATTAACGACAGTCAATTTACGGTTTCACAATTCTTAACTAATATTGGGATTTCAGTTTTGCACACTTTATTGCTCCTACCTGAATCTTCCAAGCAATCAAAATATGCATGTAGTCCTTTGTACATATGTGCGTACTACATCCAACTTTTTATTTAATGATAAATATGTAAAAAGTCGGTAACTACGTAATGTCCTACGAACCAATTTATTGTCGATGAACAAGACCGTTGCTGCCGACCGCTGCTATTACTGACCAAGTATTTGCAGTCTTGGTAAATAATAAGAGAAGTAAAAAATAGTTTGGTAAGAGAGAAAATAGGTATATATTTACATCTGTAATAGTGAAATTCTTGCTTGTTAAATATTATGGAGGAAAGTGACTTCTTATTACAAATCTCTAGTTTGCAGTCTGGCAGGACGGGACAGCTATTTAGGGCGTATCTCATAAAATTAGTTAAAATACTTAAAATTATTGAACTCCAAGTCATCTATTGTATCCTTTGTGGAAAACTTATTTTTCCTCTAAGTGAATCTGCTATCAGTTCCATTTTACTTTTAGCAGTTGTGTTGTATGTATTGTTGTGGAAAACTAAATTTATATTACTCACTGAACAAGCACGAATTAACCTTTTAACCGCCAGACGCGACAAATAGGTTTGATTTCCTAGCGCCGTATCGCACAAACATGCATGTTTTTTGTTCCATTTTCCTCACCTGTTCATTGTAGGTATATTTTGTTTTGAAAAGATTTTGACTGGGTGTTTAAAAGGTTGAACAAAATACATAATAAAAATTATGGGATGCTAACACTGTTATGGCAGCTATACATTTTCGGTTCACGGTTGTTGGTGCCCCCAAACTCGACCGAAAAACAATATTTCCGGATAGTACCAGCCAGCAAAACGACTTACATGTGGTATATTATATAAAAATAGGGCGCGATCGGCACCGGTACCCGGCCCATGTAAAACAGGAGTCCTAGCAAAACACCCCACAGCCCGTGCGCTTTGTCAAACGGCACTGTGTGGTAAAGACCGACTAGATATTTACTAGACACCGATTTCTTCAAATGTTGTATGGAAATGTAATCTTCAAAACTTAGCGGAGTATCGGATTGGTTCGTCCAAGTATTTTTTCTTGAACGAACCAAAAATATTTGCTTTTGGTCGGATGATATGGTAGTGGTCCTAAAACATAAGTTAAGCGAGCGAGGCGGCCTTATGCGGTATTTAAGATACCATAAGATATCCACGTCGATGACAGCCTTAGTAAGTTTACAACGCATATGATTGCTGGAATGACTACATGCCTCGTTAACGGTTCAACGAGTGTTACAGACGTATTTTATAGGTTTGTATGAAAGAGCCATATTACGCTGCCCGCACACGGTTGATTTTTTCGCCGATTTTTATAATCAATTTTGCGCAACTGAACTCGAGGCCACGCGTTGAGTCAGTCACAAAATCGGTTATAAATGTTATAATTATACCATCCGGGCAAAGCAAGTGCGGGCAGCTAGTCGGTTATAAAAAACCGTGTGTGGGCAGCGTTAGTTTCTTGGTGGAAAATAGTATGGACTAGCAGGTATTATGTATGTACTAAAATTATTTATTTCAGTATTGAGTAACTATTGCATTAATCATGTTAATTTATTAGTTAAGTGTTGCTTTCAGTGTATAATTGTTATGGTATTCTTAGATGTTTTTGGTAAAGGTCTTTTAATGCATTAAATACTTACAGTTTTTATTATTTGAGTTTATTATTGCCACCTCTTATCTTAAATGTTCCCAGTCGTATTCCAATACTAGGTTGGGGACATTGTTGTGGTGGCACAAACTTGTGTCACCATAACCATGTCGTCTAGTGGGTATGTGGCCGATACCATAACCCACAAGACGCCACTTGGTTCAAATCTTTTTTACTATATACTACTACCAATGCGAAAGTTTGTGTGGATGTTAGTCCAGTAGTTGCAAAAACTACTGGACCGATTTGGATGAAATTTGTCCAGAGTTTATAGGTACACAAAGTACGACGAAGTAGCTCTACGCGGTTGGAGGAGGATAAGACCGACAAGTTTGGTAACTATAATATTCTCATTACTGCGTTGGTACATGTGCACAATCAAATTTATTTTCTTGTATTTCAAATTTATTATGCTTAGTTATTAATTTAAGAAGGAACTTCTAACTAATATTATATCTGTCTTGGGTGGCAATCGAATCCACAACCTCCAGCGTGAAAACTGTCGTACAGACCACGCCACCGGCCCGTATTGACATCAAATAATTTAAGAAACGAATTAAGTTTATGATGATTGGAGTTTTCAAAGTGTGCTTTGAAAATAAAACCAGTTGTTAACATTGATATCATTCAACTTCCATCGGGTTCTGTATTTCTTCACTCGAAGAAGACAACAGCCTGTCATAAATATCGGAGTCGTAATCGCCATCGTTTTCGTCGGAGTTATCGCCATGTTGCTGTCTCATTGTTGCCCAGTCCAATTTTTCGTCAATTTCAATCAAACTGAAAGTTGTTAGATAAAATAATGATTGTTAATATGTCATGTGTAAAAAACCTTATGTTCATTTTTTTTATTCTGAGACAGGCTTGCGCTTGACTAAAACTTGTCTGATGCCAATATACCGTTTCACCCATAGATTTAGGATGTAAACTGGCATTTACAGGTTTCACCCGTGATTACGAATGATTTTCGGTGAGAAGGTGGCAGTAGAATAAGGCGGCATATGGATAGAAATCATATATGAGCAACAATTCCGACTCACTCCCTCAAATTGTCTCACCAGGCAGGCTTCGCTTTGGAACACGTGTTTGTCTGGTGAGTGGTCACTAACCATAGCACATTTACCACTAATTTATTGTTACCTGATTTGCACTACCACTACCCGTGGGGCCACGTGTGGGGATTCAGATTAAAGGTGCACTCCTATGGCCGATGGTGAAAGCCTCCAGCCCTCGATTAATTTAAAATGTTTAGGGTTTTATATACTGGTATGGTTGGACCTAGGTATCTGGCGTCACACTGTGGGAATATGGGCATTGCTGAAAATCAGTGTTGTGTGTGGGTCGCCTCTAGTAAGCACTCACAGCGTTAACTGAGCAATGTCCATCTTTGACACTGATGGGTCACACTTCCTCTTTGTTTTTAATTTATTTTTTCTTCTTTTACAGATTCTATTTATGTTTTTTTTTCTCTTTCTGTGTTTCTGACTTTGTTTTCTTGTGTGTTCTGACTTTGTCAAATAAATGTTTTTCTTTCTTTCATTCTATTTACTTGTAACTACGTTACATCTTAGACTAAATCACTTAACATCAAGTAAATTGTGATTAAGCGCAAGCCTATTTTAGAATAATAAAAAACATATGGTAATAACTCCATAGTTTACCTGCTGATGCATGTCATAAATCCACGTAATGTTATATGATCTAATCTATGGATAAGGTTGCTGAATCCTGTGCAGTTAGTCCACTGGCCATCAGGGGCTAACATTATTCCAAATATTTTACCGCGACAAACGAGCGGCGCGCCGTACATACCCTGTTAATTAAAGACAAAAATAAAAAGTGCGATGCGCACAGAAATAGAAATTAGAAACAGAAACCTACATTCCGTCACTTTAGACTTCATCAATATCCTTTTAGATATTGACGAAAGACAAGACAAAAAGTTTTTGTCGAATTCTTCTTTGGTTCAAATAACTTTGCCATACCTAGGTACGGTACTGAAACGGTAGTTACCAATGTTACCTACTAAGTTATACTATAGGAAAACAAGAATGCTTACGGATGTTTATCATACCAAGACCATACAACTTGAAAATCATTGGATATTTTGAAATCTCTGGCTATTGAATGGCAATGGCATGGTGACTGTACGTATGTACAGTGTACGTATATAGCTACCTATGTATCTCTTATATTGGAAAAATGACAAAATTATACGTAAACACACTCACGTGGCACGGTTGTGCTGTCCGATCAGGCTGAAAAAGAAAATTGTTTGCTTATGGGACAAGATATTAGACCTCGGACCTATACGTTCTCGCGTCAATGCGGCTGCGTCTGCATCAACTTGCTATAAACAAATCAAGTTTGAGTGTGTTCTAATTTAAATGAAGTACATACCTAATTTCAAGCTGTGTTGTAACACTTGATCTGTGTCTTTAGTAAAATAAATTTTACTACGTACCTGCTTAATTATATGTAATTACTTAATCTCACAAGACTATTTTAAGGCTAACATAAAAAATACAAGATAATTCTTAAATAACTAAGTATGAGAGAGTTTTATTGGGCCCTGATGGGATACCGCCTAAAATCCTTTTTCTTTTTGATTTTATGAGCGTCCCTCATGTCGGTGGAATGTTCGCTGATACTTATAGGTTAAATACGAGATAAATTACTTATATTACCTAAATGGCAGGTAGGTACATTCCTTACTTAAAAAAATAAACTTATCTGCATTAACAGATTTAAAAAAGTCTTGATTCACCCGGGATTGATGCCAATCGAAAGAGTGCGTATTATAGCCTATTTCCCCTAAAGTAACATAGTAGGTACCTATCTTATAAAAGGATCTACAATTTCTCATGTCTTTTTTGTGATATTTTTAGGGTTCCTTTATTTAAAGTTACCAACTATAATATTTAGGGGTTATTGTTGCTATTAATTTTGTACATTCCTTTGGTGAAAAATTAAAGCCCTTTATTTTTATGATGCCAATGACATACTTACCAGTGGCGGATTTACCCTAAGGCTCGGTAGGCCCGGGCCTAGGGCGGCCAGATTTAGGTGCGGCCCAATCGTGTCAAAAAACTTATTATGATTTATTATACTAAACTTATGGTTACTTTTACCCACACTTCCCACCCGCACTTGCGATAACAAGTAGCTCCGTACAAATTAATTGTGTTTAATTAGATATTCAAATATTTAACTCGCATTAAGTGTTGAAAGTTGATAACTCTCGTGTAAAAGTTATAATAACCAAGTATGCCAAGTTGGCAGAGTATGTTAGAGCAAATAACTAGTTGTGATAACTTACGTCCCTTATTCTTGCGAAATAAAACTATTTATTTCCTAAATTTTTAAATCTATTTAAAGTTGGCAATAAAGTAATTCCATTATGTAGTCTATTAAGGTGGATGCTGAGAAAAGGGGCGCGAGATGGCTTGGGGCCTAGGGCGGCCGAGACTGCAAATCCGCCAACTTACCTACCGCGGCACGGCTGGTTATTAAAAAACATTATTAACAAATTCAATATTACGTACTTTACTACGATGTAGAGAATAATTTTATTGGACATGTTAAAGTCAATTTCATCGAACAATTCGTGGCCTTTGGTAATGATTCATAAAAATGACAGTGGCAATAAATTGGTAGCGTGGTTTCCCATTTAGACTTTCCACCCTGGATATATATTACAAGTATTAGGTACGGTGACTTTAATGTAATAGAAAAATAACGGCGATACATTAAGCCAGTGTCGCTTGACGTCACTTTGGCATTCTTAGTAGGTAATTGTGACGTAGAGAACGCCTACTCCGCTGCAATGCGATTTTTTTTTATTTGTAAAGCGAGTCCAAATCTTTTTAATTATTCACAAGACTGTTAAAATGGAACTTTGAATTTCTTACATTGTAGTTTTGAAACATTTAACACATGAACTGCTATACGCACGCGTTCCCTTCTACCGAGTACATATGATTAAGCACAGTTTGTAATTTTTATGCATATAAACTTGTCATGTTTTGTTTGTGTGTAGCTTATAGCTATATATGTGCACTTTTAATGACACTTCAACGTTTTCATGAGCATGTAAAAGTGTGCTGTACGTTACCTCGCCTTCCGCAAAAACTGGCAGAATCAATTTAATACTAGAAGTTGCGTATATATTCCCTGTCACATTTAACAGGGAATATGTTCTTAATATTATATAATCTGAGACTGTAGTCAAGACTATTGCCTATTTGGATGTAGGTAAAAATAATTGTATCTCACATCTCTAATACACGTGCTTTCTTTTTCTCTGCTGACGTGTCCAGTGAACCCGAGGTTTGTCAATGCCTTCTGGAACTTTAGACTGAGCGCTTCGCACCAAAGATTCTTCTTGACGATGTTTAATGGTTGAGCTCTTAAGTTTCTTTGTAGTAAGAATTTGTGAACTGGATATATTTTGTCCTGAAATTATTTATTTATAAGTATAAACTACTAGAAATTGGGTAAGACCCTCTACATTTTTGTGACGGTTGACACCATCCTACTTAGTGCCTTTCAAACGCTAGATTCGATCGCTGGACTAGAATTTTAATGGATTATTAAAAACCGCGATAAAATCCGCTATAAAGTAGTTTTATTTGAATTATATGAACTGGTCATTATTCCGAAGGACTAGATAGGTATGTAATATGTATTGTTTAAGGTATATTTAAGTACCTAAGTAGCTAGTTTGACTTATATCCAGAGAAGGTAGCGCCTGTAGTCGCAGCCTACCCTCTTGGAGAAGAGGAGTGATGGGTATATACATCCTCACCACCTACTAATATTATATTATAAAATGCGAAAGTAGCACTTTTACGCCAAATGTACTGAACCGATTGGAATGAAATTTGGTATGCATATAGTTTGGGACCCGGTTAAGGACATAGGATAGTTTTTATTCGACTGCGCAAAAAGACGATGATGATGGTTTATCGCGATCAAAGCGGAGCCACAAACGGAAGGCTAGTATAGGTATTCTATAATTTTGTAGCAAGATTTTTTTGTAGTAAGTAGTTGCCGAATCCGTTCACAATCCAACATGACTATTTTTAGCAGCTCGTGGGAATACACATATGGAATCTATATTTCGTCCTTCTCTTCGCGGTGGAAATAAAAAGAAACGAAACATCTGCGCCACAAATGTTAGACATGTGCATCCAGTCAGTTGGTATGGGGAAGTCGCTTTGTTTTTATTTTTTATATGCATTTACAAATTAACCTACATAACTACATCCTATGTGAGTTTCATCAGACAAGTTGTGATCAAGAGCAAATATATTATACTAAAGTATTTAACCTTTTACTGTCTGTTTGTTTGTCTGTTGCTCTTTTACGCCTGAACTACTGAACCGATTAAATGAAATTTGGTACGAGGATAGTCTAGACCCTGCGAATAGACATGGGCTACTTTTCAAAGCGGATTTTTTTTTTGAAAGAGATGATCGATTGTACCTGGAACCTTCTTTATTTGTGAAGCTAGAAACATACAACTTATTTTTTAGGCTTTTGTTAAGATACTTACTTAAAAAAATACTTATGAAATAGACAGTTTGTAAATAAATTATCAAGGTACGAAGTTTATACAAAAATGATGGACGAAACTTTGTATGGAAATATAGGTAGGTACTAAGGAATATGTCGCTGTAGGCAGTACCTATCAAGATACAGAATAGAGATAGGACTGAACATTGAAGAAAGCTACGAGCTCCTTAGGTACCTAGCTAATATTGTGGGTATATATTACCTACCCCTTTGTAAAAGAAATGCCAGCCCGCCATAAGGCACTCTTCCTGTAGTGGTAATATTTCGTCACCCTTGTAATGTACATCTACGGCCCGAAGCGGTATTTCTGTCAATATATCCGGAACCTTTCGCTTGAGTATCATTACTGCAGGCGACCTGGCCATCATGTAACCTCTTTGTGCTATTGTGAGTTTGGAATCTATTGATTAATGAAAAGGTTAATGATTAGGCTACTTAGGTAATCGATACTCGAAATTTAATACCTATTAATTGACTTACTACTTTCTAAAAAACACGGTATCGTAATATGGTACTTATATACTTGAAACAGAAAATGCATACACCCTCTAAGAGGAGTGCAAGCCTATTTTCTTGTGCATAAGTACACTTGAGATCTAAAAGTACCAACTTTTCAATATTTGCTAGTTTGTTACATAAACTAGTGACTATAAGTGTCTAGTGATCCTTTTGAGAAGAATTAGTAACCACATAGAACATCAGATTATTTAGTAAGCAAGCTGTAGTAACGATGGGTCGGCCATATTTGAACCGACAGTCGTTGAGGTTAACAAGATCTAGAGTGGAGACCACGAAATGGCAAACGTGGCATAGATAGATAGTACTTATGGCATTATATCGGTGGAGTGACAATATCAGCAAGGTGATTGTCAAGAACTGAATGAGAAAAACCGCAGATTGTGCCCAGTGGTGAACTTTGCAGCAATGAAGTAAAATAGGCCGATGATGATGATCATATATCTACTCCAGCATTGTGTAACAAATAATAACAAAATTGTGGAGACGCGAATGTGCATAGTGTTAGCTCACAATTGGGTATAAGTAACTTGGTGACTTGGACCCGGATGCCTCTCCGAGGGTGGCGGTATGTAGTCCCGGTGACAACGTTGATGGAGCGCTGGTCTTTGTAGCGAGCGTCAGGGCTGGTGACACAAATAGCAGCGGTGAGGACTGCAGTGCGAGAAATTAGCGAGCCCACGCATAGCCCGCGGTAGCGAGATGGGAAATAAACCTGAAAGAGTCATAATTTTTTTGAAAAGAGTTTTTCCTACTATAATAGACTAGGAAAGTAAAGGTATTAATAAAATATAGGATACATACGTAGACATCTTACCTCCATTTACGCTCGCTAGCCTAACAGAGGTTTGTGAATGTCACATCATATCTGATATCAATAAATATATATTAGCCCCTCACTCTAAGAATGAGAATCTTTACTGCACTTACTATAAACGGTAGGACACCATGTCGGGGCTTGTAAGGCTCTCTACCTTCACATAGCAGGATAGACACTCCTAAAATTACAAAACACGATTTTTTATTTTTTATAATACCTATAAAATTATTTAGTAAGTAATGCACTAAAATATAAAAAGGTTACCTATTAAAAATAAGATTTTCCATTTGTTCATCGTACCTACAAAATTTTCTAAAATGAAAATTAAAACGAAATTTTTTAATTATTCAAGTGCGGCGCTACGGTAATTAATTTCTAAATCATAATAATGATAACGTTGTGCACAAATTTGCTCTAGATTTAATTTAAGATTGTTGTCCCGAGTGGGTTTAACATTGCGCTAGTTGATATAAATTAAGATTTGTAGCATAAAACTTAATATTTTTTTTGCACAGTTACTAGTTTCCGCCCGCGGCTTCACTCGTGTGTTCTCCGCTTCACCTCCGTTTATAAATGCACTCATAGACCTCATAAGAACCTCTGTGCCAACTAGGGAGTCTCTAGATCCAGCGGAAAAATTGAAACTGCGTGATAGGTATGTCAGTCTATTTCTTTTATTTAGATTTTAGTGATTCCGTAGCTAGGTATAGCTAGGTCAAATCGAACAAATGAATAAATGCAACTAACGTGACTTTGTTTTGTATTTAAGATTAGGCAGGGGTGAATATCAAATAGAATGAGATCACCTCAATGTTTGTTTTAACCTTGAACTAAATATATGGAAAATATACGGAGTGTATGGAATTGCGTCAGAAAAACTATGCATAAGTTGGTAACTATCTGAATTCGTTTAAATTAATATATGTGCAGTGTCTAGAAGAAAATAAGTTCGTAGCGCTCAAACTATAATAAAATACGAAACACTTCTTCCATGGTGTCTCTTCTTGACTACTTACTCGGAGGTCTGAAGTACCTAAAGGGGGACAAACTAAAACTGTTATATATGGATGTTTAAAAATAATAATATCTTAACAAAAACATGACAGCCAGAAGCATATGAACAGTATAAAATATTCGTGTGCTGTGGTATTATACTTCTTTTCTCACCATCTTTTTAACCGACTTCCAAAAAAGGAGGTTATATGTTCCACTGCATGTATTTTTTTATGTATGTACCGTGATAATTCCCCCATTTTATGGACTGATTCTCAAAACCCTTTTTTACAGATTAGGAACTTCAGGTAAACGAGAACTGCAGACTGCTGTAAACAGAGTCCACCAATACAGCGTGAAACCAAAGTGATGATAGTATCTAAGACGGCTAATAATCCTCGCATTACAGTCGCAGGAGCTGTCCTAGAGCAAGTTCGTCATTACAAGTACTCGTATCTCGGTGCTTGGGTGAATGAATCATGGACTTCTGACCAAGAGATAAAAGTCCGGATAGAGATTGCCCGAGCCTCTTTTAACAAAATGAGGAAGGTTCTGTGCTGCCGGAGTATTGACATAAAGCTCCGAACTCGATTCCTCCTTTGTTACATATGGCCTGTAGCTTTATATGGGAGTGAAGCATGGACCATCAAAGACGATACCAAAAGACGCCTGGATTTGGAGATGTGGTGTTATCGTTGTATGCTTCGCATCAGTTGGACTCACAAGGTTACGAACAAAAGAGTTCTACAACGTATGGGTCGTGGCCGACTATTACTGCCGACCATTAAGAAGAGAAAAGTTGAATATCTCGGCCATATGCTCAGGTATGAAAGATATCAACTGCTTCAACTAATCATGATGGGCAAGGTAATGGGTAAACGCCGCGCTGGCGGACGTAAAAAGTTATGGCTTAGAAACATCCGGGAATGGACAGAAGTGGCGCAGAACAACTATACCATAATATGATGGTATCCCAGAGAAATCGACGGGTACCATAGATAGTCGTAGGGGCGACTAGTGCGTAATTTTCTATACTAATATTATAAAGAGAAAATATGTTTGTCTGTTTGTTACGAATAGGTTTAAAAACTGCTGGACCCATTTCAAATATTCTTTCAGCATTGTAAAGCTACATTTTTACTGAGTAACATAGACTATATTATAAGTTAAAAAAAATTAGGGATTCGTATGAATACTTCGATAATTTAACCCAAGGTGTGAAAAAAATAACGAAAAATATCATTATTTCGCGTACGCTGTGGAAACTATTGACATTAGAGCAAAGTGATGTAAGTAGGTACTACAGTTTTATAAAGGCCATAAATTTATGGCCTTTATAAAACTGTAGTAGATATTTATATCTACAGAAAAGTCCGCGGTACCATGATCTAAATATTTTATTACGTTACAATAACTACTTTTTCATCTTAAAATATGCAATTGTAACGCCGGTACTAATTAGACAATTATTCGTACCTTGGTTCCATAACTAAATAAATCACTTAGTATTCAAGGGTATATCAGTACCTGTAAATTACTTTATGAAATATTTAAATCGGACATAGGTACCATTCAAAGTTATCATGAGTTTACGATTTATCCAAATTGAAATTTAAGAAACTGAGCGGTTAAGTCTGTGACTCTAATGGATTTTAACCCCGACAAAAAAGAGAGGTGTTACAAGGTCGAGCTGTGTATCTGTGTATCTGTATTTTGTGTATCTGTGTACAAGTTTGTTGCCATGTAGCGCGGATGAGCCGATTTTAAAGCGGTTTTTTATTAGAGAGCTGAAGTAATAGAGATCATTCTTAACAAAAAAAAATGTGTCAAGGCTAATTTTTTTTTAATTCATTGATTTATATCTACAACAACAGAGACATTCGCGTAAAATTGGACTAAAGGTTCCTGTATGTGTAGATAAATGTGACACCACGGCTATATGCCTCACAGGGTAGACAGAGCACCAAGAGTAGGTATCCGATGATGAGAAATCTAGCTTGGTCTATTACTTCTATCCGGGTCTGCCAAGAGTGTGTCAAAATTTATATAATTCCTGTACGTGTAAATGATTTTTTTTATTTTTTTTAGTTTCCTTTTTGAAGTCTTTTTATTTTTTTGTTATTCATCTAGTAAGCTATTAATCTACCTAGGTACTTACTAAAGTTTAAAAAAATATTAAATATTTTAGTAATACAAGAGAAAGGCCAGCCAGGTATTTAAATGAGAAGAGTAAGCGCATGTTGTCAGTGAATACTCCTTAGCCATCGAGAGGTTTGATTTCAGGATTTATCCAATATCCAATATGTAGGTAGGTAACATAACGGCAGGTCGCGCTGCGCCATAAAAATATATCTGACCCACTTGTCGCTATATTTATTCTAAAAAACATAATCATCTAAACACAATAATAAACATAATAACTGCCTTACGGTTTTAACGATAGATTTAGAAGACAGAGGTAACATGAAAGAGGACAGCCTGCTATTCCCGGAAAGAAAGCGTAATAAATTTAGTTGCAGATAGAGAGGAGAAGCGGGGAGGGGTGTGTTCAGGACTAGGACACTGGTAGAGGTGGTCCCGGGTGCAAGCGAGGGGCAGATCAATAGGCTCCTGCGTGCCACGGTCGCGTCCGGCGCGCTTCAGTTCGTACTTCGTCGTCATTCGTACAGCGGCCGTCTGCACTGCTCAACGCTCTGCATTTGCCTTCGATATCCCGTATTCCCAATAACCGCAGTTAAAATGGAGGTAAGTCTTTATGTATTTATCAAACTTTGTTCAGAATAGTGAAAGCATATTGTGAGTTATTTCATCGATATAATGCAAAGCTTTACAAAAAAAATCGAAACAGTTAAAACTACTGCATCTTTCCTTTGTTTTATTTTTTAATGTCAAGATAAATCAGGAATAAAGATCGATGTTTAATATAAGAAGAAAAGCAATTGTTTGTTTTGCAGTAATAAACTAATAATACACGGAATTCAAAATAAATAAATAAATGTTTTCGCGCAGATCAGTTATTTTAAATTACCTACCAAATAAAAACTTTCATAAACATAAGTACTTTATTGAAATTATTAAGAACACAGGGGTATTTTCAATGTTTTATAAAGATTTGAAAGAGATATTCTAGTAAACACAGTATTTGTTACATAATGACTGTGGAAATTAGTGCGCAGCTTCCCGCACAGAGCCAGCAGGGGGGTGGGTAGTTTTGTTTGTGTGCGTGGTTAGTCAAGGCGACAATGATAACAATATTGACTGATACCTACCTAGTAGTAATCGATATGGACTCCGATACGCGCATCGTTTAGGTATACAATGACCAAAATTATAATTTATTTATACACCAGGGGATGTTTAGTTAGACTAACGTACTATCTCGGTTCTCTTGTCCATGGAAACGGCTCCTCAGACAGTTTACAGAATATCGTGGCACGCACGACCGCACGAAGATAATATCGCCGCGATTATCTCGCTAGTCGAGAGCCCCTAAAACAGGCTTAGTAAGACAATCTTAATTATCGCATCTTTATTAAGTATCGTCTTTTGGACGACACCTTATGTTAGGATTGTAAGAAAAATTCAATTTTTTAGGAATAACTCTCTTAAAATCAACAAGATTTAGAACAATGCTGGCTGGTACGTATTTCGTTTAATCCATTCTTAGGCATTTTAGAGGCAAACAATTGTTTTTTACCTAATATTGCACTAAGTAGTAACCTACACAATGCACATGCAAACGTTAGACGCGATTCAAGCAAGTGTTGGACTTTGGGAAGTCAAAGCAGCTCTTGTTAAAATTGCGTCATTAGTTAAAGACATTTAAGTGATCACTTAAGAAGTAGTTGGGTTAGTTAGGCATAACAAGTCGATTATCGCTACGACTGGGGACTGACCTCTGAGACATCCAGTTAATTTTAGCGGGCGCCATCGGCGCCGACTCACAATTAAAGTCATTGACTGCGCTTGTGAACTTAGTATCTCGGTAAACGTAATACTTTTTATTATTATTTAAATCGGTGTTTATTTATCTAGGTTTACGTTGAAGTAGGTTACCTAGGTACATCTCCATCGATCCATTTGTTTGTGAAGATGTATGGATAGGTGTTTGTTAATCTTTTAATAAGTCAGGTTTTCTTTCGCGAAGAAATTTAGTACCTACACGGTTTTATTTTTCATAACAGAGTATATTAACAATTTCTTTTATTTTATGTATAATTGTAACAAACTGTAGTAAGACTCTGTTTTGTTAGGTACCCACATTTAAAATGAGGACTGAAAATAAATAAACGTGATCTAAGAAGCGTCATTGGATTTATGACATTTGAACTGTTTTTTTACACTATGTTTAAAAAACCTATTGACATGTCCAGGTTAAGAATAAAAATCCGCGTAAAATTCAAAGATTTCACGCGTCTATTCATCACTCAACATGACAACCCTAATAAAATGTGATGTGATAATGCTACCATGTTAGGTTTCCAGGCAATTGTTGGCTTTTCTTTACTTATTGTTTAAAAGAAAACTCCCTAAATGTGCAGGTTATGCGAAAGTTTTATAAAGCCATAGCGAAAGTTGTTTTCATGCACCTTAAAGAATAATAATAATAATAATAATATAATAATATAGTGGGACATTAACACACACGGTCATCTGATCCCAAACTAAGCAGAGCTTGTACTATGGAAACCAGATAACTGGTAATATAATACATATACTACTTTTCTTTTGTAAATATATACTTAAATATATATAATAACACCCAGACACAAGACAAACTGACATATTTAAACAAATGTTTGTCTCGGGTGGGAATCGAACCCACGACCTGCGGCGTGAAAAGCAAGTATCTTACCGACCACGCCACCGGCCCGTCAATAAATACCAACTTTAAATCTCGGAAATTTGACATAAGTATACCTTCCGGGTGTTTCTTAAACCTAGGCTTAGGTCTAGCAGTAAATTGAAAAATGGGCCCTCTAACGGCAGTTGCGGTTTTCAGGCGAAGAACGTGTGGCGTCTGGTAGCTGGTATGGTCTTGTTGACCTTTGCTGTAGTATCTGCGGATGGTGAAGTCTGGGAAGAGAGCGAGCACGAGGTTTTGAATCGCAGCGAGAGAGGCGCTAAAAATAGAGGTTAGTAAATGCGTCTGCGTCTTTTCATGAAAATTACGGGTCACATATCAAATGCTAACCATGGAAAAATCGATAAATGCATCTTTGATTTTCTCTTTAAATATTTAATCTATTGATCTGAAACAAGTACAAAATAGTTATCAAAGCAGACTGAAACTGACCAAAGACTTCAAAAATGTGTCGTTAACTAAATAAATGTAATTTCGGGACATGAATTAATTAATTATATCTCCTCATTCATTCAAAACAACATAACACTCTGTAAGTACTTGTGTACCTAATAGTAAATTAGTAATTATGTGAGTAGATATAAATAAACACTCCATTTCTAACTTTGTTTTCATCTGTTAACTGACAATTTGCTAATTTATTTACTGGCTTTGATAATTTCTAACTACATGGAGGCTCATTCCACTTCCACCTCGTCACCAAAAATCATTCGTAATCACGAGTGAATCGGCGTAGGTCTGTACTGGGCTGCCGCTTTCCATCGTAGACTTCATCATTGCTTAACAGACAAGTTATAGTAAAATGCAAGCCTATTTCAAAATAAAAAAATTCATTACATGTTGCACTAAATACCCACTTAATTAATAAATATTATAAAACGAATTGTGAAAAATCTATCGACAACTCGTTATCTGTAAATTCTAAGTTTAAGCCGCGAGCGCACACCTAATACAGTCTAATGTCAGTCTTGCATGTCTCTATAATAGTTTTTGGGCATTAATTAAAGTTAAGACGTGTGCGCACTTCCATAATTTGTGACAAATATTGAATCAATGACATTAATCGCCAATCGTAGCCTTGAATACATAGGAAAAATATCCAAATCATCGAGATAAGTAGACTATAGAAAATCATTGCTTCAAATAAAATATTATCGGTGTAATGTACTTACATGCTAACTAAACAGATAAAACTTCTCTCTGAGTCGTAATGGAACGCAATAGTGCAATTTACGATGTCTTTGTACCGTGTCGCTACCGAGTGCTAGCACTCGGTAGCGACATAGCATATTCATAGCCTGATTTCATAGCCTATAAAATCAGGTCGGATTTTAGTTATACGGACCATTACCTAGGTACCTTCGTAAATTTAGAAATTTAAGTCATTGATTACCTACTTATTATGGTTCCTATTTTAAATCTAAGTGATCGAGAGGATTTCTAGCCATAAAAGGACTGTATAGGACTTATTAATATTAGAGATTTAGATCTGTATAGTGTCAATCGACAAAAAGTGTTATGGTACCTACTACTTACTAACAAACAACATTTGCAGGCCCAATTGAATGATTATTCAGAGGCAATTTTATACAATTGTCAATTTAATTGATTTAAATTTTTCTATTCAGAGACATGTCGTTACATACGCGGCCCTTGGAGCGATTGTGACGCTAAAACGAATGTGCGTACACGAAAGCTGACGCTGAAGAAAGGCGACCCTGCAAGCTGTGAGAGCGTCAAGATTATCCAGAAGAAGTGCAAGAAGGGTTTGTTAACGTCCTTCTAGATGTGTGGCAATGTTTGCAGTAATAATATTCATATTCACTTTTCCTTTTTTTAAATAATATCTACGAGTAAGTACCTCTATGTTATCTATCTACGCGCTATATATAAATTTATGCTTGGTTGGTTGGTATACATATACTAATAGGTACAAACTATAGAAAATCATTGGGCATTGTACATTATCTACAATATTTGACGGCCTGAAGTTCAATTGTGCCGACCGTTGTCTAGCCGTATAGGTACGCACCTACTTAAAGGATATTATGTAGGCCGAAATGGAAGTTAGAGCCGCGGCGGACTCTCTAAGCTGTAGGCAAATCTAGACACTTTAAAAGCGTTAGCTTGGTAACAATACGCAGTTTTTTAACAGCATGCCGATATGAAAAATCGTCTTGGAGTGAATGCAGCCCCAACGGTGAAATGTCCAGGGTGGACATGCTAAAAGCCAATAGTGACCCAAGCTGCGACCAGAGCAGGCGTATCACCAAGAAATGTAATAAGAATAAGCAGGTCAAGACTTCCAAAGACAAGGGTAAGAAAGGTTTGTTGTCGTTTTGTTATTATTTTTAATAAAATAGGTGTAAAAAAATGTGTAAATATAGCTTAAGGGTGCGTCCACATTTGGCGAATGTGCCGCGAATGTGCAGCTCGCGAGCCGTTTGCGTGCAGACCGCGAGATGCGCGCGTGCAGTTATGGCAATGGTTTGGTGCGCCTCTTTAGCGCAACTCATGTAAGGCTAGTATAAAGGAGTGCGCGCGGCGGCGCACGAACAAAAATGCACGCACGCAGCTCGCAAACGGCTTGAAAGCTGCACATTCGCCAGATGTGGACGCACCCTTAGGTATATCATATTTCAGCTAGTCTAGCTACCGGCCCCAGTTTCGCACTGTGGTTTAGCTTAGGTAACTTTTATAAAGCAAATAAAAGCAATGCAGCAATCATTGGACGTAAGTTACACAAGTTAAGCGCTTACATACATATTCCCGCGATTTATTATCGGTGTATTGTCACTGGCTGGTAAGCTGCAACATTAGAATTATGGAATAATTAATTTGATCCTTATAAAAGAGCAGAGCAGAGCAGAAAAAGAACCTTAGTTACCTCACATAATAGGGATTTGTAGGTCTGGTTAAGTAATTGATTGATAAGTTGATAAGAATGTGATTAGGTAAACAAGATCATAAACTTAATTGTATGTTTCTTATTTCCAGGTCGCCGGAATCGTCAGTAAAAACGAATCCTCAAATTGTGATTAGACATTTTGATGGCAATGATGTTTGTTCATTGGTTCTAGTTTAATAATAGTGCCAAAATAGTGGTGTGTATAATGGAAAAATATTGTTTCTTACGACGTTTTAATTACTTGATATTGTTAGGTAATAATTAGCTTTAGGTAATATTGTTGTACAATCAATCATTGTATGAACTCTAGTTAATGTTACTGTAGATTTCATTTTATTACCTATTGATGGATAATAAAATAAATCTTTGATATTAAGGTAATAAATAAGTATCTTCTTACTTAAATAATGCTACGAGTTTTATTCTTATACCAATTTTATGTCGTTATCACATTTGTCGTACCTATGCATTTAGACAAATAGCCCCGCATCACGACGCAGTGGATTCCTGGTCGTCGTCTCCGAAGAAGACCACAAAAACTATGGCTACTACCACTATACTGTTGAAATTTAGCTCAACGTCCGTGAGATGAATAATAAAATTAAACAGCGTTAGCATTTTTCAGAACCATATTGTTAAAGAATTTTATTTTCTTATATTTAAATTCTGACATGACAAGTATCTATTTCTTTTTCTTAACTTTTACAAAAACAATCCGTGAAGGTTGGTATAAACTATACAAGCATTAAAAACCTTCTTCAACATCCTCCCTTTTTGTAAAGTCTATAAAAAAGGTATACTATGTGCAATTTAAACCTATCCGGTCCAATATGGATACGATAGACGGTCTGCTAAGTGGCTTCGTAAGCAAGTCTGCACTTTGTAGGTTTGCTCCTACATGCTTGACCTGTAGTGTTCCATCTGCAACAAGTTCTCTCACATAAAAGTGTCTAACTGCAATGTGTTTTGTTCTTCGATGCATTTCTGGATTATGTGCCAATTTAACAGCGGCTTCATTATCTATCTTCAATACCGGTGTTTCTTTTAAGCAGGTAATTTCATTAAACAGCCTTTGTAGCCATACTATCTCGCGAGCTGCTTCGCTGGCTGCTACAATTTCTGCTTCTGTCGATGAGATCGCCACTGATGATTGTTTCCTGCTTGCCCAGGAAATCGCACCACCAGCATGTAAACAAAGGACGCCGCTAGTTGATCGACGATCCTTGACATCTCCTGCGTGATCAGAATCAGAGTAGGCTTCTAGAATTCCTGTCTGACATTTCTTGTACGTTATCCCGTAATTTAACGTGCCTTGCAGGTAGCGCATTATGCGCTTCACTTTTAAAACATCTTCTTTGGAAGGGTTCTCTAGCGTCCTAGATACTACACCAACGGCGTAGGCGATATCTGGCCGCGTTCCGACCATAAGGTAAGCAAGGGCTCCAACGGCTTGTCTATAAGGATAAGACTTCTCATCTATTTCCTCTTTATCTGATTTACCTTGCTCAGAGTCTTTGATTATGGGTGTTGTCACTGTCTTACAGTTTCCCATTTTGAAACGCGCTAACACCTTTTCTGTGTAGTGTTTTTGATTAATACTTATAGAGCCATCAACACTTTTGTGTATTTGTAACCCTAAATAATAATCTGCAGGCTTTGCGGTTACCTTAAATCTTCGTTTAAGCTCAGTCATAAATTTATCCGCATCCTTCTGGTTATTTACAGCTACCAGTCCATCGTCAACGTACAAGGCTAGGATTATCTTGGATTGTGTACGTTTCCTTATAAATAAACATGGATCCGTTTTACTCTGTTGAAAGCCTATGCTCTTCAAGTAGTCTGCAATACACTTATTCCAGCATCTCGGTGATTGCTTTAATCCATAGAGGCTTCGTTTCAACTTACAGACTCGATTACTTCCATCATTCATACCTTCAGGTTGGTTCATATAAATCTCTTCCTCAAGAGTGCCGTTTAGGAAGGCTGTAGAAACATCGAACTGTGTGAGTGTAAGACCTTCATTTGCCGCGACGCTTATGACCGATCTGATAGTCGTCATCTTAGCCACTGGACTAAATGTATCATCATAGTCCACTCCTGGTTTTTGCAAAAATCCTCGAGCAACAATCCTTGCCTTATATTTATCAATAGTACCATCAGCGTTGGTCTTTATTCTGAAGATCCATTTGCATGAAATAGCCTTGCGACCCTTGGGTAGATCGACTAGAGTCCAGGTTTTATTTTCTTCCAAAGATTTAATCTCGCTCTTCATTGCTTTAATCCAATGCTCCTTGTCTTGACTCTTTAGTACTTCATGGTAAGTTGTAGGTTCATTCACGTCAACTACAGAAGTCATAACGTAGTCACCAAGTTTTGCAGGTGGTCGCAATGTAGATCTATCTCTAAGAGTCATTCTTCCTTGATCCTCAATTTCACTATCTTGCATTATTTCATCTTCCAACTGCTCTGGTAATATTTGATCATCAACTTCATCTCGCTCATCTTGTGTTTCTGAAGGACTTCTGATACCCACTTCAGCCTCAGGTGTATCAGCAAATGATTCAGGAGGTATACACTCTTGAAATGTATCTGTACTTTCATTTTCTTCCTCCCTTGCATCATGAATCGGTTGAGTGTCCTCCTCCCTTGCAAAAAGATTTGGCGATCTACGAAGAGTTATTTCTATTTCAGATTTTCCTTCAACAGGATTTGATTTGACAGGTTCATTATTGTCAGTCCTGGTGATTGATAATTCCTGAAATACAACATCTCTAGAACGTACTAACGAATGTCTATTATAGTTCATATTTAGAAGACGGTACCCATCATCACCATCATAGCCGATTAATATACATTTTTCAGATTTCTTATCCAGCTTCTTACGCTTCTGTTTGGGTACATGGGCGTAGCAAGGACTTCCGATGATTCTTAAATGTTTAATCTTTGGTTTCTTGTTAAACCATAATTCAAATGGTGATTTTTCATCCACGGGAGTACGTCCAGTTCTATTAAGCACATATGCAGCTGTACTAATGAGCTCTGCCCAGCAAGCTGTTGGCAGTTCTTCGTGCGCATACATCATGGCTCGAGCGGCTTCAACAAGCGTTCGATTTTCTCGTTCACTGCATCCATTTTGTTGTGGTGTATATGGCATGATCAACCTTTGCTTTATGCCATACTTTTGCAGGACTGCTCGTGTTTTCTCATTATCGAACTCACCGCCATTGTCACTTAAAAGTTCTTTTACAACGTGACCTGCTACTTTCGTTTCTTCTAACATTAGTTGAAGCTTTGAGTGGACTTCAGACTTTTGTTTCATAAAGTAAACGTAGCGATATTTACTGAAATCGTCTTTAAATATAATGAAATAACGATATCCTTTATAGGAGAATGGAAACGGTCCACAAACATCAGAGTTTATAACTTCTCCAGGTATTTTTGCTCTATTTCTAGTTTTGAAAGGTTTCCTATGCATTTTTCCGTAATTAAAACCTTCGCAAAAATCTTTTGTTTGATTTGATACCTTTATTCCAAGTTCTCTTTCTATAACCTTCTTTACATGAAGTTTGCTTTGGTGTGCTAATCTCTCATGATAAATTTGTAATGAATCCTGGCTTGTCAATGCATTAACTTCAACGGGAATAAGTGGCTTAACATTCTTCACATTAAGTTTGAATAGCCCTCCTCTTTTCTTTCGTTCACCTGTAACTTTGACAATGCCCTTCGATTTTAAACTACAAAATTCAGGTTCAGATTCAAATAAGCTTTGTGGTAATCTGTCTTGTGCTGCTAATAATGAGAACAGATTTTTCTGCAGTGACGGCACACACCATACATCGCATAAGGTTATCATCCCTTTGTGATTTCCGACTGTGGTTTCCAGTTTTATGTCACCTTTGCCAGTGGCATCTACCTTTTCACCATTTGCTGTCGTTACAGTGTGCTGTGATTCAAAACTTTCAAATGTTTGAAATAGATCTCTCCTGAATGTGACATGACTTGTCGCTCCGCTGTCCAGATACCAGTTATCTTTGTCAGGGTACAGACAACAGTCCTTTTCTGCCATCATTAGGTCTGTGACATTTACATTATTTGAAATTTTGCTAGTACTTGCCTTCGGTGGCCTTCCGTCACTCAACCACTTTGAGCATTTTCTTACTTTGTGTCCTTGTTGACCACAATAATTGCACTTCCAGCTTTCTTTGTGTGTCTTCTTCCCTTTCTTAGAAGCTTTCAGTGTTAGAGCTTGGGTACTCTCACTGTTCGATTTAGGGGGTTGTGACTCAATGTTTCTTTCAAATGCACAGAGTTGTGATGTTAATCGATCTATAGTCCTTTCATTTTTGGCCATAAGTAGCCAACTTGATTTAAAAGTAAGATATTCGTCAGGCAATGTGTCTAGAATTTTGCATATTAGAACTATCTCCGGCAATTCTTGGTTTCCTTGCAGCTTTATTATTTCTTTATTAAGCTTAAACCAAATATTCTTTAACTTAGAGAGGTGAATGGCCATATTGTCTTCTGGTTCTTTCTTGTACTCGAAGAATTTCAGACAATTTTCGTACACCAGATCATCTCCGTCTCCATCGAATAGTCTTTTAAGTTCATCCCATACTTCCTTTGACGTTTCAAACCTCATAATTCTTTGGACTATTTCATCGGTCATGTTACTTGTCAGAATTACAAGAAGCATGCTATCTAGCTCTAGAAATTTTTACTTAGCTGTCACATTCTCTGTACTTGATGCATCCGCTTTAGGTCCTGGTAATAAGTACGTACCTTCCAATAGGTTTAGGGCTTTTGGGATGCCCTTTAGTAACATACTCATTTTATACTTCCATACTGACCAGTTGGTGCCGTCCAGGTTTCCGATATGAAATTTGGTAATGTCTGGTTTGGCTGCCATAATTACTTTATTCACATTTATCACCCGTATGTAGCATTTATTTATTCATTTACGGAATCACGTTCAATCGTGTTAAACCATGATCAAACACGCTGAACCACGCTCAACCACGCTCTGCTACCATGTTGAAATTTAGCTCAACGTCCGTGAGATGAATAATAAAATTAAACAGCGTTAGCATTTTTCAGAACCATATTGTTAAAGAATTTTATTTTCTTATATTTAAATTCTGACATGACAAGTATCTATTTCTTTTTCTTAACTTTTACAAAAACAATCCGTGAAGGTTGGTATAAACTATACAAGCATTAAAAACCTTCTTCAACATATACTACTACGGCAATCGGGGAGGCTTTTGCTCAGCAGTGGGACATTACAAGCTATTAAAAAAGATAAAGACCGAGAGCAATAAGTATAGATACATATAAAAACAGTTTTCATCACTATTGAAGAAAATCAAAAAAGTCTCTTATAATTAAGCTCCTCATGTGACTTCACAAATCATTAAAATTCCGATTAATCATAATTCGCCCTTAGTGCAATTTGAGCATTTCTTTACTCGAGACACACTGGTGGTCTATTTGGCATCGCTGTAAGGATTCCAGAACAGCTCAAATCTCGACAGACTCAAAGGCTTATTCATACACACATGCTAGACACAGGGGTTGATTATACTTTACCGTCTTCTGTATGATCTGCCGCACTGTGTGAATGTGGTCTATGTTACCATAGCCTCCACAAAAACCGTCCTGCTACGGGGGCTGATGCTGATACTCGTGTAGATGTGACTCAGGAGTGAGATAGGTCTATAGCTTTTATGAAAGGCATTGTCTCTCTTCTTAAAAAACAGAACCACTAAACACCCGGTTTATGCCTTCTCCCGCAGTGAATTTGAATAGCATCTGCAGTTCCCGTACGACAGGTGCACCTCTTGCCTTTAGTAATTCTGACCGGGGCTTTTCCATTTTTCAGCTGTTTCAGGGCCAGCATCATTTCGCTTGGATCAATGTCCGGCAGGTCATCGGTGCAGTAGCGAGTTAGGTGGCTCTCAAATCCTGGTAGTCGTGCTTAGGACAAGGGGCATGTGCAGCGTGTAATCGAGTGTAAAAGTCCTCAATCTCAGCAAAAATCTCCGGCTTCGACAACATGATTTTGCCCTCGCATGTCTTCAGCTTCGTCAAGTCCTTCCTTCCAAGCTGCCGATTGATTACCTTAAGACTTTACCTCGTACCGTCTAAGCGGATGAGCCGATTTTGATGTGGTTTTTCCGATTTCGAAACGGATTTTTCTAGTTACATGCTGGATCGAAAATGACTAGAATTGAGTAGGGTTAAGTAGAGTTGGCTACAACCGATGGTCCGCTAAGAGGCAACAAACTAATTCATAGATACTCACGTCAAACTTATAACACCCACTTTTTGACGGGGTTAAAACTCGCATAGCATTTGTCATTTCATACAACTAACCCCTTTAATTTAGGCATAGCAATGCATGCCGGGGAGAATTAGGTGCCTAGGTTGTAATAGATTCAGATAGGCTCTTAATATTTATAACTATAATTAGTGTTTGTAATTACTCTCCAACCGTTAATGTTATATGCTTATGCTTTTATTATCAATTCGTACATTGCTACGGTAGGCATTTCATACTCGGATAGTAGGTAATTTGATCATATTCAAAATCTCATCCATCCGCCACAGCCGCCATCCTGATATCGTTCAGGTTGGCGGCTCACTTTGTTATTCTAATAGGTAACTTTTGTTTTAAATAATAGCACATTTCTTCAAATTTTACGTACATCCGATACATTTGCTCGTACATTCCTCTAACGTATGTCACATGGCCATTTGTAACTATACACCCGCCATCGATGCACACCAAGTCAACGGCTCCCGAACTTTTTTACTCGTGGACTTTTATTGTGCGAACTCCCAAGTTGCGGAATTCGCTGCCCGCATCTACATTTCCCGATAGCTTTAATCTGCCTGTCCTCAAGTCACGAGTGAATCGGCATTTACGGGGTAAGCGCGTTCCATCGTATACTACATTATCGCTTCACATCAGGCAAGTTGTGGTCAAGCGCAAGGCTAATAATTGATTAAAAAATAAATACTAAAGGAAATTATTGAATCCAGCTCTACCACAGATTACTCAATAGTTATGGCTCTACTTTTTTGAGACATACAGTACAAGGAAGCAATCAACTATCTGCCTACATTCAAATATATTGTTAAGTGAAGTCAGGCCAACACTTTTGTTCTTCTCTATCGAAATCAGAAAAAAATTCGTAGACCCAAGCTTGCGAAATGTGGTTATATCTAATACACTGCAGCCTACACGAAATGACAATTGAATTACCAAAACCGATTCAGCATACTTTGGGGAACTTTGATCAGCACCACCAGGCACCAGAAGAGCGCACTGTGATCTTGCTCCAGCCTGATGTGACCTCTATTATTCACAGAATTTATGTACTATTTATTCGTATAATGTACCTATTTCTTTGGTAGTTAAGGTCAAAGGGGCCCAACGCCGTTGAAGCTACTTACATCAATTTACGAGCAGCGGTGGACCGCAGCGGTACGGGCCTCGCCTTAGAAACATAAGGTCGAATTCTTGTCGTGCTCACACATCTTTGTATGATTGTTTTATCACCGCTGCTCAATATCGACGAAGGAAAACATCGTGAGGAAATCGGCTTGTTTGAGAACTAATCATCGAGGACATGTGACATCCACCAACCCGCACTTGGCCAGCGTGTGTGGATTAAGGCCTTAACTCCCTCAACTCGTGAGATAGTTCAGAGGAGCCCATGCCCAGCTGTAGGACCCTTAAAGGGTTGACATGACATCACATTAGATTTTAAAACACAAAACCTGGGTCCTGATTCTAACGCTTTAGACATTTAACTATAATAGACATTTGTCTAAAGAAATGGCGATTAATTTTGTAATTTTTTTTTAATTTGTCTATTTGCGTGCTTTCGACATTTATCTCTAATAAATGTCTAAAACGCGCAAATGTCGAAAAAAAAGGCGGATGTCAATAAAAAAAGAAATCGCCAGTTTTGTTAGACTAATGTCTATTAGAGATAAATGTCTAAAGCGCCAGAATCGGTGCCCTAGTCAAATACAGGTTAGTGGATGTCACATTTTCTCAAATGTTTAATTCTTAGCTATCCAGGTTTCTTAACGACGATTACCTTCACTAATGTAGAGAAATAACTGAAATAGAAACTCATTACATAAAATTTTATTTTATTATTTCATAATATTTACAGACAAAATAAGTACATAAATTAATTTAAGTTCGTTTGATGAAATTGTAGTAAAAATAACACACTTATGCTATTAAAATACTGTCAATAAATAACTAAACATCTTCAGTCACATTTCACACAAATTACATACACAATTTTTATCAAAATTACCTTTTTTAAAGTAAGTTTAAGTACGCAACGTGGATAACTTCAAATAACTACTAGGATTAAAACCGGTTAAAGCTATATCCACTTTAGTACACAATCTTTGGGTAACGCCTGTGCGCAAGTACTAGTCACCTGCACAGTACCTGCATTACGAGTTATATATAAGTACGGTGTAGAACGAAACGTGCGTAATTTCTAGACGAATTAAAAAGAGTCTCAAGTCACGGTAGCAGCCAAATAGAAAACTATGCCACAGTATTTATTTATGATAAAAGGCCTAAGCAAATACTGTGAACAATCTGTTGTGTACTATTTCATAAAAGCGGTAAATAAATTTGAATTAAAATAAATTATAAAAGAGGTTATCAAAAATGTTTAAGACAGAAGACTGGAATGAATTAATTATTTCATCTTTACCATCAAAAATATTATAATAAACGCTGCCATAATAAAAATAATAAGTAAATTATCAGAATGTTATCTATCTATTATTAGTAATAAGCCTGATTCCAGGGAAACAAAATAAAAATTCTAATATAACCCAAGGTGTGAAAAAAATAAGGAAAATATACATTATATCGCGTTCGCTACGGAAACTATTGACATTAAAGCAAAGTGATGTACTACAGTTTTATAGAGGTCATAAATGTCTACAAAAATGACCGGGGTACCATATATCTAAATATTTTAGTTATGCCACAACAACTACTATTTTTATCTTAAAACATGCAATGGTAACGCCGGTACAAATTAGACTCAATTATTCGTACCTTAGTATTGATCCTTATCTAAATAAATCAATTAATATTCAAGGGTATGTCAGTACCTGTAAATTACTTTTTGATTTATTTAAATCGGACTTACCATTCAAAAGTTATCATGAGAATAAGATTTATCAAAATTGGAATTTAAGAAACAGAGCGATTATCTCCGTGACTCTAATGGATTTTGACCCCGACAAAAAAGAGGGGTGTTATAAGGTTAAGATAAGGATAGTCTTCTTTTTTAAATGAAGTACTTATATCTGTTACATTTAGTTTGTTTAGTGTCTGAATCATCATATCAATCCTTTTATCGGTCTTTTACACCCGCCCCATCTCTAATATTTTGCGCTAGTGTGTACGTATTAATACTGTGACAACAGTATTTTTATAGTGTGTGCGTGTTTTGTTTGTGTGTAGTTTTTATTTACGTGTGCATTTGTAATGACGCCCAAATTTATTTAAGAGTGTGGGCGACCATGTATAAGTGTGCTAACTCGGATCTCCCAAAAACTAGCAGAAACATTTAGTACTAGGAGTTGCGTAATGCTTGCTCTAGGATATAAATGCTCTAAGAACTCAATGTATCGCCTTTCCTAACCCAAAACTAAAAATGTGCAACTTCAAATTATCAAAAATACAGACTATCTTCTAAAACATGCGAATTATTTGTGATACTCTTGCAGAACCCAATAAAATTGTCTATTTAAAGGATACACACATTTATAAGTGATCGGTTTTGTGGGGCAATGAAATATTGTAATGTTGTGAAATTTGATAATAAAGATACATACATACATACTTATAATTATATAACTAGGCATCGATTATTGTGAAAAGTTCATCGGATATGATATCAGATGACATGATGTAATCCTGCTAGATGGATCTCTTTTCCCTATGTATACTCTCTTTGGAACATAGTAAACTCGTAATACAGGCACAATATTTATATATATCTCAGGGAAGACTAAAACTTCCGTGCAGACTATACGTAAACAGTTAGACAGAGACTGTCTTAACTGTATAATTATACATTTTTGGATATCATTTTTATACGCGATGTAGTTACATATAATAAATTACTTGTTCATCCCTGACTGCAAGGCCGCCATAAAGAAAATCAAGTCGGCAAGCATATCATGGCATATTCTCCATATCAAGATGTATCGATGAAATAAATTTAAATAAAAGTTGTCACAAAAGTGAAGTTGATGAAAAAAAGTTCATTACAATTAATTGATTTAAAAATAGTCATCACTTCTACAAATCGGCAAGCTCCCTTAGGCATGTTCATTAATTTTAGGGATTCATAAAAAAATATTTTTTACTTGGTTGTAACATTGGTGAATGTCGATTTTCTGTCGGTGAAAATGTCGGTCTCCTCTACCATAAATATGCATGACTTTTTGCTCAACCCGGTAATCGGAACTGGGACATCGCGGATCACCGAGGCAGTTAAACTATTTAATAACATGTATGAAAACTAGCTAGCTTTTGTAATGGTATTACAAAAGAAAATGCATTGAAACTTTTTACTTTTAAATTACGAAATTACCTTTTCCCTGACCTAAAGTTGTAGGGCTTGTCCTTTGTGCCTGAGCAATCATGTTTCTTAAAATAAGTCGGAAAACAAAAAGTCTTTTTACACAAATCACATTTGTACGTTTTTTTGCTGGTTTGTTTATGATTGTGTAATGAACTATATTGGGTAAATCTCTTATCACAGATTTTGCATTTGTATGGTCTTTCCCCAGTGTGCGTGCGGATGTGTGTCTTTAAGTTCCCTTGCTCATTGAACCTCTTGTTACATATATTACAAACGTATGGTTTTTCCCCGGTGTGCGTGCGAATATGTCTTTTTAAGTCAGATGGGTCAACAAAGCCCTTACTACATGTATCACATTTGTACGGTCTATCCCCAGTGTGTGAGAGATTATGTCTCTTTAAATGAGTCTTTGTAGAGTAAGATTTAATACACATTTTACATTTGTATGGTCTATAGTCAGTGTGTGTGAGAATATGCCTCTGTAAATTACCCTTTAAACTGAAACACTTCTGACACGCATCACATATGTACGACATTTTACGACTTGCAGTGTGATTAGCTTGTTTCTTTCCATTAACTTTTTTGATACAATCACTGTTATCACTGACACACTCATTATTTGTCTTGAGCTCAATAGGTACAACTTGTTTCCTGTATACATTTTCAAGAGACGAGACCCTCAAGTGTTTTCCTCTTTTACCTCTACTTTTTAACTTCTTCTTCAGAGGAAAACTTTTTGTTTGCTGAAACATTAAATATTTGTTAATACAAATAGTATCAGCTAACCCTAAATGCAAAGTTCATATTATATCTGCAGTACTAAGTGTACTGACATGTGAGTCTAGTGTCGAGCAACTGAGTCTTACCCTGCGCTCTAGAATACAACAGTGCAAACAGTCCTGGGGGCCAGCAGGATTGGCAGGCGGCATGATGGTAGTGAGCCGGACGTACCCTGAACAAGGTCCTATCATGCGCAGACGTATCTGAAATGTTACATTTTTTTAAGATAAGAGCTAAGTTACGAGCACGTTGGAATAGGTAGTGCAACTAAATGGTATTTTGTAACAAGTTCTGTATTAGTAATATCAATAACATTACCATTAATTGTTTAGTACGTTTTTCAATATTTTTAGTCGACATAAAATCAGCGAATTTTGAACGATCTATTCTAAACAATATCGATGACAGCAAACGGCGGCGTAAAATTAGCGGTCAGTTACCCTAGAAGCGTACAGCCGATACAGCGACGGGCGGGTGACCGAAAACTGAGTATCAGTAGTAACCATCTATCGTTAGTGCCTACAAATGCATATAAAAAAATAATACGTGTTTATATTGAAGTTTGTGCATTGGTTAAAAAGTTTTCCTGTTTAATGTTACATTACAGTTTATGTAAAAGTAAAAGTAGATGTTTGAAAATGCTACTTATGAGAAATAGAGATATTCTAAACCTAAACCTACTTTTGGGAATTTATCACCTTTAGCTACAAGTATTTATAGGTCGTAGCAAGATGAAATGAATGATAATTTTATGAAAACGTTTCAGTTGCTGCTAACAACTGAATTTTATGTTAAACTAGCTTTCCAACCGCGGCTCCGCCCGCGCGTATGTCAGTTATGGGTTTATTTGGTCTGAGGTTATGGGGCTAAAAAAAGTTAACAATTCTATGTCTTTTCCCGGACTTAATCTTACTCCAAACAAAATTTTATATAAATCGGTTCAGTAGTTACAGCGCGACAGTTACTTTCGCTTTTATAAGTAAGGATAAGACAAAAAACACTTTCTAATCTTCAAACCTTCATATTACAGTTTCACTACAGTATTTTTACAAATCCAGACTAAGTCACTAAAATACTTAATAAATACTATTACTGGTACATAACACTTCTAAACATGCACTTTAAAAAAAAAGATAATAACAAATCAAAAAGAAACCATACACAAACGACTATCAGTTCCTAGTTTCAGCTACTTGAATGTTCAATAAAAATAATCCCATCAGAAGGATAGCCCTGTTCATACAAAACTATCCATATTATTAATACAATGGTTAGAGTTATTCTGCAAGCGCTACAAAAGCATTAATTGATGAATTTTTGGTCTTGCTTAAGATAGTGAATCAGAATGTTTAGGAGCAGCTTTAGATTGGCGGCACTAAGAAGTGTGAACAAAAGAAACACTTACAGCATTTATTAGTTTGTTGGCTGGTGGTACAGGTGAGGGCTCTTCATATCCAATGTTAGCTGCAAGTTTCTTTTTTTCGACACCATCTGACCTCAGCAGTGTGTTCTGTGTCAACAAACAGTCGTGAAAGGTGTGATCAGGAAGAACACTTACAGCATCCATCGGTTGAGTATCTTGTAGAGGTGCAGTCTCTGTATATACTATGTCAGCTGCAGGTTGTTCTGTTGTAACATCATCAGAGCTCTGCAGTGTCCTCTGTAATACACGTTACAATTTAGACCAGCAAGCGGAGTACAGAAAAACCAGTGATGGTTTATGCGACACTGCTAATGTAAAACTTCTATTGTATATTTCTTTTATTAATTAAATATGAAGGCTTTTGAAGGTTTTTAGACTAAAAATATCATTAGCAGACAACTTTAGGTAGGCGTGAATAATCGGGTAAGAAGACGGTATTTCAATAAAATAACTACAGCAAAATATCACTTCACCCCCATCTCTCGATAGCACAATCATGAATTCTACCAGTTAATTACCGATCGTTAAGATTACGTTGGATTAAATAGTAAAGTTCACCGAGCACGTTATTGCATCTGCACTACCGGACGCCACAACGGTTCAACACGCAATGTCAGCCATTCTAAGTTGGCTGCTTCACACGCGCTCGGTGTTCATTCGTTCGTTCATAATGACATTCTCGAGTGACAGGTGACTTCAAAGACGGACGCGATGACAGTATAAAATGACAGCCGATGCATTGAGAAGTAGATGTGCCAACAAATAAAATAGATAAATAAATAAATAAGCATGTTCTTTTGACACCTAAAAAATGAAACATAAGTGACACTCTAGAAACAAATGCCGTCTCACTCTCATACATACAAATGACACTCATTTGGGACTATCTGACAGAAATGCTGTCTTATTCAAATACAAATGACATCATTTACGGATTTACTTTCGTTGTTCTGTTGAAAAAAGGGTTAAAGTGAGGTGATGTGAAGCCATGAATGGGAATAGATCTGGTGCTCCACAAGATCTATTCCCATTTATGGCTTCACACTTATGACTGAATAGGTTTAGGCTGAAAAGGTCTTGACCTATTTGTGTTCGCATTCTGACTTCATGTGTATCATCTTAGTCACACATACAATGAAGACAAATAATCGGCCTCAATTTTGCTACACTCTTAAAAAACATTCTTAAGCTATTTATAAATTTGATGATTTGCAAAAAAAAAGTTTTTTTGATGCTTGACTACAATTTGCCTGATGTTAAGCAATGATGTTGTCTACGATGGGACTATACTAACGATGATGATTGGGCGATTTGATTATATCTTGATGATATTTGATTCGATTAGCAGGTAGTGTTAAAGTAAACTTACAGCCCAAATTTGTGCATTATTTGTCAGCTCTGAATGCTCCTCATCAAAATTAAATTCATCTTGATCAGGCTCTTCTTTTATAACTTCAATTTCAAATTCTAAATTACTATTGTGTGTCGTCATAATCCTCAAGTCAGGAGTATTCTGAAAATTTGCACAAATACCTTTACCTATATGAATATATAAAAGAATGTCATGTTAGTTACACTATTTATAAGTCAAGAACGGTTGAGCCGACTTGGCTTGAAATTGGTGGGAAAGTAGCATAGAACCAGGACATGGACATAGGATACTTTTTATCCTGTTGCGTTCCCGTGGGACGTGACATAAAAAGTGGTATAATAAAACGTAACTGATCTGGAATAACATAACGCAACTGCCAGCTGTTAAACGTAACGTTGTTGGGTATGGTTGAAAATTTGACAATTAGAAATTTTGAAGTTGACCCGTTAATGAGTTTGTTTGGAGTTTCTATTAGCTTATTGTGCTGATATTATCACTAACTAATGGTTCCTGCATGTGTAAATATTGTTACATCAAGACTATATCCCCCACGTGGTACGCAGAACGCCAAAAGTGTATGTGATGATGGGAAATCTAGCTTGGTCTATTTCTTAAGTACTTTTTAGGCATTTAGCTCCATAAAGAATGAAATTTTTTATGGATCTCCATATAAACATCCATATAACACCACCACTAGGTTCCCACAGCTCCGTGTATCAAGCGGAATACACGGGAATCATAATGGCGATGAAGGCAATTTTTTGATTCTTGGTCACAGACAGTACACTAGAGCAAAAATCTTGGTTGACCTTTATTCCTAATTTCTACTGGTAAAACATGCACAAAATAACATGTTGCAAGCACTGTTTATCTCAAGTGCTTTTGGGCCATTGACACGAAGACAATAACCAGAATAGGAGAGTAAGACAGGATCAAAAGCTGCTAGAAATACACTGCATTGGCTTGTCCCTAAGACAATTGATCTCGTTTACACAATGCTTTTTTAGTGGTTTGCTGTCATGTCTTACTGTCAGGTCCCAGCTATTGACCTCACGTAAATGACCCATTAGGGATGAGTAGAAATAGGCTGTGCTTGTATATATTTTGTTGTGCGATGTAAATACACAGTTCTTACATAATATGTCTTTCAAGCTAGTCATCATGAGTCTTTATGAGATATTGCATAAATATTTAACATTATTGCACCCAAATCATCTTTGATAACAATTTATTTTAACAACTAGATATTGGTGGGTTTCGTGAACTTTCGCTAAGGTCGTTGATGTGCGTGTATATCGTTCGAAAGCCAGAACCGGAAAAAAAAAGTAAAAGTAGAAGTGAAGAAATCCTACTAAAGGATTTTATAAACTCTGATATCACTATCAAAATGGAAAAAAGCATGGAGATATTGCTGAAATAGCTAAACGGACAGCCCTCCAATGAGAAAAACTGCCCAGTTGCAATCTCTATTGCGTCCATGTGGAAAAAATTCCAGATCATGAAAAATTTGTCATGTCTACCAGCAGGGATGTTTATTAAAGAAAACTATTCTAAAAGGGTACTGGACAGGTCATATTCTATTCTCTAAAACTGAGAAATGGAGTAAACAGGTAACACTTTGGTACCCAAAACACGGAACCAGACAACGGGGACACCAATTAAGAAGGTGGGAAGGCGATTTCCACCTAACGTTGGAGTCCACCACAGTTGCAACCAATTGTAGTGGAAGAAGTTGGAGGAGGCCTAGGTCTAAAGACACACTGAACTGAGGGATATCCCATAAATAAAATATCAGTTCAAGCTGACTATTACCAGTTCTCAAACACAGCTAGGTAATCTATCATAATAGCTCGTAAGTCGTCGTTATTGGCAACAGAGAGCTAGAAAAATTGGTTTTTGTTTCAGTCACTAATTCATTATTACATTATTGGTCTACCAACCAGGGTGAGGGATCTCACACAGTATACTCACTATTTGCTAATAACCTAGGCGATGGTAGGATAATGTTATCCTGTCAATGGAGAGCTAGTAACATTGGTTTAGTTTTAATCACTTTATTTTTGGTGCATCAGTGCAGCAGCGAGCTTGATTTCACACAGAAAACATGTTATTGTTATCAGAATAAATAGTTATTGTAGAGATGAATACTTTGTTATTGACCAGCTAAATAACTGCTATTGGTAACTATTTGTGTTTCTATTTACAGATGCACATGAGAACTTTTTCTTTGTAGAATTTGAATTGAATTACACGAGATTGCTTCACTTAGGGTCAATGGTTAAAATCGCCAAAAAACGAGTCTGGCTAAATTTCATAAAGAAAGTTTGCTTACACCCGCATCCCTGTGTTTGCATTCCTAAGAGCTCGATGGTGCCAGTGTCTCTTGAGTTCGATGGCGCGTCATCCCCATGAGTTCGATGGTTCGTGGTTCGCGGCTTCACAATTAAACGAATTAAGTCGCGAGCTGGCACACCCACTCGTGACAACACGCGCCGTGAGACGCCAGCCAAAGAGTATATAATCGCTACGCCAGCATCCTACATGTTTTTGATTGCTACAATCAGTAGGTAACATAACATACCTACCGTATCAGCCCGTCGCGTGTCCTCGTTGTGTGTTTCAGGTTTAACATTTCTATTCAACTGCTCCATTAGCTCCATATTAAGTGATGAATTTATTTGGAACTGCACTGCACTGCACTTATCTGCATCTGTATGAGAAGTCAGATATCCTTAAAAAATACCTAATGATACACAGCATTGGAATTAGTTTTAGTAAATGGTTTTCAAATAAATAATACACCGCTACAATCGAGCAGTTCATCAGGACCAAGAGGACCAATCCGCACAGACTATAGAGGCATAGAGCATACATATACTAGGTTCTCTGAGTAGTCTGGTCTGTGATATATAAACGCTTACGCTGAAGCTGAAGAGGCGGGACTTCCATGGAGAAAAAATATACCTAATTATGAGAAATAATGAGAATTATTATTGTGTGAATGTTAAAGTTGCCAACATACAGAAATAATCTGTCTGGCTTGACAACAGCAAATCGAAAATAGTGTTGTGCACCTACATTAAATGTTGTCGATACTTTCCTTCATTTTAATAAGGAAGTTTAACAATGATGCGATGCAATGCGACTGAAACCAAGCATTACGAAATTAAAGGATAATTAATTTGTATTGTATCAAATATTTATTAATAAAACTAACGTAACATTTATTAATAGTAGTATGCATTTATTTACGACAAAAACTGGCCAGTCTTTGGGGACTGCCAATAGAAGTGAAAACTAAGAAACTTAAAGCGTAAGTGACGATGACGTGAGTCCATGATTTTTGTACGTCCAAAAACTGCAAAGTACCTTAATAAATTTATGCTTCAAAAATAACACAATTGATTAGAAAAATTACCTTACTGAATAGCAATCTCAATATTTATATAAATCAAGAACTAAAACTAATAACTAATAGAGCCTCTGAACGCCAGACCTTACTCCTCACCTTCTTTTATAAAAACTGACAGGTATTCATAAATTTATGTTTTTATACGCTTCATGAGTTCGTGTTTACGAAGAGATAGCGAAATTACTGAAAAAAATTAAATTAAATTAAATTATAAACACTGTAAACTATTAAAATGCCTACCTATTAGTGCTAAGAATTGCTCTGCAATAGAATTGTAAAATTGAGAATAGAAACAGTTAGCATGTAAAATTGTATTAATTTTTACTGATTCTAAAACTTTAGAAAACCAAAGTCGTTTAAAGCAAAATGATGTAAAATAAATTTACACTCCTCTGGTTTAGAAATATTATAAGTCACATGAGTAGCGTTGGCGCAGCGGTATCACCCTCGCCTTTAAAATTTTATAAGGACTCGGGTTCGATCCCCGGTCGTGTCCACAAACCTTTGTATAAATTATTTCATCGCCGCTACTCACTAAGGGTGAAGGAAAACATCGTGAAAAAACTGGAATATCTGAAAAATAATCATTTTAGGACATATCATATCCACCAACTCGTACTTTGCCAGCATGTGTAGATTATGGTCTAAACTCTCTTAACTAGTAAGATAACAGAGAAGACCCGTGCCTAACAGTGGGACACTAAGAAAGGTTGAAGTGAATAAGTCTCATGGGCTTGTTTCGATAAATATACATTGTTTACTTTATTGTTAGCCTCTGTGGTGGTAGGTTACACCAATGCTGAAATAAATAAAAATATTGAAATTCGATATGATAACGGACTGGTATAAAATGTACTCTACACACCTAACAAGATGGCGTTAGTGTGGTATAAAAATGAAGCACCAATAAAAGGCAAAACAATATTTGCAAAATGTGTGTTCTATGCGTTTCAAATTAGAATAGGATTGGAAATCCGCCATCTAGGACTGGAATGCGAAACAACTTTACAGTTTTTAGTACAGTGAGCAAAATATTAGTTCGATATAATAATAACATCAAGACGAAAAAAAATTTAAAATGCGTATATCTCATTGCCGTTCGAGTAAAATTGGACATGTGGAGTCGAATATTTAGGTAGGAACATATTTTACTTACTTCCGAGGATTAAAAACGGTGTCATATGTTAAAACGTGTGTTTTTATCCGTGTATATGAATTTGTGTACAAGTTTGTAGTATCCTAATTTACTTAATTAGGTAGCTGCATTATAATTACTTAAATAAGTAAAGTTTTGACATAAATCACTTTTCCATACATTTCAAAATAATATTAACGCCAGCATAAAATATCAAAACGCAGACAATAATATTATTTCTTGTCCCACAGCTGGGCACGGGTCTTCTCTCAACTATCTTACGAGTTGAGAGTTTAGGCCTTAATCCACACTCACAATATCACATGTCCTCGAATAATTAGTTCTTAGACATGCCGGTTTCCTCACGATGTTTTCCTTCGCCGATATTGAGCAGCGGCTATGTTACAATTCAAACAAAGATGTGTGGGTACGACTAGGAATCAAACCCGCAACCTTATAAATCTAAGGAGAGGTCCGTACCGCTCTTGCGCCACCACTGCTCTAGTAGCTTTGTAGTTAGTCGTTGTCATATTTAGATAAGGCCATACATGCGTAACGGCTGTACGCAGCTCGCCAGTGCTCCACACCATCGGTTATTTTATTTGGAATTCTTAAGAAACCACGGCAGAAACCTTAGACTGCAATAAAATATAATAATATGGTTAATTTTAATGATAATTTCAACTCAAAATATTTCAGCTCCGATAATGATTAGAGAAATGTGTCCAAATAGTTTGTCATCGATTTTATTCTGATTTTTAATAATATCTAAGTTTCATTACTGGCCGCCAAACTTCGAAACGTCGCCAACTTTACCCAAACCTATTTGTTCGAGTGGAATCTTGCAACTCTTTTGAAGCTGATAACTTGAACTGGTTGAGCTTTGTAGACACGCTACACAGACAGCAGTTTATATTTAGATCAGCGTAAGCGTTTATATGCTCTTTGCATTTAAATAAATGTTCGTAATGATTGGGACTTGTTTGAAATCAAATGCATCATTTGGAACAGTGAAACATTTCGCTCAGTAGCTCAGTGACTCAGTGTTCATTTCGTTTACCAATATCGATGCGTCGCTTCGCTTGCGGGAGACAAAGATGATCAGAGATCGAACGATCGGATCACCGAGCGAGAAGCGAACAATATAAATTTATGCAAGTCAGACTGCGATAGATCCATTTCCGTTCACGCGAATAACAACGCGATCTCGTCTTCTCCTCTGCCGTTGCCACCGCTGGCGCCGGCACCGCCGCCACCAATATTAAATACTTTATTTAAAAAATTCAAAGATACAAAATAATCTACCACAATAATGTTGGCAACATTGGATGACGTAGGCGGTGCGAGAGCAGCGGCTGCCAATATGGCGAGCAAGATCTACTAACACTTGCTCATTCATTCAGAACTCTTATGGCTCTTCGATGCATTTTTTGAAAAAGCGCGCGCCACTTTGTAGTCGGAATTGATATTAGATTTATAGGCGCTTAACTTATTTGATTATTGAGTTTAATGTGCAAGTTTTAGGTCTTAGCAGATTGATTGATAACATCAGAAGTGGGATTAGAGATGACGGCGCATGTCCCGCTGGCACTCTTGCCCACGTGGTAAGGCAACCGTGTGCAGTAGATTTATGGCGACCAAAAAATTGAGCGCGGCTCGCTAAAGGTTATGTAGACGCTTTGTTCTTTAAATGAAAAACGTGGTGGGATTATATTCGTTGATCGGTAATCGGTCAGTAGGTATAATGAACTTACGTCTATTGATTTAAGATGGCCAAACGGTTAATGTAGGTATATATTTTATTTTGGAGTGCTAAGTCATATTGAACGGTATTCGAATTTTAATGACTCTAAGTGTTAGATTGGTTATATAATTCGACGAAATGATAGTTTCCACCTCTGCCTATTCTTTTGTGCCATAGAGTGATCTTTGTTTGAATATTAGTCGTTGTAAAAACATTGTCACTGCAACAGCGTGACATACACTAACTGAGCAGTACCCAATCGGACAAATCGCCATACTTTTAAGAAATAATCGTGATTTATTTATTTTTGAGGGTATATAAAATTATGTCATAAATGTTTAGTCCTGTAGCCTTAATCGTTTATTTCTTCAGCAGCATACTTGTGTGTGTAATTATGTTACAGAAGTGACAAAAGTTTACCACGTTCATGCATAAAAATTTACTTAGAGTTTCCGGTATTCTTGCATAAAAATTGGACTGAATTTGAAACACAAAGTAAGTGTACAGGTGTAAGACATTTTATATATATTATTTCTGTTTTATGTATATGTGTGTATCATAACGACATGATCTGCCTTGATGTATATACATTGAAAATCACTACCTAGAGTAAGAGTGGTGAGCTGAAGCAGTCATTTCCTAAGCATAAAGGGGTGAACTGGACCAGGCACTACTCTGGACTAAAGGGGTGTATTTTCACAAGTGTCACTACTAAGAGTAAGAGTGGTGAGCTGAAGCAGTCATTTCCTAAGTATAAAGGGGTGAACTGGACCAGGCACCACTCTGGACTAAAGGGGTGTATTTTCACAACTGTCACTACCTAGAGTAAGAGTAGTGAGCTGAAGCGGTCATTTCCTAAGTATAAATGGGTGAACTGGACCAGGCACTACTCTGGACTAAGGGGCCGTTCAAGTATTACGTAAGCACTATGGGGGGTGGGAGGGTCTTAGTTTTGCTTATTTTGGATGACATGGGGGGTAGGGGAGTCTAGATGATGATTACATCATCGGTAGTTATTTACTTATTTACACAAATGGCAACCCTCACATTGTCAATGCTTGAAAACGAAACGCATTTTTAAAAATTCCCGCAAATAATGCATACGTTTAGACACTTGCTTTAGAACCGATTAGGGGAATTACCGCGCGCTATTCACTTGTCTAAATTTTCTCCGTTAGTATATTGTTTTGTTTGGATACTATAGGGAGTAGACGTATTGTACTAAACTGGACTAAAGGGGTGTATTTTCACAACTGATACTACCTAGAGTAAGAGTGGTGAGTTGAAGCAGTCATTTCCTAAGTATAAAGGGGTGAACGGGACCGGGCACCACTCTGGATTAAAGGGGTGTATTTTCACAACTGGCACTGCCTAGAGTAAGAGTAGTGAGCTGAAGCAGTCATTTCCTAAGCATAAAGGGATGAACTGGACCAGGCACTACTCTGGACTAAAGGTATGTATTTTTACGACTGTCACTACTTAGAGATATAGGGATATAGAGATATTAAGATATAGATTTAAAGAGATACAGAGATATAGAGATATAGAGATACCATTGGTTTTGGTTAAAAAGCCTGTCACCAAAATACTTAAAATGTGTTTTTTTTTGCTGATGACCTAACCCAATCAATGAAGGGCCTCTATTGGTTCACCGGACTTTTTCGGTGAGCCGTCTGAGGACGGTCGAACCGATCAAGTACTGTGGCAACTGCCATGAGGGCTCCCCATGTGGAGACGAACCTCGGCGCATGACGTTGCCTGACTCTCTAGTTTTTTAAGAGATCGGAGGGCATTTCGCGTTCGCGCGGTCCAGTCCTGACCGGAACCGTAATCCACTGGGGGCCTATCTTGTAGGGGTGTGGCGCGACCCACAACGGCGTGGGTGATATCTAGGCATGTGTTGTGTGTTCCCATACTTGCTTTTCACGCCGCAGGTCGTGGGTTCGATTCCCACCCGAGACAAACATTTGTTTAAATAGGTCTGTTTGTCTTGTGTCTGGGTGTAATTATCTATATTTAAGTATATATTTACAAAAGAAAATATTTATTTATTAATAGAAAGTATTATATGTAGTATATTACTAGATATCTGGTTTCCATAGTACAAGCTCTGCTTATTTTGGGATCAGATGACCGTGTGTGTTAATGTCCCACTATATTATTATTATTATTATTATTATTACTCTAGCAGCGGATCGGAGTTCGCGGTCGCGGGTGACCGCAAGAGTGATCTCGTCGTCATGTCTTAACCTAAGACGGATTATGCCCTATGTGACATTGCGATTTTTAAAAAACCATGGATTGCGTAGAATATCAGGTTGCAGGTTACTATAATGTTTGCATTTAATTAATCTTATTTTCTGCCACTTCATGTTGTAGTTTTGAGGTCTTGTGATCATATTTAGTGATGTCCAAGTGAATGGCCTCCATAGCATGAGTTCATTTCCTGGAATACCACAGTGACCGGGTATCCAGGCGAGTACTACGTCAGACCTAGAGTCAAAAAAGCTAAATAGTAAAACTCTAATTTAAAACGAAAGCAATGAATGATTTTTGGAACGGAACGGGGATTTAAGCCATGTACCCTGACTTTCAGAAGGCTTATGAGAAGGTGGATCACAGGTTACTGATGGAAAAACTGGCTTTTAACGGTATTCAGGGAAACTTACTTCGATAGTTTATTTATTATTTATTTATCAGAACTCAAAAAGTGGACTCACTTATGGATGTGAATCATTCGTGAGTCCACTTTTTGAGCCCCAATGGGCTCCTCCTTTTATTTATTTATTTGGCACACAAAACAGAATACAGTTTAAATTACATATACAAAAGAGCATGTTACAAACGTTTATACACAGCATGACAAAATATAAAGTACATTAGAAACTGTGCTTAACAAAACAGTGTTTTTGTACTTGTAATAAGAAAGTAAATCTAAAGCGAAATAAGTTTGGACTTAATTACAGAAAAAAAAAGTTTTGTCAAAATATAGTATTAGAATTAAGTAGATAAATTTATAGTGATTTATGACTACTATTGTGCCTTAAAGACTGTGCAATAAACGACATTAAAAGATGTTTTATAAATTTTTGTTTTTTAATGTACGCTGCTGGCTAATTAAAAATGTTGAAATAGTAGAATTGGTATGTAAATAATTGTTAATACTTTTGTCATATCACTTTTGTCACTCTAATAAGTTTGTGATTTATCCTTATCATAAACAATTACTTCATAGTTTATTATCGATACACACATCACTAATAATGACAATGGACATTGGACACTGACCACTGACTGACAAAAGTGACAAGTTAAATATCGCGCGGGAGTGGCGGGATTTTAGAACTAAAATTTTGCTAAACCACTCTTTGATAAACTCAATAAAAGTTTCATTTTAGTTTAGACCACGACCTTAATAAAACAATATTGTAAAACTACATTAATGTACGTAAAAGTTAGGATTAATTTTCTGCAAACTAGGTTAATGCACCTAATTATTTTTAATGATATTTCATAATAATATGTGTCTAGAAAATAGTGCGATGTTTTTTATTTGGTAGTCGAACAGTGTACGAAATAAAAAATAGGTATGATAGACCGAAGTGAAATGATAATTGAAAACTACGACTAATATGTAAGTTTAAATAATCTAATTTTGTTTTATGTTGTTCGATGCAGTTCATACATTAAGATGCGTCAGCAATTTACTCATAATGCCCCATTTCAAATCATTATTTCATCAGTAATTTCGGTAATAGCAAGGCAATCGTGCATGCTAAATATTAGTATGTAGTAGTAGTAGCAAAATAAATCAATTGATTAAAATAGTCCATACATAGACAATTAATTATTTAATCAAGATAGCTGTTGGCAAGCAAATCAAACTAAAGATTGATGCAATTAGTCAAGGAATTCACAACTTGAATTGTCCTTCGAGCAAGGACTTCGTGACTACACTATGTCTAGCCCATGTTAAAATGAGTTGAACTATGCAATATCATTGAACAGTACGCCATCATGTAGGTATGAGTATGATAGTGAAAAAAAGTGAAAAGTCTCACCAAGCAAGCAAGTCCTAAATCAAGTATTAAGTATTAAGTTTTATCAATCTATTGAGCAGTTGTTTCTATTTTTAGGAAAGATGCACTGGAACGTAAGACCAGAGACTATATGGGCAGAGCAAATGTCCCGTAGGTACGTCAGATAATTAGTTTGAAATGGCACCGCCATTTAGTTACAAGACGCAAGGAGTGAGCAACAGGACTGATGAGTTACTTGGAGGGCAAGCTAACAACTTCAGCTCTACAAAGAAAGGTAACTAGCATAGATTTAGATCCACAATTGATGCCTTGCATCTAGGGATAGATACAGAAATAGGAGGTAAAAATAAGCACTATGATAATTTGTATTATCACTATGAGCAAGTGTTTGAGGGAATCAAGAAAAATATTAATTAAAACAATGTGGTCAGTGTGTCATTGAAAATTTTACACCGAAGATGGTGTTGCGTGTCTTCAGTGGTAGGTATCGCTTTAAATTAAATAGCTTGATGACACTCTTGATGAAATGCAATTTGCAAACATTTTTTTTATATATATATATATATTCTGGGACATTAACACACACACGGTCATCTGGTCCCAAGCTAAGCAGAGCTTGTGTTATGGAAACCAGATAACTGGTATATACTATACATAAGATACTTTTTTTTTTGTTTAAATATGTCTGTTTGTCTTGTGTCTGGGTGTAATTATCTATATTTAAGTATATATTTACAAAAGAAAAGTATTATATGACTGTAGTATATTACCAGTTATCTGGTTTCCATAGTACAAGCTCTGCTTAGTTTGGGATCAGATGACCGTGTGTGTTAATGTCCCACTATATTATTTATTTATTTTTTATTTAACTTGCAAACAACTTTAAATTGTTACTCCCACACAGGGTTAATATACATTTTTACTTTGTTATTGAATCACAATCTCATGTATACTAAACTGATATTGATAAATGGTGAACCCAAAAGATGGAAACCATTTGTATCAAATCCGAGCAAGCTAATCACAGTAGTGGTTCCTACATATATATAAGATTTGAGAAAAGTCTGACCGATAGCATTAGTCAAAGTTTAATCTCATCACAGTTACAAAATCACAAACTCTGGTTGAATGAACCTGCCTGGTGTGCCACCATTTATTGTTATATTATGGATTATGAGCAAAGAAAAATTAAGAAAGTGCCTTTATTCAGCATTTCTATGAATTTATGAAACGCTAGTGGCCCGCCCCAGCTTCGCATGGGTAGTTATCGGTATTCAGACAACTTTTTATTTTAAATCATCGTACATTTTATTACACTCTTGGCTTACTTTTCATGCTTAGAACTCTCTATCAAATCTGCTATGGCAAAACAAATTTTAATAATCAAAATCATTAGTTTAATAGCTATGGTGCCGCAATAACCCACAGATAAACACCTAAATCTATGGTTATCGAATCCATAAAAATCTATGTCTACACTCCAAGTTAAAAAGTATAAAAATGTCAAACAGGCCGTGTCCTTGCATAACCTGTGGTCATGAATTTTGGAATGTGTTTAGAATTTTATCAATAATTCGTATTTAACTGGTTGATTTAAAACATTTTTCAGTTAATTTCATAGTTAAAGTGTTTACTCAATGGATTAAGACATTTTTAAGTAGATAGGTACATAGTGTGGTTGATTGATAAAATCGTGATAATCTAAAGTGATACGAAAACTGAAGCTTTGTTTACCTTTTTGGCACGGTAAGGAAAAACGCAGTATACATGACTATCACCCCACGTCCAAGGTGTATCCTTCTTCAGGAGGTCAGTCAATGGGGACGTTATGACGGCATAATCCTTAATAAAGCGCCCAAAGAACCCGCCCAAAAACTGTCTCAGTTCATGTACACTACGAGGTGTGGGGAATTATGAGATAGCGTCAGTCTTCCTGTCGCTCGGATGAATGCCCGAGTTACTGACTTCGAACCCTATAAATTCAATGGTATTCTGGAAAAACTTACACTTGCTAAGTCGTAATGTTAAGCCGCCTTCCTTTAAAAGTTGTAGAACATCCTCTATTCTCTCTAAACCTTGAACTACTTACATGTTTACTGGGGATAAGTATGTCGTCCATGTAAACTACTGCGTATTTAATCTTAGCGTCTAGAAGGATGTTATTAATAGTTCTTTGAAAGACAATGTAACACCACGGCTATATCCCTCACAGGGTAGGTAGATCGCTAAGAGTGTATGTGGCGATGAGGAATCTAGTTTGGTTTATTACTCAAGTACTTGGGAGGAAGTCCTTTGTGGTTTCCCCGCCCCGTGTGCAGGGCCGTCTTAATCTAGACTGGGGCCCTTGGGCACACAAGAATTTGGGGCCCTTTTGGATGTAAAAAAACGAATTATAATAACATTCGTTTACTTTTTAGGACCATTTATTATTTATTAGATCCTAATGTCTCATTATGCCCACGAAAAGCAAGTCCTCTTGAAGCCAACAATTTCACTACGTAGGTACTTCCACAATCCTCCTAAGCACATTCTTCCAATATATTCTTAAGCATATTCTTCTTATTTTCTGTTCGTCCAATAGTTTTCATTGTTGCAAGCTAATTCATCATAAATTCCCTGAGCTGTAAACTGTTCTCATGCTCTATCAATAAGTTACCAACTTAAATGCTTCCAATCTTTATATCCATTAGGAGAACTTAAATTATGTCCAGAACCAGAAGTGGTATTCTATAGACGGCAGCATTAACATCATACAGATTTATTTGCTGGTGAATAAGGAGCCATTTTCCTTCTAAAGACACATCATTCGTCAATTTTCACAATTAAAATATTTTTAGTCAAGTATCTAGTTTTCGTTTTACTATTTGAATCTGGAAAACTTGTAAAGTTTTTATTTTAGAAAAACTTTGGCCCTTTTCGAATCCAAATATCACGGATTTCTTCCGGTAAAATGTCGTCACAGTAAGCACCAGGGTCAGGAGACACAGGTACATTCTCTATGCTTGCGGTTAATAATTCATAGTAAGTAGCTTGACTAAATGCCCAATGAAATAGATAAAAGAATTGCGACGGAATGAAAAAAGTATTGGGCCTTAAAATAAGTCATGAAAGCAAGGAACTGGGCATAAAGATCAAGAAGAAGACCTTTTATACCTGCATCCTACCCTGTATCATTTAAGGTTCTGAAACCTGGGCTTTGACAAAACACCATAGGGACAAACTAGCAAGATGCCAGAGAGCCATGGAAAGGAGCATGCTGGGTTTGAAACTAATGTACAAAGTTATAAGTGTAGATAATTGGCGCAAAACTAAATTAACAGACATAGTGTCACATATTGGCAAACTCAAATGGAGGTGGACGGGACATATGCTCCGCTGCCATAAGGAAGAATGGAGCAAACAGGTGACAGTTCGCAAAACCAGAAGATAGAAAGATGACCTAACATTGACCGTAGAACCCCTTTGGATGAGAGTGACGAAAGACAGGAAGCAGTGGCAACGGTTGGAGGAGGTCTTTGCCGTAAGGCACACCGAAATCAAAGACATTTTGCATATTTAGTAAAGTTTTTAATTTTTATGTTTTTTAGTTTTATCAGTCACAAATGTAACTGTTCGGAAAAGTCTTTATTATTATTAGTATTAAGTAGCTTGAAGTCGATGGTTCAGCATCTAATGTGTGTTTGTCATTTTCATCACACGTAACCTCTTTTTCCTGGTGATATTCAGAGCTACTTTTGTCTTGCGGAGATGAGACTGAATAATCCCTTGGCTTATTTGTTTCTTTAACTGTAAATTTTTCCGTTACTTATTACTTTTTGAGCTATTACTGATTTGTGAAAAAAGTGTAATGTGCCTGACAAAAAAGTTTTCAGAATAAATGTGTGAGAGAAATTGTCGGTCCTTCGGGGCCCCCTGCCCTCCCCCGGGCACGGGCCCCGTGTGCCCTTATGGTAAAGACGGTATTGCCCGTGTGAGCGCAGGGCAGAGGTATGTGGGACTCCCGAGTGCTTGTCACGCTCAAAAGCGCAACTCAACAATCGAAATCCTACAGTCGCGGTGAAATTATCAAAGTGTGCGCAAACTGACTATTGTTATTCAATCAGCTTTAACGGATCACGAACCAGTACTTTTGTTCCTACAAACCAGAAGTGCTAGCTTAGGTATGCCCTTTACTAGATCAATAACAGACCATGAATCGGCTGTACAGCATATTCAAACCTTTGACTGGTCTTCTATACTGTCAATCTCTGACCCTAATGACGTCGCAGGCTCGCAGGTAATCTCTTGTCTATTGTCATAAATCACACCAGACAATATACGGTTCCAAGAAGAGAACGCAACCTAAAGCCGGTGATCACGGTCGAAACCGTGATCGCATGCATGCTAAACTCAAAAAATGAGTAGATAATCTAATACTAAAATTAACCTACACTCGATATCGCAATATCTGCAATTCTTTGTTAAAAAATCTTAAGCGCTCTTATGAGAAGGAACAATTCTGTAATGCAAAAAATAATGCTAAGGCTATCTGGAATGTCATTAAAAAGATCTCTGATCTTCAAACCCGGTCTTCTCCCTCTTTTGACCTCTTAAACATAACAGATAATCCTAAATCCTCTGTTAATCACGTCAACAAACTTTTTTGCTAATGTAGGTAGTAACCTGGCATTGAAATTTAAATCACCCCCTTTGGTACCTACTTCTGACTCTAATTTTAGCTAGTGCAGCTCTATGGTTCTCCTTGAGGTTACCGAAAAAGACGTTGACTCCATTATTCTGGGGCTTAAAACAGATTGCTCTACTGGTACTGACCATATACCTACTAAAATTATATAGGTCTCAAGACGAGTATTGACCCTAGTTATTACCTATATCTGTAACTTGTCTATAGCTACAGTTGTCTTTCCAAAGGCGTTTAAAAAAGCAATAGTCCATCCTATTCACAAATCTGGGAGCAAAGATTGCGTTAATAACTACCTTCCAATTCTAAACAAGAACTTGATCAGTATTCTCGATGCTAACAACATTATAGAAAACAGTCAATATGGCTTTAGACATGGAGTTAGTACTGAAGATGCAGTCCTGGACTTATCTACTCATGTGGTTAAGACACTAGACGGAAAACACAAGTGCCTTGGAGTCTTCCTAGATCTGTCAAAGGCATTTGACTCCATCTCTGTCCAAGCACTCCTGAGTAAAATGGGAAACATTGGAATACGTGGTCACCCATTGAACATCTTTGCAGACTATCTCACCGACCGCACCCAAATTGTGAAAATTGGTCCTTACGTAAGCGATAAGCTTCCAATTACATATGGTGTTCCACAAAGTAGTATCTTAGGCCCTACACTTTTTCTCATTTATATAAATGATCTCTGCAAACTGCCTCTAGAAAATTGTAAGATCTTCACGTATGCAGATGACACTGCGCTTGTTGTAGACAGCAAAGACTTGCCCTCGACAAACCAAAACGCTGAAGCTGCGCTTTTGTGTGTTGACAACAGTGTTATGAAATTTTTGGCCGATAACTTGCTCACCTTAAACGTGTAATACGTGTCTTATGCTACTCGAACAAATCTGTGCCTCCCTGATTCCATTACCCTAAAAGCCCACGTATGCGGCACCCCAATGCTGTGTAGCCGCCCCTGTCTCACCAAATCCACTAGTGTGAGGTATCTAGGAGTACTCATTGACCAACATGTCAACTGGCAAGCTCACATAGACAAGGTGGCGTCTCGCATAAGCTAATTTACATATTCAAGAAGTGACGTACCTCTGCTTCTAGATAGCGAAACATTAAAACTAGTTTACTTTGCCCTATGCTGGTCTATCCTAACATACTGATTGCCAGCTTGGGGTGGCGCTACCAAAAATGTACTTCTTCGCCTAGAGAGAGCCCAGAGAGCAGTCTTTAAAGTTATGCTCTCGCTCCCCCGCAGGTATCCTACAGTACAGCTCTACTCCGACTCCAAGGTGATCTCTGTCAGGCAACTTTACGTGCTCCTGTCGACTCTACGTAAACACTCTGTCCGTCCTGCTAATGAACCAACTGGCAGACTTAAGTTCAAGGTTTTTACGCACGTACGACATTGAACTGAAATAAACCTAAGTATTTCACCTGTAAACTTCCTCAATATAAATGATAAACTTGTCACCATTAGCTTTGTCTAGTAAGAACTTTTTATGATAGTATATCTTTTATTATGTCGACGAACCACAGTCTCCTATATAGGTATATACACCTAGTTTAGGAGTCTGAGTATTTAAATCTTGTGCCCTAGTCATAACTCTTGCCTCAATTAACATAATGACAGTTTTTGGTGAAAATAAAGAAATTTTTTATTATTATGAGACGTAAAACCTTTACAGTATACCGCCACACAACGCATACGCCCGCAATTTCAGCGGGAGATCAACAAGCAAAAATCAAAACGCGAAGAAGCACTCATTCCTGAAGAACAGAAACATAGCAGGCAACAACAGCAAGCCCATAAACTGGATATTCCACGGAAACATCGGTCCCGCCCAAGCGAAAGACAAAACAGGGGTGAACGCAACTTTTCTATGCTTACTTTACCGCAAACAGCCGAGATACAAGAGACAATAGAACCGAGTCATAAACTTTCAAAACAAGACTTCCTCGATTTTCGAACGTTGTTTCAGAGAACTGCGCAATGCCATCGTTGACTGCAATTGGAACTAAGAAAGAAGACCGAATAATGCACAATAACGTGCAAAGACTCCGGGGCAAATTTATAGAAGTTAAGCATATAGTAAAGAAATATACTGTTGACATACTTGTACATAACGAAATAAAAATTAACCTAGATAAGCAGAGATACAACATCCTCGGATATGATAAAATATTTGACAGAGAAGAGCCACATCTGGGTACGGTAATGTACATCAAACAATGCCTAAGATGAACTCAAACACAGTTGATAGACAGTATTGACGACTCGGTACGACGTATTGAGGGTTGCAGTATAAATCTCTACACTAATCAAACAACCAATGAGAATGTTACAATCAAAGGCATTTACAGGGAAATCTTCTAGAGGAATTTGTGCAATCATCATAGGTGACTAACCTACGTTTCAGACAACTAAATCACAACAGAGATGTGGGACTGGGCATTTCACTCCGCGATGCAATCCAAGGTGAAACTCGATAATACTGGCCAACCATCGCGTCCTACGAGTCGAGGAAACAGTATACTGGACACGGCAATGTTGACCACGACCACCTGCTTTTGGAATTTAAGTGCCAACAGAGGGAGTGTATCTCATATGATCACCTGAGATCACGGACACTAGAGGTAATAATCGATAGCGATTACGAACAACTGTTGAGTCGCGATCTCACACAATTAAAAGGGCCTCCGGAAGGCAGGCAAGATTTCGAAGAATTGCTGGCTAACAACATGTGCTCAGAAATACAGATCACTTCCAACGACGATTGTGAAATGTACATTAGAGAAACAGAGAAGGCTATTACAAAAACATTAGATGAATTATTGACTCTAAAGACACATTATTGTTAGTAATAGAACTTTTCGATGATCTTTCTAAAATAGTACCAAGTGTAGGTAGATAAAAAAAGACGGGTTGCACTCCGGGAGTGCCGGCAGAAGTGAAAACTTGATTATTAACGTTGAGCATGTTTGATATTTTGGAATGGTTAGGGAATAATTTTGCACCAATTGCTTTATCAGTATAAAAGTACTATCATTTATGTGGTAGAATACAATATTCATTTATTGCGCTATCGTACACAAACATGACAATTTATATTACGTCATCCGTCTTACGCTTTTTCGATCAGGTCACGTGTCCTGACGCGAGTTTAAGATTTTATACCCATTACAGAAAAAGTGCTCAACGCCGCTAAAGAAGTTTTCACTTCAAAATATTAATACCTTGCTATTGTATTTATGAAAAATACTTTGTGTTTTTCAAAATTGTAAATATTTTGCAAATACCTATGTAATCAAATGGTATAGACAATATGTAATGTGTTTTTTTTTTAAATTTATAGTCAAATTTGATATGTGTAAAATATGTGAGAAATCTGTATGTCGGTTTTAGAATGTCCGTTATAACTTTGAAAGTTTCACATAGTATTGAAATAAAACTAATTTTTAACGCATTTTATCGCGGTTTATTTTAGATTTTAGATCCCGACATTTCAAAGTCTCTTCAGACTTCATGTTCACGAGTGGACTGAGGTATTTGACGTCCAAAAATATTAATCACAATTATTACTGACTACCTTCAAACATTAATATTTCAAGTTGCGTTCCGATTTAAGCAAACTGAGTTCACAGTATCTTGGATTCTGAGTTGGTTTTGCTTGGGTTTTGGTACAAGTAAATTAAGCACTGGGTCCCAAGCTGGTGGTATATACCAACCATTTTCTCTGTTAAAATTAGGATGTTTTTTAATTTTAATAGCTTCGCGGATCATTCTTGGTAGGAACCGGTTTTATTTGACAAGGACCTGTGTTTTATCAAATCTCAGGTAATGGTTGGGGCCTTTTTGAGTATGTTCACACTGCAGATTTCGTCGAGCGTTGATGTTTTACGTCAGCTATGTGTTCTTTTACGCGGGTCCCTATACTTCTCTTTGTTTGTCCTATATATGAGAGTCCACACTCACAGTCAATTTTATAAACCGCGATAAAACCGTTAAAAAGTAGTTTTATTTTAATTTGTAAGTTTCAATAAATGATTAATAGTTTTGTGATTAATTTGTACCTAGATAGGCTTATCTATCTATTTTAAGGTAGGAACAAAACACTTTTCTAATATACTTAAATATATCTTAGCGGCATCTTGAAGTTTGGAATTGTGCCGATGAAAGGCAACTAGCTCGCCCCCTCTATTACAAAAAAGACCTGAACCTAGCCCGCGAATTGTGGGTGATATTCATCTCAGCCTACACCTTAATAATATAACAATTTTACCTTCCAATAAAATTGGTATTGTTTCCTTCGTTCTAGTGAACCTGGGTCCTAGGGTTCAGCAAGTATAACGAGTGAAAGTACTAACTGCGCCTAAAATACCTAGATTTCACAGATACTTCTCGTTATACTTACAATGCCTAGGGACTTAGGTTCAAAACTTTTACTCTTTTAAACTTTTACTCTTTAAACCGAAACCGAAACTTTAGGCATCCTAGATAGAGGGTTAGCTAGGCTTCCTAATAGTGATTATAGTATAGATCTAGCCCTAATAGATTAATAACTATATAGGATCAAATATGTATTGTTTGTATAGTGAAAATAAAGTTAACACGCACGAGTTTACTGCGGGCGTCGTTACAGTAAAGTTTCGAAGTGCTAAGTGCACACGCACTCCACGCCGATCGTATCGGTTCGACCGTCCTCGGACGGCTCACCGAAAAAGTCCGGTGAACCAATAGAGGCCCTTCAGGCTAATTGGGTTAGGTCGTCAGCAAAAAAAACAAAAAAAAACACGCCGATCGTAGCACGGCTTATAGCGATCTACCAAGCAGATCCGAAGAAAGTAATGATCAAGCAGTAAACTCAAGTGTGTGCGTATGATGTCAAGTCGGTGTTTCATTTAGTGTTTCCGGTGGCTTTCTCGTAGCGGCTAGAACATCGTGGAGCGTCGGGCAGTATTCCAGGGAGTATAAATCGTCAGGGAATCTTTTTGTCAACTAGATTTACATTTACTGTTTTTTTCTAGACCGTCCGGAACAGAAATGATAGCTGAACGCAATGCCAAGAAGAAGCGTGCATGGCGTCTTAGATACACCGACCTGAAGACTATGGCTAGAATACTATAATATATATGCTTGCAAACGTCAACTGGCTAAAGAAATTACCCAATATAAGGAAACTAAATGGACTAAAGTACTCGAAAACACCAAAGATTATCGAAAACGAATGTGGGCACTGCATAAAGAAATGAAAAAAAAGCCCAGCATAAAACTGCCGTACTTTAACGACTATAGCACTGAATTAGAAACCATTGATAAAATGGTTGGTGAATGTACAGAAATATTTACACCATTTAAAACTCTAGATAGACATACTCGAACTGGGCGGCGAGACTATGGTCGCAATATTGAAACGTATTATGGTCTACGTACTTGAAACGGGCTATTTCCCAAAACGATGGAAAACTAGTACATGCATCTTTCTGCATAAGGCGGGTAAGGATCACAAAGACTTTAAATCCTATAGACCAATTAGCTTACTTAATATTGTGTGCAAAAGGGCTGAGAGAATTATACTTAACCGCATAGATACGGAGTTAAGTGAAATAATACTCAGCCACCAGCACGGGTTCACGAGAAATAGAGGTACTGCCACCCAAATTCTCCGCACAGGAAAATACATTGCCGATGCGCTGGATAAGGGTCATAGCGCTCGGCGCGCTACTGACATAATGGACTATTATATGAAATGGGGCTTTACATGCAATATCGATAAAACCGAGTATTATGTTCTCGCATGAGAGACCGAGGGTTAATAATCTGAACTCAGGTTATCGCAACTACGCAAAAATACGTGATGAAAACATCGCATTTAAGCAAGAAATAAAATACCTCGGAGTCTGGCTGATAAAAGGCTCTCGATGAATAAACATGCCAAGGAAAACATTGAAAAGGCCAAGAGAGTCACAGGAACGCTGAATCCAATCATCGGGTACCGCTCGAAGCTAAAGGTTAAGTTGCTTGTTATCCAATCTTGCCTACTGCAAGTCATAGACTACGGAGTAATACATCTACTACCGAGGTACAGCAAAACGAATCTGCTCAAGCTTGAGAGACAGTCAAAATTGCATTAAAGAGTGCTGCACAATTACCCAGACGAGCTGACACTGATTTACTCTGGAAAATAATGCAACACGACCCGTGGCACATTCGTGCGCATGATCTCCACGGTGACATGATAGAACGACTCAACGCTCTGTCGATCTAGAGATTGCAAGAACGAGGCCCGGCGTACACACGCTACGGGTAACACACATAACCCCTTTCTTTTTGATAGTAGAGTAAGTGAAATTGTAAATAAATAAAAAAGATAGGGCCAAGACACTTTTTAAACGTCAGGTGCCGTTTAGGCAGCGTAGGCTCTGACCGCAGTCACTAAATAAGTAATCAGCGGTATACGTCTGGGCCTACTCCCCACTGCATTAGGTATGTTATCCTCACATTGATATAAAGACTAGTATACGAGGAACAATTAAGATAATTTTAAAAGCTCCCACTCATAGGGACAAAATGAAACACGTTTGTAAAATGAGATTTAATTTAAGTATTTTTTAATTGTAAAACTAGAGACATAAATAAATTCTGATTCTGATTCTGGGACTCCCAATGGGTACCCACTAAAACCTCCTGGATGTTTTACAGCGCAAATATTCTAGAAGGTCGCGGGAACTACATGTGACACGACCGCAACCATTTACGGGTGCAGTTACAATAACATCTTGAGCATGTACGTTAGCAGATAATTATGTCTGGGTAGGCAGAGCGCTAAAGGCGTATGTGATGATGACTAATCTAGCTTGGTCTATTACTGAATTACCTTTCTTTTACCGGGGTCCCTTTATAGTCCTTTATAGGTATGTGGGACTCCCAAAGGGTACCCACTAAAACCTACCAGGTGTTCCGTCGCGCATTTGTGTCACGGGAACCACATGTGCTAAAACCGCGGCTGTTACTTAAGTAGGTACCTAATATTTATCTGTGTGTCTAACTGTGGGTTATTGCGGCATCATAGCTTAAAACGGATGATTTGGATAGTTTTTTCTCAAAGTAGACTTGTAGAGTGATCTAAGTATAGAAAGTCTGGCAAGAGTGTGATAAAATTTATATTATTTTTTTGTATAAAACCGATATCTGTGTACCGATAACCGTGCGAAGCCGGGGCGGGCTACTAGTTTTAATAATAAATTACTTAATTAGCTGAGGTGTGCCAGGGATACCTAATACTACCTATGCTTGGTCAGAATTAGGATGGAGTGACATGGCAGCTCACATTATATGTGTCTTCGACGTGAAGGGACTTTTGGCGCCTGGAGCAACCACTATTGTAGATATCATATGAATGCGTCAGTCTTGCATATATGATTTTTTTTTTATTCTGACTGCATAGTGCATACAGAGGTGGTTAATAACACAAAATAATTAAGAAAATTGCATCAACTAGTATTGAATAAAAGTCAAGAGTTAATTCATATTGCACCATTTAATTTTGTAAAACTCTCAACAAGAATTTAATTTGAGCCTCACTCAATTTATTGAATAAATAAATCGAAATTTGCACCTATATTAAAAACGTCTCCCTATAAAACTATTGAATGAGACTCAAATATGAACACTATTGAGATTATTATTACCAATAGTAATAATTTAAATAAATAAATGAATTCTTATCTAAAATAAATAATTAAATATAAATTGATGATACAAAACTGGTGTAAAATTAAGTACCTAAGTTCACTGTGTTAAGTTCATTACTATCCGCCAACTATGAACAGTTTTGTCGTTAATATCACAGGTAACGTGGTCTACACGTATAGCATTACTTGAACAATTGTTTGGCGTAGTGCCATATTCTGAAGAAATACTCGTCTCGCCTCAGGAGCGAGCCTCTCGCATACGACCGAATGTCAGCGTCCATGTTGTGATCGCGCAGCCAGGACGTCGTGGTCTGCGTGCTGAATGACGTCGGTTCAGTCAATTCAGTATGCTCGCCGATCTCTTCATCCGCGTGCGAATCTGTGGACGAAACACAAATACATTAGTCTTAACTCTTTATAATTTTGCTGATAATATCATATAATATCAATCCTAAGGCCCTACCATCTACACCTACAATCGTTCATAGGTTCACAAGATGTCCCCAGAATATTGGGTTAGGTAGAATTTCAAAATTAGCACATTGTCGAACTACTTCAAGGATCAGACCTCTTGGAAAATGCCCTGTATAAGGCAATGCTACTGTTTAATACTGTGTTTAAGTAGATCAATCAACAAGCTTACCTTCACCTGGAATGACCTTAAAGGGTTCATCAGATTCCAGCGGTTCACTCATGCCAATTTCGTTGCGAGCAAATATTCTTATCATGTAAGTGTGATCTTCACTCAAATCTTTGATGTTAAACTTGAGGGTTTGTGCATCCGTTTTCCCAACTTCCATCCACATAGTTTTAGTGACGTCCCGGATGGCGATGTTATAGCCCAATAACGGCGCACCGCCATCCCATTCAGGGGTTCCCCATGACGTCATTACTATGTTATTGCCTACTGTTCTTATTTCAAGAGGTGCTGTTGGCGGCGATGGTACGGCTGGAATATATAACATAGTATCACATAGCGGTCACGCCTCAATAAAAGTAGCGTATGTGTTAATTCACACTAAATTCTGTCTGTGTCCTAAATTTTATCCAACGCCAACAAGTAGTTGTCGCGTATAAGAGTAATAAACATACAGACAACCATACATTCTTACAAACTTTCGTGTTTATAGTATTAGTAAGAAGTAGAATAATAATTACGCCTAACAGCTGGTTTATAAAAAATGATTTAAAATGCTTAGAACCATTTACTACTTGTTTCTGGCACTTGTCTAGAAATGGAAAACTGTAGCTACTCACTTGCATGTTTTTCTAGTCTTACAAATTGGGACTCCGCTGGTAAACTAACAGCAATAGCATTCTCGGCGGATATCCTGAAGACTATCTCTTCCTTTTCCTTTATATTCTCTATGCAATGTTCGAAGACCGATCCACTAACGGTTATCAGTTTGATCCATGACTTAGCTTTAACAGTCTTGTATTCGATTATGTAATCTGGAATTTGAATTTTACCGATTAGATAATCACACAGTAAAAATGTTTATCTCAGTATTACTCGTATAAGATACGGCGAGATTTTAGGAACCTACATGTATCGAGAGCTAATTAAAAAAAGACAGCTTAATTTAGTTATGAAAAGTTTGATTTCTAATTAAAATTTGAAATGCCCATTTTCACTACAGTCAGCGCCTAATTAGTAATAATGCCTAATGTAAGGCGATGCCTAAGCAAATGATTGTGTTTAGGTACTATTAGGTACGTTTAGGCACCTCCTTTGATACAAATTGCAATTTTTTTTATAGTTGTCTATCGATTTTTGTATTAAGTTATCGGCTTGCGTCTTTTAATGATCTGCGGCATGCCTTTTTGAAATTTTATTGTGAATATTTGCGCGGCTGCCGAAACGTCGTAAAATAAAGGCGGTTCCTAAGGTCTTTTTACGCTGGGTTCCTGCTTAATATTAGGGCATGATATTTAAGAGTCTCCATAAGTTAGTGAAAACAGGTAAGAGTTCAAATTTGGAACTTTTTGATTCAAAATTTTAACTCTCCATCTGAAAATCTGCTCAAAAGTTTGAGCAGATTTTCTCAAAGGCTAGCGGTAATCATGTTCAAATTATTGTATAGAATTATCTTGGTTATCTTTGAAATCAGCTTCGAAACAAAAATGCCTCTAATCGGTCCATTCATATAAGCGCAACAACTCCATTTACTTGTACACAGAACACTTAGAACACCTTGGTATTAAAATTTGATAGTATTTCCGTCTGGTTAGTTTATAGAGTCATTCCGTTGGTAACACGGAAAACTTTGGTCCTTTTGCCAACGTCACACTCAACTGGTACCGCCGCTACGTGTGGCGGTGGTGGACGAGCAACTGTAGCACGCGAAAAGCGGTTACGCATGAGCAGCTGTGGCGCACAAGCAGCGATTGTTCACCAGTAGCGATGGCGCACGAGCCACGGTGGCACAGCGGCATCGGCTTCGAAATATATCATCGTATAAATATACCGCCATCCGGCCGGCCATCTTTGTGTGAATTGTTTTATCGCTGCTGCTCAATATCGGTGATGGAGAACATCTTAAGGAAACCGGCATGTTTGCACTTGGTCAACGTGTGTAGATTAAGGCCTAAACTCTTAAGATAGTTGACAGAAGACCCATGCCCGACATCGGCGTACTTAAGAATTGTAACTTTAACTTTTAACTAATTAACTCCAGCTTTTAGCCGTTATAAAAACTGTTCTTACTAGTAATTACGCTGCCACCGTCACTTTCTGGTGCCATCCACTGTAGCGTCACAGACCTCGAGGTAGCCTCTTTAACTGCAACGCTTCGCGGTTGAGATGGCGGTGCTGCAAAATAATAAAATGATAGAGTATTAGCTGACCCAGCGGCCGGGTTCCACCACTTTTGGATTGGACTACCAGCTATATCCAAAGGCACAAATATCTAAAATAACACGAATTTATAGGCGTGTTGTTATCGACCTCGGTTGTGGAAATAGATATCTACCATATACGCAGTGTTGCCAACCCCATCATAGAGCAAAACTGCAGATTTAACAGAAAAAAACTGTAGAAAACTGTAAATATCCAATTACATAAACAATAAATCTACATATTTACATTTTTATCGTTTAATAATATAGAATAGGGGGGAAATTAAAAACAAGAAAAGTCATTTAATTATCAAAATTAAATTCTATAAGTATCAGTCTTACAAACACATTATGGCAAATAAAATTAGTAAATTAAAGTAATTTAAGCTAATTACTTCACCGCCTATCCATAACAATGATATAGTAGCTGATCCGCTGAAGATACATGTTAGATAATATCACTAGCTACTATCTCATATTCAAATTGTAAATCTTCTTAATTTTCTGTTTCATCTTTATTCTTGAAATCATAGATATTTTTACAATTTCTTTTTAAATGGTCATTTGTCACATTGAACTCGAAACTATTTGACTCAATACATATCACTGTTGCAGCTATGTCTATTCGTAACTTTTTGTTCACTTATAACGCTAACCGAGCAAAAGATAATCTAATCAGATGAATGACAGAATGCACGGTGAAGTAAAACTAGATTACATAGTTACATAGCAAATAAAATAGATGACGCACTAAAAACAGAGAATTTCTCAAAAAAGGTAGATCTACAGTTAAAACTGTAGGGTTGGCTACACTGCATATACGAGGGTGACACTGAGTTTGAGTTTTTAGAACTGGCCACTTTTAAAGAATATAGTAAAAAAAATTGGTTGCCTGTAAATTCGGTATACGGGCGAAAGTTTTACGTGACAACGACTTTGAGTGGTAAAATAATTTTAATGTGAATATTCATTCGTATAGTAGGAAGAAGGATGAAACATAGTTGAGTGGGAGAGAGACGCAAGGCATTCGGCGGGCCTCTCTCTCGTTCGGTGACTCATCGTAACGTTACCGAGCGTTACACTTTTTCATAAGTGCCTCCCAGCCGCAACCTAATTTAAGACGTTGTCACGTCAAAAATAAGTTTCAATTTTAATAAAATAGAACTCTTTGCTATTATTATTGAGTACTAATTTCATTAATTTCTCATTTGTTTTACGATTTGGCGACAAATTGAAAGGAGAGAACAAGTGGGATAGTATTTTGAACACCAATGTGATATACCTCATTGAAAAGCTTATTGAATAAGATATTAGATTTTAACTAAATACGAATTTTAGGAGCACCCATTTTTGTAAAAATCTAAAAAATGTAATAGAAAAACAAAACGCACATTACCTTTAATTATTCGTTTCCTAAGCAGTATAAATATTGCAATCATGTCAATAATTCCATTGTAATATAGTACTTTTTTCTTGTAATATTATTGTATCTGCAGTTTAATGTAATTATGACGAAAAATATTTTTTATCTTATTATGTAATAACAAAAAAAAATGATTATGGGAGACGATGTCATTGTCATTGATCAGTTTGATTGACAGCGTTCTAAATAATTTAATTTTTTTTGGTTGCTCAATTGTCATTTGGTCATAGGGTTGCCAATTGCAATAATCATAATATTGCATTAAAGATTCTTATTTACAGTTTCAATTTAAAAAAACGGTAGGGTGTAAAATCATTTTAAATACACCAAAAAAATTAATTAATTATGCTCTATTAACCTATGTAACTCAGATTGCTGTTCAAATTTACAATTATTTTAATCCCAGGCTCTATACATTTTTTGAACGTCTCCTTTGTTGTGTCACGCCAGTATGAATTTAATGCGAGAAAATTTTCGTACTATGATTTATTATGACTTTCGGTGTCATTTAAGTCAACAAGTATGTTATGACGGATTTCGATTCGCCTTTCACGATGAAAGTCAAGGCCTGATTCTTCGGAAGGACCGGCCATTATGCGACAATTGCTTTAGAAGATCAAAAGTCAGTTACTGTAGAGTGGTATACTAAAAAATAGTTCTAGAGAAACGAACTCGCAGTAGGATCCTCCTTCACGACGACAACGCTTTCCACACCGCCGGGCGAACGGTCGACTCTTTAGCCTTTAGCGTCGTCAGACGTGGAATTGCTGGGTCACCCGCCATATAGCCCCGACCTCGCACCTAGCGATTTTTATTTATTCCCAAAAATAAAAGAAAAACCTTGAGAGGTGTCAAGGGACACCCGGATGGAACGAAGTTCCTTTCGATTAATTAGTGAAGGAATTGTAATAAAATTTTATTTTTTTAAAGTTATAATAATACTAGTTTTCCGCCCGCGGCTTCGCCCGCGGGTGTTGGTTATCGCGCTAGACCATTAATCCCTTTTTTCGCAGTCGGATGAAACTATCCTTTCCCGGGTCTCTAACAATCTCCATACAAAATTAGTTTAGTAGTGTAGGAGTGTAAGCAACATTTTGAAATCGTCAAGCGCCCATAGGTTTATCCATAAATCTATAGGCGTTTCTTAAAAATACTACGGCTCTTAGACCATACTTATAAGAAATGAAATTTAAATTTCGAATTCTATTCGTAGCATTGAGTTATCAAACATGCCACTGTGTCAAAATAAAAAGTAATTTAGATCAAAATTACGAAGGAGTTATGATATCAACTTTGAAGAAAATCACCCTCAGAATAGTTTCTCAGGCTTTGCCCGCTTAATATTAGGATGAAAATAAAAAAAATTGAAAAAATAAAAAATACGTGTTTCATTATTTGTTTTGAGCTTTATTTATATCTACCAAATTTGAAAGAAATCGGACCAAGGACTAAACAGTTATGGAATATTAAATTTTTCCAAATAAACGCATTTAACACCCCCACCGGGGGTAGTTTTGGAAAAATAAAAAAACACGTGTTTCATGATTTCTTTTAAGGTATATGTGTGCCAAATTTGGAGTGAATCGGACTTGAGACTATACAGAGCCAGATAAACTTTAATTTTTACCAATTAAACTCATTATCCACACCTCATAGGGGTAATTATGGAAAAATAAAAAACCCGTATCTCATTATTTGTCTTAAGGTTTATGTGTACCGAATTTTAAATGAATAGGACCAAGGAATAAAAAGTTGCATACAAACTTCACCCCTCTATTTAACCCTCTTAGGGTATGATTTTTGAAAATATTGTTAGCCTATGTCCGATTTTAGGGTATACACTGCCTACATTTTAAATTTCAATAAAATCGGTTGAGCGGTTATGGAGATACGCGGTAACAAACCTTCACACACACACACACACACTTACTTTCGCATTTATAATATTAGTAGGATAGGATATTTTTTATTATTAACAAATATAATGTAATATAAACTTAATCAAGAGAGAAAAAGACAGATAGACAGACAGACTGAGAAACATGTGCACGCCGCACAGCTTACAATAGCTTACTATAGCAAAAAGTGTCGTGACAACTTTTCGTAAGAATTTTTTCTGTCTAGCCTCCTTTCACAACGCGCGATAAGGAACTTCGTTCCAAAACTTCGAGGAAAACATTTTATGGACGCCAAGGAAGCAGTGGCTGCGTTCCAGAAGGCCATCGAAGACACCCCTAAGGACGGCGGGCAAAGTACTTTTCTCGGTGGTTTTATCGAATGCAGCGATGTATTGATGCGAAAGGAAACTATTTTGAAAAGATGTAATAAAAATAATAACTTGCTAGTTTGCTGTTTTTGATTTTCTAAGAAATTTCAGTGTCACTTTCGTACTTATATTTTGCTTCAGCTTACACTTCAGTGTATAAACTTCTAATTTGATGGGGTACTTCTAATTTTAATGGTATACTTACATAGCGTTTTGCCGATAGTAATCTTTTCATCAGAGGTATATGGTAGACTTGTTCCTATCTCATTTCTAGCGTAAATCCGGAATTGATAAGTGTTGTTGGCCATCAACTTTTGAATCTTAGCAGACGTCGTTGTGACTGTAGCCACATGCCTCCATGTTTTCCCTTCTTGTTTAATTTCGACACTGTAATCGATAATCGGTGAGCCACCGTTTTTCTCCGATGGATACCAAGTTACAGTTAACGAGGCACTGTCGATGCCGTACATGCCTAGTGGTCCTAAGGGAGGCGACGGTACATCTGTTGGGCAACGGCAAAAATTATTAAAATCAACGTTTGTTCATTTCATATTTAAATAATTTACGGTCTCAAATAACTAATTGAAATGTTGCGAATGCGTGTAACTATTTATGAAAATACTCACCGAGCGCGGTCTTGATAACGATAGGTTCGCTCTCAAGCGCTTCAGAAAAACCTATAGGGTTCTGTGCCATTACACGGAACATGTATTCACAATTTTCATTCAGTCTTTGTATACAATAGCTCTCTACATCTTTATCGACATCCGCTACTTTGACCCATTGGTCTACTTCAGGCTCATGTTTTTCGATAGCATATTTAGTTAATTCCAAGCCTCCGTCGTCAAGTGGCGGTTTCCACTCTATAGTAACAGATTCTCTGCTTATTTCACGCATTATTACTGGACCTTCAGGCTTACTCGGTTTGTCTGAAAAATTTGTATAGGTATAAAAGAAATGATAAAGTGTTTATTGAATCATTATGTACATACAATATTTGATGACGCAACCACTGGGGTTAAATAGAGAGATTACCTGGAACTTTAACTTTTCTCGACAAAAATAAGTAGGGTAGGAATCATCATGCTTGTTTTAAAGTGGGTAGCATGCTACTGATTTTTGTTTTATAAAAAATGTTGCCCATGTAACAGTACCGTGTAGGTAATGGTCGGACAACACATATCAACTCGGGAACGAATCGTAACCGCATCGCCTTCACCTCGTCGCCAACCAGGCGTCAAACTTACGTAAGCACGTCACGTTGGTTACGGCTGGGCGACGCACTATGTGGAGATTGAGTCGGTTTCGGGTCATAAATCCATAACTTCCATGTTTTCATAGATTTGCTGCTGATTTTTTTTTTTGTGTATTTTTGAATAAATGTACTTTTAAATAATATACAATTTATTTAATAATCATATGTTAACTGTCTAAAAAAAAATAGTAAACTTAAAATGTTGAAAAATGTTCAGAAATTTAAGACTATATTTAAATAATATGACCTTAAATGCTATAATAAACACAAATTAAACTCTTAAAATTATTTCTGCTATTATTATGTACCATTACTTTTAACTAAAAAAAAACACTGTATTATTCAACTAGCTCTAAAGCTTCATCTATAAGTTCCATGGACTTTTTACTAGATGGTTTTCTTAAACTTGTTATGTAAGGGTCCGAAGTATACAAAAGTGTATGTAGAACATCTTCATTTGTAGCTATTCTAGAGCATTTCCTAGCATGATGAAGTCTGAATCGTTTATAGTCTTTGTTCCTTGATTCCTGCGCATCTTCGGAAAGTTGTCCTAGGGGTAACACTGAATGATGCCGAATGACGCTTTCCCCGTGAATTAGGACTTTATGGACAGATGATGGCATATAATACCACATATATTTATTAACATATCTTTGTGCTGTATCCAAAGCATACTGACCAAATTTTGTAGCATTAATAACTTTTCCACTTGACATAACTTGCAGTAAAACGTAAAATCGTTTAATCAATTCCTCGTCCACACCAGTAATTTCTGCACTTCACTGATAATTTTGAAAAAATCTTCTAGTTGTATTACCGTCGTTGCTGTTACCAGTACCTTGTTTAGGTTTATCTATATTTAAACCAAGTTCTTCTCTGAACCTTCTTTGCACATATGCCTTCTATTGTTTTTTCAAATCTTTGTTTTCATTAGTTGTAGCATACCATTTTTCAAAACCTAGGTTATAGAATGCTATTACTCAGTTAAAGATTATCTTGCTGACAAATTTTGATTGTTTTAATTTTTTTAATTTTTATTATTATTGTTTATTTGAATTGACTATTACTATGAATTATGAATATTACTATTTATTATGTATCTCTTCTGACATTATTCTATATTGTGCCGTAAATGTATGACATTGTGTGTATTATTTTTAGTTTATTAATGTTGGACATATTAAGTAAATTGCTGATGAAATTATAGTAATAGAGTAAATTTGCATGCTTAAATGAAGCTGAATAATGGTGACCTAGATAAAACTATAACATCTTTTGTATATACCCATTTTTTTCGCAAATAAATAAATTGAATTGAATTGAATTGAATTGAGGATACATGTAAAATTAACTCCATAAATCGAATCCAGCAATGCAATGTCGATAACCCAAATTGATATTATGTATGTGAACTAAAAAATAGTGGGAAACACTCGATACATTATCTTAACGTAAACCGCAATTAATAAAATATCACAAATAAGACCTATAATAAGCAAGTAGTCAAAATAGCATCACCTACGTATTTTTAGGATTTTTTACTGTTTTATGCTATAATAGATTAACATATGTTGTGCAACGAAATTGCAACTTTTCTTTTCTTATTTTATTATAATATTAAATTTCTTATCAAATAACATAATTTACAGACCTTCGGCAAATTTCGGCAACTGTCAAAACTCTAATTGAAAGTTTCAGGTACGCAAAAATGATATGTCCCGAGATAAATATTTCTAGTAAACATGTTTACACATATATAGCTTTTTTATGCATACCAGTCAAAAGTACATAGTATAAGCTTTCTGTAATGGTATAATACTTGTATAGTTTTCATTGCTAGGTGGCTAGAAAATAATCTTGAAAAAAAAATATAAATTCAGGTTGTTTTGTGATAGTTTAGGAATGATCGTGTTTAGATGATCTTTTTTATAAACCAGTACCGACCACATACATAATTTATGTATAATATAGTAGATTAACTTCTTAGCTACAGTTTGAGGTATAATACGAGCACCTGCGCCCATTTTTACAAAATGTATTTATGGCCAGGCTCTCTTAGGCACCTCCACATAGTGCGACGCCGAGCTTACTACTAAGCAATGCCGTCCTTCCGGCTATGCGACGCTGCGCTTACGTCACGCCAGTTCAATCATTTTGAGTCCGAACGTGAAGTGAAGTGCACGTTTATGTCGCGGTTCACAATACGCGGATTTACTATCATTGCTGAAGAAGAGGAAAAAGAAATAAGGAAGAAACGAAAGAGTAGAGGCAAGGAAAACCATGCTTTATTCATATTATATACCCATATTCTTTTTGCTGTTTTCTTTCCTATTTTCTGAAAAGTAATTTTGGACTACTTATTGTCGCGTTTACGAACAAACTTAATCTAGGGCACCTACGGAGCATGGAAGAAAGAAACAACTTGTTACACAAGTACGCGGGAACTGCAAGTCGACCACGCACCGCACGGGCGGCTGTTCGAGAGCTTGTCCCGAGGCGTGGAGAGTTACGATTTCAATGAGTGTGCGTTGCAGTAGGATGTTTCATACAATCAATACTGAACGGCCCGACGAACGGCCGTATAAACACGGTGACCAACCCATTCCGAGTTGATATGTGTGCAACGACCTTGGTATTTAGTTCCCGAATTTGGTAAACATGGAGCTGCTTGTGTTCAATAAGAATGGTAGTTATATTATCCTTTACTAGTTAAAATATAATGTGTAATTTCAGTGTATTGCTAAAAATGTAAGGAAAGAAAAGGTACAATCAGGCCACTTCTATTTGGGGTAAAATGTTACCCAAATATTCCCCGTCTGGAGACTTAGATTTGCTACGTCGTTCACTGTCATCTATAATACATACATATAATATGGTTTACACTGATAAAACTTATTTCCATCTTTAATGCGTAGTACATACAGCACAAATATCAATAGGCCTTGGTTAAAAAGAAATGAATATTCTTACTCCTGATTTTAATGGGTAAGAGTAAATTTTGACATATTTTCTATAATGATCATGAACTATACAGTTTTAATAATTTTCCCGTCGATAAAATTGAGTATATTTTCACCCTTTTTCATATGTGCACTTTATGAAGACTCACACTTTATATTAATACTACTACTACTACTATAAATTAATATTGTACCTGGTTATTACTAGGAAAAGAAAATAATTATAACTTACCATAAACCTTCAGTGAAATTTCGACACTAGCACTTCCGGCTTTGTTTTGAGCTTCAATGGTGTACTTTCCAGAATGCGAGCGGGTAAGTTGTGTTATTACGAGAGTGCTACACTCTTCTACGGTTGTTAACATAATATCATTTGATTTCTCTAACTTGTTACCGTTGATGGACCACTTAATGGTAGGTTTGGGAATGCCTTCAACTAATGCACAAACTGTCCACGATTCGCCGACTCTTAATTTTTGATGTACTTGTTCTTCCGTAACTTTGATACTGGGTTTTCGTTGAACTTCTAGTAAACAGGATGTCTGTGCTTCACCATGTTCGTTAGTAGCCATGCATGTATATTTGACCTCTTTTGTTTCTGTAGCAGTTACCACCAAGGTTGCAACTCTGTTGATGTATGTTGCTTTGGCGGTCTTTATTTTTTTACCGTTTTTAAGCCAGTTCACCTTAGGTTCAGGAACTCCGCCGAATATGCAGGTCAACTCTATATTTTCATTAGGTTCACTTATAACATCCTTCAGTGGCTTTTCTACGGTGGGAGCTTGTGATTTTATTATATCTTCGACATAAATGAATTCCGTACATTCCGAAGATTCACTCATTCCTACTTCGTTAATTGCAAATACCCTAAATCTGTATGACGACTTTTTTTGTAATCTATCTGCACAGTATTGTGTCTTTTTAATGTTCTCGATTGAAACCCACCTGGAAAACAATTTTCATATATTATTATTCTAAATAGACCCGGATGAGATATTGGATCATATCAATATTTTAAACCCTTTCAAACCCAAATAAAATAATAAAAAGAATCAATATAAGTAAATCTATCATCTTCTATGTAATATAAATATATAAAAATGAATCCTTATTTGCCTTGGCTACGACATCACGCATAAACGGCGGGACACATTTTGATAATATTTTTTTGTGTCATTTGCTGTCAAGACAAGGTTCTTAATTAAGAAAACGAATGAGAAACATGCGTGAAAACTTTAAGAATTTAGGAAAACGACCATGTTGATTTCTGATTTCCATATATTTTATGACAACTTTGGCACATTTGACAATATAAACTTTCTTATTTGTTTACCCTCTGGAATTATATATTACGTACTTTTAATCTATGTAGTTAGGGCAGAACACTGTCCGTCGGGTCAGCTAGTAGACAATAAAACGAACTTACTCAGTAGTGTTAATCTCTTGATATTCAACTATATAACATTCAACATCCGAATTTCCATTATTTTCAGGTTCATCCCAACAGATGTTAATAGAACTGTCCTTAATTTCAAGAATATTGGGCTTTCCTGGCGGCGAAGGTATATCTGAAAAAAAAATTTGGTTGGTTTAACACAGAAAAAACATATCTACGTATTTATGTAATGTTTGCTGAGAACACCTTTCTGTAAAACACCTTTTGAAAAAATGTGTTGTTAAAATAAACATGTAATTGACTTACCTAATACTACTACATTTATTTCTATGTTTGCCTCTCCACAATTATTTTCAAGACGAAGGCGGTAAGTACCAGCATCTGTATGTTCAACTTTTTTTATGGTCAGGCTAGCAAATTTCGAATCTATAAAAGGTTTCATATGCTTGGATTTCTTGATTATTTTCGAATTGACCACCCATTCGTCATTTGGCTGCGGTACAGCCTCGTATTGAACTTGTATAGTAACATCAATGCCACGTTTCATTCTATATTCACTATCATAGTTTAGGATCTTCGGCGGGTACTCCACAACTGCAAATATTAAAATGATTAGAAGACGTTCAAAGCGCTACTATTTTTGAGTGCATATTGTAATTAGTGTTGTTACGCTTACCTTCTACTTTGAGTTTAGTAGAACATTTGGCATCTAATAGTACACAGGAATATTCACACTGATCTTCTTCAGTACACTTCCTTATTATTAATGTACGTTTCGTCATATCGGATATCAAAGTGAATTTCTCCGTATCTTCAAGTGCAGTCTTCTTTTTATACCATGTTACATCTAGAGTTTCGTCTGGTACCTCAACCGTCAAGTATGCATCAGTATTAGCGGGTACGACTATAACTTCAGGTAACCTTAGTTCAAAATCGACGGACGGCTGTTCTACTATTAATTTAGCGGAACATTTGTCATTCCCAACCTCACAGGTATAAACACCTGCATCGTTTAAGACGCAATCATATATTTTTAGCTTTTGCTTTTTACCATCTATTGTGAGTTGAATATGATTTGAGAATTGAATTTCTAACCCGTCCTTGAACCATTGCACTAAAGCGTCGCCTTTAGTAAGTTCGATTTCAAACGTCGCTTTGTTGCCCTTGTTAACTTTTTGATCTTGTAGGCGAGATATTATTTCTGGGGGTAATTCTACTACAGTTACTTCTGCCGTACAAGAATCGTCACGAAGAACACAAGTGTATTCACCTTCGTCGTGAACAGAAGTATTTCTTATGAATAGTTTTCGTACATTGCCACGTTTTTCAAGCTCGTATTTATTTTTCTTGGGTTTTATTCGCTCACCGTCTCTCTCCCAGTATACATCTGCAGTCTCTGAATTAATTTCTACCTCTAAAATAGCTATATCCTTTTCTTTGACTTCGAAGTCTTGGAGACGGCGGACAAACTCTGGTATTGTCTCATGAACATCTAATTTAGTCTTTGTCTCTTGATCTTTTACAACGCACTTAATAGTTCCAATGTCTGTTAATTTAGTTTTCTTGATTCTAAGTTTATGAATTCGACCTTCTTGTATAATCTCTCTATGGTCCATTCCACTGATTTCTTTATCATTGTGGTACCATTTTGTTGACACTGTGTGTGATGTATGACATTCTAAAACAACAGTTTCACCTTCTTCCGTTTCGTAGTTGCTATTAAGATTTTTAACAAATGTTACTCTATCAACATCGATTGTGACTCGCGCACCATGAGATGCTTTGCCCGCACTGTTTGATGCAACACATTTATAATCACCAGAATCGACTTCTGAATCTACTTCTAATATTATTAATTGAATGTTTTCACCGTCGAAATTTTGAGTTACAGATTCTGTTGCAGTTATTATTTTGTTATTTCTGTACCAAGTAATAGTGGGAACTGGGTTACCAGTTACTCTGGCTTCTAGCTTTATCGTTCCCTTTTCTTTAACAGTTAATTCTTGGAATCTATTAATGAATAACGGAGGTTCAGCATTTTCTTCAGTCGGTTCTGTAATAAAATAAATTCGTTATTATATAAGAAACGTAGAATACATTTTTATTGCGTGGGCCATATAATGACGTACAAAGATTGAGCTTCACCTAAGACTTTCTCCCTAGAACTGTAATAAATGATAATTTAAGATAATATGATAATTGTATTAACGTACCTTCTATATTTATGACGGCACTAGTTTCCGTTGAACCTTCTGAGTTGACTGCTTTAAGTATATATACTCCATCATCTTTTCCTTTCTTGGGTTTAATAATAGTGATGGTATGAGTGTTACCATCAGATTTTGTAGTAGACGATTTAATAGGTTTATTATTCTTATGCCATGTCACAGTTGGTTGAGGGTTACCAACGACTTGAGTTGATAGTATTACGCTTTCTCCTTCTCTTATTGTCATACTTTTAAGCGGTTCGATAACTTGAGGTTTTTCCTTTTGGCCAGTTTTTATTTTGAGCACTATTGGCAGACTTGCTTCGCCCTCTCTGTTAACAGCAAGTACTGTATATGTGCCTTCTTGAAATTTCTTCACATTTGAGATTTTTAAAACACTGCAATACATATGCATATCCGATTCAGTTACTATAGAAATATTGTCATCTGGGAAGATTTCTTCTCCCTTGAAGAACCAAGCAATGTCAGGTTCGGGAATAGCTACCAATCTACATTCTAAGAAGATCTCAGATCCTTCGTCGACATATTGAGCCTTCGGCCTCTTGGAAAACGTTGGAGGGATACCTTCTAAGATATCAGCCAAAGATGACTCTCGAGATAGACTCTTTCTAGAAAGAATTGTCATTTCCGACCCGTGGTCTGAAAGTGGAGCCTCCACTATCAGCTCAGTAGTACTGGAAGCAAATCCGGCAGCGTTTTTAGCGACACAAGTAAATGTACCTGCATCTTCAGGGAATACTTCTCTGATAACTAAGGTAGCGACATTATCGTCATCGTAATACATTTGGAAGTCTTGAGATGGTTTTATAATAGCCGTTTGTCTGAACCATGTTATTTGTGGCCTTGGATAACCTTCAACTTGACACTCAAATTGTACTGTGGACCCATCTGGCGTGTGCTTTGGTCTCAATTTTTCAATAAATATAGGAGCTATAGATTGTTCTTGTGGTGTCGGTTCTGAAATAGAAGATTTGATCAGTAGAAAAATTACTTTATAAACTATTTGAAATTCTTAAATTAAGCATTATGTGTTGATGTTTACTTACTTTCAAATACAGGAAGTTTATCAATCTTTTCATTCAGTTTCTTCTGTAGATACAAAGTGTAGTTGGTTTCATCCATTAGATATTGTGCAGGAACCCAACCTTTTTCTTCAGTAAGATGTTTACGCACATACCACCAATCTTGATTAGATGTTTCTAAAAAAGTACACAAATTTGTAGTCTATGAACTGGAGGTAGTTAGTAGAGTAGAGTAAATATGTTAGTCTCCTGTAACTCCCCTCCTTCGCTTTTAATTATGGGCACTTTTATATTGACCTATTACTTAGGACTGAATTGTGGCAATATAGTACAAAAAATTAATAAGGTAAAATGTAAATATGTATTGTTTCAGAAATTAAGTACCTCTTGTCTTTTAATTACTTACCCAGTATGTACAAACGTTCGCCTTCCACCAAGTTAATTGCTTCATCAGTTTCCGCAACGTAAGAATACACTGCGAACACTGTATCACCACTGCGTACATCGAGTGGTGTTTCTGTGGAATATGTAGGTAATATACACATATTTTTACTTCAACTTAGTTTTTAAGTATTTACACTAATAGAATCTCGACGGATACTTGGATTTATATGTTTAAAACAGTCTAAATCTTATATGTGCATTAAATAAATAAATAATTACCATCATTATAATATATCTATTTTAAATTAAAAGATGCATGAAAATAATACTGTAATGCTTGGCAAGCATAGCTTAGCATAGATTGGTCAAGCATAAAGAAGTTTCTAATACGGTTAGAAAAACTAAGTAGGCTATGTGAACTTGGCACCCGACCTTGAAAAACCTAATCGTTTATGGTTTTAATCGAAAGATATGGGTAAGTAGTGGTTTGTAGTGACGCGATTTTTTTTTGTAGTAACGTCAAAAAATTTTTTTTTCGTCGAAAAAGTTGTCATCCCCCGACTTCAAAAAAAATTACTTTTAACGATTGAATCTCATAGATAGGCGTTAGTAGTTGATTGTAGTAACTTTATTTTCATTTTTTTATAACCAAAAAAATTAAAAAAAAAAAATTTTTTTTGGTTTGTCAATCAGCTCAGTTTTGGATTGTAGAAACTTGATTTGGTTTGTAGTTGTTTGTAGTGACGTTAATTTCGTTTGTAGTAACTTGATTTCGTTTGTAGTTGTTTGTAGTGACGTTAATTTCGTTTGTAGTAACTTGATTTCATTTGTAGTAACTTGATTTCGTTTGTAGTAACTTGATTTCGTTTGTAGTAACTTGATTTCGTTTGTAGTTGTTTGTAGTGACGTTAATTTCGTTTGTAGTAACTTGATTTCGTTTGTAGTAACTTGATTTCGTTTGTAGTAACTTGATTTCGTTTGTAGTAACTTGATTTCGTTTGTAGTTGTTTGTAGTGACGTTAATTTCGTTTGTAGTAACTTGATTTCGTTTGTAGTTGTTTGTACTCATGTTAATTTCGTTTGTAGTAACTTGATTTCGTTTGTAGTTGTTTGTACTCATGTTAATTTCGTTTGTAGTAACTTGATTTCGTTTGTAGTTGTTTGTAGTGACGTTAATTTCGTTTGTAGTAACTTGATTTCGTTTGTAGTAACTTGATTTCGTTTGTAGTTGTTTGTAGTGACGTTAATTTTGTTTGTAGTAACTTGATTTCGTTTGTAGTTGTTTGTAGTGACGTTAATTTCGTTTGTAGTAACTTGATTTCGTTTGTAGTAACTTGGTTTCGTTTGTAGTTGTTTGTAGTGACGTTAGTTTCGTTTGTAGTAACTTGATTTCGTTTGTAGTTGTTTGTACTCATGTTAATTTCGTTTGTAGTAACTTGATTTCGTTTGTAGTTGTTTGTAGTGACGTTAATTTCGTTTTTAGTAACTTGATTTCGTTTGTAGTTGTTTGTAGTGACGTTAATTTCGTTTGTAGTAACTTGATTTCGTTTGTAGTAACTTGATTTCGTTTGTAGTAACTTGATTTCGTTTGTAGTTGTTTGTAGTGACATTAATTTCGTTTGTAGTAACTTGATTTCGTTTGTAGTTGTTTGAAGTGACGTTAATTTCGTTTGTAGTAACTTGATTTCGTTTGTAGTTGTTTGTAGTGACGTTAATTTCGTTTGTAGTAACTTGATTTCGTTTGTAGTTGTTTGAAGTGACGTTAATTTCGTTTGTAGTAACTTGATTTCATTTGTAGTAACTTGATTTCGTTTGTAGTAACTTGATTTCGTTTGTAGTTGTTTGTAGTGACGTTAATTTCGTTTGTAGTAACTTGATTTCGTTTGTAGTTGTTTGTACTCATGTTAATTTCGTTTGTAGTAACTTGATTTCGTTTGTAGTTGTTTGTAGTGACGTTAATTTCGTTTGTAGTAACTTGATTTCGTTTGTAGTTGTTTGTAGTGACGTTAATTTCGTTTGTAGTAACTTGATTTCGTTTGTAGTAACTTGATTTCGTTTGTAGTTGTTTGTAGTGACGTTAATTTCGTTTCTAGTAACTTGATTTCGTTTGTAGTTGTTTGTAGTGACGTTAATTTCGTTTGTAGTAACTTGATTTCGTTTGTAGTAACTTGATTTCGTTTGTAGTTGTTTGAAGTGACGTTAATTTCGTTTGTAGTAACTTGATTTCGTTTGTAGTTGTTTGTAGTGACGTTAATTTCGTTTGTAGTAACTTGATTTCGTTTGTAGTAACTTGGTTTCGTTTGTAGTTGTTTGTAGTGACGTTAGTTTCGTTTGTAGTAACTTGATTTCGTTTGTAGTTGCTGTACTCATGTTAATTTCGTTTGTAGTAACTTGATTTCGTTTGTAGTTGTTTGTAGTGACGTTAATTTCGTTTGTAGTAACTTGATTTCGTTTGTAGTAACTTGATTTCGTTTGTAGTTGTTTGTACTCATGTTAATTTCGTTTGTAGTAACTTGAATTCGTTTGTAGTTGTTTGTAGTGACGTTAATTTCGTTTGTAGTAACTTGATTTCGTTTGTTTGACAAACGAATTCAAGTTACTACAAACGAAATTAACATGAGTACAAACAACTACAAACGAAATCAAGTTACTACAAACGAAATTAACGTCACTACAAACAACTACAAACGAAATCAAGTTACTACAAACGAAATTAACGTCACTACAAACAACTACAAACAAAATCAAGTTACTACAAACGAAATCAAGTTACTACAAACGAAATTAACGTCACTACAAACAACTACAAACAAAATCAAGTTACTACAAACGAAATCAAGTTACTACAAACGAAATTAACGTCACTACAAACAACTACAAACAAAATCAAGTTACTACAAACGAAATCAAGTTACTACAAACGAAATTAACGTCACTACAAGCAACTACAAACGAAATCAAGTTACTACAAACGAAATTAACGTCACTACAAACAACTACAAACGAAACCAAGTTACTACAAACGAAATTAACGTCACTACAAACAACTACAAACGAAATCAAGTTACTACAAACGAAATTAACATGAGTACAAACAACTACAAACGAAATCAAGTTACTACAAACGAAATCAAGTTACTACAAACGAAATTAACGTCACTACAAACAACTACAAACGAAATCAAGTTACTACAAACGAAATTAACATGAGTACAAACAACTACAAACGAAATCAAGTTACTACAAACAAAATTAACGTCACTACAAACAACTACAAACGAAATCAAGTTACTACAAACGAAATTAACATGAGTACAAACAACTACAAACGAAATCAAGTTACTACAAACGAAATTAACGTCACTACAAACAACTACAAACGAAATCAAGTTACTACAAACGAAATTAACGTCACTACAAACAACTACAAACGAAATCAAGTTACTACAAACGAAATTAACATGAGTACAAACAACTACAAACGAAATCAAGTTACTACAAACGAAACTAACGTCACTACAAACAACTACAAACGAAACCAAGTTACTACAAACGAAATCAAGTTACTACAAACGAAATTAACGTCACTACAAACAACTACAAACGAAATCAAGTTACTACAAACGAAATCAAGTTACTACAAACGAAATTAACGTCACTACAAACAACTACAAACGAAATCAAGTTACTACAAACGAAACTAACGTCACTACAAACAACTACAAACGAAACCAAGTTACTACAAACGAAATCAAGTTACTACAAACGAAATCAAGTTACTACAAACGAAATTAACGTCACTTCAAACAACTACAAACGAAATCAAGTTACTACAAACGAAATTAACGTCACTACAAACAACTACAAACGAAATCAAGTTACTACAAACGAAATTAACGTCACTTCAAACAACTACAAACGAAATCAAGTTACTACAAACGAAATTAATGTCACTACAAACAACTACAAACGAAATCAAGTTACTACAAACGAAATCAAGTTACTACAAACGAAATCAAGTTACTACAAACGAAATTAACGTCACTACAAACAACTACAAACGAAATCAAGTTACTACAAACGAAATTAACGTCACTACAAACAACTACAAACGAAATCAAGTTACTACAAACGAAATCAAGTTACTACAAACGAAATTAACGTCACTACAAACAACTACAAACGAAATCAAGTTACTACAAACGAAATCAAGTTACTACAAACGAAATCAAGTTACTACAAATGAAATCAAGTTACTACAAACGAAATTAACGTCACTACAAACAACTACAAACGAAATCAAGTTACTACAAACGAAATTAACGTCACTACAAACAACTACAAACCAAATCAAGTTTCTACAATCCAAAACTGAGCTGATTGACAAACCAAAAAAAATTTTTTTTTTTTTTAATTTTTTTGGTTATAAAAAAATGAAAATAAAGTTACTACAATCAACTACTAACGCCTATCTATGAGATTCAATCGTTAAAAGTAATTTTTTTTGAAGTCGGGGGATGACAACTTTTTCGACGAAAAAAAAATTTTTTTGACGTTACTACAAAAAAAAATCGCGTCACTACAAACCACTACTTACCCATATCTTTCGATTAAAACCATAAACGATTAGGTTTTTCAAGGTCGGGTGCCAAGTTCACATAGCCAAACTAAGTAGCACTCAGTTAGAATTTTTGCTCAATGAACAACAATATATTCGCCCCCCTGCTACTTATGGTTTGCGAGTTACGGAAAGCGAAAGTTGGGTGATATTAGTCTCTGCTAATACTTTTGGGTAATACAGGCGTGTGCGCTATCGGTGATTGAACTTTTTTGTAAGATGAGAAATGCAGTGTCATTGAATTAACTATCGAACAGTTATTTAAATAAACAAATTTAAATTTGAACACTTACCAGGGAATTCTTGTTCTCGTGATATACTCATAGAAACGTCAGCTTCTGTAATTTTTTAAATTATTCACGTTATTGAGGATATTAAAAATTCTAAAAATTAATATGTACTTATTTCATGAGGACACTGGGGGTAAAAATGAGCCATTTACAAAAATAAGTAGGTACTTACAGAAACCTAGAATATTTGAAAAATATAATATTTTGGAACTAAAAAATCTGGACCGTTGTTTTTTATATGCATAAAACTACGTGTCGCAAAGAAATGCCCCTGGGGTGAGACTGTACAACAAATATTAAAAACGTCAGATTATATCGCTTTATTTAGATTACCCCACTGGTGAGACAAGTAAGTGAACTATATTCTCGTATAAAATGATATACATTGGTACATGTATATCTCGTATAAAATCCGCGCTGTGATTTGAGCGGCGTTTTCGTTGTTTAAATGTTTATTTTCCAGGAGAAGTTTTTATTCGAGTAATCGTATTGTATTAGAATCTGATGAAGATCTTCGCATTTTGATAATAGACTACAGATCTTATCCAAATAAGTACGTTAAATACATTGTCCATTTAATATAGATCAATATGGCCTTTTGCACAATTTAATTTAATTGAATATTTTCGAACATGTTACAGATTTAAAATGTAGGGACATAGCGGTGATGCGGCACCGGCTCGGCCGCGCGCGGCGCTTGCTTTTTGTATTGTCTAATGACAAAAAAGATGTAAACGTTTTATGGACATTCTGTAAATATACCTTAATTTATTTATTGCTAAACTTAACTTTGTACCTATTTCACGATCGGATAATGGCTCGATTTCTTTGACCCCCAGTGTAGTATTCGATTATTGTTAATGCATTAGGAATTAGCAATATTATGGATGGGATTGTCAGAACTGTAATTTACCTTATTATTATAATGTGGATAAAACATTACCTCGCTTATTTATTAATATTAACCTTGACATTTCACATAGCTAAGAGGTAACGAAAGATCGAAAAGGACAAAATGTATGGGATTGACATTCAACTTCGAAATATAGACCAACCCATTCATTTTGTTCTTTTCGATATTTCGGTATCACTTCACTATGTAACTTTGTCTAGGGGCCTAGATCATCCCAGCTGTGCATAGGTAATTTTTCCTTATTTACCAAAGTCTTGCTAAAATGGTGAATTGTTAGGCCGAACAGGCGGTAAAACGCAACTGCAACGAAACTGCAACTCCAAGTTACTGTCGAGCTTAAGTTGAATTCATGCTATATCCTCCTTTGGAAGATCGCACATGACGCGAGTATTTTGCCATAACCATGAAACTGGTTTAATACGCATTACAAATCAATTGCCTTGAAACCGGTGTGCATGAATCTCTTGTTTTCATTTCATTGTTTTTAGCGAACACATTTCGATAGTTGATGTTTTTCTAAATGTTAAGATGCATCCTTAAACCTTCATAGTTCTTCTTTCGATATCGAAGATACAATCACATAACCACAGCTTGAACTAGACATTATGCAGACGTCTGTTCAACAGAAATTGAACAGACGCTTGACAGTTACTCAAAAATTATAGTGATAATTTCCAATATTTTTTATGGATTTTGTTGCAGTTTCGTTTCATCGTGTTTTCTGGGCCTTAGTGCTACATAGCCTTGCAAAAAAGTTAATTATATGTTATTGGTTCCTATAAACTATCTCTCTCTCTTATTATTTCAAACTCACGCTTTGAATGGTGACTTCTTGCAAGTACAATAATACCTAGTCAGTTAGCAGCATAGAGCAGCACGGACAACCGCACCGGCGTGGTTTCGCGGCTGTGGCTCGTGTTATTTTATGGTACTTATTCAAAAGAGATTCTTTATTAGATAGTTATATTAGAAACTTAACAATTATTTTTACTTAGTTGATTCAGCAATACATACTACAATCATGATTATTTTTGTATATTGTCTATTAAATGTATTTTGTGGTAGGTGTTATATGCTGATGTAAGTGCTAATGTAAAAATTAACATAATATTAATAACTCAAAGTGGTTACAGATTGACGCAGATTAGGAAGGTCGCACAAAGGCACATTGCATAACAAAAAATACTTTAGTGCATATCACCCGTCTGTGCGATATTTCTTAAAGATGTATGTCATAATAATATGTTACAAATGTGATGCGATGTCGTCCGCCTTAATTTGCGCCTGTCAGACTCAGAGAAACATATTTAAAAGCACACAGCAGCATGTTTAGAACAATAAAATTTATTATTTATTAGTTTAAATTATGATAAGCCTTCCTTTGTTTTAACAGATATAGATGGATTAACCGTCTTACTATTAAATAAACGATGTACGATTATTAACGATGGTGTGAAAAGCTATTCTATGTTTTGTGTTTTTCTCCTGTATGACACTTAAATCATGTGACAGACACAAAAAATTAAATATTCACACCTTATACATCCTTTTAATAGTAAGGGGGATTATAATATTTAAGTGATATAAAGCCACAAAGCAGATACGAAGTACTTTTTAATACCTTGTACTTGTGTGTGTTTTCTAGGTTTTTTCTTTGTAATAGTAAGTTGTTCTTCTTCGTATGTAAGTTGAGGGGGTCTTTGAGGTTTTAGCTCCACACTCAATTCTTCTACTTCACTGACTTCATATGCTGGTTTTTTAGGTTTGCGTTTTATAGTCATTTCAATGTTGTCATCTGTTTCAGCTTCACTCAAAATAATTTCTTCAGCATGACTATCGTCTTCCACTTCTTGATGTAACTGAATTGAAGTTTCATCTGCTGCTTCTGATAGAGTGATCTTCTTTTTAGGTTTTAATCTGATTTTGCTTGATAATGATAATTCTTCTTCGTTGTATCGTTCTATTTGTGGCTTCACATCGAAACTTACTTCTTCCTGGTCATCAACAATGTATTTAGATTTGCGCTGCAAATTAATGCTTATATCCTGACTTATTTCGGTTTCTGATGGCACCTTTGGCTTAGACATAGTAACCGATGATGTCATTTCTTCTGACTCTTTATAATTACTGTCAATGATTTTCTTTAAGGGCATCATTATATCCATAGTATTATCGAGGGTGTCTCCGTCAATTTCAACGATTTCAGCCGATCCTCCTTCTCCTTCATTTTCTTCGTAAAATTTAATAGATGTTTCATCAGCTTCTTCGTTAAAAGTGGGTTGACGCTGTGGTTTCAGTTTGACTTTGCTCGTCATTGATATTTCTTCCTCAGCATATGAATCTAATTGTATATTGAATTCTTGTTCGACGTCTTCTTTCGTTTTAGTACTCCTAGGTCTAAAAGTAACAGTTTCTGGTTCAGTTATCTCAGGCAGAGTAATTGAAGGTTTTCTTACAGATTTTAATTTTTTCTTAATTGTGAATTCGTCTTCAATTTCTTCTGTCTTTTTGATGCTCGGACGTTTTGGTTTAATTGTGAATTGATGTGGTTCATCTTCTTTTGAAGCTTCATCATCTGGGGTCAATTCTGTTGGTGTAGTGGCTATATTTTCTTCCATCTCACTTTGCTTTTTGGCATCAACTATATCCTCATAACCAAACATTGGTTTTTCTAGTTCAGTTTTTTCTATTTCAGGCAGTTTAGGTTGTTTGTAAACTTTCTTCTTAATTTTTTCGGCTTCTTTGATATTGCGTGATAATATACCATTTTGACGTACACTACCTAGGTGTGATATAACCGGTTTTGATATTTCAGGAGGCCAATCACGAATATGCTTTATGCGACTTTTAAGCTGGAATTTGGGTAGGGTGATAGTAGATGGCTCTTGTTTCGGTTTTGAAACAGCTTTTTTTAATTTCAGTTTGGTAAATTGAGGACCTTCTATTGTTTCAGCATGCTGCAATTTGCTTATTTCAACTTGCTTTCTTTCTATTTTGATTGGCGTTAATTTAATAGCTTTAGCTTTCTTTGGACTTTTGTCTACTCGTGTTTGTTTTTTGTCTACTTTTGGCACAGGCTCTTTTTCTTCGTCAGCCATGTGAGTCTCTGCAGCCTCCTCAAGCTCGATATGAATCGAATATTTCTTTGGTTTTTTTAGTTGTGAAACTTTTTCCTGTTTTCTATCTACAACCTCACCCAATGTTGCAGAGTCATCAAAACTTACTTCATTGATTTTTTCAGGTACCGGCGATTTCGTTAGAGATACAGGAGATATTTCTGTTACATCAGTTGACTTTTTAACACTTTCATTTTGAATTTCTTGTTCAGCATCATTAGGCTCATTTTGATCTTTAATTTTCTTTTTCAGTTTCTTGGGAAGATCCTTTTTAACTTTATCCTTACTAATGATGTCCTTTTCCAGTTCGACTGGTTGGTCTTCATTGGGTTTTTTATCAATATCGTTTGGTTTCTTTTCAATTTTTTTAGTAACATCTTGTTGAACATCATCATTACTTGAAGAATCTTTTGCAGGCTGTTCATTATTGATTTTCGTCTCCTCTCCATCCTGTATTTTTTCATTTGGCCACTTAATTAGTTCTTCAAGTTCGTCTTTGATAGGTGAAACTATTATATCTTTAGTGATTTGACTTTCATTTGGCTGTTCCTCAACATGCTTTTTCTTTTTCGGTTTCTTTTCTAAATTATCTTTAATATTGTCATAGTTTGGAGCACCTATTTCTTCTATGGGTTTTTCAGACAGCGGTTTTTGTAATTCCATGGGTAGTTCAGATGAAGGTAACGTTTCTTCAGTTATGAGTTGCTGTTCCCGACCTTTAGTAGGCTTAAGTTCAATAACCTCTATGACATCTTTGGGCAACTTCTTTTCTTGATGTTTTTTAGGAATAACCGGGGCGTCCTCTATATTACCATCATCTAAATCTTTAATTTTTTCAGTTTCTAAAGGTATTTTATTAGTGGTTGAGGTAAAGTCTTCTGGCTTTTCTAAGTAACTTATTTCTAAATCTGGTATTAGTTCGACCTTAGTCTGTTTCTTTTTTATCTTCGATGCTTCTTTTATATTACGAGATAGTTGTCCATTTTCTTTGACGCTCCCTACATATGAGATCACAGGTTTTAATTGCTCTGGAGGCCAATCTGTTACGTGCCTGATTCGACTTTTTAATTGCACCTTTGGTAATGAAGATGTCTTTGATTCGGGCTTAGGAATCAGAGAAGGCTTTTTTAATTTAAGTTTTGTAAATTGAGGTCCTTCCGCTTCTTGAGCATGTTGCGGCTCGATTACTTTGACGTGTTCTATCTTGACAGGAATTGGTTTCGGTTGTAGTTTCTTTTTGGTTTCGGTTTCATCAGTCATTTTAGGTTTATGTACATGTAGTGGAATCTCCTGAACAACATTATTGTCTGAAAAAATTAAATGGGTGATGCTATTAGCTAACCCCCTTATTCATAATCGTCTTATAAGCTAATGTTAGCTATAATAAGGTTATAATTCGTTTGTCATCTTGACATTTATAGTATTAAAAAAGACAAAATCCTTTAAACTATAAAGACTTAAAAGATATGAATTAAACGAAATGCTTAAGCAGGAGGCATAACGTATAGAACAATTAACTTCCAGTTACATGTACAAGTTTATTTCGGGTAGTGAAAGTAGTTTGGCAACATTTGTATGTAATTATGGTAATCCTAAGACTAAAGTATAAAGAAAGGACTGGACTGATCAAAACGTTAAAAATTTCGTTACGATCAACACAGCTTTATTTCGCGCGGATTGGTAAGGATTCTCAGGTCCAGTCACAATAAAACACTGCATTCTGTTGTGTCGTTTTGAAATCATCAACTGATCATTTCAAAACAACACGATTTTAAAATAGTTTTAGTAACCGTAGTAATAATACTCCACTCGATTTTTTAATGTTATCTTAACTCACTCAAAACCGAAAAGACAATTTTCTTATTTTTAAATATCAAAACTACAACAGAGAAATTTGCTATGAAAAAGTAAAAAAACAAAACGCCTTTAGAACACATTTACTCTTACAAAAATTTCTCTTGCAAAATAAGCACACATTTGACGTCCAGTTGCGCAAAATCAAGATTGCTCCAAGAGTGTACCTTGGCAGTGTACCTTAGCAGATTGTGGAATTTGTAAATGTGTGTAAGGTGTGAAAATGTCGTCGAGTGTGTTCTGTGTTGTGTGTACTGTGACTGTAGGTAATTGATTGTCTGCATGTTCTGTTGTAATGTGTGTAGTTTTTACGTTGGGCCCTAGTTTTTTTAACAATATTACGATTAACCTTACCGTCTCGTGTAGTTTTATATTCGTCGATTGTTTCTTCAGGAAGTTCCACGATTTGTAGGAACTCCCGATCTTCTGTCGGCTGCGGCGCGGTCTCTTCAGTAACAGTAACCGTGGTAACAGGAGCATCATCGTCTTTTTGGATGGTAGTAATTTCTGTAACTTCTTCCTTGGGCCCCCTCTTCTTCTTGATTACTCGTTTGCTGGTCTTAATTGTTTTGACTTCTCCGGTTTCGGTAGGCACTTTGATGACGTGCACGATTTCGGGAGCCTCCTCAATGAAATCTGCCTCATCCGGAGTGCGGAACTCTTCAAATGGCTCAATCGCATCATCAGTAATTTCTTCGGTGGTGTGAACGGATACGATAGGTCGTTTGTCGTCCTCTTGCTCTGTGACAATCTCCGTGGTTTCCACTTTAGGGCCGACTTTCTTTTTGATGATGCGCTTGGTGACCTTTGTCTTTTTAGTAGTGCCTTCAGGCGTAACGGATTCTTCGACTGCAGTCTCTTCGGGCATTTCTACAATCTGTGTCGTTTCTTCAGGAGTTTGTTCCTCGGTCACTATCACGGTAGTCATAGGTGCCTCATCATCTTGTTGGACTGTGATTATTTCTGTGATTTCATCTTTGTCGTCTTTCTTCTTCTCGTGGACTCGTTTTGTCGTTTTTACAGTCTTGACGTCGCCTGATTCCGTGCGCACTTGACTTACCTGTACTGTCTCGGGAAACTCTTCAATGAATTCCGGCTTTATTGGCTCGAGTGTGTCGTGTAGTGGTGTGGTTGTGGTTGTGTCGTCGAGGATTTGTTCAGTTTTGTGTACTGTGACTGTTGGTGATTGGTCGTCTGTGTGTTCAGTTGTGATGTGTGTGGTTTCTACTTTAGGGCCTACTTTCTTTTTAATTGTGCGTTTAGTGATCTTCTTACGTTTGACCTTACCGTCTGGTGTGGTTTCATCTTCGACGAGTGTTTCTTCAGGTAGTTCTACGATCTCTGGCGACTCCTTTTCTTCTGTCGGTTGCGGCGCGGTCTCTTCAGTAACAGTAACCGTGGTAATAGGAGCATCATCGTCTTTTTGGATGGTAGTAATTTCTGTAAATTCTTCCTTGGGCCCCCTCTTCTTCTTGATAACTCGTTTGGTGGTTTTAATTGTTTTGACTTCTCCGGTTTCGGTAGGCACTTTGATGACGTGCACGATTTCGGGAGCCTCCTCAATGAAGTCTGCCTCATCCGGAGTGCGGAACTCTTCAAATGGCTCAATCGCATCATCAGTAATTTCTTCGGTGGTGTGAACGGATACGATAGGTTGTTTGTCGTCCTCTTGCTCTGTGACAATCTCCGTGGTTTCCACTTTAGGGCCGACTTTCTTTTTGATGATGCGCTTGGTGACCTTTGTCTTTTTGGTAGTGCCTTCAGGCGTAACGGATTCTTCGACTGCAGTCTCTTCGGGCAGTTCTACAATCTGTGTCGTTTCTTCAGGAGTTTGTTCCTCGGTCACTGTCACGGTAGTCATAGGTGCCTCATCATCTTGTTGGACTGTGATTATTTCTGTGATTTCATCTTTGTCGTCTTTCTTCTTCTTGAGGACTCGTTTTGTCGTTTTTACAGTCTTGACGTCGCCTGATTCCGTGCGCACCTGACTTACCTGTACTGTCTCGGGAACCTCTTCAATGAATTCTGGCTTTATTGGCTCGAGTGTGTCGTGTAGTGGTGTGGTTGTGGTTGTGTCGTCGAGGATTTGTTCAGTTTTGTGTACTGTGACTGTTGGTGATTGGTCGTCTGTGTGTTCAGTTGTGATGTGTGTGGTTTCTACTTTAGGGCCTACTTTCTTTTTAATTGTGCGTTTAGTGATCTTCCTACGTTTGACCTTACCGTCTGGTGTGGTTTCATCTTCGACGAGTGTTTCTTCAGGCAGTTCTACGATCTCTGGCGACTCCTTTTCTTCTGTCGGTTGCGGCGCGGTCTCTTCAGTAACAGTAACCGTGGTAATAGGAGCTTCATCGTCTCTTTGGATGGTAGTAATTTCTGTAACTTCTTCCTTGGGCCCTCTCTTCTTCTTGATCATTCGTTTGGTGGTCTTAATTGTTTTGACTTCTCCGGTTTCGGTAGGCACTTTGATGACGTGCACGATTTCGGGAGCCTCCTCAATGAAGTCTGCCTTATCCGGAGTGCGGAACTCTTCAAATGGCTCAATCGCATCATCAGTAATTTCTTCGGTGGTGTGAACGGATACGATAGGTTGTTTGTCGTCCTCTTGCTCTGTGACAATCTCCGTGGTTTCCACTTTAGGGCCGACTTTCTTTTTGATGATGCGCTTGGTGACCTTTGTCTTTTTGGTAGTGCCTTCAGGCGTAACGGATTCTTCGACTGCAGTCTCTTCGGGCAGTTCTACAATCTGTGTCGTTTCTTCAGGAGTTTGTTCCTCGGTCACTGTCACGGTAGTCATAGGTGCCTCATCATCTTGTTGGACTGTGATTATTTCTGTGATTTCATCTTTATCGTCTTTCTTCTTCTTGAGGACTCGTTTTGTCGTTTTTACAGTCTTGACGTCGCCTGATTCCGTGCGCACCTGACTTACCTGTACTGTCTCGGGAACCTCTTCAATGAATTCTGGCTTTATTGGCTCGAGTGTGTCGTGTAGTGGTGTGGTTGTGGTTGTGTCGTCGAGGATTTGTTCAGTTTTGTGTACTGTGACTGTTGGTGATTGGTCGTCTGTGTGTTCAGTTGTGATGTGTGTGGTTTCTACTTTAGGGCCTACTTTCTTTTTAATTGTGCGTTTAGTGATCTTCTTACGTTTGACCTTACCGTCTGGTGTGGTTTCATCTTCGACGAATGTTTCTTCGGGCAGTTCTACGATCTCTGGCGACTCCATTTCTTCGGTCGGCTGCAGCGCGGTCTCTTCAGTAACAGTAACCGTGGTAATAGGAGCATCATCGTCTTTTTGGATGGTAGTAATTTCTGTAACTTCTTCCTTGGGCCCCCTCTTCTTCTTGATTACTCGTTTGCTGGTTTTAATTGTTTTGACTTCTCCGGTTTCGGTAGGCACTTTGGTGACGTGCACGATTTCGGGAGCCTCCTCAATGAAGTCTGCCTCATCCGGAGTGCGGAACTCTTCAAATGGCTCAATCGCATCATCAGTAATTTCTTCGGTGGTGTGAACGGACACGATTGGTTGTTTGTCGTCCTCTTGCTCTGTGACAATCTCCGTGGTTTCCACTTTAGGGCCGACTTTCTTTTTGATGATGCGCTTGGTGACCTTTGTCTTTTTGGTAGTGCCTTCAGGCGTAACGGATTCTTCGACTGCAGTCTCTTCGGGCAGTTCTACAATCTGTGTCGTTTCTTCAGGAGTTTGTTCCTCGGTCACTGTCACGGTAGTCACAGGTGCCTCATCATCTTGTTGGACTGTGATTATTTCTGTGATTTCATCTTTGTCGTCTTTCTTCTTCTTGAGGACTCGTTTTGTCGTTTTTACAGTCTTGACGTCGCCTGATTCCGTGCGCACTTGACTTACCTGTACTGTCTCGGGAAACTCTTCAATGAATTCTGGCTTTATTGGCTCGAGTGTGTCGTGTAGTGGTGTGGTTGTGGTTGTGTCGTCGAGGATTTGTTCAGTTTTGTGTACTGTGACTGTTGGTGATTGGTCGTCTGTGTGTTCAGTTGTGATGTGTGTGGTTTCTACTTTAGGGCCTACTTTCTTTTTAATTGTGCGTTTAGTGATCTTCCTACGTTTGACCTTACCGTCTGGTGTGGTTTCATCTTCGACGAGTGTTTCTTCAGGCAGTTCTACGATCTCTGGCGACTCCTTTTCTTCTGTCGGTTGCGGCGCGGTCTCTTCAGTAACAGTAACCGTGGTAATAGGAGCTTCATCGTCTCTTTGGATGGTAGTAATTTCTGTAACTTCTTCCTTGGGCCCTCTCTTCTTCTTGATCACTCGTTTGGTGGTCTTAATTGTTTTGACTTCTCCGGTGTCGGTAGGCACTTTGGTGACGTGCACGATTTCGGGAGCCTCCTCAATGACGTCTGCCTTATGCGGAGTGCGGAACTCTTCAAATGGCTCAATTGCATCATCAGTAATTTCTTCGGTGGTGTGAACGGACACGATTGGTTGTTTGTCGTCCTCTTGCTCTGTGACAATCTCCGTGGTTTCCACTTTAGGGCCGACTTTCTTTTTGATGATGCGCTTAGTGACTTTCGTCTTTTTGGTCGTGCCTTCAGGCGTAACAGATTCTTCTGTTGCGGTCTCTTCGGGCAGTTCTACAATCTGTGTCGTTTCTTCAGGAGTTTGTTCCTCGGTCACTGTCACGGTAGTCATAGGTGCCTCATCATCTTGTTGGACTGTGATTATTTCTGTGATTTCATCTTTGTCGTCTTTCTTCTTCTTGAGGACTCGTTTTGTCGTTTTTACAGTCTTGACATCGCCTGATTCCGTGCGCACTTGACTTACCTGTACTGTCTCGGGAAACTCTTCAATGAATTCTGGCTTTATTGGCTCGAGTGTGTCGTGTAGTGGTGTGGTTGTGGTTGTGTCGTCGAGGATTTGTTCAGTTTTGTGTACTGTGACTGTTGGTGATTGGTCGTCTGTGTGTTCAGTTGTGATGTGTGTGGTTTCTACTTTAGGGCCTAGTTTCTTTTTAATTGTGCGTTTAGTGATCTTCCTACGTTTGACCTTACCGTCTGGTGTGGTTTCATCTTCGACGAGTGTTTCTTCGGGCAGTTCTACGATCTCTGGCGACTCCTTTTCTTCTGTCGGCTGCGGCGCGGTCTCTTCAGTAACAGTCACCGTGGTAATAGGAGCTTCATCGTCTCTTTGGATGGTAGTAATTTCTGTAACTTCTTCCTTGGGCCCTCTCTTCTTCTTGATCACTCGTTTGGTGGTCTTAATTGTTTTGACTTCTTCGGTGTCGGTAGGCACTTTGATGACGTGCACGATTTCGGGAGCCTCCTCAATGACGTCCGCCTTATGCGGAGTGCTTAGCTCTTCAAATGGCTCAATCGCATCATCAGTAATTTCTTCGGTGGTGTAAACGGACACGATTGGTTGTTTGTCGTCCTCTTGCTCTGTGACAATCTCCATGGTTTCCACTTTAGGGCCGACTTTCTGTTTGATGATGCGCTTAGTGACTTTCGTCTTTTTGGTCGTGCCTTCAGGCGTAACAGATTCTTCTGTTGTGGTCTCTTCTGGCAGTTCTACAATCTGTGTCGTTTCTTCAGGAGTTTGTTCCTCGGTCACTGTCACGGTAGTCACAGGTGCCTTATCATCTTGTTGGACTGTGATTATTTCTGTAATTTCATCTTTGTCGTCTTTCTTCTTCTTGAGGACTCGTTTTGTCGTTTTTACAGTCTTGACGTCGCCTGATTCCGTGCGCACCTGACTTACCTGTACTGTCTCGGGAACCTCTTCAATTAATTCCGGCTTTATTGGCTCGAGTGTGTCGTGTAGTGGTGTGGTTGTGGTTGTGTCATCGAGGATTTCTTCAGTTTTGTGTACTGTGACTGTAGGTGATTGGTCGTCTGTGTGTTCAGTGGTGATATGTGTGGTTTCTACTTTAGGGCCTACTTTCTTTTTAATTGTGCGTTTAGTGATCTTCTTACGTTTGACCTTACCGTCTGGTGTGGTTTCATCTTCGACGAGTGTTTCTTCAGGTAGTTCTACGATCTCTGGCGACTCCTTTTCTTCTGTCGGCTGCGGCGCGGTCTCTTCAGTAACAGTCACCGTGGTAATAGGAGCTTCATCGTCTCTTTGGATAGTAGTAATTTCCGTAACTTCTTCCTTAGGCCCTCTCTTCTTCTTGATCACTCGTTTGGTGGTCTTAATTGATTTGACTTCTCCGGTGTCGGTAGGCACTTTGGTGACGTGCACGATTTCGGGAGCCTCCTCAATGACGTCTGCCTTATCCGGAGTACTTAGCTCTTCAAATGGCTCAATCGCATCATCAGTAATTTCTTCGGTGGTGTGAACGGACACGATTGGTTGTTTGTCGTCCTCTTGCTCTGTGACAATCTCCGTGGTTTCCACTTTAGGGCCGACTTTCTTTTTGATGATGCGCTTGGTGACCTTTGTCTTTTTGGTAGTGCCTTCAGGCGTAACGGATTCTTCGACTGCAGTCTCTTCGGGCAGTTCTACAATCTGTGTTCTTTCTTCAGGAGTTTGTTCCTCGGTCACTGTCACGGTAGTCATAGGTGCCTCATCATCTTGTTGGACTGTGATTATTTCTGTGATTTCATCTTTGTCGTCTTTCTTCTTCTTGAGGACTCGTTTTGTCGTTTTTACAGTCTTGACGTCGCCTGATTCCGTGCGCACCTGACTTACCTGTACTGTCTCGGGAAACTCTTCAATGAATTCCGGCTTTATCGGCTCGAGTGTGTCGTGTAGTGGTGTGGTTGTGGTTGTGTCGTCGAGGATTTGTTCAGTTTTGTGTACTGTGACTGTTGGTGATTGGTCGTCTGTGTGTTCAGTTGTGATGTGTGTGGTTTCTACTTTAGGGCCTACTTTCTTTTTAATTGTGCGTTTAGTGATCTTCTTACGTTTGACCTTACCGTCTGGTGTGGTTTCATCTTCGACGAGTGTTTCTTCGGGCAGTTCTACGATCTCTGGCGACTCCTTTTCTTCTGTCGGCTGCGGCGCGGTCTCTTCAGTAACAATCACCGTGGTAATAGGAGCATCATCGTCTTTTTGGATGGTAGTAATTTCTGTAACTTCTTCCTTGGGCCCCCTCTTCTTCTTGATTACTCGTTTGGTGGTTTTAATTGTTTTGACTTCTCCGGTTTCGGTAGGCACTTTGGTGACGTGCACGATTTCGGGAGCCTCCTCAATGACGTCCGCCTTATGCGGAGTGCTTAGCTCTTCAAATGGCTCAATCGCATCATCAGTAATTTCTTCGGTGGTGTAAACGGACACGATTGGTTGTTTGTCGTCCTCTTGCTCTGTGACAATCTCCGTGGTTTCCACTTTAGGGCCGACTTTCTTTTTGATGATGCGCTTAGTGACTTTCGTCTTTTTGGTCGTGCCTTCAGGCGTAACAGATTCTTCTGTTGTGGTCTCTTCTGGCAGTTCTACAATCTGTGTCGTTTCTTCAGGAGTTTGTTCCTCGGTCACTGTCACGGTAGTCACAGGTGCCTTATCATCTTGTTGGACTGTGATTATTTCTGTAATTTCATCTTTGTCGTCTTTCTTCTTCTTGAGGACTCGTTTTGTCGTTTTTACAGTCTTGACGTCGCCTGATTCCGTGCGCACCTGACTTACCTGTACTGTCTCGGGAACCTCTTCAATGAATTCCGGCTTTATTGGCTCGAGTGTGTCGTGTAGTGGTGTGGTTGTGGTTGTGTCATCGAGGATTTCTTCCGTTTTGTGTACTGTGACTGTAGGTGATTGGTCGTCTGTGTGTTCAGTGGTGATATGTGTGGTTTCTACTTTAGGGCCTACTTTCTTTTTAATTGTGCGTTTAGTGATCTTCTTACGTTTGACCTTACCGTCTGGTGTGGTTTCATCTTCGACGAGTGTTTCTTCAGGTAGTTCTACGATCTCTGGCGACTCCTTTTCTTCTGTCGGCTGCGGCGCGGTCTCTTCAGTAACAGTCACCGTGGTAATAGGAGCTTCATCGTCTCTTTGGATAGTAGTAATTTCCGTAACTTCTTCCTTAGGCCCTCTCTTCTTCTTGATCACTCGTTTGGTGGTCTTAATTGATTTGACTTCTCTGGTGTCGGTAGGCACTTTGGTGACGTGCACGATTTCGGGAGCCTCCTCAATGACGTCTGCCTTATCCGGAGTACTTAGCTCTTCAAATGGCTCAATCGCATCATCAGTAATTTCTTCGGTGGTGTGAACGGACACGATTGGTTGTTTGTCGTCCTCTTGCTCTGTGACAATCTCCGTGGTTTCCACTTTAGGGCCGACTTTCTTTTTGATGATGCGCTTGGTGACCTTTGTCTTTTTGGTAGTGCCTTCAGGCGTAACGGATTCTTCGACTGCAGTCTCTTCGGGCAGTTCTACAATCTGTGTTCTTTCTTCAGGAGTTTGTTCCTCGGTCACTGTCACGGTAGTCATAGGTGCCTCATCATCTTGTTGGACTGTGATTATTTCCGTGATTTCATCTTTGTCGTCTTTCTTCTTCTTGAGGACTCGTTTTGTCGTTTTTACAGTCTTGACGTCGCCTGATTCCGTGCGCACCTGACTTACCTGTACTGTCTCGGGAACCTCTTCAATGAATTCCGGCTTTATCGGCTCGAGTGTGTCGTGTAGTGGTGTGGTTGTGGTTGTGTCGTCGAGGATTTGTTCAGTTTTGTGTACTGTGACTGTTGGTGATTGGTCGTCTGTGTGTTCAGTTGTGATGTGTGTGGTTTCTACTTTAGGGCCTACTTTCTTTTTAATTGTGCGTTTAGTGATCTTCTTACGTTTGACCTTACCGTCTGGTGTGGTTTCATCTTCGACGAGTGTTTCTTCGGGCAGTTCTACGATCTCTGGCGACTCCTTTTCTTCTGTCGGCTGCGGCGCGGTCTCTTCAGTAACAGTCACCGTGGTAATAGGAGCATCATCGTCTTTTTGGATGGTAGTAATTTCTGTAACTTCTTCCTTGGGCCCCCTCTTCTTCTTGATTACTCGTTTGGTGGTTTTAATTGTTTTGACTTCTCCGGTTTCGGTAGGCACTTTGGTGACGTGCACGATTTCGGGAGCCTCCTCAATGACGTCCGCCTTATGCGGAGTGCTTAGCTCTTCAAATGGCTCAATCGCATCATCAGTAATTTCTTCGGTGGTGTAAACGGACACGATTGGTTGTTTGTCGTCCTCTTGCTCTGTGACAATCTCCGTGGTTTCCACTTTAGGGCCGACTTTCTTTTTGATGATGCGCTTGGTGACCTTTGTCTTTTTGGTAGTGCCTTCAGGCGTAACGGATTCTTCGACTGCAGTCTCTTCGGGCAGTTCTACAATCTGTGTCGTTTCTTCAGGAGTTTGTTCCTCGGTCACTGTCACGGTAGTCATAGGTGCCTCATCATCTTGTTGGACTGTGATTATTTCTGTGATTTCATCTTTGTCGTCTTTCTTCTTCTTGAGGACTCGTTTTGTCGTTTTTACAGTCTTGACGTCGCCTGATTCCGTGCGCACCTGACTTACCTGTACTGTCTCGGGAACCTCTTCAATGAATTCCGGCTTTATTGGCTCGAGTGTGTCGTGTAGTGGTGTGGTTGTGGTTGTGTCATCGAGGATTTCTTCCGTTTTGTGTACTGTGACTGTAGGTGATTGGTCGTCTGTGTGTTCAGTGGTGATATGTGTGGTTTCTACTTTAGGGCCTACTTTCTTTTTAATTGTGCGTTTAGTGATCTTCTTACGTTTGACCTTACCGTCTGGTGTGGTTTCATCTTCGACGAGTGTTTCTTCAGGTAGTTCTACGATCTCTGGCGACTCCTTTTCTTCTGTCGGCTGCGGCGCGGTCTCTTCAGTAACAGTCACCGTGGTAATAGGAGCTTCATCGTCTCTTTGGATGGTAGTAATTTCCGTAACTTCTTCCTTAGGCCCTCTCTTCTTCTTGATCACTCGTTTGGTGGTCTTAATTGATTTGACTTCTCCGGTGTCGGTAGGCACTTTGGTGACGTGCACGATTTCGGGAGCCTCCTCAATGACGTCTGCCTTATCCGGAGTACTTAGCTCTTCAAATGGCTCAATCGCATCATCAGTAATTTCTTCGGTGGTGTGAACGGACACGATTGGTTGTTTGTCGTCCTCTTGCTCTGTGACAATCTCCGTGGTTTCCACTTTAGGGCCGACTTTCTTTTTGATGATGCGCTTGGTGACCTTTGTCTTTTTGGTAGTGCCTTCAGGCGTAACGGATTCTTCGACTGCAGTCTCTTCGGGCAGTTCTACAATCTGTGTCGTTTCTTCAGGAGTTTGTTCCTCGGTCACTGTCACGGTAGTCATAGGTGCCTCATCATCTTGTTGGACTGTGATTATTTCTGTGATTTCATCTTTGTCGTCTTTCTTCTTCTTGAGGACTCGTTTTGTCGTTTTTACAGTCTTGACGTCGCCTGATTCCGTGCGCACCTGACTTACCTGTACTGTCTCGGGAACCTCTTCAATGAATTCTGGCTTTATTGGCTCGAGTGTGTCGTGTAGTGGTGTGGTTGTGGTTGTGTCATCGAGGATTTCTTCAGTTTTGTGTATTGTGACTGTTGGTGATTGGTCGTCTGTGTGTTCAGTGGTGATATTTGTGGTTTCTACTTTAGGGCCTACTTTCTTTTTAATTGTGCGTTTAGTGATCTTCTTACGTTTGACCTTACCGTCTGGTGTGGTTTCATCTTCGACGAGTGTTTCTTCAGGTAGTTCTACGATCTCTGGCGACTCCTTTTCTTCTGTCGGCTGCGGCGCGGTCTCTTCAGTAACAGTCACCGTGGTAATAGGAGCTTCATCGTCTCTTTGGATAGTAGTAATTTCCGTAACTTCTTCCTTAGGCCCTCTCTTCTTCTTGATCACTCGTTTGGTGGTCTTAATTGATTTGACTTCTCCGGTGTCGGTAGGCATTTTGGTGACGTGCACGATTTCGGGAGCCTCCTCAATGACGTCTGCCTTATCCGGAGTACTTAGCTCTTCAAATGGCTCAATCGCATCATCAGTAATTTCTTCGGTGGTGTGAACGGACACGATTGGTTGTTTGTCGTCCTCTTGCTCTGTGACAATCTCCGTGGTTTCCACTTTAGGGCCGACTTTCTTTTTGATGATGCGCTTGGTGACCTTTGTCTTTTTGGTAGTGCCTTCAGGCGTAACGGATTCTTCGACTGCAGTCTCTTCGGGCAGTTCTACAATCTGTGTTCTTTCTTCAGGAGTTTGTTCCTCGGTCACTGTCACGGTAGTCATAGGTGCCTCATCATCTTGTTGGACTGTGATTATTTCTGTGATTTCATCTTTGTCGTCTTTCTTCTTCTTGAGGACTCGTTTTGTCGTTTTTACAGTCTTGACGTCGCCTGATTCCGTGCGCACTTGACTTACCTGTACTGTCTCGGGAAACTCTTCAATGAATTCCGGCTTTATCGGCTCGAGTGTGTCGTGTAGTGGTGTGGTTGTGGTTGTGTCGTCGAGGATTTGTTCAGTTTTGTGTACTGTGACTGTTGGTGATTGGTCGTCTGTGTGTTCAGTTGTGATGTGTGTGGTTTCTACTTTAGGGCCTACTTTCTTTTTAATTGTGCGTTTAGTGATCTTCTTACGTTTGACCTTACCGTCTGGTGTGGTTTCATCTTCGACGAGTGTTTCTTCGGGCAGTTCTACGATCTCTGGCGACTCCTTTTCTTCTGTCGGCTGCGGCGCGGTCTCTTCAGTAACAGTCACCGTGGTAATAGGAGCATCATCGTCTTTTTGGATGGTAGTAATTTCTGTAACTTCTTCCTTGGGCCCCCTCTTCTTCTTGATTACTCGTTTGGTGGTTTTAATTGTTTTGACTTCTCCGGTTTCGGTAGGCACTTTGGTGACGTGCACGATTTCGGGAGCCTCCTCAATGACGTCCGCCTTATGCGGAGTGCTTAGCTCTTCAAATGGCTCAATCGCATCATCAGTAATTTCTTCGGTGGTGTAAACGGACACGATTGGTTGTTTGTCGTCCTCTTGCTCTGTGACAATCTCCGTGGTTTCCACTTTAGGGCCGACTTTCTTTTTGATGATGCGCTTAGTGACTTTCGTCTTTTTGGTCGTGCCTTCAGGCGTAACAGATTCTTCTGTTGTGGTCTCTTCTGGCAGTTCTACAATCTGTGTCGTTTCTTCAGGAGTTTGTTCCTCGGTCACTGTCACGGTAGTCACAGGTGCCTTATCATCTTGTTGGACTGTGATTATTTCTGTAATTTCATCTTTGTCGTCTTTCTTCTTCTTGAGGACTCGTTTTGTCGTTTTTACAGTCTTGACGTCGCCTGATTCCGTGCGCACCTGACTTACCTGTACTGTCTCGGGAACCTCTTCAATGAATTCCGGCTTTATTGGCTCGAGTGTGTCGTGTAGTGGTGTGGTTGTGGTTGTGTCATCGAGGATTTCTTCAGTTTTGTGTATTGTGACTGTTGGTGATTGGTCGTCTGTGTGTTCAGTGGTGATATGTGTGGTTTCTACTTTAGGGCCTACTTTCTTTTTGATTGTGCGTTTAGTGATCTTCTTACGTTTGACCTTACCGTCTGGTGTGGTTTCATCTTCGACGAGTGTTTCTTCGGGCAGTTCTACGATCTCTGGCGACTCCTTTTCTTCTGTCGGCTGCGGCGCGGTCTCTTCAGTAACAGTCACCGTGGTAATAGGAGCTTCATCGTCTCTTTGGATAGTAGTAATTTCCGTAACTTCTTCCTTAGGCCCTCTCTTCTTCTTGATCACTCGTTTGGTGGTCTTAATTGATTTGACTTCTCCGGTGTCGGTAGGCACTTTGGTGACGTGCACGATTTCGGGAGCCTCCTCAATGACGTCTGCCTTATCCGGAGTACTTAGCTCTTCAAATGGCTCAATCGCATCATCAGTAATTTCTTCGGTGGTGTGAACGGACACGATTGGTTGTTTGTCGTCCTCTTGCTCTGTGACAATCTCCGTGGTTTCCACTTTAGGGCCGACTTTCTTTTTGATGATGCGCTTGGTGACCTTTGTCTTTTTGGTAGTGCCTTCAGGCGTAACGAATTCTTCGACTGCAGTCTCTTCGGGCAGTTCTACAATCTGTGTCGTTTCTTCAGGAGTTTGTTCCTCGGTCACTGTCACGGTAGTCATAGGTGCCTCATCATCTTGTTGGACTGTGATTATTTCTGTGATTTCATCTTTGTCGTCTTTCTTCTTCTTGAGGACTCGTTTTGTCGTTTTTACAGTCTTGACGTCGCCTGATTCCGTGCGCACCTGACTTACCTGTACTGTCTCGGGAACCTCTTCAATGAATTCTGGCTTTATTGGCTCGAGTGTGTCGTGTAGTGGTGTGGTTGTGGTTGTGTCATCGAGGATTTCTTCAGTTTTGTGTACTGTGACTGTAGGTGATTGGTCGTCTGTGTGTTCAGTGGTGATATGTGTGGTTTCTACTTTAGGGCCTACTTTCTTTTTAATTGTGCGTTTAGTGATCTTCTTACGTTTGACCTTACCGTCTGGTGTGGTTTCATCTTCGACGAGTGTTTCTTCAGGTAGTTCTACGATCTCTGGCGACTCCTTTTCTTCTGTCGGCTGCGGCGCGGTCTCTTCAGTAACAGTCACCGTGGTAATAGGAGCTTCATCGTCTCTTTGGATAGTAGTAATTTCCGTAACTTCTTCCTTAGGCCCTCTCTTCTTCTTGATCACTCGTTTGGTGGTCTTAATTGATTTGACTTCTCCGGTGTCGGTAGGCACTTTGGTGACGTGCACGATTTCGGGAGCCTCCTCAATGACGTCTGCCTTATCCGGAGTACTTAGCTCTTCAAATGGCTCAATCGCATCATCAGTAATTTCTTCGGTGGTGTGAACGGACACGATTGGTTGTTTGTCGTCCTCTTGCTCTGTGACAATCTCCGTGGTTTCCACTTTAGGGCCGACTTTCTTTTTGATGATGCGCTTGGTGACCTTTGTCTTTTTGGTAGTGCCTTCAGGCGTAACGGATTCTTCGACTGCAGTCTCTTCGGGCAGTTCTACAATCTGTGTCGTTTCTTCAGGAGTTTGTTCCTCGGTCACTGTCACGGTAGTCATAGGTGCCTCATCATCTTGTTGGACTGTGATTATTTCTGTGATTTCATCTTTGTCGTCTTTCTTCTTCTTGAGGACTCGTTTTGTCGTTTTTATAGTCTTGACGTCGCCTGATTCCGTGCGCACTTGAGTAACTTGTACTGTCTCGGGAACCTCTTCAATGAATTCCGGCTTTATTTGCTCGAGTGTGTCGTATAGTGGTGTGGTTGTGTCGTCGAGGATTTGTTCAGTTTTGAATACTGTGACTGTTGGTGATTGGTCGTCTGTGTGTTCAGTTGTAATGTGTGTGGTTTCTACCTTAGGGCCTACTTTCTTTTTAATTGTGCGTTTAGTGATCTTCTTACGTTTGACCTTACCGTCTGGTGTGGTTTCATCTTCGACGAGTGTTTCTTCGGGCAGTTCTACGATCTCTGGCGACTCCTTTTCTTCTGTCGGCTGCGGCGCGGTCTCTTCAGTAACAGTCACCGTGGTAATAGGAGCTTCATCGTCTCTTTGGATGGTAGTAATTTCTGTAACTTCTTCCTTGGGCCCTCTCTTCTTCTTGATCACTCGTTTGGTGGTCTTAATTGTTTTGACTCCTCCGGTGTCGGTAGGCACTTTGGTGACGTGCACGATTTCGGGTGCCTCCTCAATGACGTTCGCCTTATGCGGAGTGCGGAACTCTTCAAATGGCTCAATCGCATCATCAGTAATTTCTTCCGTGGTGTGAACGGACACGATTGGTTGTTTGTCGTCCTCTTGCTCTGTGACAATCTCCGTGGTTTCCACTTTAGGGCCGACTTTCTTTTTGATGATGCGCTTGGTGACTTTCGTCTTTTTGGTCGTGCCTTCAGGCGTAACAGATTCTTCGACTGCTGTCTCTTCGGGCAGTTCTACAATCTGCGTCGTTTCTTCAGGAGTTTTTTCCTCGGTCACTGTCACTATAGTTACAGGGGTTTCGTCGTCTTGTTGAACTGTAGTTATTTCTGTAACTTCGTCTTTGCCGCCTTTCTTTTTCTTGATAATTCGTTTTGTCGTTTTTACAGTCTTGACGTCGCCTGATTCCGTGCGCACCTGACTTACCTGTACTGTCTCGGGAACCTCTTCAATGAATTCCGGCTTTATTGGCTCGAGTGTGTCGTGTAGTGGTGTGGTTTTGTCGTCGAGGATTTCTTCAGTTTTGTGCACTGTGACTGTTGGTGATTGGTCGTCTGTGTGTTCTGTTGTGATGTGTGTGGTTTCTACTTTAGGGCCTACTTTCTTTTTAATTGTGCGTTTAGTGATCTTCTTACGTTTGACCTTACCGTCTGGTGTGGTTTCATCTTCGACGAGTGTTTCTTCGGGCAGTTCTACGATCTCTGGCGACTCCTTTTCTTCTGTCGGCTGCGGCGCGGTCTCTTCAGTAATAGTAACCGTGGTAATAGGAGCATCATCGTCTTTTTGGATGGTAGTAATTTCTGTTACTTCTCCCTTGGGCCCACTCTTCTTCTTGATTACTCGTTTGGTGGTCTTAATTGTTTTGACTTCTCCGGTGTCGGTAGGCACTTTGGTGACGTGCACGATTTCGGGAGCCTCCTCAATGACGTCCGCCTTATGCGGAGTGCGGAACTCTTCAAATGACTCAATCGCATCATCAGTAAATTCTTCGGTGGTGTGAACGGATACGATAGGTTGTTTGTCGTCCTCTTGCTCTGTGACAATCTCCGTGGTTTCCGCTTTAGGGCCGACTTTCTTTTTGATGATGCGCTTAGTGACTTTTATCTTTGTGGCCGTGCCTTCCGGCGTAACAGATTCTTTTATTGCGGTCTCTTCTGGCAGTTCTACAATCTGTGTCGTTTCTTCAGGAGTTTGTTCCTCGGTCACTGTCACTGTAGTTACAGGAGTTTCGTCGTCTTGTTGAACTGTAGTTATTTCAGTGACTTCGTCTTTGCCGCCTTTCTTTTTCTTGATGACTCGTTTTGTCGTTTTCACAGTCTTGACGTCGCCTGTTTCCGTGCGCACCTTTGTCACTTGTACGGTCTCGGGCACTTCTTCTACGAGTTTTGCTAGGACTGGTTCTTGTGAGTCGTCAAGTGGTGTGGGTGTGTCGTCGAGTATTTCTTCAGTTTTGTGTACTGTGACTGTTGGTGATTGGTCGTCTGTGTGTTCAGTTGTGATGTGTGTGGTTTCTACTTTAGGGCCTACTTTCTTTTTAATTGTGCGTTTAGTGATCTTCTTACGTTTGACCTTACCGTCTGGTGTGGTTTCATCTTCGACGAGTGTTTCTTCGGGCAGTTCTACGATCTCTGGTGACACCTTTTCATCTGTCGGCTGCGGCGCGGTCTCTTCAGTAACAGTCACCGTGGTAATAGGAGCTTCATCGTCTCTTTGGATGGTAGTAATTTCTGTAACTTCTTCCTTGGGCCCTCTCTTCTTCTTGATCACTCGTTTGGTGGTCTTAATTGATTTGACTTCTCCGGTGTCGGTAGGCACTTTGGTGACGTGCACGATTTCGGGAGCCTCCTCAATAACGTCTGCCTTATGCGGAGTGCTTAGCTCTTCAAATGGCTCAATCGCATCATCAGTAATTTCTTCGGTGGTGTGAACGGACACGATTGGTTGTTTGTCGTCCTCTTGCTCTGTGACAATCTCCGTGGTTTCCACTTTAGGGCCGACTTTCTTTTTGATGATGCGCTTAGTGACTTTCGTCTTTTTGGTCGTGCCTTCAGGTGTAACAGATTGTTCTGTTGCGGTCTCTTCTGGCAGTTCTACAATCTGTGTCGTTTCTTCAGGAGTTTGTTCCTCGGTCACTGTCACTGTAGTTACAGGGGTTTCGTCGTCTTGTTGAACTGTTGTTATTTCTGTGACTTCGTCTTTGCCGCCTTTCTTTTTCTTGATGATTCGTTTTGTCGTTTTTACAGTCTTGACGTCGCCTGTTTCCGTGCGCACCTTTGTCACTTGTACGGTCTCGGGCACTTCTTCTACGAGTTTTGCTTGGACTGGTTCTTGTGAGTCGTCAAGTGGCTTAGTGGTGTCGTCGTGGATTTCTTCAGTTTTGTGTACTGTGACTGTTGGTGATTGGTCGTCTGTGTGTTCAGTTGTGATGTGTGTGGTTTCTACTTTAGGGCCTACTTTCTTTTTAATTGTGCGTTTCGTGATCTTCTTACGTTTGACCTTACCGTCTGGTGTGGTTTCATCTTCGATGAATGTTTCTTCGGGCAGTTCTACGATCTCTGGCGACTCCTTTTCTTCAGTTGGCTGCGGCGCGGTCTCTTCAGTAACAGTAACCGTGGTAATAGGAGCTTCATCGTCTTTTTGGATGGTAGTAATTTCTGTAACTTCTTCCTTGGGCCCTCTCTTCTTCTTGATCACTCGTTTGGTGGTCTTAATTGTTTTGACTTCTCCGGTGTCGGTAGGCACTTTGGTGACGTGCACGATTTCGGGAGCCTCCTCAATGACGTCTGCCTTATGCGGAGTGCGGAACTCTTCAAATGGCTCAATCGCATCATCAGTAATTTCTTCGGTGGTGTGAACGAACACGATTGGTTGTTTGTCGTCCTCTTGCTCTGTGACAATCTCCGTGGTTTCCACTTTAGGGCCGACTTTCTTTTTGATGATGCGCTTGGTGACCTTCGTCTTTTTGGTCGTGCCTTCAGGCGTAACAGATTCTTCTGTTGCGGTCTCTTCTGGCAGTTCTACAATCTGTGTCGTTTCTTCAGGAGTTTGTTCCTCGGTCACTGTCACTGTAGTTACAGGGGTTTCGTCGTCTTGTTGAACTGTAGTTATTTCTGTGACTTCGTCTTTGCCGCCTTTCTTTTTCTTGATGATTCGTTTTGTCGTTTTCACACTCTTTACGTCGCCTGATTCCGTACGCACCTGAGTTACCTGTACTGTCTCAGGAACCTCTTCTATGAATTCCGGCTTTATTTGCTTGAATGTGTCGTGTAGTGGTGTGTTTGTGTCGTCGAGGATTTCTTCAGTTTTGTGTACTGTGACTGTTGGTGATTGGTCGTCTGTGTGTTCAGTTGTAATGTGTGTGGTTTCAACCTTTGGGCCTACTTTCTTTTTAATTGTGCGTTTAGTGATCTTCTTACGTTTGACCTTACCGTCTGGTGTGGTTTCATCTTCGACGAGTGTTTCTTCGGGCAGTTCTACGATCTCTGGCGACTCCTTTTCTTCTGTCGGCTGCGGCGCGGTCTCTTCAGTAACAGTAACCGTAGTGATAGGAGCTTCTTCGTCTTTTTGAATTGTAGTAATTTCTGTAACTTCTTCCTTGGGCCCCCTCTTCTTCTTGATTACTCGTTTGGTGGTCTTAATTGTTTTGACTTCTCCGGTGTCGGTAGGCACTTTGGTGACGTGCACGATTTCGGGAGCCTCCTCAATGACGTCTGCCTTTTGCGGAGTGCAGAACTCTTCAAATGGCTCAATCGCATCATCAGTAATTTCTTCCGTGGTGTGAACGGACACGATTGGTTGTTTGTCGTCCTCTTGCTCTGTGACAATCTCCGTGGTTTCCACTTTAGGGCCGACTTTCTTTTTGATGACGCGCTTGGTGACCTTCGTCTTTTTGGTCGTGCCTTCAGGCGTAACAGATTCTTCTGTTGCGGTCTCTTCTGGCAGTTCTACAATCTGTGTCGTTTCTTCAGGAGTTTGTTCCTCGGTCACTGTCACTGTAGTTACAGGGGTTTCGTCGTCTTGTTGAACTGTAGTTATTTCAGTGACTTCGTCTTTGCCGCCTTTCTTTTTCTTGATGACTCGTTTTGTCGTTTTTACAGTCGTGACGTCGCCTGTTTCCGTGCGCACCTGAGTTTCTTGTACTGTCTCGGGAACCTCTTCTATGAATTCCGGCTTTATTGGCTCGAGTGTGTCGTGTAGTGGTGTGGTTGTGTCGTCGAGGATTTGTTCAGTTTTGTGTACTGTGACTGTTGGTGATTGGTCGTCTGTGTGTTCAGTTGTGATGTGTGTGGTTTCTACTTTAGGGCCTACTTTCTTTTTAATTGTGCGTTTCGTGATCTTCTTACGTTTGACCTTACCGTCTGGTGTGGTTTCATCTTCGATGAATGTTTCTTCGGGCAGTTCTACGATCTCTGGCGACTCCTTTTCTTCTGTCGGCTGCGGCGCGGTCTCTTCAGTAACAGTCACCGTGGTAATAGGAGCTTCATCGTCTCTTTGGATGGTAGTAATTTCTGTAACTTCTTCCTTGGGCCCTCTCTTCTTCTTGATCACTCGTTTGGTGGTCTTAATTGTTTTGACTTCTCCGGTGTCGGTAGGCACTTTGGTGACGTGCACGATTTCGGGAGCCTCCTCAATGACGTCTGCCTTATGCGGAGTGCGGAACTCTTCAAATGGCTCAATCGCATCATCAGTAATTTCTTCGGTGGTGTGAACGGACACGATTGGTTGTTTGTCGTCCTCTTGCTCTGTGACAATCTCCGTGGTTTCCATTTTAGGGCCGACTTTCTTTTTGATGATGCGCTTGGTGACCTTCGTCTTTTTGGTCGTGCCTTCAGGCGTAACAGATTCTTCGACTTCAGTCTCTTCGGGCAGTTCTACAATCTGTGTCGTTTCTTCAGGAGTTTGTTCCTCGGTCACTGTCACTGTAGTTACAGGGGTTTCGTCGTCTTGTTGAACTGTAGTTATTTCTGTGATTTCGTCTTTGCCGCCTTTCTTTTTCTTGAGGACTCGTTTTGTCGTTTTTACAGTCTTGACGTCGCCTGTTTCCGTGCGCACCTGAGTTTCTTGTACTGTCTCGGGAACCTCTTCTATGAATTCCGGCTTTATTGGCTCGAGTGTGTCGTGTAGTGGTGTGGTTGTGTCGTCGAGGATTTCTTCAGTTTTGTGTATTGTGACTGTAGGTGATTGGTCGTCTGTGTGTTCAGTGGTGATATGTGTGGTTTCTACTTTAGGGCCTACTTTCTTTTTGATTGTGCGTTTAGTGATCTTCTTACGTTTGACCTTACCGTCTGGTGTGGTTTCATCTTCGACGAGTGTTTCTTCGGGCAGTTCTACGATCTCTGGCGACTCCTTTTCTTCTGTCGGCTGCGGCGCGGTCTCTTCAGTAACAGTAACCGTGGTAATAGGAGCTTCATCGTCTCTTTGGATGGTAGTAATTTCTGTAACTTCTTCCTTGGGCCCCCTCTTCTTCTTGATTACTCGTTTGGTGGTCTTAATTGTTTTGACTTCTCCGGTGTCAGTAGGCACTTTGGTGACGTGCACGATTTCGGGAGCCTCCTCAATGACGTCTGCCTTATCTGGAGTACTTAGCTCTTCAAATGGCTCAATCGCATCATCAGTAATTTCTTCGGTGGTGTGAACGGACACGATTGGTTGTTTGTCGTCCTCTTGCTCTGTGACAATCTCCGTGGTTTCCACTTTAGGGCCGACTTTCTTTTTGATGACGCGCTTGGTGACCTTCGTCTTTTTGGTCGTGCCTTCAGGCGTAACAGATTCTTCGACTGCAGTCTCTTCGGGCAGTTCTACAATCTGTGTCGTTTCTTCAGGAGTTTGTTCCTCGGTCACTGTCACTGTAGTTACAGGGGTTTCGTCGTCTTGTTGAACTGTAGTTATTTCTGTGACTTCGTCTTTGCCGCCTTTCTTTTTCTTGATGACTCGTTTTGTCGTTTTTACAGTCTTGACGTCGCCTGTTTCCGTGCGCACCTGAGTTTCTTGTACTGTCTCGGGTACCTCTTCTATGAATTCCGGCTTTATTGGCTCGAGTGTGTCGTGTAGTGGTGTGGTTGTGTCGTCGAGGATTTCTTCAGTTTTGTGTATTGTGACTGTAGGTGATTGGTCGTCTGTGTGTTCAGTGGTGATATGTGTGGTTTCTACTTTAGGGCCTACTTTCTTTTTGATTGTGCGTTTAGTGATCTTCTTACGTTTGACCTTACCGTCTGGTGTGGTTTCATCTTCGACGAGTGTTTCTTCGGGCAGTTCTACGATCTCTGGCGACTCCTTTTCTTCAGTTGGCTGCGGCGCGGTCTCTTCAGTAACAGTAACCGTGGTAATAGGAGCTTCATCGTCTTTTTGGATGGTAGTAATTTCTGTAACTTCTTCCTTGGGCCCTCTCTTCTTCTTGATCACTCGTTTGGTGGTCTTAATTGTTTTGACTTCTCCGGTGTCGGTAGGCACTTTGGTGACGTGCACGATTTCGGGAGCCTCCTCAATGACGTCTGCCTTATGCGGAGTGCGGAACTCTTCAAATGACTCAATCGCATCATCAGTAATTTCTTCGGTGGTGTGAACGGACACGATAGGTTGTTTGTCGTCCTCTTGCTCTGTGACAATCTCCGTGGTTTCCACTTTAGGGCCGACTTTCTTTTTGATGATGCGCTTGGTGACCTTTGTCTTTTTGGTAGTGCCTTCAGGCGTAACGAATTCTTCGACTGCAGTCTCTTCGGGCAGTTCTACAATCTGTGTCGTTTCTTCAGGAGTTTGTTCCTCGGTCACTGTCACTGTAGTTACAGGGGTTTCGTCGTCTTGTTGAACTGTAGTTATTTCAGTGACTTCGTCTTTGCCGCCTTTCTTTTTCTTGATGACTCGTTTTATCGTTTTCACAGTCTTGACGTCGCCTGTTTCCGTGCGCACCTTTGTCACTTGTACCGTTTCGAGCACTTCTTCTATAAGTTTTGCTTGGACTGGTTCTTGGGAGTCGTCTAGTGGCTTGGTTGTGTCGTCAACGATTTCTTCCGTTTTGTGTACTGTGACTGTAGGTGATTGGTCGTCTGTGTGTTCAGTGGTGATATGTGTGGTTTCTACTTTAGGGCCTACTTTCTTTTTGATTGTGCGTTTAGTGATCTTCTTACGTTTGACCTTACCGTCTGGTGTGGTTTCATCTTCGACGAGTGTTTCTTCGGGCAGTTCTACGATCTCTGGCGACTCCTTTTCTTCAGTCGGCTGCGGCGCGGTCTCTTCAGTAACAGTAACCGTGGTTATAGGAGCTTCATCGTCTTTTTGGATGGTAGTAATTTCTGTAACTTCTTCCTTGGGCCCTCTCTTCTTCTTGATCACTCGTTTGGTGGTCTTAATTGTTTTGACTTCTCCGGTGTCGGTAGGCACTTTGGTGACGTGCACGATTTCGGGAGCCTCCTCAATGACGTCTGCCTTATCCGGAGTACTTAGCTCTTCAAATGGCTCAATCGCATCATCAGTAATTTCTTCGGTGGTGTGAACGGACACGATAGGTTGTTTGTCATCCTCTTGCTCTGTGACAATCTCCGTAGTTTCCACTTTAGGGCCGACTTTCTTTTTGATGATGCGCTTAGTGACTTTCGTCTTTTTGGCCGTGCCTTCCGGCGTAACAGATTCTTTTATTGCGGTCTCTTCTGGCAGTTCTACAATCTGTGTCGTTTCTTCAGGAGTTTGTTCCTCGGTCACTGTCACTGTAGCTACAGGAGTTTCGTCGTCTTGTTGAACTGTAGTTATTTCAGTGACTTCGTCTTTGCCGCCTTTCTTTTTCTTGATGACTCGTTTTGTCGTTTTCACAGTCGTGACGTCGCCTGTTTCCGTGCGCACCTTTGTCACTTGTACGGTCTCGGGCACTTCTTCTACGAGTTTTGCTAGGACTGGTTCTTGTGAGTCGTCAAGTGGTGTGGGTGTGTCGTCGAGGATTTCTTCAGTTTTGTGTACTGTGACTGTTGGTGATTGGTCGTCTGTGTGTTCAGTTGTGATGTTTGTGGTTTCTACTTTAGGGCCTACTTTCTTTTTAATTGTGCGTTTAGTGATCTTCTTACGTTTGACCTTACCGTCTGGTGTGGTTTCATCTTCGACGAGTGTTTCTTCGGGCAGTTCTACGATCTCTGGCGACTCCTTTTCTTCTGTCGGCTGCGGCGCGGTCTCTTCAGTAACAGTCACCGTGGTAATAGGAGCTTCATCGTCTCTTTGGATGGTAGTAATTTCTGTAACTTCTTCCTTGGGCCCTCTCTTTTTCTTGATCACTCGTTTGGTGGTCTTAATTGTTTTGACTTCTCCGGTGTCGGTAGGCACTTTGGTGACGTGCACGATTTCGGGAGCCTCCTCAATGACGTCTGCCTTATCCGGAGTACTTAGCTCTTCAAATGGCTCAATCGCATCATCAGTAATTTCTTCGGTGGTGTGAACGGACACGATTGGTTGTTTGTCGTCCTCTTGCTCTGTGACAATCTCCGTGGTTTCCACTTTAGGGCCAACTTTCTTTTTGATGATGCGCTTGGTGACTTTCGTCTTTTTGGTCGTGCCTTCAGGCGTAACAGATTCTTCGACTGCAGTCTCTTCGGGCAGTTCTACAATCTGTGTCGTTTCTTCAGGAGTTTGTTCCTCGGTCACTGTCACTGTAGTTACAGGAGTTTCGTCGTCTTGTTGAACTGTAGTTATTTCTGTGACTTCGTCTTTGCCGCCTTTCTTTTTCTTGATGACTCGTTTTGTCGTTTTTACAGTCTTGACGTCGCCTGTTTCCGTGCGCACCTTTGTCACTTGTACCGTTTCGGGCACTTCTTCTATAAGTTTTGCTTGGACTGGTTCTTGTGAGTCGTCTAGTGGCTTGGTTGTGTCGTCAACGATTTCTTCCGTTTTGTGTACTGTGACTGTAGGTGATTGGTCGTCTGTGTGTTCAGTGGTGATATGTGTAGTTTCTACTTTAGGGCCTACTTTCTTTTTAATTGTGCGTTTAGTGATCTTCTTACGTTTGACCTTACCGTCTGGTGTGGTTTCATCTTCGACGAGTGTTTCTTCGGGCAGTTCTACGATCTCTGGCGACTCCTTTTCTTCTGTCGGCTGCGGCGCAGTCTCTTCAGTAACAGTCACCGTGGTAATAGGAGCTTCATCGTCTCTTTGGATGGTAGTAATTTCTGTAACTTCTTCCTTGGGCCCTCTCTTCTTCTTGATCACTCGTTTGGTGGTCTTAATTGATTTGACTTCTCCGGTGTCGGTAGGCACTTTGGTGACGTGCACGATTTCGGGAGCCTCCTCAATGAAGTCTGCCTTATCCGGAGTACTTAACTCTTCAAATGGCTCAATCGCATCATCAGTAATTTCTTCGGTGGTGTGAACGGACACGATTGGTTGTTTGTCGTCCTCTTGCTCTGTGACAATCTCCGTGGTTTCCACTTTAGGGCCAACTTTCTTTTTGATTATGCGCTTGGTGACTTTCGTCTTTTTGGTCGTGCCTTCAGGCGTAACAGATTCTTCGACTGCAGTCTCTTCGGGCAGTTCTACAATCTGTGTCGTTTCTTCAGGAGTTTGTTCCTCGGTCACTGTCACTGTAGTTACAGGAGTTTCGTCGTCTTGTTGAACTGTAGTTATTTCTGTGACTTCGTCTTTGCCGCCTTTCTTTTTCTTGATGACTCGTTTTGTCGTTTTTACAGTCTTGACGTCGCCTGTTTCCGTGCGCACCTTTGTCACTTGTACCGTTTCGGGCACTTCTTCTATAAGTTTTGCTTGGACTGGTTCTTGTGAGTCGTCTAGTGGCTTGGTTGTGTCGTCAACGATTTCTTCCGTTTTGTGTACTGTGACTGTAGGTGATTGGTCGTCTGTGTGTTCAGTTGTGATATGTGTGGTTTCTACTTTAGGGCCTACTTTCTTTTTGATTGTGCGTTTAGTGATCTTCTTACGTTTGACCTTACCGTCTGGTGTGGTTTCATCTTCGACGAGTGTTTCTTCGGGCAGTTCTACGATCTCTGGCGACTCCTTTTCTTCTGTCGGCTGCGGCGTGGTCTCTTCAGTAACAGTCACCGTGGTAATAGGAGCTTCATCGTCTCTTTGGATGGTAGTAATTTCTGTAACTTCTTCCTTGGGCCCTCTCTTCTTCTTGATCACTCGTTTGGTGGTCTTAATTGATTTGACTTCTCCGGTGTCGGTAGGCACTTTGGTGACGTGCACGATTTCGGGAGCCTCCTCAATGAAGTCTGCCTTATCCGGAGTACTTAGCTCTTCAAATGGCTCAATCGCATCATCAGTAATTTCTTCGGTGGTGTGAACGGACACGATAGGTTGTTTGTCGTCCTCTTGCTCTGTGACAATCTCCGTGGTTTCCACTTTAGGGCCAACTTTCTTTTTGATGATGCGCTTGGTGACTTTCGTCTTTTTGGTCGTGCCTTCAGGCGTAACAGATTCTTCGACTGCAGTCTCTTCGGGCAGTTCTACAATCTGTGTCTTTTCTTCAGGAGTTTGTTCCTCGGTCACTGTCACTGTAGTTACAGGGGTTTCGTCGTCTTGTTGAACTGTAGTTATTTCTGTGACTTCGGCTTTGCCGCCTTTCTTTTTCTTAATGACTCGTTTTGTCGTTTTTACAGTCTTGACGTCGCCTGTTTCCGTGCGCACCTTTGTCACTTGTACCGTTTCGGGCACTTCTTCTATAAGTTTTGCTTGGACTGGTTCTTGTGAGTCGTCTAGTGGCTTGGTTGTGTCGTCAACGATTTCTTCCGTTTTGTGTACTGTGACTGTAGGTGATTGGTCGTCTGTGTGTTCAGTTGTGATATGTGTGGTTTCTACTTTAGGGCCTACTTTCTTTTTGATTGTGCGTTTAGTGATCTTCTTACGTTTGACCTTACCGTCTGGTGTGGTTTCATCTTCGACGAGTGTTTCTTCGGGCAGTTCTACGATCTCTGGCGACTCCTTTTCTTCTGTCGGCTGCGGCGCGGTCTCTTCAGTAACAGTCACCGTGGTAATAGGAGCTTCATCGTCTTTTTGTATGGTAGTAATTTCTGTAACTTCTTCCTTGGGCCCTCTCTTCTTCTTGATCACTCGTTTGGTGGTCTTAATTGATTTGACTTCTCCGGTGTCGGTAGGCACTTTGGTGACGTGCACGATTTCGGGAGCCTCCTCAATGACGTCTGCCTTATCCGGAGTACTTAGCTCTTCAAATGGCTCAATCGCATCATCAGTAATTTCTTCGGTGGTGTGAACGGACACGATTGGTTGTTTGTCGTCCTCTTGCTCTGTGACAATCTCCGTGGTTTCCACTTTAGGGCCGACTTTCTTTTTGATGACGCGCTTGGTGACCTTCGTCTTTTTGGTCGTGCCTTCAGGCGTAACAGATTCTTCGACTGCAGTCTCTTCGGGCAGTTCTACAATCTGTGTCGTTTCTTCAGGAGTTTGTTCCTCGGTCACTGTCACTGTAGTTACAGGGGTTTCGTCGTCTTGTTGAACTGTAGTTATTTCTGTGACTTCGTCTTTGCCGCCTTTCTTTTTCTTGATGACTCGTTTTGTCGTTTTTACAGTCTTGACGTCGCCTGTTTCCGTGCGCACCTTTGTCACTTGTACCGTTTCGGGCACTTCTTCTATAAGTTTTGCTTGGACTGGTTCTTGTGAGTCGTCTAGTGGCTTGGTTGTGTCGTCAACGATTTCTTCCGTTTTGTGTACTGTGACTGTTGGTGATTGGTCGTCTGTGTGTTCAGTGGTGATATGTGTGGTTTCTACTTTAGGGCCTACTTTCTTTTTGATTGTGCGTTTAGTGATCTTCTTACGTTTGACCTTACCGTCTGGTGTGGTTTCATCTTCGACGAGTGTTTCTTCGGGCAGTTCTACGATCTCTGGCGACTCCTTTTCTTCTGTCGGCTGCGGCGCGGTCTCTTCAGTAACAGTCACCGTGGTAATAGGAGCTTCATCGTCTCTTTGGATGGTAGTAATTTCTGTTACTTCTTCCTTGGGCCCTCTCTTCTTCTTGATCACTCGTTTGGTGGTCTTAATTGATTTGACTTCTCCGGTGTCGGTAGGCACTTTGGTGACGTGCACGATTTCGGGAGCCTCCTCAATGACGTCTGCCTTATCCGGAGTACTTAGCTCTTCAAATGGCTCAATCGCATCATCAGTAATTTCTTCGGTGGTGTGAACGGACACGATTGGTTGTTTGTCGTCCTCTTGCTCTGTGACAATCTCCGTGGTTTCCACTTTAGGGCCAACTTTCTTTTTGATGATGCGCTTGGTGACTTTCGTCTTTTTGGTCGTGCCTTCAGGCGTAACAGATTCTTCGACTGCAGTCTCTTCGGGCAGTTCTACAATCTGTGTCGTTTCTTCAGGAGTTTGTTCCTCGGTCACTGTCACTGTAGTTACAGGGGTTTCGTCGTCTTGTTGAACTGTAGTTATTTCTGTGACTTCGGCTTTGCCGCCTTTCTTTTTCTTAATGACTCGTTTTGTCGTTTTTACAGTCTTGACGTCGCCTGTTTCCGTGCGCACCTTTGTCACTTGTACCGTTTCGGGCACTTCTTCTATAAGTTTTGCTTGGACTGGTTCTTGTGAGTCGTCTAGTGGCTTGGTTGTGTCGTCAACGATTTCTTCCGTTTTGTGTACTGTGACTGTAGGTGATTGGTCGTCTGTGTGTTCAGTTGTGATATGTGTGGTTTCTACTTTAGGGCCTACTTTCTTTTTGATTGTGCGTTTAGTGATCTTCTTACGTTTGACCTTACCGTCTGGTGTGGTTTCATCTTCGACGAGTGTTTCTTCGGGCAGTTCTACGATCTCTGGCGACTCCTTTTCTTCTGTCGGCTGCGGCGCGGTCTCTTCAGTAACAGTCACCGTGGTAATAGGAGCTTCATCGTCTCTTTGGATGGTAGTAATTTCTGTAACTTCTTCCTTGGGCCCTCTCTTCTTCTTGATCACTCGTTTGGTGGTCTTAATTGATTTGACTTCTCCGGTGTCGGTAGGCACTTTGGTGACGTGCACGATTTCGGGAGCCTCCTCAATGAAGTCTGCCTTATCCGGAGTACTTAGCTCTTCAAATAGCTCAATCGCATCATCAGTAATTTCTTCGGTGGTGTGAACGGACACGATAGGTTGTTTGTCGTCCTCTTGCTCTGTGACAATCTCCGTGGTTTCCACTTTAGGGCCAACTTTCTTTTTGATGATGCGCTTGGTGACTTTCGTCTTTTTGGTCGTGCCTTCAGGCGTAACAGATTGTTCGACTGCAGTCTCTTCGGGCAGTTCTACAATCTGTGTCGTTTCTTCAGGAGTTTGTTCCTCGGTCACTGTCACTGTAGTTACAGGAGTTTCGTCGTCTTGTTGAACTGTAGTTATTTCTGTGACTTCGTCTTTGCCGCCTTTCTTTTTCTTGATGACTCGTTTTGTCGTTTTTACAGTCTTGACGTCGCCTGTTTCCGTGCGCACCTTTGTCACTTGTACCGTTTCGGGCACTTCTTCTATAAGTTTTGCTTGGACTGGTTCTTGTGAGTCGTCTAGTGGCTTGGTTGTGTCGTCAACGATTTCTTCCGTTTTGTGTACTGTGACTGTAGGTGATTGGTCGTCTGTGTGTTCAGTGGTGATATGTGTAGTTTCTACTTTAGGGCCTACTTTCTTTTTAATTGTGCGTTTAGTGATCTTCTTACGTTTGACCTTACCGTCTGGTGTGGTTTCATCTTCGACGAGTGTTTCTTCGGGCAGTTCTACGATCTCTGGCGACTCCTTTTCTTCTGTCGGCTGCGGCGCGGTCTCTTCAGTAACAGTCACCGTGGTAATAGGAGCTTCATCGTCTTTTTGTATGGTAGTAATTTCTGTAACTTCTTCCTTGGGCCCTCTCTTCTTCTTGATCACTCGTTTGGTGGTCTTAATTGATTTGACTTCTCCGGTGTCGGTAGGCACTTTGGTGACGTGCACGATTTCGGGAGCCTCCTCAATGACGTCTGCCTTATCCGGAGTACTTAGCTCTTCAAATGGCTCAATCGCATCATCAGTAATTTCTTCGGTGGTGTGAACGGACACGATTGGTTGTTTGTCGTCCTCTTGCTCTGTGACAATCTCCGTGGTTTCCACTTTAGGGCCGACTTTCTTTTTGATGACGCGCTTGGTGACCTTCGTCTTTTTGGTCGTGCCTTCAGGCGTAACAGATTCTTCGACTGCAGTCTCTTCGGGCAGTTCTACAATCTGTGTCGTTTCTTCAGGAGTTTGTTCCTCGGTCACTGTCACTGTAGTTACAGGGGTTTCGTCGTCTTGTTGAACTGTAGTTATTTCTGTGACTTCGTCTTTGCCGCCTTTCTTTTTCTTGATGACTCGTTTTGTCGTTTTTACAGTCTTGACGTCGCCTGTTTCCGTGCGCACCTTTGTCACTTGTACCGTTTCGGGCACTTCTTCTATAAGTTTTGCTTGGACTGGTTCTTGTGAGTCGTCTAGTGGCTTGGTTGTGTCGTCAACGATTTCTTCCGTTTTGTGTACTGTGACTGTTGGTGATTGGTCGTCTGTGTGTTCAGTGGTGATATGTGTGGTTTCTACTTTAGGGCCTACTTTCTTTTTGATTGTGCGTTTAGTGATCTTCTTACGTTTGACCTTACCGTCTGGTGTGGTTTCATCTTCGACGAGTGTTTCTTCGGGCAGTTCTACGATCTCTGGCGACTCCTTTTCGTCTGTCGGCTGCGGCGCGGTCTCTTCAGTAACAGTCACCGTGGTAATAGGAGCTTCATCGTCTCTTTGGATGGTAGTAATTTCTGTTACTTCTTCCTTGGGCCCTCTCTTCTTCTTGATCACTCGTTTGGTGGTCTTAATTGATTTGACTTCTCCGGTGTCGGTAGGCACTTTGGTGACGTGCACGATTTCGGGAGCCTCCTCAATGACGTCTGCCTTATCCGGAGTACTTAGCTCTTCAAATGGCTCAATCGCATCATCAGTAATTTCTTCGGTGGTGTGAACGGACACGATTGGTTGTTTGTCGTCCTCTTGCTCTGTGACAATCTCCGTGGTTTCCACTTTAGGGCCGACTTTCTTTTTGATGATGCGCTTGGTGACCTTCGTCTTTTTGGTCGTGCCTTCAGGCGTAACAGATTCTTCGACTGCAGTCTCTTCGGGCAGTTCTACAATCTGTGTCGTTTCTTCAGGAGTTTGTTCCTCGGTCACTGTCACTGTAGTTACAGGGGTTTCGTCGTCTTGTTGAACTGTAGTTATTTCAGTGACTTCGTCTTTGCCGCCTTTCTTTTTCTTGATGACTCGTTTTGTCGTTTTTTCAGTCTTGACGTCGCCTGTTTCCGTGCGCACCTTTGTCACTTGTACCGTTTCGGGCACTTCTTCTATAAGTTTTGCTTGGACTGGTTCTTGTGAGTCGTCTAGTGGCTTGGTTGTGTCGTCAACGATTTCTTCCGTTTTGTGTACTGTGACTGTAGGTGATTGGTCGTCTGTGTGTTCAGTGGTGATATGTGTGGTTTCTACTTTAGGGCCTACTTTCTTTTTGATTGTGCGTTTAGTGATCTTCTTACGTTTGACCTTACCGTCTGGTGTGGTTTCATCTTCGACGAGTGTTTCTTCGGGCAGTTCTACGATCTCTGGCGACTCCTTTTCCACTGTCGGCTGCGGCGCGGTCTCTTCAGTAACAGTCACCGTGGTAATAGGAGCTTCATCGTCTCTTTGGATAGTAGTAATTTCTGTAACTTCTTCCTTGGGCCCTCTCTTCTTCTTAATCACTCGTTTGGTGGTCACTTTGTTTTTATCTAGATCAGTTATATCATCTATTATTTCTTCGATTTCTATTTGTGTTGTCATTTTTGGTATATGATATAATTCATCTGGCATTTCGATTGTGCTTTTTTCAGTCACTTCGGTTTCTGATGATTCATCTCCGATGTATTCTTCGATATTTAGATCATTTGGTTTTTCTTGTTTGGGTGTTTCTTCGTCATCTATTGTTTCTTCAATTACTACGTCACCCTCTATTTCCATCCTTCCAGTTTTTCGTTTCTTTCGTAAAATAGTTCTTTTCGTTTTTATTTGAACTGGCTCTTGTTCACCTGCTTTTTGAACAAATCTTGTTATTATTTCTTCGCTTTCTTCTATATCTGATGATCTTGGCGAAAATATTGTTAGATCTGTAAATTAACGCTTTTCTTAGTTACACGTGATGTAGCGATTATGATCTTAAATTAAACGCTGTTTTTCTCAGATCCATCCCTCAAAAAATTAGTCGTGGGTAGATCCTTTTTTAATAATAGCGTCTAATTACTTATCTTGTGTTTGTTATATGGGTAAAATTCATGTATTGCTTTGAATCAATTAAGTCTGCTGTTATAAAGAGTAAGGCTAAGGTAAGCTGTAAATGTCGTTAATGTAAGGTAAATGTCATTTGTAAGTTTAACATATTAACGCCGTGCGGTATTTTTTGCCCCGATAGATGTTTCAAATTTACATAACGTGAATCTAAATATTTAAAAAGTAGACATTAATGGACTTAAAAACTGCTTATGTACTTATATTTTTAATGAAATTGAAACACATAACACAAATATGGTTTTTTCTTTTTTTAAAACCCTGCTTTTGATATCCAACTCCTGTCGAGTTTTTATCGAGAGTTTGGAAAAAAAAATATTAACTACTTATAATTGTTTTTATTCTGAAATAGGCTTGTGCTTGACTGCGACTTGCCTTATGTTAACTTATGGCAAGCCGTAGTCAAGCACAAACCAAATATGTAACGGGCCTGCCCAATACACCGATTCACTTGTGATCACGAATGATTTTCGGTGAGAAGGTGACAGTATATAGTAAGTTTCCCTAAGATTAAAAACCATAAAGGAACAACAATTCCAACCCACCGTCTCAAATGGTTTACAGATATCGGAATACGGCAAGGCCGCTTGGCGATACGGCTTTGTCTGATGGGTCGTCACTAACTATGGCCAAAGTTCATTATCACCTGATTTTCACGTATTGAATCCGAATTTTAACAGATAGTCCACATGTGGGAATTCAGATTAAAAGTGCACTCCCACTGAAAAAAAGCGCAACTAGCTCGCCATTTTATTTTTTGAAACATTTCTATCTAAGAGTATTTGTGTAGGAGACAAATCTAATAATAGTAATATGCGTTTCTAATAAGAATCAGACTGGACTTGCGGCTGACTTCATATCAAAAACCAACCATACGTAAAATACAAAAATTCAAACCACACATAATAGCATTATGTTAAAATTTATGAAAAAGTAGATTTATGAAAGATTTATGTAGAAAAGTAAGTAGCTACCTACCAAACCAAATTACGCGCTAGGATTTCACAAATAAGCAGAAACACAGATACAAACATACATCTTAAAACACCGCTGAATTTGTTCCGAAGTTAACAAAATATCTCTCTATACCTAAACATTCGAGTCTAAATACCCAATCTTACTCAAACTACAATAAGATGCATTCTTTTTTAATTTTCAACTACATAGTTGTAATTATTTAATAAACTAACGTTTTTTCCGTACTAAAAATGTGAAATTGCTGTGCGTTCAGTTCTAAGATGGCGGATATCCAGTCCTATTCTTATTTGAAAGGAACGTACCTTACTTGTCGCAATCCATTCAGCTTTTTGGTAGATAAGTAGTAATTTAGAAATTTAAAAACATATTTTCAGATATTATTATGGCGTATATATTTTTATTATTATCTATATAAAAATAAGTCGGGTTTTCCTTCCTGACGCTATAACTCCAGAACGCACGAACGATTTCCACGGTTTTGCATTCGTTGGAAAGGTCTCGGGCTCCGTGAGGTTTATAGCAAAGAAAATTCAGGAAAAATTTCAACAGAAAAGCGGGAAAATGTTTAATAAAACGAATGATCTGGTGGCGAAACGGAGATCGCCGGGTTTGCTAGTAATATCTATATTAACCGACTTAAAAAGCGAGGATATCAATTAGACTGTTTGTAATTATTATTAATTACAATACAGATCGAATTACATTCTTATTTTTTCTTTTAATACACTTTTGTTAACATCAGACGGATTAGTTTTTTTTTTTTTCAAAATAAAATATTGTTTTGTTTGAGTTTGTAATGATTCTTAATGTTTTCATATTAGTTCATTGATAACTAGTAAAAAAGAAATCTTGTATGATTGAATGATCAAAAGCGTACATTAAAAACAATAACACCTACCTGAATCATATATTTCCTGGGTCGTAATAGACAACTCGTCCTTTAATTCATCACTAGTAGTTATTTTAGTTTCTCGTAAGTTAGGGAGCGTTTCTCTGTACGGTAATGCTTGCTCTTCCACGAACTGTGTAGTGGTTTCTATCTCTTTTGCTACTGTAAAGTTTTCTTGAACTGTATGTGTTTTTGGTTCTTTAAGGTGTAATTGAGATTCACGTATTAAACTTTCGTTGTCTGTAATTATAAGTGGAGTGACACTTGTTGATGTGATTGTTGGAGTCTCTATCTGAGTTTTGGAAGTAAGCAAATCTTTTGCGTGAGTCTCAGGTATGTTCTCTGTACACTGGACATGCGATAGTGGGGTGACAGAATTATCAGCTTTAACACTTTTAAATTCAACTGGAGTAAAATATTCTTGTGTGTCTTCGTGTGTGGTTTCTTTTACTGTGATGCTTTCCATTGTATTAACTATTATTGAAGCGTTTTCTGTTGATTTAGGTTCTTCAAAAAGTGTGTTAATTTCTTTTTCATGTATTAAAACAGCGCTTTGAGTGACAGGGCGTAGTTCTATATAATTGCCTTCGATTTTAGTTTCTTCGTATTGCGAAGTTTTTAAAGAAGAAATGTTTTCATCAATTACCACTTGTACCTGTTCTATGGGTTTAAATTCAACAGCCTGTTGCCTTACTTGTTTTGTTATCTCCTTCTCTACAGTAAGATTTTCAAACGTATCTTGTGGCAAATTTTCATCAACTGTGTATGACTTGTGAGGTTCAACACCTAAGCTCGCTTTGTTGTCATTTGGTTCTTTCAAATCAGGCAAATCGGTAACAGTCTCTATGATATCTGGCTTGACACTTGAGATTTCTTGAAAGGTGATATGACTCTTATTAGCGTTTTCTAATTTTTCTTTGGGGATGCTGTCACAGGTTTTAAGCTTTTCACCTGCAACAACTTCGATTTGTTTAATTGATTTCATTTCTATGACATGCGTGTCGGCTGTTTTATATGTTTCTTGGTGGTCCTTGATATCTGTAGTTAATTCATGTAAAACGTTGTCAGATGTTACATAACTCTTATGTAACTCTAGCTCTAAATTAACTTGGTTTTTGGAATTTTCGAATATATCTGCAAGAGGAGCTATGCTTTCTATTGCTTGTGGTTGCATATTTACTAATTCTTTTAAAGGTATTTGTTTTTGAGTTGCTTGCCCGTTGGCAGGTTTAGTAATTTCCGCATCTTCATATTTTTCAAGTAGTATGGTTTCGCTTGTTACAAAATGATTTACAGGTGTAACATCTATTTTCTGTATTGTGTCTGCCGCCATAGGTTTTGTTTGCATCTTCTGTTCTTTTTCGTCCACTATAGCATCGGTTGTTATTACATGTTGCTGGGGCTCAATTGTTGTGATGGTTTTTTCTTTTGCAGGGACTTTTTCCGTTGATAAAATTATTTCGGATTCCTTTAGCAGAACTTCTTCGATTTGTATAGGTAAATTGGTCGTATATGTCTCCTTGCCTTTTTTCAAATGATCAATGGGTTTAACGCTCATTGCATGTTCGTTTTCTGAAAATTGTGTCTCTGTCACCACTATGTGTTGTCCTATTTCTAAATTAACAGAAGAATTTACTTTTTTGCCATGGTCAATAAATGTTAACTTTTCAAGCTGTTCTTCAGAAATTGTTTCATTGACAACAACAGGTTTTATTGGTTTTATGGAAACGGAACCCTTTTCTTCTATGTTAGTCGCAACAATGGCCTTTTCTTCAACTTCAGAGGAATCAGTAATTTCTACATTAATATGTTTATGCGTTGTGAAAGATATATCGTTTTTTATCGAACGTTGTACCGTGATTTCCTTCAAATCCTCTTCTTTTTCAGCCAATATATTTTCAGATACCTTTATACTGTCTAGTGGGTGGAAGATTGAATCAACATTATGTAATTTAGTTTCGTCAGTTGAAAGATTTAATTCTTTATCATTTGAAATTATCTCATTTACACTTACACTTGTATACACGCCTAAATTAACCAATGGTTTGATTAATTTACTTTCAGGTATGCCTCCCAGTAAATTAAAGTCAGTTTCTTTTTCGCTTAGTGTAACTTCTGTAACATTGACACTTTTATTTTCTTTGATACTTGAGTATACCTGTTCTCCTCTCAATTGCGGCTTACCGTCAAAATCTTTTTCAGATTCTGATACTGTAACTTCTGTGATGTTAACTGATTTTAGTTCTTCTACGCTCCCTATTGGTTGGCGAACTACAATAGCATCCTTTGTGTAAGAACCCTCTGATTCACCAATAAAGGGTGTAGTTCGTTGAACAGCTTCTAACGTGTCTTTAGTTGTTCTCGCAGTGGCCAGTGCTAAGAGAGGTAAATTTAAATTCACCGCATCTTGAGTGACTGACACTTCTGTATTTAAGAGAGATATTTTTTCGTTAATTGAAGATGTTGCACACGTAGTAAAAGGCTTTAAATCTTCTTGTAAATTATTTTCTTTCTCTATGTATTGGACTTGTGTTATTTCTTTTGCAGTAGCCTCCACGATTTTTTCGGAAGCATTATGCTGTGGTGCTTTAGATTCAGGCAAGATTGTTTCACTGTCCGCTGTTAACACTTCAGTTCTTTCTATGTGTTTATATGGAGTAGTTTCTGAAAATATTGCTTTCGATTCTTTAACGGATTTATTCTGTAAGTCTTCGGTATTACTAGTGGAGACTACTTCAGTATTTATTGAACTAGTAAATGGTTCGTAAGCTATGGTGGCGTCAAGTTTGCTATGAGATGCCTCAATAACTAGGTCTTTTTCTGAGTCAATAGTTTCAGTGTAGCTAGTAACTATAGCTTGTGTTTCAGTGACATCTTTTTTAACTGTGAATGTTATCGGTGTCTGTTCATGTATCACCATTTCACTGTCTCCTAATATTATTTCTGTTTGCTGTAATGTGTTACTAACAATAGGCGTTATGCTTGGATTTTGTAATGTGGTAATCTCACCTGTAAGGTCGTCGGGCATTTCACTAGTTACGATTTCTTCTATTTTAGCAGTTTTTCCATAAACGTCATCTACTTTGGTCAAAGCTTGTTTGTATTCAGGTATAGCTTCTAAGGTTTTTTCGATATTGTCTGACTGTGATATAGTTTCTGACGTTACAATACCTTCTTGATAAATGATTGCCATGTCTGCCTTTTGTTGATTGGGTGCAATAGGGACAGATAAAGTATCTTCTTTTTCAATCACCACCTTTTCATCATATTGAGGAACTGTTAATGATGTGACTGATATGGATGGTTTGGTAAAATTTTGTACTTTATTAGTTACTTGTTCCTCTGACAAATGAACTAAAATCTCTTGTTGACATATAGCCTCAGAAACTATAGAGCTCGGCGTGGCTGTGGCTAATATTGACTTTTCTACTTCTTTTATATCGTTAGGAGCCATTTCAGGTTCAAGTTCTTCTATTGATATAGCTTGATTGGAGTCGACGTTGAGCAAAGCTAATGCAGATTTAGATTTGTCATTTAATTGCAATATGCTCTCTTTTTCACTAAAATTGGTCTGGCTAACTATTAATTCTTTAAATGCAATATTCTCTGAAGTAGCTTGTTTTGCGGTATTCTGAGTATCATCTACTGTATGACCTACACTGAAATCAGATATAACTTCTGATAATATAGCTACTGGTCGTCCAGTGACATCAGTAGAAGCTTTAAATGATTCTGGCATATCGACAATCTCGCGTATACTTTCTTTTTCATGTTGCAAAACTTCAGTGACATTAATACTTTCTTTTGTAGGAACTATGTGTGGTGTTAGATGTTTTAAATTTGGCTGCAAATTATCGTCTAGTTTAGTTTGGCTATCTAATATTTGGTTTTCTGATATTTCCAATGACTTTAATTCCATTGTAACTATTTGAACTTTCTCCGAATTGGGGTTTGTGATATCCCTTCTGTTTAAAGTATCACCTAAGTTAACTTCTGATGTAACAGCAATTTTACGGTCCATGTCAAGGTCAACCTTCGCATAAAAATCAGATGGTGTCTTGTGCACATATAAATCGTTTTCAGTGGAAGTCGCAATAATTTCTGTTACATTAAGACTTTCATTTCCGATATAAGATGCGTGTGCTCTACTTTCCGGAATTTTATCTTCATTTAAGTTTTGAAGATGTTCTTGCACTGTTGTTTGAAGTACGGATACTTCTTTTTGCAAATCTCTGAATTCTGAAGCTATTTCCTTTGATATTACCTCTTCTTTAATGAAACTTATTTGATCAGCTGTATTGATTTCTTGAGATAATGGAGTTTTTAATTGATGTGTAGGTGCTGGAGTAGCATGTGATATATTAGGTGTTTTTTCTAATTTAAGATTGATTTCACTTTCCGTAATTTGAGTTTCTAAAGTAGTTATAGGTAAATTTAGAACATGAGACATTGAAATAATTTCTGGTTTAACTTCCGGGTACTCCTTAGAGTCTTCCGTATCATGTATCTGTGGGCACGTAATTATCTTAGCTGAAGCAGTTTCTATTGTTTCGGTCGCAGATTCTTCTGCTGATTGGTGTGTAGCTAAATTTTTTAATTCTTTTGTTGAAATCATATGTAAAGTTTCCGATGTAATGAGTGGTTCAAGAGCTTTTAAATCTAAATCAGCTTTAGCCAGATATTTATCATCCTTTAGTGTTAAAACATTCTCACTTTCATGTACCTGTACTTCTTGTACTAAATTGTTGCTCAAAGCAGAGATTTTGATATCAGCACACATACTTATATGAGGATTACCTTGATTGAAGCACGTTTCTGAATCTTGGACATTAGTTTCTGAACTCATTGTATGATGGAGTTCATTAATTCCCACTATGGCGGTTTTAGTAGATAAGAATTCTGGTTGAAATTCTGATTCTTTAACGTGGGATGTAGTTACAGTATTACTTAGAGAAGTCAACAAAGTAATGTCTCCCTTTACAGAAACTTGAGCTGGTATTTCTTTTACTATGTAGTCTTCTTCTTTCTCGTGTAATTGTTCAACAGATATTACTAAGCTATCTTTTGAAGTAACATCAATATTTGCCTCCTGTACAGGCGGCAACTTGAATACCGAAAAAGTACCTTCTCGTTCTCGAACATCGTGTACTTCTGTGACAATTTGATTAGATACTGATACATCTTTATGTGCCATTTCTGTTGGAACAATTAATTCAGGGTAATATTTTCCTGACTTATCTTCTACAAAAACTTCGCCTACTTGTAATGACTCCAACAAATTGAAATTTAATTTTGGCTGGGCACTCTTTTCAAGATTTACGCTTTGGGTCTCGGTTTCTTTCATTTCTTCATTAACTTCTAGAACATTAAGTCCAACTAAAGTAGAAACCGAAACTACGGCATTAGATTTCTTAGACGACATTTTATGAAGTGGTAATTCATCAAGGGATACTATCTGTTCCGACACATTAAGTGCATCTTTTAATAGCATTACAGATTTAGCATTTTCGTAAAGCTTGTCGTCTTTTTTCAGTTCTTGTGCAGTTATATTGGGCTGTATTTCAGACATGACAAAGCATTCAGATGTCACAATACCTTCTTTGACGATTTTTTCCTTTGTGATCTCCTGAATATTGCAATCGTCTGTAGAGCCACTTGCTTCTACTTCAGTCACTACTAGTGATTCTGACTCATTTACATAAGGTACAATGTTGATTTTAGTGCTATCTGTAATTTTTAGCGGTACCTCGTTTTCTTGAACCATAGGAATGTCGCCTATTACAGATTGGATGGTATCAATTTTAAAGTTAATCTTAGCGTCTAAACTTTTTTCAGGTAGCATCTGTGACACTTGACTTGCAGGAATAACTTCGACTATATTTTCGGATGTTTCTGTAGCTAGTGTAGTGCAGTAAGGTATTGTATCTAGCTCAAGGGCTTGAACTTCATCGTTTTCATTTGCTAGAGGCTTTTCATTAGGTTGCTTTATCTTTAAGGCATGAATTTCTTCAATCGTTGATACCTCATGTTCAAGTAGCGCCTTCTTTTCATTTTTCTGTGACATGTGTTTTTTGCGTTTCATATGTTCTTTTTCTTTGCTATCTGTAATTTTTGACAGTTGTGAGTATAAAGTTACGAGTCAATAAAAAAGAAACGTGCTAACTGTCAAAAAGTCATGGTAACAATGTAAGTAAAAATGTGATTAATCTGATAAATAGTATTACTTACCTCATACTCGATATTTCTTTTTTGTCATAGGTAGCTATTATAATTAAACTGAAGAAAATTTTAATCTGTGTTAAATATTAAAGCTATTTATTTAATATCTTGTACCTAGGTCATGCACTTATAAAATAACTAGAAGCGCATGCACTTGAGTCATAATCGCTTAGTATCTAACGCTTTATACAAAGTATAGCAAAGAACAAACAGAAGTTTCAGTAATCTATTAGTTTGTATTTTATTAAATAAAAATAGGAAAGAATTACTAAATACAACATTTACCTACTCATGTTGTTTAAACCTACTAGTATTCACTTATACAGCACTATATACAAATGACCTAACATTGGTATAATAAAATGTTGTTTACATCAATTCCGGTATTATAATAATTACGGACAACTCACAGCTAATTCTAGCATATATATATATATATATATATATATATATATATATATATATATATATATATATATATATATATATACCGTTGTGCTTAGGGGTGTTTAACGTAATTAATATTTATTTTATTCCAGTAGATATTGTCGGTTCAATTCCGCGTGCAAGTAGGTAAGGTAGGTAATACGGGTGCCTGTCGCGGGCACCCAGACTTTACGTTAATGTGTACACTAGTGAAAGTACCCGCCTCTAGGAGTATCGGTTCCTTTTTTAATGTAACTCTGCACTTTTGAAAAGTTATGCAAAAAAGGAAGTCATGCCAGCCAAACAGTTTCAGCACGGCCCCGTGTGACTTACAGAATACACAGCGTATTAAAAAGTTTTTTATATTTAAGAAAAAGGTAGTAATTAACATTCCAGTATATGTGCCGTAACAGGTATTGTTTGCCAAGTAACTTAAGTAACGCATTGTTTTCATATATAACTTGTTTAATCTATAAAATAAACCAATGTAGTTCATTCAGCACGGCAGTAACTGCACATTACACCTACACCTTAGACATTTATCTCTAACTAACAGACATAATAATATGTCGAAGATAAAATAAGGATTGCATTAGTTTTGTAATATTTTTTCGACATTTCTCTATAAGAGTTAAATTTCTGAGGCGAGAAAATCGGGACTCTGGTTTGTTTGTATAAAACTAGCTTTCCAACTGCGGCTCCGCCAGCGAGTATGTCGGTTATCGCGCAAAACGAATAACCACTTTTTGCGCAGTCGGTTCTTTCCGGGGGCTCAAATTATGTTCCTAACAAATTTCATCCAAATTGGTCCAGTAGTTATTGCGTGAAAGCGCGAAAGACGGAGATATTTTGGACTTGTACCTTTAACCTTCTGCGCAGTTGGATTCATGTCTGGTGGAAGGCTATAAGCTTTGCCTAAACGTTAGTCGCACACATCAAGGCATAGCCTACATATCCTGCACCAGGAGAGCGATAGTCATTAAGTGTGTAGTTTGGCTTTGTGCTACGGGTCGAATTCATCGTTTTTACTTAAAAGTCACAGTCATTCAAACTGGCAGTCAATTTGATTTAACAGGCAATAATATTAATACGCTAGCGGTATCTGGTCGGTGGCACTATGCGCCAGCACGTTTTTAGAGTAAGGAAACGGGATATCGTGAAATAGAAGCAGTGCCAATAAATGATTAAGTATTATGTTAGAATGGCTTGTTTATTTCCTTCAGCGTGAGTGCAATTTTCCACGAATATTCATTATGAGCCATTAATAGTAGCACTGAGTGAATGTCCCATGCGAAGAAACTCTTTCATGTTTTGATCACTTAGTGAAATCTATTACCTCAATCAAGAATGAACTAAACGTGACTGAGTGATCACTACAGTCAGAGTATTACAAAATATTTTTAAAAGTGTTTATTTTATACTTACTTTAAATTATGCCCAACTACTTGTATTAAGTAAATAAAGCAGATTGCTGCACGCAAACAATACCGAAGCAGTCAATACATTCAAAGCGTGATTTTGCATCAATGACACACATTTGTTTACAAACTTACCACGAACCACCTGTCCATCTTTTGTAGTATCTGTAAAGAGTTATTAGGTAGAATTTTAGTTTTAAAAATATAGTTTTTATTAAATATTATCGCGGCTTTAGCCGCGGCTAGCGGCTCATTAGTCGCGTGTTTCGGTTGTCACGCAAAAAACCCAATCGCATGACAAATTTCATTAAATAGAATTTTATGTTCAACATTGACAAGGTATTTTAGCCTATGATTTTTTAATCGACTTAACAAAATCGGTTTAAAAATCGACTTGTTTTAAGGAACGTTGTAGGAATTACAGCAGTTTCGCAGATGTCAATCTATATGTGCTTGCCCTACACCACGTGCCAAATTTCGTAAGTGCATATAAGTTTGTTACTCCGCAATCTAGCTCCTGGATCCTGAACTAACTCCAGGATCCATGGTACATCTTTGCACTTGATTACTACCAAGCTAATGTAGTATATAGGGGGTTTCGGGGGCGATAAATCGATCTAGCTAGGAATCATTTTTAGAAAATGTCATTAAAAAAAATACTCAAAAAAAGCTCGCAAAGCTTTTTTCGAGTATTTTTAAGCAAAGCAAAGCTCGGTCTGCCAGATATTTATATATTATGTGCGTCGCGCGTTGGTAATACTGGTATTACCAGTAGTTGTTGTGTTTTTTATGATACTAGTATTATTAATCTGTACATATATTTTTTTTTCTAATCGCGTACATGTATCATCCACTAGTCCGGGCTTTGACATCGTATGGAAAACATAGTATAAAACCTAAAGTCTCTTAACTCTAAGTTAGTTGAGAGAACCATGTCCAGCATTGGGACACTAATCTACTAACCTACTACTACTACCTATACTTTTAATATAGGTAATTTATAAAGATACGGGTCTATTTACCTTTGATAACAGTGGTGGTGATGGTTTCTGCCGAGTGCTCGGCCGCTGATTTAACAATAACCTGAAATATCAATCATAATTTATCTATACTAATATAAAAAAGAGGAAAGATTTAATTGTTTGTTTGTTTGTAACGAATAGGCTAAAAACTACTGGACCGATTTCAAAAATTCTTTCACTATTAGAAAGCTACATCTTTATAATAATAATAATAATATAATAATATAGTTAAATAGGCTATATGTTAAAAAAAATTAGGGATCCGTATGAAAATTTCGAAAATGTAACCCAAGGTGTGAAAAAAATGACGAAGAAAATTATTATATCAGGGTGTGTCAGGGTTAATATGTTTTTTAATTCATTGTATTATATCTACAACAATAATTGGCAAATGGCCGGTCTGCCAAGAGTATGTTAAAATTTCTATGAATTCTGTATGTGTAAATGAATGTAACATCACGTCTGGGTAGGCAGAGCGTCAAAGGTGTATGTATTATATTACTTAAGTGCTTTCTTTTGCCGGGGGGAAATCCTTTATAGATCCCTTCGCCTCGTGTGTGCTCAGGGCAAGGGTTATTGTGAGGCTACCAAAGGGTACCTACTGAAATCTCCCGGGAGTACCGTCGCGCATTTGTGTCAAGGGGTGTGACACAACCGGGACCATTACTTGAGTAACTAGATACCTTGCATTTATCTAGGTTTTACCGCCGCGGCTACACCCGCGTGAACTACATATCATGCCCAGCAGTGGGATAAAAAGTAGCCTATAGCCTTCCTCAACAAATGGGCTATCTAACAGTGTAAGAATTTTTCAAATCGGACCAGTAGTTTCTAAGATTAACTCGTTCAAACAAACTAACTCTTCAGCTTTATAATGTTAGTAATATAGATTGCGGCACCATACCTATAATTTTAAATAATTAAAGGTGTCGTTGGCCCAGTGGTTGAGCAAATAGTTGATTCAGATATAAAAAAAATCTTAATAGCAATTCAGGGTAGAGCATGTGCCCTATAAATGGCAATAAGCTGGCTCCCTATTACGTATTGAACGTAGAAGTAGGCAGTAAAATGTGGGTGATATTCAATTTTTATATCAGTAGTTTCGAGAATAAAAATTATTGTTAATGTAATCTTACCTCGTGTGCCTCTTTTTGTTCCCAGGAACGAGGCTTAAAATCTTCGGGATAAAAGTGTGCAATCACTTCTTCAACCGATGAGTGTTTTAGTTCCACCATTTTCAAGAAAGCTCGGAATCCGGCTTTTGCGGCTATAACATCTTCGTCCTGGGTTGTTTCCTCAGTAAGTACCTCAGTTATCAAAGCGCCATGTCCTTGTCTTTCTACTAGACGAACTAAAGCTGACTGTGACTGTGGAACTCGGAGAGCTGGGAAATGCTCTGAATCATACAAACTGTCAATTTCTTCTGTTGTGATACCACTTCTTATCATAAAACCTATTTTAGCTAATTCACGCAAAGGCGATTCTCCAGCGCCAAATTCTTTGGCATTTATTACTTCAAGAAGTTCATTTATTTCGGCAACGGCTCTCGGATTACTATCGACCATTTTGATGATGCCCTTTTGAGTTTCATATTTCAATTCAAAAGACTCAACTACCTCTTCGTTATCAGGTTGTGATGATATTAAATAGTCATGAGGGGTGACAACTGGTTCTGCTTTTTCTTTCTTTGGTTGAATCTTTTCTTTTTTGTCAACTTTCTTGTAAATGGCAACGTCCACAGTTTCTACAGAATCAGCTTCAGTCACTATAACTTCTGCAGCTTTTTTATCAATTTTCTTTATTGGTTTAGGTTTTTCCATTGCTTGAACCTCTTCAGTTACTATTGTTGTGTCAACTTTATCTTCTAGTACTTCTTTAGCTACTTCCTTTTTAACCACTTCTGCGTGTTTAGCAGAAAGTTTTTCTTTTTTAGTTTTCTCTTTTAATTCCTTAGCTTTTTTCAGCTTTTCTGCGCTCTCATAGACATTTAGTTTAGCTTTAGTCACAGCCATACCTATATCGCTTATTGCTTTACACATATATGTTCCTTCTAACGTTTTCTTACATTTCTTTATGACACATGATGTGCGATTTGCCTGATTTTCTATGATAAAGTTATCGTCTGTTCTTATTACTTTATCGTCTTTATACCAAAGTATTTCTGAAATAATATTGAACATAGACATATAAATCCATTGCAACATTTCTGACTAAACATTTTGATATTTCTTTACTTCTTTACTCACCAGGCGTGGGATTTCCACTGTAAACAGCTTCAAAAGTGACAGTTTCTTCTTCTCCAACTCGTTCTCCCATTAATTCCTTAACGAATGTTGGAACTGCTTGAGTAGCTAGAATATTTATAAAACAGAATATTTATTAGAAAAATAAAATATAATTAACTATCTTTATTAGCGTCTCTTCTTTATTAAATATAGGTTTTAATAAGAAACATTAAGTATCTAAGTAGCAGTAAACTTGGTCTGTTTACCTTTCAAAGCTGCTTGTAATTCTTCCATGTGAGTCACCCATTGTGGTTTTCTATACTCCCTAGTTCCGATTACGCCTTAAAGAAAATGATAGTGAAATGTATAATTTAAGAATTTATACAAATAAATATTTGGGTATTTAGTATTTTTTAATGTTCTTTATGCAGTTCGTGTGACTTATTATTAGTTATGATGCCTTAATATTCCAATAGGATTTAAAAACTACAAAAAGTGTTAAAAATAGTAGTGTCTGTTTGTGTACAAGTATAATGGGAGTAAATAAAACAGGACAAGGATTTACCAAATCACCGCAGACGTAAGAATATCTGAAAAAAGGGTCTCATAAATTATTAAAATGTAATACTAAGCTGCCGTTACTTTGCACTTTCTAGAAAACTTACTTTCGACAGAGAGGGCAGCTATTGTAGAAGTTTCTCCTAGATGATTAAAGGCTTCAAATACAATTTGTCCTGTATCATCTTGATAAACTTCAGGTATGATCAGGATCGATGTACCGTCTTCCATCTCTTCAATTTGATATTCTTGAGAATGAACTAATACCGAACCTTGTTTCAACCATCTTACTTGGGGTTTAGGCATACCTATGGCTTTTGCTTCCAACCTAAAATGAACACGTGGTTATGACTAAGCTTATTTAACTACTAATATATAGATAACTAGCTGCCCCAGCGAAAATCGTACCGCGTATTTCTCACATTTAAATTACTAATATCGCTATTAAAAAATAGGGGTTGGTAGGCATGAGACAGATATATCAAAACGAAACTGAAATCTGATTGCAGTCAGAAATCGTATCGCATCGATATTCCAATATGAGAAAACCGTTTTTAGAAAACGCATTAACAATACCACTATAACGCAAATAATCAAATCCGAACCAAACCGAACCGTGAGTTTAGTTTTAAAATCTAGCTAAAGCTTATGTTTTCGATAGTTTTGATATTCATTCGTTCTCTATCACTCTACCGTACGACTCCTTAGTTAGAGTAAGAGAGAGCGAATTTCATTTCCTTTTCTTTCTAAGTTAGTGATCCGTCGAAAGAGCAAAAGAGATGAAGCGAATCGGCGTAAAGCAAGCGGATCGTTATGGATTTTGGATGGTTGATTATGAATTACACATTGAAAACTAAAGACGCGGCGATAAGATCTAATTAAGATTGCAACTATTTGATGTTTATTTTGAAAAATTGAGTTTTGTTTGAGTCATGGTTGGATTTCGTAGTGTTGGTACTATTTGTACCATTATTTCTTAATGTGTAGTAGTACTGAAATTGATTTCTAAAAACGGTTTTTCAAATCGATTTCAAAATCTGAAATCGGATTTGTATCGGTTTGTGAAAAAAAGGCGATATTGGTGATAGAAAGGCGGACATTTAGGGTTGTATGTATTTTTTAATACCACATTATAAAAAAGATAAAAAAAATTGACCAAAAAGAATGTTAGGGGTGGATAACCCTCGTCGCTTAGGTGTATGAAAAATAGATAGTAGCCGATTCTCAGAGCTATTGAATATGCATTATATGCATAAAAATCGTTTCAGCCGTTTCGGAGGAGTATGGTTACCAACACTGTGACACGAGAATTTTATGCGATTTATATTAGAGATTTTATTTGCGTGTGCGTGTGCGTGTGCGTGTGTGTGTGTGTTTGTGTGTGTGTGTGGGTGTGTGTGTGTGAAGGTTTATTACCGCGTATCTCCATAACCGCTCAATCGATTTTAATGAAATTTGAAATGTAGATAGTGTATACCCCAGAATCGGTCATAGGCTAATAATATTTTCAAAAATCATCCCCTAAGATGGTTAAATAGAGGGGTGAAGTTTGTATGCAACTTTTAATTCCTTGGTCCTATTTATTTAAAATTCGGTACACAAACCTGAAGACAAATAATGAGATACGGGTTTTTTATTTTTCCATAATTACCCCTATGAGGTGTGGAAAATGAGTTTTATTGGTAAAAAAAAAATTGGTTGCCTGTAAATTCGGTATACGGGCGAAAGTTTTACGTGACAACGACTTTGAGTGGTAAAATAATTTTAATGTGAATATTCATTCGATAGTAGGAAGAAGGATGAAACATAGTTGAGTGGGAGAGAGACGCAAGGCATTCGGCGGGCCTCTCTCTCGTTCGGTGACTCATCGTAACGTTACCGAGCGTTACACTTTTTCATAAGTGCCTCCCAGCCGCAACCTAATTTAAGACGTTGTCACGTCAATTAAAGTTTCTCTGGATCTATTTAGTCCCAAGTCCGATTTACTCCAAATTCAGCAGACATAAACCTTGAAAGAATACATGAAACATGTGTTTTTTGTATTTCCAAAACTACCCCCAGGGGGGTGTAAAATGAGTTTTCTTGAAATACTAAATATTCCAAAACTGTTTAGCCTGTGGTCCGATTCACTTAAAATTCGGAACAAATAAAGCTAAAAAAAATTGGTTGCCTGTAAAGTCGGTATACGGGCGAAAGTTTTACGTGACAACGACTTTGAGTGGTAAAATAATTTTAATGTGAATATTCATTCGTATAGTAGGAAGAAGGATGAAATAATAGTAACAATTTAAAACATTTATTTATACAAAGAATTATATTTAAAACATTAATTTATACAAAGAATCTCGCTCTTAGGCGGGCTAACTGTGCTCGAGTGGAAGGGACGCGTGCCTTTCACTTTTTATGTCTGTCTCTCTCGCTCTTAGGCGGGCTAACCATGCCCGAGTGGAAGGGACGCGTGCCTCTCACTCGCTCTCATTGTGAGCGCATAACGTGAGCGGAGCGTAACGCAGTTTCTTGAAGTGTCACCCGGCCAACCAATTTATAAGACGTTGTCACGTCAATAATAATGCTAATAAAACAAATAATGAAACACGTGTTTTTTATTTTTCCATTTTTTTTTATTTTTAAGCTAATACTATGCGGGCGTAGCCTGTCTTATTATTCGAAGTGCGATTTTCTTCGAAGTTGATATCAATACTCTTTCGTGATTTTGATTTAAATTACTCTTTATTTTGATACAATGATATGTTTGATAACTCAATGCGATGAATAGAATTCAAAATTTAAATTTTATTTCTTATTTTAAGTATGGTCTAAGAGCCGTCGTATTTTTTAAGAAACACCTATTGATTTATGGATATAAATATAAAGGTTTGCCGATTTCAAAATGTTGCTTACACTCCTACACTACTAAACTAATTTTGTATGGAGATAGTTCGAGACCCGGGAAATGATAGTTTTATCCGACTGCGAAAAAAGGGATTAATGGTCTAGCGCGATAACCGACATCCGCGGGCGAAGCCGCGGGCAGAAAACTAGTTTTCTATATATATAAAATCCTTTTCCTGAATGGCTGACTGACTGACAGTTCAACGCATACCCAAAACCGCTGAACAAAACACACATGTTTAATTTAATAATAATAAAAAAATTCTTACTTTTTAGCATTTATCTAAGTTTTAAAGGGGTGAAAATGGCCTGTAAAGTTTCTATGGGAATACACTATACTTTGGTCCAATCCACTTTAAATTTTGCGTAATTACATGTTTCGTAATTTATTGAAACTCATTTCATAACGCGGTTGAAAAGGGGTCCTTCGAAGTTAATATCAGTACTTTAGTCGTGCTTTTGACCTAAATTACATTTTATTTTGACATAATAATATGTTTGATGACTCAATACGACGAGGAGAATTTCAAATCGAAATTTGATTTGATTTTTGGCACATAGTTTTGGCTGTTGGCTGCTTCGTGGTTCTTGGATATTTTGAAAGAAAACCTTACCTTGACGTAATTGATAATTGATTTATTCAAAACGCGATAAAATTAGTTGTAGTTGATCAAACTACAACTAATTTTATTGCGTTTTGTTTTAGATTTTATATCCCAAAGTTTCACAGTCTTTTCAGACTTCGTGGTCACGGATGAAGGAAATAGTATAATATTTCTAGGTAGTCAGAAAAAATTGTGACTAATTAATTGCGGCGATGCTTAAGGCTTTGCAATTTAGCCTTGACGTGGGATTCTTTACCAATAAGCCTGCCGAGCCTGCCTAGCCGAGCTGATGCTTGCCTCTCAATAGACTTCAACGCCTCGAGTTGGTATTTAGCTGGCCCGTCATAAAGATGCGAGCAGTACTCCATGCATAAACGAACTTATGCTTTATAAAGCACGAGCATTGCATTGCATTTTGGTGTGGAATACTGACGCACCTTCGCGAGGACACCTAGCTTTTTGGCAGGTAGTTGAGCCTTAGATTCAATGTACGGGCCAAAAGTAAGCGTCGAAGTCATTGCACGTCCCACGGAACGCAACGGGATAAAAAGTATCCTATGTCCATGTCCTGGTTCTATGCTACTTTCCCACTAATTTTCAGCCAAATCGTTTCAGCCGTTCTTGAGTTTTAAATAGTGTAACTAACACGACTTTCTTTTATATAATATAGACTAGCGGCGCCCCGGCTTTGCGCTGTAGGATATTTCAAATTTTAACATACTTTTTTGGCAAACATTGCATGCGTAGACAGAACACTCAATGAAGTCTGCTTTGGCAAAACAAACAATCTAAATCACCCGTTTAAAAGCTATAATACGAAAAACCCAAAAATAGACACCCAGACTAATGCCACGATTGTGTGACATGTAGATCCCGTGAACCCCTGATATATAAATGCGCTGGGAAACGCCCGAGGGTTTACCGTTAGGGAGTTTCACTTACCCCTGCCCTACGCACACACGGGACAGGTGGATCCATAAAGTATTTCCCCTTGTAAAAAATATCACAAACACTTTTGGCGGTATGCCAACCCTGTGAGGGATTTAGTCGTGGCGTTACATATTTTTACACATACAGGAACATTAATTAATGATAATATCGGCACAATAAGCTAATAGAAACTTGAAACAAACACATAAAATGTTTAACCATACGTAACATTACGTCAGTTGCGTTTTGTTATACCACCTTTTATGCCGTCTCACGTGAACGGTAAAATGTAATATCCTATGTCCTGCTCCAGGTTCTAAGCTGCCTCCCTGCCAATTTTCAGCCTAATCGGTTCAGCCATTCTTGAGTTATAAGATTTGAGAAAGTCGTGTAAGTTACGCTAACACGACGTTCTTTTATTTCTATAGATACTAGTTTTCCGCCCGCGGCTCCGCCCGCGCGTACATATGTCGGTTATCGCGCTAAACAATTAACCTCTTTTTTTCATTCAAATAAAACTATCGTTTCCCGGGTTTTTAACTATCTCCATACAAAATTGTTCCGTAGTTTAGGCGTGTGAGCAACATTTTGAAATGAGTAGTTAGTTAGTTATAGTTTTTGTGAGCTCCCATAGGCATGACCATAAATCTATAGGTGTTTCATAAAAAAGATGTCTAACCCGGTTCTCACACCGGTGAAGTTCGATTTTCTACTGCTCATAGACCACAACAGTTCTCTTGTTCTATGGACCATAATGTAAGCTTTCATTCAAATAACCACGAACAAATTAAATTTAAATTAGGAATTCTATTTAAGAAACATGTCATTGTGTCAAAATAAAGAGTAATTTAAATCAAAAGCACGAAGGAGTATTGATATTAACTTCGAAAAAAATTACACTCAGAATAATTTTTCAGGCTTCGCCAACTTAGTATAGGGATAAAAATAAAAACAAAATTGTAAAAAAAACACGTGTTTCATTATTTGTATTAAGCTTTATTTATACTGAATGTGAAGTGAATCGGACCACAGAGTTTCACACTTCTGTTAAACAGTTCTGGAGTATTTATTTTTTCCCAAAAAACTCATTTTACACCCCTCCTGGAGGTAGCTTTGGGAAAATTAAAAACACGTGTTTCATGATTTTCTTCAAGGTTTATGTGTACCGAATTTGTAGTAAATAGGACCAGGCAAAAAGATTGCATACAAACTTCATTCTCTCAACAAGAGACACACTTACTTTCGCATTTATATTATAGTAGGATCATCATTTTTATGACCCTTTAATATTTTAGATATTATTATAAACTGTAAGCATCAAAATAGTCGAAATCACTTCGTAAATGAAGTGTAAACTATCTTTTAATGGCAAAATTAAAAAATGCCGCGCATAGATCAAAAGTGTGTTTTTAATATAGGGATATAGTTTACTTCGTACCTTGTAAGTTCACCTTCTGTAGTTGAAACTACCGTAGGCAAAGCTTTAACAATCCTTGGAGCAAATTCCTCCAAATCACTGGTTCTCTGTAAAAATATATATTATTTCACAATTCAAATTATTATATTATTATTACAGCTCAAAATGCAATTTTATAAACGACTCCTAAGCACTTGATTAGGCTAAGAGTAACCTAAGCACACTGACACAGACAAAACATAAATTGTATAATCACTGTCGTTGGATTTCAACTTTTATGCTCAATATCGTTGAAGGAAAACATCGTGAACATTTGTCTAAAAACTAATCATTCGAAAATATGTGACATGCGCAAACCCGCACTTGACCAACATGTCTGTATTAAGGCCTAAACTCTCTCAACTCGTAAGGTAGTTGAAAGGAACCAGTGCCCAGCAGTGGGGCACTACTAAAAAAAGGGATGAAGTGATGTGATTTCAAAGTGTCAAAGAAAAAAGAGACGAAAAATGTTGTAACTATCTTCGTTAAAAGTAAGGGGGGAAAGCAATGTCTCCTTACCTCGTCACTTAGTATGTCTTCCTCCGACGCACTCGGTACATATTCATATGCTAAAAAGTAAACAAAAATTTGTTAAGTATTGTTCAAAGATATTTCTTTTAATTAGCAGGTGCGTAATATAATAATATTTATTTATCAAAATGTGCGTCAATCTTGTGCATGTGCAGTGGTGTCATTTATATAGCCTAGCCTTCCAGTCTATAAAGTGTTGTAGGATTACCCAGCAAAAAAAAAACCGCAAGTATTGTTAATATTCATAAAGCTGTCAGTTAAAATCACAAGCATTCAAAATTATTTTTATCAGGTATGTGTAAAATTATATCTAATTTTTAATCAATATTTCTATTAAGACTCTAAATTTAAAACGACAAACTAATTCTAACTGCTGTTTTTAAAATTGCATAATTTGTATAATTTGTTTATATTATTGTTAGCAAATAAGTTTATCATTTTACTACGTAAACTAAGTAGTACCATTATTAACTAAATAATTTTTATCTCTATCTCTACTGCTTTTAGTTAAATACAGGCATACTTTTATTGGCTTATTACTTTGATACTTAATAAATACTTTCTCAGATGCATGGCAAAAGAGAGGCAGAAAATTAGTTTATTTTTACTAATTATGCATGCATATTAAAATATCATGCATTTGTGGACAGGTACAAATTATTTCGCTACCTTCGACTTCAACGATACATTCGGTGCAACTAGTTCCAAACTCATTTGTTGCTCTACAAACATATGTTCCTGACATTTCAGGGAACGCTTCCTTTATGCATAATTCGCATAAACCAGACTCTTGTCGTGCAACTATTGTATCTCTAGCTCTTGGAACCAGTGACCCGTCATGGTACCAATCTATCACCGGCCATGGCTGGCCTTTGATAGTACACGACAATTTTATAGGTTCCCCATCCATTACAACTACTGGCTCCAAAGGAGTAATGATAACAGGTGGCTGTCCGTGAGGGTTCTTATCGTATCGTTCTATTAATGAGGCAGAACATGATACAGACCCAGCGAAATTTTCTGCTCTACATGTAATCACACCTAAGTGATCTTTACTCACATTTTCTATGCAAAGACAAGAAACATTATCTCTATTAGTCACATACATATTTGTTAATTTATTTAGTTTAGCGTAAGAGGTTACTTCTCTTGTATCTATAAACCATTGAAACGACGCTATAGGACTAGATGTCACTTCCGCTTCTAACAGAACAATATCCCCAAGATAAACCTTTCTCGGCCTGATTGGTCTAATAAAAACAGGTGGTAATATTTGGTCTTCATCTGTAGGTTTTATTAATTTTACTGAACTGGCGGATTTAGCAATCAAATTATTGTTTTCAATAATAACTTCGTATTTTCCTACTTTCCTTTTGTTTACGTTTTGTATTTCTAAAGTAGATATTCCATTTTCTGTCTTAATTATGCAATCTTCTGTTGTTTCAAGAAGTTGGTTGTTGCGGTACCATGTTACTTTGTTACCCTCCGCAGGCTCAAACTCTACTGATAGTTCAAAAGTAGTATTTTCTAATACATTCTGAGCCATTATAGGTTTTATAATGATGGGCTTTTCCTCTGTAAAATAGTTACCGTATCAGTTAATCGAATTCAGCCAATTACAGTGGTAGCATTTTGGGCATCCAAAATGTTAAACTGTTTAATGTATGTATATTAATAAGCCATTTACATTTTCTCGTAGACTGTATTACATTTTATTTTATACGTAATTTTTTTTAGAATAAGCGGTGTTATGTAGGTACTAAAATGTTACTTAACAGTCCAATTGCGTACGTACACAATATAAAAGTATGTCGGTATGTAGATGTAATGTTACTAATGGTTACTATCAAATCAATCAACTAAAATATAATAAGTACTAAATAGTTCTGAGTGACCATCCACCAGTAGTCTCATCCGTGATTATCTGTCCGTCTGCCACATCCGATTTGCTTTGAAAATGCTGGACTGATCGAGATGAAATTTGGTACAGTTATGTGAATTGGTAACCCAAAGAGGGACATTTGATCATTGTTTGAATCAATTTGTATGTTTCCATATAATTTAACCAATTTGATGGAAACATACAAATTGATTAAGTTTACAGACTTTTCTAGCGCTTTTGACCGCTTTAACCATGAGATCTGAATACATAAGCTTCAATATCAGTTAAATATCTGCGGTAGACTCGTTGACTGGTTGCGATCGTACCTTTATAAAAGAAAGCAAATGGTGGTTGTTAAAGCTTACAAGTCAGCAATCTACAATGGCTGGTCAAGAGTTTCATATGGCTCTCACTTGGTTCCAATCCAAATTTTACAATTTTTAATGATATTGTGCTACAAGTCCGTAACTGCTAGTGCTCGTTGTTTATCGACGACATGTAAATATTGTTGTGTGTTGGTAACTCAGCAAATGTCGATAGCGCCAGGAAAATCACGTTATTGAATAAGTTCCAAATGTCATATTCATTTTACGAGACAAATAAGTTACAAAATCAATAGAGGGAATGCTGTTGCGTAGTTTTGTCCCCATATCAATATTAAAGTTCACTCAATGGTGAGATCACAAAGTTCATATCATCAAGGGCATGTATGTATGCATGTATATATTACAACGAACATGAACAGCAATGAGTAATATATATATATATATATATATATATATATATATATATATATATATATATATTTGGCCTTCTTTAAATTGAAAATGTGTGAATAAATGAATTTTAAACTTGGTGGATGTTTAAAATTCATTTATTTACATACCACGTCCCTCTTTGGCTTACTAATTCAATTATGTGTACCAAATTTAAACTCAATTGTACTGACAGACAACGGAGCGATTCTATAAGATCCGTTTTTAAATTTTTGAGTTACGAAACCCTAAATACGAATCCTTAATTCTTTTGGTCACATCACGCGTGAACGGACAATCGTTGCTTAACCGCACGATACCGAACTACTCATGCAAACCTACTACAGTTAAATTGGTAAAAACAACCATGCATCCGTTTGGTATACAGACAGGTATGAAAAAATACGTAAGTAAATACGTAACTAGTCTAAGTTTCTTTTAATACACTAGCAGTTAGCCCTATATTCGTCATAAGAGCTGTATTATATGATAAATGTCGTCTTCTGGATTTTAGAATATGTGAGTAATAAATAATTACTTGTAGGCAAGTCACAGCTATTATAGCAAGGTTTCTGTAGTCTAAAATCAATGCTTACCTTTATCTTCTTTTTGTACAGTACGCCTTATTTTCTTCTTACGTTGTATCACAGTTGTAGATTCCTCGTCGACTATTTCTTCAGGTGCTTCTGTTATTGTTTTATCTTCTGTTACCTCTTCTTTATGCATAGATTTATCTTCTAATTTAGTTTTCTTTCTTGCCTTGTGCGTCGCGAGGCCTTTTTCTATAGGCGTTTCTTCCAAGAGTACTTCTTCTGTAGGAACGGGCTTCAAATGTATTTCGTCCTGCTTTTCTTTTTCGGGTACTTCTTGTTTTGGTATCGGCTTAAGGATGACTTCCTCTTTTAACTCCTCTTCCTTTGGTCGCTGTTTGCCTGTGGGCCACTTGGCTTCTTCCAGCATTGTCTCCTCTATGCCTTTTTCCTTCTTAACCGGTTTTAACTGCACTTCTTCAGGCTTTTCTTCCTCAGGTGCCTTCTGTTTTGGAACCGGCTTAAGTGTGACTTCTTCTTTAGGTTGTTCTTCTGGCAGTTGCCTTCTTCCTTTACGCCACTTAGGCTGTTCAGGCTTGACCTCCTCTAGTGGTTGTGGTTTTTCAACAGGCTGTAACTCAAAACTTTCAGGAGTTTCTTCTTCTGGAACCTGTTGTTTTGGTATCGGCTTAAGTGTTACCTCTTCTTTTGGCTCCTCTGCCTTTGGCCGTCGTTTGCCGGTGGGCCACTTGGTTTCTTCCGGCTTTGCCTCCTCTATGCCTTTTTCTTTCTTAACCGGTTTTAACTGCACTTCTTCAGGCTTTTCTTCCTCAGGAGCCTTCTGTTTTGGAACCGGCTTAAGTGTGACTTCTTCTTTAGGTTGTTCTTCTGGCAGTTGCCTTATTCCTTTACGCCGCTTAGGCTGTTCAGGCTTGACCTCGTCTAGTAATTGTGGTTTTTCAACAGGCTGTAGCCCAAAACTGTCAGGAAATTCCTCCTCGGAAGCCTTTTGTTTCGGTATCGGCTTAAGTGTTACTTCTTCTTTTGGCTCCTCTTCCTTAGGCTGCCGTTTGCCTGTGGGCCACTTGGCTTCTTCCAACATTGTCTCCTCTATGCCTTTTTCCTTCTTGACAGGTTTTAACTGCACTTCTGTAGGCTTTTCTTCCTCAGGGGCCTTCTGTTTCGGAACCGGCTTAAGTGTGACTTCTTCTTTAGGTTGTTCTTCTGGCAGTTTCCTTCTTCCTTTACGCCACTTAGGCTGTTCAGGTTTGACCTCCTCTAGTGGTTGTGGTTTTTCAACAGGCTGTAACTCAGAACTTTCAGGAGTTTCTTCTTCTGGAGCCTGTTGTTTCGGTATCGACTTAAGTGTTACCTCTTCTTTTGGCTCCTCTGCCTTTGGCCGTCGTTTGCCGGTGGGCCACTTGGTTTCTTCCGGCTTTGCCTCCTCTATGCCTTTTTCTTTCTTAACCGGTTTTAACTGCACTTCTTCAGGCTTTTCTTCCTCAGGCGCCTTCTGTTTTGGAACCGGCTTAAGTGTGACTTCTTCTTTAGGTTGTTCTTCTGGCAGTTGCCTTCTTCCTTTACGCCACTTAGGCTGTTCAGGCTTGACCTCCTCTAGTGGTTGTGGTTTTTCAACAGGCTGTAACTCAAAACTTTCAGGAGTTTCTTCTTCTGGAGCCTGTTGTTTTGGTATCGGCTTAAGTGTTACCTCTTCTTTTGGCTCCTCTGCCTTTGGCCGTCGTTTGCCTGTGGGCCACTTGGTTTCTTCCGGCTTTGCCTCCTCTATGCCTTTTTCTTTCTTAACCGGTTTTAACTGCACTTCTTCAGGCTTTTCTTCCTCAGGTGCCTTCTGTTTTGGAACCGGCTTATGTGTGACTTCTTCTTTAGGTTGTTCTTCTGGCAGTTGCCTTCTTCCTTTACGCCACTTAGGCTGTTCAGGCTTGACCTCCTCTAGTGGTTGTGGTTTTTCAACAGGCTGTAACTCAAAACTTTCAGGAGTTTCTTCTTCTGGAGCCTGTTGTTTTGGTATCGGCTTAAGTGTTACCTCTTCTTTTGGCTTCTCTGCCTTTGGCCGTCGTTTGCCTGTGGGCCACTTGGTTTCTTCCGGCTTTTCCTCCTCTATGCCTTTTTCTTTCTTAACCGGTTTTAACTGCACTTCTTCAGGCTTTTCTTCCTCAGGTGCCTTCTGTTTCGGAACCGGCTTAAGTGTGACTTCTTCTTTAGATTGTTCTTCTGGAAGTTGCCTTCTTTCTCTACGCCACTTAGGCTGTTCAGGCTTGACCTCCTCTAGTGGTTGTGGTTTTTCAACAGGCTGTAACTCAGAACTTTCAGGAGTTTCTTCTTCTGGAGCCTGTTGTTTCGGTATCGGCTTAAGTGTTACCTCTTCTTTTGGCTCCTCTGCTTTTGGCCGTCGTTTGCCGGTGGGCCACTTGGTTTCTTCCTGCTTTGCCTCCTCTATGCCTTTTTCTTTCTTAGCCGGTTTTAACTGCACTTCTTCAGGCTTTTCTTCCTCAGGCGCCTTCTGTTTTGGAACCGGCTTAAGTGTGACTTCTTCTTTAGGTTGTTCTTCTGGCAGTTGCCTTCTTCCTTTACGCCACTTAGGCTGTTCAGGCTTGACCTCCTCTAGTGGTTGTGGTTTTTCAACAGGCTGTAACTCAAAACTTTCAAGAGTTTCTTCTTCTGGAGCCTGTTGTTTTGGTATCGGCTTAAGTGTTACCTCTTCTTTTGGCTCCTCTACCTTTGGCCGCTGTTTGCCTGTGTGCCACTTGGTTTTTTCTGGCTGTGTCTCCTCTATGCCTTTTTCTTTCTTGACAGGTTTTAACTGCACATCTACAGGCTTTTCTTCTTCAGGAGCCTTCTGTTTTAAAACCGGCTTAGGAGTGACTTCTTCTTTAGGTTGTTCGTCTTGTGGTTGCCTTCTTCCTTTACGCCACGTAGGCTGTTCAGTCTTGACCTCCTCTTCTTTTCTAACTGGTTTTAGTTGTGCTTCCTCGGGCTTTTCTTTATCAGAAGTTTTTAGTTTTGGAATCGGTTTAAGTGTGACTTCTTTAGTTGGTTGTTTTTCTTCTGTTAGCGTTCTACCGTTGCGCCAATCAGGTTGTTCAGATTTAGTATCTTCTAATGGTTGTGGTTTTTCTAGATGACGGCTTTCAGACTTTTCTTCGATTTGAGGCTTTTGTTTAGCAATCGGCTTAGGTGTGATTTCTTTGTCTTTTATGTGTAATATAACTATATCTTCTTCATGTGTTAGGGCTTCCTCTGTTACTGCCGTCTCAATGTTTTGTTGTGATTCTCTTCTAACTTTCTTTAGTGTAACATCTTCGATTTTTTCTTTTGGTATGGGTACTTTTTCTAACTTAGTAGGTCTCAGTTTTATACTTTCTTGTGTCCAGGGAATAGATGATTTTCTCTCTTCTTGAGTGTGTAGTGTGTTTTCATCAGCTCGAGCCTTTTTCTGGTACTTATTTTGTTTCTCTTGTTCCTGGTCAACATGAAGTATAACAGTGTCTTCTGTCACTTGAATTCTCTCAGGTGTTTTGTCTGTTTTTCTTGGCGTTTTTCCTAATGATGTTGTTTCTTGTCTTTCGTTATCTTTAATACTATGCACACTAATTTCTTCAGCCAGTATTGTTTTCTGCACATTTTGTTGTACCAAGCTGTCTGGCGAGGGCTTAGTCCGAGGTTTTCTCCAAGATTTAACTTCAAGTGACTCTGTCGTTTCGCTGATTTCAACCTTATCTTGAATACCCAAAATTGTGCTGTCTTCGGTAATTACTTTTTTTTCTTCATATTTCGGCTTTGAAGGTTCTCTTGGTTTCCTCCAATGCCTTACTTCTAATGTTTCTTCTTTTGTGTCTGAAATTACTTTTTTCCTCCAAGGGGCTGATGCTGATAGTTTTTTACTGTCTACTTCTTGGAGATTTTTGATTTTCAGAATATTACTTTCTTCAGTCGATTGATATAGAGTTTTATTCAATTCACTTTCTTCGGCATCATCAGTTTCTGATGCATTCAAATCAGTCTTATCACTAAATGTCTTACGGACTGTTTTACGCGATTCTGAAAAGATAAATATTTATTTTAGTATCGTGACATTACAATATAAATGACTACACAATAAAATATGCATACTAAATTTTGCGAATATTTTAAAAACAGTGTTGTAACTCTCCTTCTTGGGCTAACGCACTGTTAGGACTTCACTGACAGTATGAAAATAGTAGACAAAAAAAGAGTTAAAGTTTATGCAATTATGAAAACTGCTTAAGTAAGTCAGGTGTACCTACTTAAAATCGAAAATAGCATAGCGGGACATGTTTTCAGGCACTTAACTCGTTACTTCAATGTAAATGCTAAAAAAAATTATGATTCAAGTGATTTATGAGAAAAAGTTCTAGAATAATAGGTACATTATTACTATAGGACCTAGCTTTCCGCCAGCGGCTTAGTCAACGTGACCTGCATTCAATATCATTCCCAGCAGAAGGATAAATAGTAGTTAGTCTTTCTCAAGAAATAGGCTACCTAAAAGTGAAATATTTTAGACGGTCATATTGTCAACCCCTAACACAATCTTTAAAAACTTAAATTTTGTAATCAATGTTTCCTACCAGTTATGACCTGTGGTATGGAGACATTAACACTCACAAAGCAGCTGGCCCAGCAGTTTAAAGTCTTAGCGCGCTACAGAGAGTGTCATGCTAGACGTTAGTTTATCGCAGTAAAGTTATCCGACAAAAAAAAAAGTTCTCGAGAGACCACACAAGATCAGCAAGCTACAATCTATCAAAGAAACAAAAGTTAGTATAGTAATCGAGTTTTTGAGTGGCGACCACATTTTGACAAATGTAGTTTATGACACCGTCAAGCTAGGTGGTGTGAGTATTTCTGAAAGAGTGCCGGCAGCTGTAGCAAGGGTACTCGTACTAAGGGTAACTAGCTCGTACTAAGCCATGTATTTAGTGTTATATAAAGGTGTTACATTATTAACTTTCGTCTTATGATGAGTTGTAGGTCTGGTCCGGAATCAAGTTTGTTCCGACTGCATTGAATTTTATCTCTGTTCCATATTGTTAACAATGTTGACACAACAATTCTACATAATTTGAGATAGTGCTTTTGCAAGTCGTATAATTATGTACTTCTGACTTTTATGAGCTCATACTAGCGGTTTGCGAGCGAGATTGCGGGGCGGAGCAGACTCGCAACGAATACGTCGCGGACGAGCAACCAGATCGCCGTGATAGTGGACGCCATACAAATATGCGACAAAAACGTTGCTTATACGCCACACGTCCGCAACGAATTCGCTGCGCATACGTGGCGTGTTCGTTGGGCGTCGTCAACGTATCTATTCCTTGCGAGCCCTTCTCCGCCCCGCAACCCCTCGCAAACCGCTACTGAGATAGGGCTCATATTATTTTCTTTAAAAGCCCAGGACTTATTCTACACACATATTAATAGAAAACTTTGACTCGTTTGATAATTTAATCTAATTGTTTTTACGTTATTTGTTATCGTTGATATATAATCGACCAAGTAGTCTTACAAAGAGAAAAAAAATTATGTGGTACACTGGCATTAGGAGCAGTGCGCCCATATTGTGCGGGGACCTATCTTCAGCGTTGAATTAAAGCGATACCTAAAGTAATGGAGGTGGAAGTCTGGGTCGTTTTCATTAAAAATTTCTTCCTCTTCAAGGATCTTTTTCAAAATCCTATCCTATCCTATAATCCTACTTCCTACTAATATTATAAATGCGAAAGTAAATGTGTGTGTGTGTGTGTGTGTGTGAAGGTTTGTTACCGCGTATCTCCATAACCGCTCAACCGATTTTATTGAAATTTGAAATGTAGGTAGTGTATACCCTAGAATCGGACATAGGCTAACAATATTTTCAAAAATCATCCCTTAAGAGGGTTAAATAGAGGTGTGAAGTTTGTATGCAACTTTTTATTCCTTGGTCCTATTTTTTTAAAATTCGGTACACATAAACCTTAACACAAATAATGAGATACGGGTTTTTTATTTTTCCATAATTACCCCTATGAGGTGTGGATAATGAGTTTTATTGGTAAAAATTAAAGTTTCTCCGTATTCTAAAATTAATTCCGTAGATTCTATATTGAGCAGAGTTGGCGCAGCGGTATTGGCCTCGCCTTTGAAATATAAAGTCGCGGGTTCTATTCCCGATCGTGCCTACACATCTTTGTGTGAATTTTAAAATCGCCGCTGCTCAATATCGGCGAAGGAAAACATCATGAGGAAACCGGTATGTCCAAGAACTAATCATTCGAGCACATGTGACACCCAGCAACCCGCACTGGGCCAGCGTGTGAATTAAGGCCTAAACTCTTTCAATTCGGTAGTGGGACACTAAAAAGGGTTGATGGTGGATGGTGGGTGCGGTGTAGGTAATCACAGTTAAAGAAACCGGATTCCAAGATTCCCCAATCTGCCCCATACTGCTCAACTCTGCCCAGCACTGCCTAGTGGAAACGCACCCTGGGGTAATATTTTCGGTTGAATCTGGACTTCTAAAAGTGGCATAAATGCTAAACAAATTGAATACATTCAATCAATGTATGAGAATGACTCTAGGTTACGTCATAATTTGATTTGTCTTTTTTTTTAAGTTCTAATTTATTCGTTTAACGTAACTATATGCCTTTCATCAAAATGCCTTTTGACAAAATTTGATAGTTTGTTGTTTGTTTTTGTAAGGTTTCCAAATATAAATCTTTTTCAGGGAAACCTTTGTTGCAGATAATTATGTAAAATAAAATATGACTATAATACGATTAGTGTAATTTGGGACGTCAATTAACAGATCTGCTTTATTAAGATAATCGAAGTAATTAAATAGTGGTTCATTTGTTTTATTTTTATTTTTAACGACTTCTGAAAAAGAACGAACGTCTATGTTCGGTTGTATTTATTATTTTATGTATGTTCGCCGATTACTCTATTAGTTGAGGATAGAATAAAAAAAATGTTTTAATTGTTGGGCCGATAAAATGAAAATTGAGATCTTATGATAGACTTCGAACATTTGGGACTTCTCATAGAATCATAGTAGAACGGTCGCGACAATTAGTAACTTTGTTTATAGTAGTCGATGACTAATCACTCACATAGGAGAAGGGAGATGTTTTGTCCACCACTTTCCATGATTAAATATATATAAATTATATTAAATATGTATCATGTGGTAGAATTTTCTAAAGATTTACATTAGACTGTAGGTACTTAGGAAGAAAGCAATGATTTGTAATGTTGGGATGTAGCACCGACTTAAATTAACAGATGTAGCTGTAACTGTCATTTTTCACTTTTGATTTCGATTTTAGAAACCAAAAACTGCCTGTTATTTGATTTTTTTGCAGGTGGTTTCAACAGTCATTTTGTCCAAATTAAAGAAGTTACCTGAAAAGTTTTCTGTTAAGTTATGAAAATTAGTGATGTTATAGATTTCGATATGATCTTCGCTGCTCGCGCCACCTATTGGAAAAATTACGCCTAAGTTATGTTAAATGAGCGCGGTGTTATATTTTAGCATTCGCAAAACATAACATAGCATGTATTTTTTGATCATTAAATAAAAATTGTGTGAAGTATGCGTTATGGTACCTATGCACTTGCCGGCTTTTCAATTTGTCGTAAACGTTTTGCTCAAAGTCCACTTGGAACGAACGCTTCTCCTGGCTTGTTGTTAAAAGTATAAGGCTACAAAGGCTTCGCCAATGATTGAACAGTTTGTTAGTTGGTTTTATAGACCGCAGGCCATCAACAGATTTTCAGGATCAAGTTTCTCCCGGGCGATAAGTTGTGAGATGCAGAAAGTTGTATCATACATGAAGCATCGTCATCGTCAGCTATGATTCGTAGTTCCCACTACGAATAAGTAGAACTTAGACTAACCTAGTTAGCCTCCAAAACACGTAATTTCCTCCCGAGCTAGTTTGGGTTATGTTAAAATAAAACGGTTGACTATATTAAAATGAAAATTGTTAGGATTTTTATGAAAAGTCATCGTGGGTAGCTTGGTCACCTATCATTATCATTAGCCTGCACCTTCCACACTCGTTCACAGCAGTACAGAGGCTATTCGATCGGTAGATGGTACGCCAAGTGTGTCGAACTCAAGACCTCGTTTATGAAATATGACTGGTTCATTACCACTTCACTTTAGGTAGTACTAATCTAGTGGGCTTTTTATGATTACTTTACTTTTATTCTGGATTTTAATGACGTGATCCAACATAAAAACTTATTTAGCTACCCACGTTTTATAGATGTGATCGCAACATTACAGGGATATTGTATATTTTACTTAGAATCTAAAGATACTACTGTATCTAAACCTAAGATTAGTGCCTACTTTATTTCCTTTTAACAATGTTCATTTTAGTTTCAGTTTAGCTATACTTAGCACCAGTTTCACCAGTTAATAATGTGTCAGATAGCTTCCGAACTAGATAGGGGAGTGTAAAATGAACTTTTTTCGAAAAATTAAATATTCTAGAACTGTTTTGTCCTTGGTCCGATTCACTTTAAATTCGGTATAAATATAGCTTAAAACAAATAACGAAACACGTAGTTTTTATCCAATTTTTTTTATCTTTATCTTAATACCACGCGGGCGAAGCCTGAGAAATTATTTTGAGGAAGATTTTCTTTGAAGTTGTATCAATACTCCTTCGTGCTTTTTAGCAAAATTCCTTTTTTTTCGACACAATGACGTTTGATAACTCAATCCGATTAATAGAATTCGAAATTTAAATTTTATTTGTTCTTGGATAAGGTCTAAGAGCCGTAGAAAAACGACCTTCACCGGTGTGATAACCAAGTGAGATACCTATACTTTTTATGAAACTCCTATAGACTTATGGACATGCTCCCCTAAGCTTGCCGATTTCAAAATGTAGCCTACACGCCTACACTACTGAACTTATTTTGTACGGAGATAGTTCGAGACCCGGGAAAGGATAGTTTTATCCGACTGCAAATAAAGAGGTTAATAGTTTAGCTTTATAACTGACATACGCGCGGGCGAAGCAGCGGGCGGTAAAACTAATATTTAAATATATTTATTTACAAGTGCATAAAACTTGTAAATTAACTGAAAGTTAGTGTCAGCATCTTGTAAAACTGCGCCATAGATTTAAATATTAATCAGGATTCAGAAGGAAATAGCCGATATTTTTACGTGATTAGGTGGTTACCTCTGCTCTCACCCACAGAACTTCAGCTGAAATTCAGAGTGCTTGATGATACACCTTTCGAATGAAGCTATGGAACCTTCTGACTAATCCGTTCCCCACAAGGTTACAATCTTTTTAAATGATATTTTACTAACAGTCAATTAAGAAAGTGCCGGTCTGGCAGGCATATTTCGATTACATTATCAACCCTTTAATTATAAAAATGAAAACAGAACTCCTGACCTGGTTATATATTGTAATTTAATTTAAGAAGTAAAAAATGAAGTGGAAAGTAAAGTGGAAGTACAGGTCAGTGGTGAACAGTGCTAGTGCCACGATTCGGGAGTCTGTGCGAAGGTAGTGAGAGTACAGTAAAGTGGTGACCAGTGCTAGTATCGCGATTCGTTCTCTGTGCTTGAAAACCTTGGGCTCTGTGAGTGCCAAATAAAGACTCCTACGTTCACAGTCGTTTCCTTCCAATCCTACTTTACTAATAGACTGATACTAAATATCATCTAAAATAATTCCAAGCCTTGTGGGAAACGGGTGAGTTATATGGTTCAATAGCTCTTAGTCCATTACAGACGTGAGCGTTTAGTGAACGAACCGTTTACGTAAACAGTTTTTTGAGAGTAAACGGGTGCAAGAAAACTAGTTTATTTATAAACGAATTATAAAACTAGTATAATCAAACATTTCATTATTTGATACCTAGGATAAACAGAACATCTCGCTTCGTTTATGAACGACAAAACGAACGAGTGAAAATATACCTTATTTAGATCAACATAAAACACATTTTTGCTCAAAAAATAAATTTACTAATTCTATGAAATTGGAATACCTACATAACCTTTTTTGAATCTTTTGCTAAAATGTTTTTGTTTTGGTGAAATAATGCTAAGTAGGTACGCATCGCGCCGTTCAAGGTCAAGGTTCTGAACTTACGATTTTGATTTTTTTATAAGTTTTACTTCATTGCCTAGTTGCCTCCAGTTTTACTTTTCTAAGTTTAACAATGTGTATGAACAAACAGGTACATATTTCTTAAAAACTGGTAAAGTTTGTTTTTGTGTGTAAACTGTAAATTAAATATATCTAGGTATGTACGTAGTTGGCAGTCAAATTGTGTCATCAATCAATGTGTACAAAAGAAAAAAGTAGTCTAGTTTAGCAATCAATGAAAAATGCAATGTGAGACAAAACGATAATAACATTTGTTGCTGGTTTAGGGCTCAAGGCCGTTAACAAATTACTGATGTGGATGAGGACGATGAAATACTGTGGCTCCCTGAGTCTTGAACGTCGTGTTCTACAGTTTGTATATCAAAACTATTGATTTAAAAAATACATCATCTGAATTGAAGGATATTTTCTGTAATTTAATTTAATTTGACCTGTTTATATGCCCTCTACAAGCGTGGTCAGAAAACTCTTTAAGATCTGTGAGGTTTATGCCGAGGGCCAGCCTTCGGTATCTATCTTCTAAATATATAAAAGAAGAAACTGACTGACTGACTGACATATCAACGCAGAGCCCAAAAGCGGTTTCAGACCAGACCCAGCGGGGGTCTGGAGACTAAAGGACATTGACCATCCATGTATGGGAGTTGGGCCAAGTCCTGCCCAGAATGAACACATAGTGCATTATGTACCCTAGTCTGTAAACGAGAGCTCATCAAAATCTATTCGAGGAGATTTATGAAAAAATATTTTTGTTAACATTTTTTATTGGTGAAGAATTACATCTAATTATTACATTATTTGTTTACATCGTATGATCTATAATTATTCACTTAATGATAATTGTATCGAGAAACAGAGCAGGACGCCTAATAGCGTGTTGGTGCCTAGCCCATCCTAAAAACCAAACTAGGCACATAATGTGGGCACAAATGCCAATTGTTCTGCGACCTGTGAAACATGAGCAGCAATAGTTTCTTATGCACTCTATTCCACTATATTAGGCATATGTATCAATATTAGGCAGTGGTAGATTTTAGACGATATATGTCTACTCTTTATGTGTGCTCATATGAGTTGGACATTACTGGATGGCATAGTAAACGCTGACAGATCGTTAAGATCTCCGTTATATTGTTGGATAAGAAATGATCCACTGCTGCGTACATGATCACTGTAATAACTGGGGGCAAGTTATTACAGGTAGGTATTATTTGGTAGGTGCCTACAGCAAAAAGGATCAATTCTTCAGCGGTCAATATTGGAAATGTGGTAACATTATTCTGCTCAACAGTGATATTTTCGAAATGGACTCTATTTCGGTTTAACCTGTTTTCGACCACGTAATCTGCCAAGTTATTTGCAACATTCAGTCGCTCTCTAGATATATTTATAAAATCGCTTGCATGGGGACTGTCTATTATGTCGACGTGAAAGGCATTCGTTAAAGCTGCAGCGATTTTAGGGTCTGTGAAAGAATCGCTCATGGCTACATTACAATATTCATGACGAAAAATCATAAAATCACGTTTCAGCCTCCCATTTACTACCTCAACAGGCCACTGGCAAAAGGTGCAAATTCTTGATTTATTTGCCTGGATTGTACTCAATTGAGTAGCCCTTCTTGCTTGAGATTCTGGCATTATGCCAACATATCCATGGGATCCCAACATGGGTATAGAGTCACGAAACCCTCTGTCTAAAATGAATATATCACCGAACTGTACCATCTTAAAGATTATTTAAAATAGTAGCGTCATTTTGAGTCGCTTGATAAGGTCTAGAAATATCAATAATGTGCCCATCACATGTAACAAATAAAGATGGTTTAAGTAGGTTTCTGTACTTGTGGATCTAAATGTGAAGTTACTGCTCTTTTGGATGTACATATAAGTTCCATCGCAGATTATAATAGCTTTCTCATTATTAGCGAACAAAGCATAAGGCACCGCTAGATTTCTTTATCTTTTCTCTGCTGATGTGATCGAAACCCAAGTGGCGAGGAACAAAATCACTTTCTAGGCATTCCCTGGCTGTTTTCATCTTCCGTTCGAGAGTCGTTCGCGACACGTTAAAAACGTGGCGAGTCTTTCATTCGATTCTCCAGTTCTAAGTTTAGACAGAAGTATACCTAGTGCTGTCCGTGGAAATCGGCATCTTTGTGCTAATTGTGTAGGTAGTTTCATTGAACTTTGTACGTAAACATTTTATTAAAATAATAGTTAACTAAATCGTCTCCAAAATCTTAAAAACAAAACAAAAATGCCCAGGGACCGATTTTTTAAATATTTTTTAAAATTATATGTTAATGCAAGTAATCATTTGGAAGTACTCCCATGTCTGGACAGCATAAGGCCCAGACCCGGTCAATGTCCTTTGGCACAGAGGTTTCTTAGAGAATCTAGGGATGCACTAAAAAAGATTTTTCAAAACTGACCCTTTAAGGGGGTGAAACGGGGTTAAAATATTCTGAGGTGATATTAGCTTCTAAGTTCATATCAATACTCTTTCGTGCTTTTGGTAGATATAAATTCCATTTTATTTTTACACACGTTTGATAACTCCATAAAATACGATGAATAGAAAATAAATAATATTAATAAAAATTTATATATAAATGATTTATTCTTGGATATTTGAATGAAAATTATCCATGCTTAAAGTACCCTTTTGGAATATAAAAAGGTAGATATGTAATAATAATAATAATAATATAGAGGGACATTAACCCATACGGCCATCTGATCCCTAACTAAGCAGAACTTGTACTATGGAAACCAGATAATATAATACTTTACTTCTGTAAATACATCTTTATAATATAAAAATGAATCGTAAAATGTGTTGGTAAGCGCATAACTCTAGAACGGCTGGACCGATTTCACGAATTCTTTTTTTAGAATGTCATTGAAGTACGAGGATGGTTCTTACGCAAAGAAAAATTAAAAAAAACAACCTCCTCAGAAACGGCTTGACCGATTCGGTAGGTCTGAGAATCGGTCGTTATCTATTTTCGGACCCGGTAGGTGGCACTGTTTTACCGGGCAGGACGAGTCTGCGGGGTCCGCTAGTACTAAAATATAAATAATTGTACCCAGGCTCTAGACAAAAAGACGTGTTCATCATACAAATGTTTGACTTGGGTGGGAATCGAACCCATAACCTAATTTTTTTCTAAATAATTTTTTACCAACTTTAAAAAAGAGTTAGGCTATCAATTCGACCTACATGTAAGTAGGTATTGTTGGGTGACTCTTTTTTTAGATGTAAGTAATACCTTCCAACTTAAGGATAAAATAAAGTCGCATCAAACTCTGTTCAGCCGACATAAAGGCATAGGTTCATGTTTTAAGTTTAATTACGTCTCATTATGGGTGTCGTTTCCGAGGGCATAGATTACAAAAATGATATTTATTTTAGATCCCAGATAGCGGATGACATTTAGCAAAAAGAAATATGATCGGTATCGTTTTTGGGCTATTGATGGTGGACATTACGAATACAATCTTATGGCCTCAAAAACTATTTAGTGTAAGAGTATGAGTTTATGCTTTGAATTGGATTTTTTAACAACATAAATTTTACCTAGACCTGTTGGAAGTCGGATTATTTTTTTAAATTACTTAGTTTTATTTAAATACCTACTAATATTATACCTAAACGTGAAAGTTAATCTGTCTGTCTGTTACGATTTTACGCCTAACTAAACTACTGAAATAATTTAAATGAAACTTAGTTCGAGATAGTCTGGACCCTGAGAAACTACAATACTACTTCCTAATACTACGCGGGCGAAGCCGTACTAGTCATTCTATACAATTGGTACTAATTACAGCCAATTATTTGTTTTACATAAATTGACTATTTTTATTCATACTGGGTTGGGTTTATAGGTTATCCCCCATATCATTCATAATAAACCGTCTTATAAACTTATAATAGTTAAAATGAGTTTATAATTTATTTTTCTTCGTCTGTACCCATCTTGACATTTTTACTAGTAAGAAAGAGAAAAAGATATATTTTAACTATAGAGGCTTATAAGATTTAAGATTATTATGAAGACCGCTAACCAACAGTTACCATAAAACGCGACTATGGAAATCTTCTTTGCTTTTTTCTTTGATACGTCTTTGTGTAAGCAGGATGCCTATTTTTATGTATTTCAATGTGTTTTGTTTTTATTTTTTTATTAAATATGCTAGTTTCTTTTTAGGTGTGCGTTAGCCTGGCTGATTTTGTCGACAATCGTCACCTCAGTGCTACAGATAATTAGACTTACATATTTTCTAAATTACTCACTCATCACCTTTTATTACTTATAGAATTATAATAATAAAACTAGAACTTCTTAATGATACACCTAACTGAGATAATTAATAATAACATTTAAAATAATATAATTGCGTATAGAATATTAATGAAACAGTGAAATGAGGTGAAAACATATTTATATTTACCAAAATTACTTAAAAACGGAGCATTATTGTGGAATCTGTTATTGCTCACCAAGTTACACCTAACTGGCCACATTTCCTGTATAAAAATCATAATTATCCGTTATGCCAATTCTGCGATACCTACAGCAATCGTGCAAACTTTACGCCAGCAGGATTTAAAATATCTTGCAACCAAAACAAATGAAAATACAAATTATTATATTGTTGTAATATTGTACCATTTATACCAAATAGTTACCTAATTATTTAGATAATATTTATTTCAACTTGGAACTGTTTTTATGAAATAATTAAAATATTGTCAGCTTACCAAAGGAGACGTTCAAAAAATGTATAGAGCCTGGGATTAAAATAATTGTAAATTTGAACAGCAATCTGAGTAACATAGGTTAATAGAGCCTAATTAATTAAATTTTTTGGTGTATTTAAAATAATTTTACACCACCCCGTTTTTTTAAAAATTGAAATTGAAAATAAGAATCCTTAATGCAATATTATGATTATTGCAATTGGCAACCCCATGGTCAAATGTCAATTGAGCAACCAAAAAAATCAAAATTATTTCGACGCTGTCAATCAAACTGATCAATGACAATGACAATTATGACGTTTCCCGTAATTATATTTTTTTCCACGCGTTTTGTTATTACACTAATAAGATAACAAATATTTTTCGTCATAATTACATTAAGCTGCAGCTAGAATAATATTACAAGAGAAAAGTACTGTAACAGAATGCAATTGTTGACGTGATTGCAATATTTATACTGCTTAGGAAACGGATAATCAAAGGTAATGTGCGTTTTGTTTTTCTATTACATTTTTTTGATTTTTACAAAAATGGTTGCTCCTAAAATTCGTGTTTAGTTAAATTCTAACAGCTTATTAAATAAGCTTTCCAATGAGGTATATCACATTGGTGTTCAAAATTCTAGCCCACTTTTGACCTCTCCTTTAAAAATCTGCTTCACAATAACAGAAGCAATATTTCCAATTATCTATAGCACGTCGAAGATGATTTTCGACAAAATTGGGCTAGGTCAATGCACACGTTTTTTGCAGCTTTGTGTTTTTCGTGCAGGCACAACATTTAACTATGGGGTAACCTACTAATGTACAATCATTCCTATTTTTAAATGTCTGTAAATATTAAAAAAAAATCAAATTAATTGATAGATCAAAACGAATCCAAATAAGACTCGTTTAATACGCCCACGTATAAAAAAAATCACCCACAAACAAAAAGTTGGTTTTCTTAGTATTTCTTTATTTGGTGCATTTATGTATATAGCTTCATAGATTGGTAAAATTTCAGTTTATAAAGTCATTACAAATTTTCCAAAATTATCTTTACAAATGACTTAGCGCCAGCAAAACTGTTATATCTATAAAAAATGATGACGGTAATGTATTGCGCTGAAGCTTATGTATTGAACCTATACAATAAGTATATTCACGTGATGATGAAACTGACGTCTTTTTCCTCTATCCTGAAGTACATAACACAGATAAAAATACTGCAAAGTTCTCGTAACCCCACAAGTTTTATTCTTATGACCTTAATAATGTTTTTGTCTTGATTTCATCTCTAAGTACTTTCCTTTGATCATCATGGCGCTATTTTTCACTTTATCAAAGTGGAAGAAATAAACTTTGAAAGTAATTTCATGCTCTCATTATTATTGTGTATAGTAATACTTATTAACCATCGCGTTCCTGCTTTGTTGAGATCTTTCAGCAGCATATAAAGCATTACGGCGCTTGTTGGAGAATCTATTTCTTCAACCTTGTTAAAACATTTTATTTTTGGGTGCAGGTAGTTATAATTTCAGTTTGTTGAACCATTTGAAAAAACATTTGGTTTTAACCTTTAGCCAAAATTACTCATGAGAAAACATTTCCCTTTGCAGGAATCAAGTAATTTGAGTAGGGAGGTAAAGTTTATACAGTCAACACATTTATTGATACATTGTAGATATATTTATTATACTTACACATGGATAGGTGAGATGTCTTACCTGTTTACTTACCGTCCCGTAATAGGCTTCTAGGTACTTCACAGGGTAAACATCTGGTTTTTTTTTCACCAATGACTACCTAGATACTTACTACATAGTATTATTTTATCCTATACCTACCCTTTACACACGTCTGATATTTTCGTTGAGAACTGTATGTGCGTGTGTGTTCCTACCTAAGTTATTTTGCTTAGAGTATGTTTAATATAACCCGCCACAGAAAATTGACTAAATTGTTTGGTTTTTCATATTGGGTTGGTGATTTCGAATTAAATAAAAATATCCCATTTAAATTGTTATTATTAGGCATTAAAATGCATTTCCTCTAAGAAAAAACTAGCAGTCATTAATAATAAATTCAACCATAAAGTGGACTTAAACTTAAAAGTAAACTTTATTGTTAAAGTTAATAAACTGTTTAGTTACAACAGTAAAACCCTGTGACTATTAAACCACAACTGAAACTGGAATGAAATGAAGAAAGAAAATTTAATAGAAGTTTAGATAGAGCTGTGTTGGTCGAATGAACAAAGCAACCAAAGCTACCTCGTTATCCATCATTAATGCGTGTTTCGTATAGAAATATACTGCTGTAATACCTGTAGCATTGTGCTTTATAGAAATGTAGAGTTGTGTCTGATGGATAACAGGCACAAATGTAAGTGCGTATATATGATGATTGTACGTTTACGTTTTAACCTTCGAGTACATTTCTGACAGAAGAAGAATAGCTATCCTCCAATATCAATATGTTTACACTTGGTAACCTTCATTGTAGAATAATGCGAAATTATTATTAATTTATTGCGTTTATTAAACATTTTCACATAAAGGTAACATACAAAAATTATTTCATGTAATTATTATTATTAAATATGCTAAAATTTAGTCATTAAATACTGCCACGCCTAATAACTTATTACAATTAGGTGAAACATATAACACATTTTATTTTAACAATGTCGTGCACTTAAAACAAACTAAGTTAAAGATCACTGTAAAGTTAAACTATAAAAATCTCATTCAATTTGGATTTGTACTTGCAAAAATTAGGTCAACATTGGCAGTGTTGTCAAAACATAGAAACTGGCAAGGCAAGTAGTGCGTGCGTACTTTGAGTTGAGTGCCGAGTCGCAAAGGTGCGACTCGCTACTATTATATTATGTTGTTTCTTTGTCATTGAAGAGTTGACAGCGGACCGAGAGGCATGGCGATACAACCACGAATAACTTTGTACTCCGCGAGAACGACCCACTCGAGTGTACACTACCACGGATCCGACACCGACCAGGTGATACGCCGCAACACAAAGTTAGTCGTAGCTGTTAGGTGACCGGACTCTACGTGCAGCGTGTTAGATGTGGCATCTTAAAATGTAAGGTCAAACTGAACAATACAAACAACTATTCATGCTAAGGTTATAAGTGAAGCGAGGACTTCAGACTATAAGCGAACATCGACTCGGTGGTCTTTATATTTACATTGAATTTAATTTTATTAGACCACTCGAGCTGATCAAGTCCTAGTTTCAATCTACCTAATGAAATTCGACCGAAATGATGTTTGCAAAGAGAAAGACTTGAGATCATTTGCACAAATTTTGAATGTCGGATGTCAACACAAAAAGCGTAAAACCTTTAATTGTTTGGTTAATAAGGCCAAATAGATATTCATTAACTTAAGCAGGCTTAAAATTATTATTATTATTATAAATGAGTATTGGGTGAAAAATACATCTGATGTTTTGTCAAAAGACGCGTTTTCGCTTATATTACGCAATCTTATCTAATGTACAATAAAATTCTTCAAATAAATTTACATTTATTAGACATCGTAGCGGTAAAAGCAAACCAAAACAATCTTAAAATGTCTCGAGTTCTTGTTAATCACAGTTACGTGTGTCCAACTAGGCGGATAGGTATAAGGGAGTTTCTGCTTCGACGCTCGATGATATCTTCGCTTAGCGCTCGACTCGTTGCCAGCCTAATTACACAAAAAGCTAAAAATATACAGCGTTGTTAGATGCGGAAATTCGCCCAATTATTACTACAAGTTACATTTACAATCGATCCCAATTACAAATTATGTTAGATAATGCGCGATCGTTGTCCTCATCGCGCGCAAGCTTTTGACTCGATTATTGCCTCGGGAGCTAGGTCGTTCTTGACTTAAAAGTTTTCGATAAGGAAATGAAAAACGCGGAATGTGGTTCGTACTGTAAATGATTATGTATAGTGGTGTGTCTTAAAGCGGACGTAAATCGTTATTGCGGCAACCGCTACGATTCCAAAGCCTTTTTGTGTCAATACAATCGCATGTCAACTTTCATAGATGTATTTACTAAGTAGTTTTCACCCGATCTCAGTGATTTAAATATGAAACAAAGAAACACTACATTAATGGATTAAAAGTGCGCGACGCGAGCTCGCTGCCTGTGTCTATGTCTTACTTTTGACGACTAGCTTAGCCGAAGTCTCGACTTGTCCGGCGGCGGTAGTGGCGCGGCACGTGAACACGCCAGTGTCCTCCTCGTACGTGGTGCCGATCAGCAATACTGCGTTATTGCCCTCGTGGATCATCTGTAATGAAGACATACACGGTGAATAAACGATTAAATTTATTACAAATTATTTGTTGTAAACCACTTGTGCTTTCTAAACTCAAATTCTGTGATTATGCTGCTACTCTATTTGCTTTAAGGAACGTTATAGAATATAATTATTCGATTAAAATGAATTTTATGCAACGCAGACTGTACCTGAAAATCTGGTGTTTGAGGAATAAGAGCTCCTTCTCGTAGCCATTGAATTGTGGGTTTGATTTTGCTGGAAATTTGAGTTTTGAACTGAGCCGGTTGTCCTTCGAAGACTACGACGTCTCGAAGAGGAGTGAGAGTTGGCAAGTTGTCCGCTTGGTCAGGTTGAGTCACCTTCAGTTTAGAGGCCACTGTGACACGGCCAGCCGTGTTGTAAGCGACACATTTGTAGTCGCCCTCATCTTCCGGGAAAGCCTCCGAAATGCGTAAAGTGTATTCATCGGCGGTGCGTGACATTTGAAAGTATTTAGATGGTTTAATCAATTTGTCTCCTTTGTACCATTGAACCGTAGGTGTAGGTTTGCCAACTATCTTACAGTTAAATTCTATCGCTTGACCTTCGGCAACTACTTTGTCTTTAAGAGGTTCAATTATCTCCGGAGGAGCATTTGCGGCTTTTGTTTGAGGTTTGGGCTTTTCTTTGGTAGCGGGAGCGTTAACAGTACACTCAGCGTCGCACCTCGCTTCACCTGCACTATTAATCGCGACACACTCATACTTTCCTGAGTCTTGTGGATAAGCTTCGAGAATTAAAAGAGTGTAAGTTCCATCTTCCTCCAAAATTTTGTTACGAATATCCGGTTGTACTTTTTTACCATTCTTCAACCAATAAACATCAATGGGTTTTGTTCCTGTTACTTTAGTGTCCAATCTTACTAACTGACCAGTAGTTACATTCACGTTTTGAGCTGTAAGCGTAAAGCTGGGAGGAGTTACGCCTCCTTTACCCTGTCGCCTACGCTCCTCTACCACCAAGTTTGCGCTACATTTTGCAGTACCTCCACGGTTTTCAGCAACAGCCGCAAAGACAGCTGAATCTTCCACAAATACTTGTCGGATAATGAGGACGGATTTAGTACTGAACGTGTGAATTTGGAAGTCAGCAGAATTCTTAATAGGGAAATTTTCCCTGTACCATTTAATTATAGGCAAGGGTTCTCCATCGAATTCTACTTCAAATCGAGCTTGCTCATGTTCAAATACTCTACAAGGCTGCATTTTCTTAGTAAATACAGGAGGTTTGCTTGGCTTCACAGGCCCTTCAACCACTCTTTCCTGTGTTTGAGCTTTATGTTCCATCTCTGTAGTTTCAGTGGAAGTTATTTTACGTGTTATTTCCGTATCTCCGATCACTTCTTTTTGGACTTGCTTTTGTTTAGCTACATGTACTTCCTTGCCATGCACAGTAGACTCTGAAGGACCTGGAATCCTAGGCTTTAAACCCTTCTTTTGCACCTGTTCATTGGTAGTAACTTCAGTTTGCTCTCTGAAACAAGCAATCAATAAAATTTTATAGACATCCGTACTCCTTTAGTATAAAAGCCATAGAAGGTGTTATAAGGTTTTAATGTTTAGATTTAGCTAATGAAAAAATTTAGAATAGATTTCAATGTTAGCTCAATGGACCTTAAACAGAAATAAGAATAAGTTCTTTACTTTAGAATCGACCACAGCTACAAGGTTATTTTGCTATTGAGATAAAAATAATACATTAATACTACTTACAAGTTGTCTTCGTATCTTTGAGCCATACCCTTAGCAAGTGAATTGCTTGCGATTTTTTCACCAGGGATAGCATACTGGTGAGTTGATTCCCTCAACCTGCTTTCTTTTGTGACCTGTTCATTTTCTAACTCCGAGAGTTTGTTGTAATAATCTTCACTCTTTTTCTTTTTCACAGTTTGCTGCCATTCTGTTTCAGGCTCCTTAATAACCTTAGGTTTCAATTCAGGCCTGTGATCAATAACTCCTTGTCTCTGCAAGACTTGTCTTTCCTCAAAGGTTTTTTCTAACTCTGTATCAGATCGTTGATATTGTGTTGTTTCGTCATACCAAGCTGCGAGATATAATTCAATGTATAATTATCCACTCATTCACTGATACTATTAATTTAAAACATACCTTGCGCAGAATCCTGTAGCAAAGCTGGTAGAAGCAAGAGATTTGGCTGCACTCCTTTTGAGCAGAGAGGGATCAGGGGATGTAAGGAAGCTGGGGTTTATTTGTGCTTAAGCGGATCGTGGCGTGTGTGTGAGTCGATAATGTGTGTTAGAGCTGTATTATTATATACGCAGTACGGTATGTTCTAATTTTGTAGACAATTTATCGTTATTATGATATGAATAAGCATTATACTTGTTTTTGTATATTTATATAAACACTTACGACGAGGCGCATTCTTCAGTACTCCTCTATAATCGTCGTGTCTCGGAATTACTTTAAGTTCGGTCGTGGCTACTGCCTCACCTGCTGAGCTTCTCGCAATTACCTCAATTTTCCCGGTGTCATATTGCCTTGTTTTTGGTATATCAAAGTGGTACATTCCATCATATATCAATTTGTACCTAGAACCCTAAAATCAAAGATAATTTTGTTAATTGTCTAATCGTCAGTCAGTGTTTAAATCTTTGTTATAACTGTGAATTGTACTTACGTTTACGATAGTGTTGCCATTAATGAGCCACATAACACGAGGTTTGGGATGTCCTGTGACGCGGCAGCAGAAACGTGCCCATTCACCTTCCTCTACAGTCACCGGATCTGGTCGGCTTACAAACACCGGTGGTGAACGTGCCTTTACTTCTTCTACTGCTTGCTCCGGAGCCCTTTAATAAAACGTGAGAAAATATAAATATAAAGTACCTGGACGGAATTGGATAAAATTTAGCACAGAGATAGATTAAGGTCTAGATTAACACATAGACCACTTTTTATCCCTTTTTACACGGGAGAAGTTGTGGGCAGAAGTTAGTTCTAAATAAACACTTACATTTGCCAGGCTGCTTCCATCTCTCGTATCTTTTCAATACTCTTCATGTGCTTAGGCAGCTGAGAATCGTACACAATTCCAGGTTTACCGGCAGTCTTGATGATTGCCCTGGTCTCGTCCATACCATACAAATTGGTGGCACGGCAGACATACTCGCCACTGTCTTCAGGGTAAACCCAACCGAAGTTCATTGCTACATATCCAAAATCGTAGATGGGCATAAATCTGTTCTCTGCAATGACAAATGTACATTATTAGCAAATATATAAGTGTGTAAAAGAACCCGACTAATTGACGACACAACTCAAAACAAGAGGACTAGGATCCTGAAAGTTTTATGTTGGTTTCTTTTACACTGTAGACGAGCACTGAAAGGACTTTGCGAAATCCAACCCCTTCAAATTAACCGGTGAACGTATAGTTCAGGCAAGTTGTAGTCAAGCGCAAGCCTATTACAGAATAAAAAAAATGAATTTTTAACGTACTTCTAAAAAAGTTACAAGTCACTGAGATGATTCTTTTAAAATAAAGCGGCTGACGTTACAGCCGGGCTGTGTCGGAGGGTGAACGGATTTGGTGTGTAGACTCCTTAAGATGTATTTCTATGATGTAGCCATACGGCAAATAGTTACTTGAAATTATTTTCTTCGGCGCAGTACAATGTAAGGTAAAGAGTTTTTATGTAGAACTAGCTGTAATACCCGGCTTCGCTCGGGAGTTGATATGAGGTTACGTGGTAGTTGAAATAAAAAAATAAACTATGACGTAAAAAGTAAAAAATATATATATATTGAAAACATATATATTTACATGTATTTACATTATCATGGACATATATATTTACATGTATATTTAAACATATATATTTACATGTATTTACATTTTCTCATTATTTATACTACTTGTTTATAAACAACATTTTTCATTTTATTGTCCGGGGTATATATATATAAATTTTTCGAATTTCCTACTCTTGAGCAAGCTACATAAAGCTGACCGTGAGAGAAGCAGGATTCTTTGAGGTTGATGCCACAATATTTTAAAGTTTGCCCTTGCGCTTTGTTAATTGTAAAACTAAAGGCTAATTTAATTGGAAACTGCAATCTTTTAAATTGAAATGGCAATTCAGAAGAGATCAGTGGTATTCTAGGTATAAATACTGTGTGTCCTTTGTTCTTTCCAGAAATAAGTTCAGCTTCAATGATATTATTCGATAGCTGTTTTACGATCATCCTCGTTCCATTACATAGTTTTGGGGAGTTGAGATTTCTAAGTAGTATGATTGGAGATCCAATTTTCAGACGAAGGCAGTGTAATGGCATTCCTGGTACTTGTAAAGAGTTTAGAAATTCAGTAGGGAAGTTGACACTTTCTTCAATGGTTACCATCGTGTCGATCGATTTATATACTTTCTCTTCACCAGGTATTTTCTTTAGAATATTAAAATTGATATCGTCAACAATATTATTTTTAGTGGCCAAAATTGCTCTTTGAAATAACCACTCTACGTTGGTATAGTTCTGAATAATATTTGGATAAATTTTGTCGATTAGTTCGTTTTCAGTAGTGGCTATGTTACAGAAATCACTATTGAGTTCAATGAGACCGGTCGTTTGGTCAGTAGGATATGTACCTTCGCCTATTTGTAAAAGCATTTTAGCAAAATGTGCTGTTGTTTCATCTTTTGATAATTCAACCCTCATGTTTTTTGTTAATTGCAGTATTTGTACTTCTGGCCAGAGATGTGACTTTTTTAAGCATGCATTGATCTCGTCTGCTGGTGTTGACTTGGGAATAACTGGAAGTGTTTGTCGAAAATCTCCTGAGAGTATGAGTAGAGCTCCTCCCATTATTTCAGAGTTTTTTCGCAATTCTTGTAATGTTCTGTCCATGGCTTCTAGTGATTTTTTATGGGCCATGGTGCATTCATCCCAGCAGATAATTTTAGCTTGTTTTAGAAGTTGACCCCGTCCAGATGCTCCTGAGACTTTACATACCGGGAATTGTTGTTCGGCTATATTCAACGGTAGTTGTAAGGCAGAATGAGCAGTTCGTCCTCCTTCCATAAGTGTGGCTGCAATGCCGGATGATGCTAGTGCCAGTGCGATGTGTTTTTTAGCACGTATTTCCGCCAGTATTAGATTTATTAGAAACGTTTTACCGGTGCCTCCTGGTGCGTCCAAGTAAATAATTCCACCAGTGTTGTTATTTATTCGGTTCATTATAACGTTGTAAATTGTTTTTTGATTGTCATTGAGGAGTGGTTTATTGTGAGCAATGTATTCAAGTAGTTCATTGACGTTGTAGCTTTTTTCCTTTGTAATTTCGTAGTTTAGCATACTGAAAGCATTTCTTTGTGGTGCTGGCATTCCAAGTTCTACTAAGGTCCGGTTATTTATTGCTAAGCATTTATCTTCTAAGCGAATGAGTGTTTCATTGAAGATGTTGTCACTGAATTCTATAGTCAGTTCTGGATTAGCTTGTCGGATTTGGTACAATATATCATCACTCATACTCCTTTTGAAAGAGTCCCATAGCTGTTTTGGGTTTGATGGGTTACATGTTGTTAGAATTATGGCGAATAACTCTCGAATTTGTTCAGCTGAAGCTGTGAGTGTGGCTTCTTGTAGTGTTAATTCCCAGTGGTTATCGTTTTCCAATAATCCTAAGCGTTGACATGCTTCTCTGTACGTCTGGCATAGGTAGCCGTCAATAGTCCTGAGATCTGTGAAACTTGTTGGTCCTCGTATTTCGTGTAACAACATCCGGAGATAGAAACATTCGGCATTGTTTGGATGTACAGTGTATACTCGACCTATTGTGTTAGTTTTCATTATTTCTGGATGACCCTCTTCTGGCATTCCTTGTTTTCGTCGTTGAAAAATTTTTCTTGTTTTGTCCCACGTATAATAAATAGGGACGTCGACATACAGTAACGTCTTTGCGAATGGATCCGTTTGGCAAAGTTGGAAAAAAGCTGTTAATGTTGTGTTCTGAGGTGGTTCGCTTGCAATTTTTCTAGCCGAGTCTTTTGTGAAGTAAACTCTCTGTCCATTCTCCAAATGTACTGCTAGATGTTGCACAGCTGGTTCGCGTTCGTGTATGGGAAAACTAAAAATCCTCCACGCTGCTTCGTTACTGTTGATGTATCTTCCCATTTGGTACATGAGTATCTCATCATTTCTGTTATTTTGTTCGCTATTTTGGACTATTTGAAATACTGCCATATCACTACCTTTGTTTACGTACTTACATATATATTTAATAGATTTTACTGAATTGCAATATTCAACGTTTATGTGTGCTTGGAACATTTTAGAAAGTAGTGGGTTATATGGTACTACCCATTGATTATCTATTTCCAGTTCATCTCTGCCTTGTATTCGTATTTTTGCTGTGAAACCACCGTTTTTCGGTGATCGTCTTCTATATTTGGGATAGCCGTCATCTTCAGTTTTTGTATCGTCTACGTATGGTTTTGGATATTTTTTTGTACATTTTCCATCACGCATGCATGGCGCATTAAAGTTTAATGGTCCACATGGTCCGTGAATCATGTTTTTCACTACTATGCTGTATAGTTCCGGATCTTTTTGTGGATTGGGAAATTCAGCTTGGATGATTTTGTCGATATCCGTGAGATAAATTTTATCGTGTAGCCATATGAGATTGTGTGAGTGAGGTAATCCTCGTTTTTGCCACTCGATTGTATACATCCAGCATCTAACGGTTCCAAAGATGTGGTATTTTGTGATGACTTCAATAAATCTTATTTGTTTTTGTCGAAAAACTCGGGCTATTATGTCGTGTCGATCCATGGAGGTTTGTCCATATTTTAGTTGTTCTTTGATTTCTGGCCATGATGAGTTGCATGTAAATGTTATGAAGAGATCAGGTCGTCCATATTTTCTTACGTAGGTCATGGCATCTTGAGTATATTCGTGCATATGTCTTGGACTTCCTATGTATGATGAGGGTAAGATTACCATTGTTCCAATATCGTCAATATTGCCGTCATTTATGATCGCATCTCGAAGGTGGATGTATTCTTCTGTGCGTAGTTTCTTCTGATTCAGTCTTATGTAAAGCATCCGTTCTGCTTCTATTTTTGCGTACATATCTACCAGAAATTGTTGGAATAAACGGCGAGTGTTGAGAATGTGATTGTATATTTCATTGTCTCTGATCATTAAGCGGTAAGCATAGAACTCCTTGGAAGTGACTTTTTTGTTTGTTTCTATGCCTGTTTCAGGATGAATTTGTTTTATATTGAAATGATAACCGTCCTCTCCGTGCAGAAATATTAAAGGATATTGAAGAGAATCATATGAACGGTGTGTCTCTGCAATGCGTTGTAGTCCTTTTCTTCTTCGTTGTAAAATTATGTCACGGCTTGTATTTTCATTGTCCACAATTACGATGGCGACTTCATCTATCTGAGGTGCATTAAATCTACGTTCGTGTTCTCCACGTGGTCTTTTATCGGCTCGAATCACAATTTTATAGTCATCAGAAATCATGCGATCTAGTGTTGTTTTGAATATGTAAATCAGTTGATTGTATTTGTGTAAGATCCTCTGTACATCTTGGATTATTTCGCGTTTCAATCCATTAAAATGTGTACTTCGTTGATCAATTTCTTGTTCTTCATTTCCAATGAAATATACTTGCAGAAATTTATAGTCATCGTTAGGCATTGGTAGTAACGATCCTATTTTGTGATAAATTTGCCCTTGAATTGAAAATACATATTCAAATTCATCTCTATTAGTGTTAGTCGAAGTAACACCGAAAGAAGTCATTTGAAAGCAGGAGTTGTATGATCTTATATTTTGAAGAAAGTGTTTTGATTCTGGTGTTTCCCCGGTCATGTAATGTAGAAATTCCTGCGGAGGTGCTTCCAGTGGTGGTAATCGAATTTTTCCATTCATGCAACAGAGACCTGGTGTTTCTTTACTGAATTTTTTCGCGTGGCAAAATTGGCAAATGTTATTCATTTTTCCGATCACAACATATTTATGATTGTAATATTTCTTCGTCGATTCGTAGTGGAATGCTCCTTTGTTAGATTATCTTTTAAAATTCTCGATTCTTCAATAGTTTTATTTTCGCTTCTTTCTTCGCTTTTTCCGCTTCTCAGGGTGCTCATTCTGGTTCGTTGATTTTGTAAACGTGCTTCGCGCTGTTCTTCCGTTTCATTTCTTCGATATTCTTTTTGTTTCCGCCGTTTCGCTGCAGAACTGGCAAGATCTCCACCTCTTTTACGTCTAGGCATTATATTCTGTAAAATATAAATTAAATGAACATTTTATAGACAAATATATTATTACGTAAACGTGGGGCACGTTGAGACAAAGAAAACAAAATTATTTAATCTTCAAGCGGTCGCGCGATATTTTGTTTACGGCCAAAGTATATCGATTCAACGCCGCGCGACTACTTGAAAGTTAAGGAAATTACAATTAAAAGAAAAGAAAAAAAAACCATTAGAATTAATTAAATACATTATTAAAAATACTCACATTTAATATTTCACAATAAAGGCTCACAGATAACTTTTTTTTTTCTTCACTTCAAGATCATGAATTAATTAAACACACTATTAAAAATACTCACACGTGATACTTCAAAATAAAGGCTCACACAGGTAACTTCTTTCTTTTTCGTTTCGAAGTGGCTTGTTCCGCTGTTCAAATCGAATTAATTCTGGCGGGCGACACCGGGCTCTTATATATTCAGAAAGCTAGGCTCTAGGGTATTCCAGAAAGTTGGCTTTATGGAGACTATACACATGAAGTGTATAGTTGGCTCTAAGATATTCGAGAAAGATGGCTCTAGGATATTCAAGAAAGTTTGGGAATATTTACTTTCTCACACCTTCTAGGTATAGAATGTTCTCGACGTTATCGTTCGCCGTAACAATAGGTTTTGCAGCTGTAGCATACGCAGTAAAGGCGCGAAATTTAAAAACTTAAATTTTAAAATGTTTTCAGAAGTAATTTGAATAACTAAAATGATATCGCTTTAACTCCAACATATAAGTTAGCTACTGCTGTATAAATACACAAAATTTAATAACTTTATTATGGTAACAAATGTAATTTAAGACTTTATTGAAATGAGAATTTTAAATTTCGCGCCCCAAATAATCGTTCTTTTAAGTCCATATTGTGTACAATGAATGAAGTTCAACTATTTGACAACAGATGGCGCGACTACACTTACTTTCCAAGTTGAAGGGTTGGAAAAGCCCTTATATCTTTAAAAACACACCCTTTAGGTTAAAACGGGAACTTTCTTGTTCGAGGGGGGATAAAGGGTTATGGTAACTGTTCGCGCCTGTCGCAAATAAATAGCAAGACTAACATAAATGCTACGAATCTAATCGTCGTGTTGCTATGATTCACTTTTTTTTTCTCGAAACTATTGTCGGGTAGACGAATTGTACTTAACAACATCTTCTCTTACAATTTCTTCCAAAATTAAAATAGTATTACCTAACAAAAAGGGCTTTCATTGTGTCCATACGAGACATAAAGTGGCGACCGTAACATTACCTGCAAGATTTCTGATATACATCGAAGAAACAAAATAAATACGAGCAAAATCATATTGTGACGTCGACGGCCAGAATCTATTCGCCGCGATTACGAAGGTTTCAATGTTCCAACTTCAACTTTGGACTAAGGAGGATTGAGAATTGTGTACCAGCCAATGCAGCCAAGCCGGACAGTGACGATAATCAATACAATCATCATATAATACCACTCCGCAGCCAGGCCATTGCAGCTAAGTGCCCTTCCTTTCACTTCATCCAATAGTTCCCTAATTTCATACCAAATACCACTTCACTTGAGAAAATAAGGTGCAATACACCCAAATATTTGTTTATTTTCCAAGTATTAACGTCAAAATAGCCTATTCATCTATTATTTTAGCAATAAAATACAAATTAACTTCATTCATCTATCTACCTATACCTACCTAATAATTTATCTTTCTAAAAGCTGTTTGTTACAACTATATCAAGTTCATACAATCATTTCATTAAGTTTACGTAATTATCGTACCTTCTAAAACAATTTTTGTCTATATAATTAGGTAAAGGCCCTTTTATGCAAATATTAAAATTATCAAATTAGTACCTACCTACCCTACACAAATTTTACTAGAATTTTGTCCAAGTAACTTTTACTTTCCCGTTCCTCATAATAATACAACTATAATCATTTACTCGATATAAACACAACGTTTGCCGAACGTTTCCAGGATCGCCGATACTACTTACTGGGCGCATGACGACAACGCATTGATAACAAGTCCCGTTATCTTTGTTTACGTCGCGAGGTGAGCGCAACTAGTGGATCAACCCGGCGCTGCCTGCCAAGTTCAGCCTATTTGAGGAGCGTGAGAATTTTTAATTTTATTATAAACTATTTCGCTTTCATTCCTTAGTCAACTAAATATTATACCTACAAAACTAAAGTACCTACCTACTTAATAAAACTATACTACACATTTAATTAATTTGAAACTAAAACTAATAATAGACTATTTTACATTTTTTATAAACTAAAGAACAATGGCTAAATATGCAAGTGATGGAAGCGAAATGAAAGGTGAAAATCTATCGATTTTGCAAGGACTTATTACAAGGCGCAGTTCAATTAAAGGACAAATAACAAAATTTAAAAACTATCTATCTATTATATCATCAAAATCAACGTTAAATCAAATTGAACTGGCCGAATTAAACTTAAAATTAAGTAAATTTGAAACTTTATCACACAAATTTGATGACTTGCAAGGTCAAATAGAAGTTTTAAACTCAGGTAATTTATCCGATGAGATCGATGAGAGGGACGATATCGAGCAGTTGTTTATTGTTAACATAGCCTCCGCTCAGAGTGTGATACAAAAACAGAACTTACATTTAAAGTCGGAAGAAGCTAATAAAGATCTCAATACTTCTTACATCTCTTCTCAATGTTGTCCCAATCGTAACGAGTTAAGTTTCAAATTACCTCAAATTCAGATAGCTAAGTTCGATGGCACCTACTTTCGATGGCTTGAGTTCCGCGACACCTTTCTATCTTTAATACACAATAATGAACGCATTTTACCTATACACAAATTTCATTATCTTAGCACCTATTTAGAGGGAGATGCCGCTAGAATAATATCTAACTTAGAGGTGTCTAGTGCTAACTATGAGACAGCCTGGTTGCTATTATGCGAACGTTATGACAATAAACGTCAATTAATCAACTATCACTTAAATTCTTTACTTAATGTGAATAGTTTCACTCGTGAGTCTGAACGATCATTAAGGTTCCTGGTTGATCATGTAACGAAAAACCTACGTGCATTATCTAGTCTAGATCAACCCACTGACCACTGGGACATATTAATCATTCACATTATGTGTACTAAGCTTGATAGTCGGACACTAGCTAAGTGGGAGGAGTATCGCAACGGTTTGGATGGTATTCCTAATTTAAAACAATTTTATAAATTTTTAATTAATCGAGCTGACGTTCTAGAAACGTTAAATCGAAACAAATCTGATGTTTACACTAAACCTACAAATACCGTTCAAACTGCAAAACCTTATCGCTTACAAACTAAATCTTTTGCGTGCTCATCTCGTGACAGTTCTGTCCCTAATTTACTAAAATGTATCATTTGTTCTGGAGACCACAGAATTTATGATTGTCCAGTTTTTAAGGCCAAAAGTGTAGAAGACAGAAAATCTGAGGTTTCAAGATTAAAATTATGCAACAACTGCCTACGTCAAGGTCACTCTGTTCGCGATTGCCGGTTAGGACCTTGCCGTGAATGTAGACGCAGGCACAACAGTTTACTACATACTTCTTCTTCTACTCTCTCCGTAACAAATGATACCCCTCTTCAAGCATCTATATCTAATTTCTCTAAACAACATTGCGATTCAGTTATTTTATCTACAGCATTAATTGAAGTCTGTAATCCTGTAACAAACAAGATTGAGACCGTTCGTGCCTTACTTGATTGCGGGAGCCAGTCTTCTTTTATTACAAAGTCTCTTCAAAAAAGACTATGCCTAAATACAAATATTATAAACAAATTAAATGTAATAGGTATCGGAAACGCTTCTAATAATCAGGTGACTGAAAGCTGCTTTGCCAAACTAATTTCTTTACAAACTGATTTCAGCATCACTGCCAACTGTTTAGTGCTTCATGAACTAACAGGAGAGCTACCAAAATCATACCTAGACATCAATCAATACAGTTCATTACTAAAAGATTTTAAGCTAGCTGATCCTAACTTTAATAAACCGGCAGCAATTGATATTCTGCTCGGTGCAGACATATTCTGGGATATTCTTGGCTGTGAGCAACATACTCTCGGTCCTAAACTTCCTAAATTAAGAAGCTCCCAGTTTGGTTGGCTTATAGCTGGTCCTATGTATACAACATCTAAACAATCTTCTAATATTCAATGCCATCATGCTACTACCGATTCAGATTCATACGAAAACTTAAATAAACAAATTGCTAAGTTCTGGGAGTTAGAGGAACTCCCACCAAAGATTTCTTTTAGCGAAAGCGAGCAAGAGTGTGAAAGCCATTTTAAAACTCACACCACTCGCCTATCTTCAGGCAGGTTTTGCGTAAAGCTACCCCTGAAAGACTCACCAGATTGTTTGGGTGAGTCCTATAATCTCGCTAAGAGACGACTGCTTACTTTAGAAAGGCGTTTTCATAAGCAGCCCAATGTCAAACAACAATACGTAGATTTCCTTCGGGAATATACTAATCTAAATCATCTGTCTGAGTCACCTATCATTAAACCTGTACCTTCTTATTTTTTGTGTCACCATGCTGTATTCAAAGAAAGCAGTGAAACTACGAAAGTTCGTGTGGTGTTTGACGGATCCGCTCCTACTACTTCGGGTTTTTCCTTAAATGATATTCTCATGATAGGCCCAAACATGCAGGATTCCCTTTTTTCCATTCTAATCAGGGCTCGTCAGTACAAATACGTGCTCACTGGCGACGTTGAAAAAATGTACCGCCAAGTGCAAGCACACGATGAAGACCAAAACCTTCAGTTGATTTTATGGAGAGAAGACGAATCCATGCCTATCAAAACGCTAAAGTTAAGTACTGTAACTTACGGACTTGCAAGTTCCAGCTACTTGAGCACAAGATGCCTTTGGCAGTTAGGTGAGGAGTGCGATGACCCGCGAATCAAAAATATTATACAGCACGATTTCTACGTCGATGATGTCTATACAGGTTGTGATTCAGAGCAAGAGTTATTCTATATACATAAATCATTAATAGAAGCTTTAAAAAAAGGTTGTTTTAACCTACGTAAGTTCAAAACTAACTTACCTTCTCTATTCAATTTTACTATAGCCGATAATACTGACAAACTAATTACTAGTGAGGCTTCCAGCACCCTAGGTATGGGCTGGAACCCAACTTCAGACGACATGCATTTTACATATAAAATTCCTCAAGAAAATTGCGTTTTAACTAAAAGATATATTTTATCCACTTCATTTAAAATTTTCGACCCTATGGGATTGCTTAGTCCATGCATAATTTTACCTAAAATTTTAATGCAGCAATTATGGCTACAAAACCTTGGTTGGGACGATCCTGTTCCCCAAAACATTTTAATCTCATGGAACAAGTTCGTAGCTGCACTGCCATGCGTTCTTACTTTACATATACCTAGATTAGTCTTATGCAATAATCCTATACGTATTGAGGTACATTCTTTTAGCGATTCCTCACAAATTGCTTTTGGAGCTTGTCTCTATATGAGGAGCATAGATGCTGATAACCATGTCACTGTGAAGCTCCTCTGTGCGAAGTCTAAAGTAGCACCATTAAAGGCTACCACCATACCTCGTCTAGAACTCTGTGCAGCATTGCTTGCCGCCAGACTATGTCGCACTGTTTTAGATTCATTACGCAATAAAACAATACATTTTTACCACTGGTGCGACTCAAGCGTAGTTTTAGGATGGCTAAAATCTAATAGTCGTAATTTAAAAACATTTGTCGCTAACAGAATTACCGAGATATGTGACGTAACTAATTCTAAATCATGGCGTTATGTACCTACTTCTTTAAATCCAGCCGATCTAATTTCAAGAGGCGTGTATCCAGATCAAATCGAGCATAACGACTTATGGTGGTCAGGCCCTAACTTTCTATTGCTCCCTGAATCTGAATGGCCTGTTCTAAATACAGATACAAATTCTGAGCTTCCAGAGCTCAAAACTAACATTGCTACGACCTATTCTGAGCCATTTATTAATTTTTTAAATTATTCTAATTTTATAAAATTAAAGAGGTCTTTTGCCTACGTTTTAAGATTTTATAACAATTCTAAAAATGCTAACAATAAACAATTATCAATTTTAACCATCGATGAATTAAATAACGCCTTTTTGCATCTTTGTGCTCTATCCCAAAAACAAGCATTTCCTATTGAATATGATTTACTGTCGAAGGGTAAATCACTAAGTTCTAAATCAAGTTTATTATCATTAAATCCATTTTTTGACACTCAAAACAAGGTGATTCGTGTCGGTGGTCGTATAGATGCATCCAATTATAATTATGACAAGAAACACCCTGTCCTTTTACATTCATCTAGTCATTTTACTCGCTTGTTTTTTGAATATGAGCACAAACGTCACTTGCATGCTGGCCCACAACTGCTACTGTCACTTGTTCGTGAAACCATATGGCCTATAAATGGCAGACATCTTGCCCGCCGTACGGTGTTCACTTGTGTAGTATGCAGGCGTCATCAAGGTAGAACTATACACCCTATGATGGGAAATTTACCTTATCAACGAATTACAGTAGACTTCCCATTCAATACTGTAGGTATAGATTTTGCTGGCCCATTTTATATAATAAATCGCAAGGGACGTGGATCTAAAGTAATTAAATGTTATCTTTGCTTGTTTGTGTGCTTAAGATACAAATGCATTCATTTGGAAGCTACTAGCGATCTTACTAAAGATGCCTTCATTATGACGTTTCGACGTTTTGTAGCTCGCCGTGGCAAGCCATCGGAAGTATTTTGCGACAGCGGACGCAACTTCGTTGCTGCGGCCAAAGAACTTGGTGACTTCATCAAGGCAACTAAAAACTCCCTATCTGACTTTGCAAGTGAGGAAGGTATCAAATTCGTTTTTTCTCCTTCTTACGCTCCTCATTTCGGTGGGATTTGGGAGGCTGGTGTCAAATCCGCTAAGCACCACATTAAACGCGTAATAGGCAATAGTCATTTAACGTTTGAGGAATTGACTACCTTATTTGCTCAAGTGGAGGCAATCCTTAATAGCCGACCTATGTGTCCCTTATCTCCTTCTCCTAACGATTTTTCAGCCCTTACCCCTGGGCACTTTTTAATCGGCCGATCTTTGACTGCACTACCGTCTCCACCAGTCACCGAGTGCAATCCAAACAAACTGCTACGCTACGCTCGCCTAGAACAAGTGCGACAACATTTCTGGCTTCGCTGGCAGAGAGAATATGTAGCAGAACTGCAACATCGCACTAAATGGAAGACCAACACTTCTACACTCAAAATTGGCGATCTAGTCTTACTCTCCGAAGACAATATTCCTCCATTATGCTGGCGTCTCGGTCGAGTTGTAAAGCTATTTCCTGGACCAGACAATATAACTCGAGTTGCTGACGTGAAAACTACAAAGGGATGTCTGCGACGCCCTTTGACTCGTCTTTGCCCTTTGCCTTCATTTCAAGAACCAGAGGTTTGAAGATCTCCTACTGCAGACCTTCAACGGGGGGAGGATGTTCGCGCCTGTCGCAAATAAATAGCAAGACTAACATAAATGCTACGAATCTAATCGTCGTGTTGCTATGATTCACTTTTTTTTTCTCGAAACTATTGTCGGGTAGACGAATTGTACTTGCAAACATCTTCTCTTACAAATTTCTTCTAAATTAAAATAGTATTACCTAACAAAAGGGCTTTCATTGTGTCCATACGAGACAGTAACAAATGTAATTTAAGACTTTATTGAAATGAGAATTTTAAATTTCGCGCCCCAAATAATCGTTCTTTTAAGTCCATATTGTGTACAATGAATGAAGTTCAACTATTTGACAACAGATGGCGCGACTACACTTACTTTCCAAGTTGAAGGGTTGGAAAAGCCCTTATATCTTTAAAAACACACCCTTTAGGTTAAAACGGGAACTTTCTTGTTCGAGGGGGGATAAAGGGCTATCACACTATATAAGTCCCTTTATCGTGATGGGACTCCTTTTTAAGTTTTATCGGCACGCACATTTTATCAACTTAGTTTTATTATATATAATGATATCGTGTAGTCCTCATATAAGATACCGCGGGCAGAATGTTAGTCTGAAATATAGTAAGTGTTTCTCAAAGTACTTACTATGCAATAGGGGTTTGCCATTAAAGAACCATTCCACTTTCATATTAGGGTCACCCACAGGGGCCAATTGGCATTCAAATTTGGTCGTTTCCATTTCCACCAAAGATGTTTGGCTTTGGATTTGTGTCACAAATCTTGGTGGTTGTTTTTTATCAGCGTCGTATAAGTCATCTTCAGTCAAGAATATCTCTGACGTGTATTTTTTAATAGTAGCTTCCATTTGAGTCAAAGCTTCTGATTTCTTCATTCCTCGTGGAACTTGGTTCTGTAGAATGATATCAGGAAGTTCTGAAAACCAAACGTAGACATTAATGTTACATAACCCGATATTTGAAACAAGAAGAGAAAATCATGGTAGGCACAAAAGTGCGCTGGGTAGGTTACATACAAAATTAGATTATATGGTGTTAGAAATTAGGTTTTGTTATTTTAATTTACTTACGTTTGCATGATACTGTTGCTTTGGTAAAATCTTCTCCAAAATCATTGACCGCACGACAGACATATTCACCAGAGTCTTCAGCGTAAACATAAAGAATGTCAAGGGAAACGAATCCCATGTCATACACGGTGCGGTAACGGTGACCAGAAGGTAAAAGTTTTCCATTGCGATACCATTCAACTCGCAGTTTAGGATCTTCTTTAGGTTCTACGCGACATTCGAAGCGCACACTTTCCGATTCTTCTACAGTATGCGACTGAATCTGAGTAATGAACTTCGGTGGAGTGCTAATTACTGGTTCTTCCTTTGGAGCGTCACTCACACGGCCCCTTTCAAGCTCTTTGATCTTCTCTCCACTCATACCCTGAGGCAACTGAGATTCTAAGACAATGTCACGTTTGGCACTGCACGTTATTTTAGCAGTAGTAGTGGCTGAGCCCCACTTGTTAGTTGCCCGGCAAGTGTATTCTCCCGCATCGCGAGCATAAATGTAGTCGATGTCTAGTGCAATGAATCCAAAGTCGTTAAGCATGTGCACTCGAGAGCCGGTAGCAAAAGGCCTACCATTGTAGAACCAATCAATCCTCATTGTCGGATCGCCGACCGGCTCCACCCGACAGTCAAAGTGAATTGGGCCACCCTCTGGTACATCCAAGTTATCCTTTATATCCACAGTGAACTTGGGTGGGTTAGGCTTTTCATCTTCTATTGTTATTTCTTCACGCTTGTGCAGCGTTTCTTCAAGTTTCTGTATACTTTCAGTACCAGATTTAAAGTGCGACGGTAATTGAGGCTCTAAAATGATACCTTGTCTACCTTTAACTTGCAACTTACAGGACACTGTCGCCTCTCCGTGGCGGTTAGTGGCTTTGCAAGTATAGAGACCAGCGTCACGTTGGTAAACTCCACCGATCTCCAATATCACGAAGCCAAAATCATTAATAGTTTTTACTCTTGAACCTGTCAAAAGCGGTTTTCCATTGTGGAACCACTCTACTCTCATACTTGAGTCATTGACAGGTATTAGACGACATTCAAAGTGTGCAGATGAATTTTCAGATAAGATGAGATCAGATGGTGTTGTGATGAACTCAGGTGGATTACCAGTCTCCGCTTCTGGTGACATGGAGTCTACAGTACCGGTGTAACCTTCCAAAACTGCAATTTTATCAATAGTTCCCTCCATACCCTTAGGTAGTTGGGACTCCAAAATAATGTTTCGCTTTCCTTGAACCTTCATAGTAGCTGTTGTTACAGCTTCTCCATAGTTATTATAGGCTCTGCACAAATATTCACCAGAATCTTCTGGGTATGTAGGAGAAATTTCAAGAATGACGAAACCAAAGTCGCAGAATGTTCTGAACCTAGAGCCTGCTTTTAAAGATTTTCCATTCCAGTACCACTCCACCTAATTAATAAAAAATTGGTAAGTAAATATAGTAAATAATAAAGTGGCGCAGTTGATAAGGTACTTGCTTTTCTCGCCGCAGGTCGTGAGTTCGATTCCTACCCAAGTCAGACATTTGTGTGATGAACATATCTGTTTGTCTTGAATCTGGGTGTAATTATCTATATTTATGTATGTATTTATTTATATACGTTTCCATAGAACGTGCTTTGCTTAGTTTGGGCTCAGATGACCGTCTATGTTAATGTCCCACTATATTATATTATTGATATACCTAATAATAATAATCCTTATTAGATCAAAAAAGTTGTTAACAATATAATGTGTACGAAAATAACTACGTTAGTCATTGACTACATATGTAGCAATCATTTTCGCCACCTCCAGAAAAATGTGAGGTGAAGGTGCTACGTTACAAATTAATTTTAAACTGGTAAACTTAGACGAAACGTAAAAAATACGTAAAAAAATTGTAATAATCTTCACTGTTTACGTAACAGTCCCAGGCAACAGGTAAATAACTAGTTTTGACAATGTAATTATAGACTTCTTACTTTGTTTACTTACTTTAAGGTTAGAGTCATCAGTTGGTGTCAGTCTTGCTTCGAAGTGAGCATTTTCGCCTTCTCGAAGGTTGTCAATATTTGAAAGTGGTACCGTAAACACTGGAGCCCTACCTCGCTCTTCTTCCTCATGTACATCCTTGCGTCGTACCATTGAATCCTCTAAGTTTTGCAATTTTTCTAACCCACCTTCCATGCCCTAAAATATCAAAGCAGGTTATGCATTTATTGCTACAAAAATCATGCTTTATGGTGAAAATTAAGTACATTTATATGTATTTCAGTATTTTATTTGTAGTATAAGTATTAGTAGATCAAAACATGGTTCTGGATTTCTTACTTTGAAAATACGCAATGGCTAACCCATAAGGCCAAATTTGATTTTCGGTTTAAAGATCTTTATTCTCAATAAGACATTACACGTCACTTACATGAGATTGTACTTAAATAACACAGTAAGAAAATATATTTACCCGGTGTGGGTATTACAACTTGAATTTATTTGTAAGTTACCCGCAAACTACGTTTCAACAAATTAGTGTTGTTATTACATTCTAAAAATAAAGCTGTGGTCCTAGTCACAGGAGATTTAGCAATTTAATGTAGGGCACATTTTGTAAAGAAAGGAGAGGTCAAAAGTGGGATAGAATTTTGAACACCAATGTGATATACCTCATTGGGAAGCTTATTTAATAAGCTGTTAGAATTTAACTAAACACGAATTTTAGGAGCACCCATTTTTGTAAAAATCTAAAAAATGTAAAAGAAAAACAAAACGCACATTACCTTTAATAATCCGTTTCCTAAGCAGTATAAATATTGCAATCACGTCAATAATCGCATTCTATTAGAGTACTTTTTTCTTGTAATATTATTCTAGCTGCAGTTTAATGTAATTATGACGAAAAATATTTGTTATCTTATTAGTGTAATAACAAAACGCGTCGAAAAAAATATAATTACGGGAAACGTCATGATGTCATTGTCATTGATCAGTTTGATTGACAGCTTCTAAATAATTTTAATTTATTTGGTTGCTCAATTGTCATTTGGCCATGGGGTTGCCAATTGCAATAATCATAATTTTGCATTAAGGATTCTTATTCTTTCTTTTTCGATTTTTAAAAAAACGGGAGGGTGTAAAATTATTTTAAATACACCAAAAAATTAAATTAATTATGCTCTATTAACCTATGTAACTCAGATTGCTGTTCAAATTTACAATTATTTTAATCCCAGGCTCTATACATTTTTTGAACGTCTCCTTTAAATGTAAATGTTTGTTTGTATTGTTTTAGTGTTTAAGCTGCAGCGTATTATGTATTTGTATGTGTATTTTAAAAATATTAGACCGATAAAGTCTCAAATACAGGGCGAAATTTTTATAACTGTCCAAATTTTTTCTATGCATTAGGTATCATTAAGAAACACCATTTTTGAAAAACAAGTAAAGGTAAAAATTTCACGAAAAAAAAGTTTGTTCCGCTAAAGTAATCAATGCTTGTGGTCACACTAGTCTTGAAAAAATCAAACTTCTTAACAAACAAGTGAATGACCGTTGAACAATGTGGGGAGAGCTGGAGGGGCTATGCGGGGTGCGGGCGGGGCACGCAACCGATCGCAGCAGCGCAGCTCGCTCAGTCACCGCCCGCGCACGCTCCCTTTGAGTTCCATTTGCAGCGCCGCGCCGACGCACGCCGACTACAATGTATTCACATCGCAAACAGTGTTATCTAAAGTGTTGTGATGTTACCTATTAAGTGGTAAAAGTTTATATGCAGCCCGGAGAATGTATGAAGAAGAAAGTATCTCTGGCCTTCATAACCGGCGCCTGGTAAACCAGCAACCAAACCAAAAACGCAATACCATTTTGGCTGCTAACCAAAGGATGTTAGATTAAGGTCAATTTACAACCCCGGCACTCGCTCAAGGACGTGGTAGACCGAGAGTGCCACAAGAAATCGAAGATCATTATTCGATTTCTTTGAAAGAGACCCCTTATCGAGTACGCGTAATGCAGGCAGCATGACGTTTCAACGTGAGCCACTACGCCGTGTGGAAGCTGCTGAACTCTGGTTTGCACCCGTACTACTATCAGAAGGTGCAGACACTTAATGAAGCAGATATTTTTTAAATACGCGAATGGTTAGTTTTTACTTTTATTGAATCCTCGTACTTGTACAGGTTTAATTCCAATTAGTCAGTAATACCGCAGTTATAAGCACGATCGTTTTGCAATTTGACGGTCGTATTTGACTTTTTTGAAGGGAAAATTAATGTAACTTATGTAGGAATCAAAGTTATCAATGAAATGTTTGTGTAGGTGGGGAAACGGTACTCGCGATGTCTGCTCGTAGCTGCCGTGACCACACACGTTCACTATTTTGAGATATCTTTGTGAGGTCATATTTCAATAATTTTGTTCTAATCAGTACTAAAAGAAAAATCACGTATTTCATTATTTTATCCAAAGATATTATTATTATTTTTAAATTTGGACTGTGATAAAAAAGTCGCCCTGTATATTTGTAACCCTCTTCACCTAACTTATTTATTGACATAAACAATCACTACTTACCCGCGGTAGTTGCGAGTCCAAAATTAAGTTTTCCTTCGAAGTACATTTCAGTGTAGCTTTTGTAGAGTCACGGCCTAATTTATTGGTTGCGATACATTCATAGACACCTGAATTTTCCTCGTAACAGTAAAGTATATCCAATATCACAATTCCAAAGTCATGGAACGTTCTATATCTGTGTCCATGGGGCAATTTCTTGCCATTGTAATACCATTCAACCTTGAGATCCGGGTCGTCTACTGGAACGAGCCTTGCTTCAAAGTGAGCACTTTGACCTTCTACTAATTTCGTAACATCTTGTATTTGTGTTATAAACCTTGGCGGTTCCGCTGATGCAGCAGTGGGTGCCTGTTGTTGTGCTCCATGCAAACTTTCCAGTTCTCGGATTTTAGCTAAAGAATCCGGTTGCAAACTATCTAGATAAACACCACCCCTTCCAAAGCATGTAATTGTTGCCTTTGTGAAGTCCTCGCCGTATTTGTTGTAGGCACGGCATACGTATTCTCCGGTGTCATGGTTTTGAGTATAAGCTATATCGAGAACTACAAAACCAAAGTCTGAAACTGTCTTAATTCTGTTTGAATGACGTAATTGTTGACCATTATGGTACCATTCAATCTTCAGATCAGGATCATCAACGGGCACCACAGTACACTCGAAGTGGGCAGACTGTCCATCTTTAAGTCCCTCAATGTTTTTAATGTGTGTTGTAAATCTTGGCTTTTGTCCCTTGCTCTTATCAATGCATTCTAATTTCACACTTATTTCTGCCTGTCCCCACCTATTGGTTGCTCGACAAGAATAGACACCAGAATCCGTGGTTTTGGTTCCAAGTATCTCCAAAACAACCATGCCAAATGCATATACTGTACGGATCCGGTGACTAGCTTCAATCGTTTTTCCATTGTAGAACCATTCTATCACCATGCTTTGGTCACCAGTGGGAATTAGAGAAGCTTCATAGTGAGCTATCTGCCCCTCACTCATGTCAACGATATCTTGGAACACAGTTGTAAATTCAGGTGGTCTGCCAGTATCGTCATCTGGCTTCTGGCCTGGTTCCCTGCGTAGTGAGTCTTCAAGGTTCTGTATTTTTTCCAAACCCTCAGTACCTTTAGGATGTTGAGTCCTCTCAATAAGATTTTCCTTGCTAGTACAGAAAACGGTTGACGAAGTGAAGGCTTCACCTTTCTTGTTGTAAGCTTTGCATGTGTAAATTCCACTGTCTCTTTCATAAACGTCGGTTAGATCTAATGTCACAAAACCAAAGTCGCTTGTCAGTTTGAACCTTGATCCTTGTTCCAAGATCTTGCCATTGAAATACCATTCAATCTTAAGATTTGGATCATTCTTTGGTTCAACTTGGCCCTCAAAGTGAAGTGCTTGGCCTTCTATTAATTGATGTTCAGCTGCTATTGGCACTACCCATTCTGGTTTTGGATAATCCACATCGGGTACAGATGCCCTTCTAGATTTAGAAAGGCGGGCTTCTTCAGCTTGCTCGACAGCTTCTAATCCTGCCTTACCTTGTGGATGTTGAGTGTCCAAATAAATGTTTCTATCGCCAGTACATCTCAGTGAGCCTGAAGTAGTTGCTGATCCTTTGCTGTTAGAAGCTTTACAAGTGTATATTCCAGAATCTTCTTCATACGTGTGAGTCACATCTAATGAAACATAGCTAAAATCGTGTGTTGACTTATACCTAGTCCCTGATGGTAGTGGTTTGTTGTTAAAGAACCATTCAATCTTTAGAGTAGGATCCCTTGATGGTTCCACATTGCATTCAAAATGGATGTTGTCTCCTTCTTTGCATACAATATTGTTTAAGTGTGATATAAATACAGGTATCTCATACACTGGTTCAGGAGTTTCAGGTTTTCCTGCTTTAGGCTGTTCAAGAGCACCAATTCTATCCAGTGAATCTGGGTGAAGCGTTTCACCAAGAAGCCAATGACGATCTTCAATTTTAACAGACGCAGTTGAAACAGCTTCACCCATTAAGTTAGTTGCTTTGCATGTGTAAATACCCGAGTCGTCAATTCTCAAACTATTAATAGATAATGTCACTAAACCAAAGTCAAATGTGCTCTTTAATCTTGAGCCAGTAGTCAATGATACACCGTTTTTGAACCACTCAATCTTTAGATTAGGATCAGTGCGTGGTTCAACTTGAGCTTCCAAGTATACATGTTGACCTTCAACAAGCTTGTCATAGCTCTTTAGGTGAGTAGTAAAAATAGGAGCTTGTTGTACTCCAGAATCTACAAACATTTCAGGAACTTTGTTCATTGCAGCTTCTTTTAGTTGAATTTGTTCCCACGCTTCAGGTCTCATACTTTGATCTACGATAGTAGATTTAGTCTTGACTTTGAGCGATGTTGAGGAGACCGTACTTCCAGCTCTGTTAATTGCTTTACACATATACAGACCTGCATCATCCGATACGACAGAGTTTATGTCTAGGGTTACAAATCCGAAGTCATGTGTAGTTCGGAATCTGGAGCCTAAAAATAAAAAAAACATTTTAATTTAATATGACTTACTCATTTTTATCATCTTTATTAATTTGTTACATTAAAATTTATACTCACCCATTTTAAGTTCTACTCCATTAATGTACCACTCAAATCTTAAGCTGGGATCTCCAACAGGTACAACACGAGCTTCATAGTGAGCGTGTTGGCCTTCCCACAATTCTGAAGGTCCGGTAAGTACTTGAGTAAATATAGGTTTGTCGAACTCGCGTTCCGGTTCCTCTGGCCGGCTTTGCTGCGGCTGTTCTAGTTGTTGTATTCTCTTCATGCCTTCAGGGTGTTGTGTGTCCATCTGAATTGCAGCTTTAGCTGTAAACATATAGTTTATATTACTATAATGATCCTACTTATTGAGAATAAAAACACGTTATAAAATTGTGACTTTACTTTTGATTCTCATAGCTGCGGTTGTAACAGCCTCTCCTAACAAGTTGGATGCTCTGCACATGTATACGCCTTCATCTTCATCACGAACATGTGTAATAGTCATTGAAACGTATCCAAAGTCGTGAGTCTTTGTTATTCTAGAACTGTCTTCAATGCGTTTCTCATTTCTAAACCATTCCACTTTAAGCGTAGGGTCACCAACTGGTATAAGTCGGCAATCAAAGTGTGCCGTTTGTCCTTCTTGAATATTGTCGATATTCTGTAGAGGCTGTGTAAATACGGGCCTTTGTCGTGTCACAGGTTCTGGAATTTCGGGACGCTTGAACGGTTCCGCTGACTCTAATTCTCTAATCTTTTCCAGGCCTTCGGGACGTTGAGATTCCGATATTATACTACCTTTTGCGGTTACAGTCATGGATATCGAGGAAGTGCATTGTCCGAGAGCGTTAATTGCTTTTACTGAATATTCACCGGCGTCTTCAGGTACGCAGTGTTGAATATCCAATGACACGTAACCAAAATCAAAAGTGATATGGAACCGTGCAGCAGATTGCAGGGCTTTACCGTTATGATAAAATTCGATTCTCAAATTAGGGTCGTGTACAGGCTCCACTTGACATTCAAAGTGAGCGGTTTGTCCTTCAAATACGTGTGTTGTTCCACGTAATTCGGTCACAAACCTAGGAGGGCTTATTTTAGGTTCTTCGACCTCCATTCGAGTATGATGTCCTTGTGCTTCAAGCTGTCTTATTTTCTCTAGCCCGTTTGGATGTTGTGTGTCATAGATTATATTTCTGTGCCCTGCAATAGAAACCATACAACTTAAATACAATATACAACCTTAACACACCTATGCAAATATTGAAAACTATAAATTAAAGAGCTTACTTAGTTCATAGGTATAATTACCTGCAACCTTCAACGTGCACGTGTTAACTGCTTCCCCAAGTTTGTTCGTAGCTTTACACATATAAGTTCCAGAATCTTCAGCGTAAGTGTACAGAATATCCATAGCGACATAACCAAAGTCATGAGTCGTTCTGTAACGATGACCAGCTCTTATTTTTTGTCCATTGAGGAACCATTCTATCTTCAAATCAGGATCACTGATTGGTTCAACTCTACATTCAAAGTGTACATGGTCACCTTCCTTCATGTTTTCAAGACTAGTCAAGGCAGTCAAAAAGACGGGTCTCTGACCTGGTTGCTCTTTTTCAATAGGTTTAGGTCTTTCGTATTTTTCCAGTTCTTGAATCTTCCTTAACCTTTGTTCGTCTAATGTGTCCAGATAAAGTCCAGCTTTAGCTATATAAAAAAGTATTTATTTAGTAAATTTTAATAAAGTGTTAAAATTATATCCTTGTCTAGCTAGACTATTAAGAAGTACTTACCGTCTACTTTCACTGAACTAGTCGTGACTGCTTCACCAACAGCGTTGGTGGCTTTGCACATGTAGGTACCACTATCTTCAGCATACGCGTATAGAATATCTAGAGCGACATAGCCAAAGTCATAAGTCGTTTTAAATCGATGGCCCTGTTGTATTGGCCTGCCATTGCAATACCATTCAACACGCATGGTTGGATCATTGACAGGTGTCAGAGTTGCCTCCAAATGTACAGGCTTCCCTTCGCTTACTTCTGCGTTTTTCAAAGGCTTTCCAAACTGAGGTTTCTCTGCTATAAAGCTTTCGTCATGAGTTACTCGTTTGTAACGGCTATCATCTTCAAGATATTGAATCTTTTCCAACGCACTTTCATGTTGTGTATCTCTTATTATGGACTCCTTAGCTGAAATTGAAAAAAAATGGTTAAGACGCACATTGCACTCAATGTTCAACATGAATCTTATTAATTAGTTGCTACTATGGTACTCACATTGCACATTCAACTTGATAGAAGATGTAGCTTGACCAAGGTTATTAATTACTTTGCAAGTATATTCACCAGAATCTTCTCCGTAGACAGTAAGAATATCAAGAGCTGCAAATCCGAAGTCATATGCAGTACGGTAGCGATGGCCACTTTGTAGTACTTTTCCGTTGAAGTACCATTCTACTCGCATATTGGGGTCAGGATATGGCTCGATGCGGCACTCGTAATGAGCGCTTTGGCCTTCGACAAGTCTCGAAGGACCATTGAGTTGTGTAACAAACCTCGGCGCCTGATTCACAGCTACGTCAACGTCTTCTCTACGTTGGTAACGAGAGGTATCTTCCAATTGCTGAATTTTCTCCAAAGCACTCTCGTGTTGTGATTCAAGTTGAAGAGAGGCTTTTGCTACAAACAAAAGTAATAATTTGAACCAATTAATGGTATATCATTTTCAGCCCCTAACAAAAAACACGGGTGTTATAAGTTTGGGGAGTGTATCTGTGTTTTGGCTTGCTTTTGTAGCGCTTAAACAAATGGACCGAGTGAACTAATTGATTACTTACATTGTACAAATAGTGTTGATGACGTCACAGCTTCGCCTAATTCGTTAATAGCTCGGCAAGTATAAGTACCAGAATCTTCGGGATTGACGTATTTCATATTCAATGCTACGTATCCAAAGTCGTGCATTGTAGTCAAGCGATTTGCTAAAAATAATAATTCGAAATTAGCTTTTACTCGTTTTTAAACATGATATTAATTCAGTAGTAAACAAGTTTATAAAAGGGTATAGGATACCTTAAGCAACAACTTGGTAAGTGCAAGTGAGACCCAATGAAATGCGTTTAAGGCTCACTTGTGCACGTTGTAAGTTATTACCAAAGTTAAGTTATACCCGGTTGCGATGTATCTTTTACTTACAAGCTTGTATAGGTACTCCATTACGTAGCCACTCAACTCGCAGTTTAGGATCACCTACAGGAATGAGTCTTGCTTCAAAGTGAACAGCTTGATTTTCAGCTACTCTGATATCTTTCATGGGCAATGTAAACACAGGCGCTTGGTTAATGACATCATCTTGAGCGCTGTGCCTCTGGTATCTAGAAGTATCTTCAAGTTGATTGAGTCTTGACAGCGCTCCTTCATGTTGCGATTCTAGGTATATAGATTTCCTAGAATGTACAGTAGCTATTCCTGATGTGACTGCTTCACCCAAGGCATTGATAGCTCGGCAAGTGTAAGTACCAGAGTCTTCAGGTAAACAAGACATGATATCTAAAGCAACGAAACCGAAATTGTTGGTTTCAGTAAATCTTGATCCGCTCTTGAGTGGTTTATTGTTGTGATACCATTCAACTTTCATAGTCGGGTCTGAAACAGGTATAAGTCTGCACTCGAAGTGAGCCCTTTGACCTTCCTTGATATCAATATTCTTCAGAGATGTGGTGAAGATAGGCGCCTGAGTAGTAACTTCATCTACATAATCGGTCCTGTTATATTTAGACCTATCCTCTAGCACTTGGATTTGCTCTAATCCTGCCTCGTTTTGAGAACCTCTAACAATATCTACCGTGCTGCGGCAAGTCAAATTACAACTAACTTCGTCAGTTCCTAAGAGGTTTACAGCACGACATGTATATACTCCAGTGTCTTCAGCAATTAAGTCAATTATATCGAGTGCGACGTATCCGAAGTCATGAATAGGTCTGAACCTGTGACCGATTGTTACCGGTTGTCCATTTTTGAACCACTCGACCTTGAGATTGGAATCTGTTACAGGTTCTAATTTGCACTCAAAATGCACGTGTTTGCCTTCAACTACATTATCAATTGATTTCGGTCGGGTCAAAAATCGAGGTTTTATGTTGATTGATTCATCTATAACTTCGGATTTCTTGTAACGCGAAGCGTCCTCCAAATATTGAATTTTTTCGAGTCCTGATGGATGTTGCGACTCAAAAATCAAATCTTTTTTCGCAATTACCCTCAGAGCACACGATGTCACGGCTTCTCCAAGTTGGTTAGTAGCTTGGCAGGTGTAGACACCGGAATCTTCTGGATACACACTTAAAAGATCTAAAGCTACGTAATCAAACTCATATGCTGGTCTAAATCTATGACCGGTCTTGATTGGTCGTCCATTACAGAACCAGTCGACTCGCATAGTAGGGTCACCAACAGGCTGCAGCCTGCATTCTAAATGTACATTTGTTCCCTCAACTGTTTCAATATTATGTAGAGCTCGAGAGAACTGCGGTGCTTGCAATACAGTTATATCTTCTTGTACTTGTCGGGACCTCCTAGCAGCATCCTCAAGCATTTGAATTTGTTCTACAGCCTGCTCATTTTGAGTGTCGGTGACAATATCTGACCTTTCAATTACACGTACCATGGCCGAAGTATGTGCTGATCCTAAATGGTTGACAGCTCTCACAGTGTATTCACCGGAATCAGAAGACGTAGCGTGTATGATATCTAGCGCTACAAAACCAAAGTCGTAATAAGTTCTAAACCTAGAACCAACGGTAACTGCTCTGCCATTGTGGAACCACTCTACACGCATCGTAGGGTCGCCCATGGGTTCCAACCTGCACTCCAAGTGGATATTTTTTCCTTCAGAAACTGGTGACGGATCTGATAAAGGCTGTACAAAAACAGGCTTTGATTTTGAAATTTCTTCAATTTCATACATGGGTTCCACAAATTTGGATTCTTCAATATGTCTAGTTTTTTCATATAATCCACGGTGAATACTTGATGTGTCAATACTGGATCGAGCTGAAAAATAACAAAAATTAAATTGCTTCTCTTAAAGAAGAGTAGAATTAAGAAAGGGCAAATGTAAAGCAAAACTGAAACCTATTTATTGTCCTTGGTAAAAACATACTAAACTTACTTTCTACTGTCATAGATGCACTGAGTTGGGCCTCCCCGGCTGCGTTTCGAGCGACTACCGTGTACACGCCAGTGTCATCTGAGCGTACACTAGCAATATCTAATGCTACGTAACCAAAATCATGATAAGTCTGGATGCGATTAGCGCTTTTTATTTGCTTTCCATTAAAGTACCATTCCACGGTCATAGTCAAGTCGCTTTGTGGCTCAACTCTAGCTTCAAAATGAGCTCCTTGTCCTTCTACAATTTTGTTAGTACCCTTTAAGGGACCCAAAAATCGAGGCTTTTGAGTTACTTTAACTTCTTCTTCAGCTCGTCTCAAGTATTTGCTAGAATCCTCCAGATGCTGAATCTTTTCCAAACCCCCTGGATGTTGGGATTCCGCAATAATATCCTTTCTTGTTACAATAGATAAGTTAGCACTCGTAGCTGCTTGGCCGAGCGCATTATAGGCACGACAAGTGTAGTGACCAGCATCATGGACAGTCACAGATTTGATAGTCAGTGCAACATATCCAAAATTGAAGAATGTAGTTATCCTTGAACTAGCTTCAACGGGTTTACCATCCTTCAACCATTCGACTTTAAGAGTTGAGTCACCCACAGGCTCTAAACGAGCCTCAAAGTGGGCAAATCCACTTTCTTTAATATTATTTTGGTCCTTTATTGGCGTTTTGAATTCTGGCCTCTGTGTGCTTTCAGGTACTTCTTGGTAATATTTTTGATGTTGCTGTTGTTGATATGCTTCTAGTTGCTCAGTCTTTTCGATGTATCGTCGCTGTTCAGGTATACCGAGATCTTCCGTCACTGTGCTCCTGGCTGCAACTCTGATAGAAGCGGTACTGATGGCTTCACCTAATTTATTAACAGCTCTCACTGTGTACGAACCTGCATCTTCAGCCCGTAGGTGCAAGATGTTAAGGGAGACGTAACCGAAGTTGAAGATTGACGTGATTCGCGAGCTAGCTGTTATAGGTCTGCCATCTTTGTACCATTCAACTCTCATAGTTGGGTCACTGACAGGAGTAAGTTGAGCTTCAAAGTGAGCATTTCTGCCTTCTTGCAGCTCACCTTGTTCTTGCAGTGGCCTTATAAATTGTGGCCTCTGCGATGTTAGTTCTTCTATCGATTCTTGATGTTGATATCTTGAATAGTCTTCTAATTGCTGTATGTATTGTAAGCTTTCTGGATGTTGGCTCGTTCTTTCTATTGTTGCTCTTGGTGTGACATGCAGCATGGCCTTTGTTTCGGCCACACCAGTCGCACTAACAGCACGGCATGTGTATTCACCACTATCCTGGATATTAAGACTGAGCATATCCAGAGAAATATATCCAAACCGGAAAACTGAAGTAAACCTAGAACCTGAAACACGAACGAGTAATAATTATTATGAAAATAATAGGTTTCGCAGAATTGAAGTTATACTTTCATAGCTTGATTTAAATGCTAGAAATATTGTGAAAACTTACTTGCTTCGATACTTTGTCCATTTCTCAACCATTCTATTTTCATAGTTGGGTCGCCGACCGGTTCTATTCTCGTCTCAAAGTGAATTTTGCCACCCTCCATCTGTGTTACACTTTTGAGTGGCACAATAAACTGTGGTGGAGGATAAACTCGGTCTTCCTCACCGGGAGGAATATAAGGTCTTGCTCTTTCCACGTGCCTTAAATAAATAATTTCGGGTCCAGGCGCAGGTCTGCAATATTAAACTTTTGTCAAAGCAACACAAAGAGATAAAACTTATTATATGTGTATATATTAGTGAAACTTACTCTGGCTCGATAATTTTGGTAGGCCGGGGCAAGTGCAGACGCTTTTGTTCAGGCGGGGGCTCTTTTGGTATTTCGACATAGAGCCTAGCCCGAGTGGCGGTGGAACCTGCGACGTTCTGGGCGGTGCACTGGTACCATGCCGCATCCGACGCCTTGGCTCGCGGAATGTCCAGCGTCGAGGCCCCACCATCGGTATTAATTCGTAATTCTGGATTGGGTATTATTGGGACGCCGTCCTTCTGCCATGTAATACGTGGTGTAGGAGTACCGACAGCGCGCGCATTTAATATTATAGGCTCACCTTCACGAACATTTAGGGTACTAAAACGTTCTATGAACTTGGGAGCAACTACTTGTTCCTTTTCAATAACATTCAAACGGCATTGGAAAGAAGTTTCACCAGTCTTGTTACGCGCTACGCATGTGACTACACCACTATCACTGAGATCGACGTTTGTAATCATAAGCGCATGATTACCTGATTCGTTTACTAAAATCTTATGATTATAATCGTCTCGAATTTGTTTTTCGTTAATGAACCACGTGACTTCTGGGTAAGGCCTGCCAGTGACGCGGCAATCGAATCGCGTCATTTTACCTTCTGTAACATCACGATCTTGGCAGACTCTTACAAATTGCGGAGCGAGAGCTTTTTCGCATATTTCTACCCTTTCTTCAGTTTCTGCCTGTTGAGTATCCATGATATATTGTGACTTTTGATCTTGATAAGTCTCTTGTGGAGATTCAACAGCAAGATAAGCTGATGTGACTATGCATCCATTTGGATTTTCAGCCAATAGTGTATAGTGGCCAGAGTCAGACTTTTGTGTGTTTCTTACTCTAAGAGTTGTTTGATTGTGCGTTGTCACAATTTCATGTTTGCTTGAATTCACTAACCGTTGTCCATTCTTAAACCAAGTAACTCTTGGTCTAGGATTGCCGGAAAGCTGTACTTGAAATTGTGCGTCGGCACCTTCCTGTAGTTTCGAATTCCTTGGTTTCTGTGCAATTTTAGGTGGTGCTACAGGTCCAAGATTTTGCTCGATTTCAGTGCTTACATATTTATCGCTTTCGTTGACATACCTCCTCGTAATGGTTTCTCTGAACGATACTTCTCTTAAAAGTCTGTACTCAAAAGTGTCTACTTTAAAATCTTCTGTGGATGAATAGTCCGTGCCATTGGTGTACGCGACTTTTTGTTTGGATTGTTCTGTTGTGTACCCTTGCGTACCATAGGACTTATGTTCGACGCTCTCACTGACATGTCGGTAACTTTGTTGCTGTGAACTTTGCTGAGCAGGGACGGGAACTCCTTCAGGCTGAATGTACACTGAGCAAATTGCTTCACCGTATTGGTTTCGCGCTGTGCATGTGTACTCGCCCTCATCTCCCGGGCCAATCTGCTTAATTAATAAGGACACGTCACCTGTTTGTTCGTTGTAACTCATGCTGTATTTATTACATTCTACCAGTGGGGCTTTCTTTCTTGTCCATGATACGACAGGGGTGGGATTGCCTCTAAGTTTTCCTTCGAATTTTGCGTTCCCACCCTGGGCAAATCTTGCATTTTTGAAGATTTGCTCGAATATCGGAGGAGAAGGGTCGCCGGGCCTGCCGGATGTCACGGGTAAGCGGTCTCCAACAGATTCCACTGCAACAATTAAAATAAAAAAATAATTAATTATAGCAAATATATTACGTAGCGTCTAGTACACGTCTAATGCAGCAAAGAGAAGTCTGTCTCTCGGTTTGAATGTAATCAATTTGAATTTTCAATTATTTAGTCCATCAGTAAGATTATAAAAAAAATTAGACACGTATTTTTGCTTCATCATTGAAATAAAACAATATTAAGATATAACGCATTAAAGTTATAGCGCTCCGTCGTACCTCTGTATAAAACTCAAAGGAGTGTGACGTCATTCAATATTTCGCTTAGACGTATCTAATTTTTAGGACACACAAAAAAATACGTGTTTAATATTCTTAACTAACACAAAAAAAAATTGTCATTCCTGTAAGACTGTCCATTAATCACGTGATCTTTTTTTTTAAGTTTTAACGCCCCCTCCCTCTTGGGATCGGTAGTCTTAAACCTCACCATGTATCACTACATGGTGACGTTTAAGACTACCGATCCCCTTCCCCTACCCAACATCACGTGTATTTTAGTATCTACAAAAAATCTTAACTTTTTAGAAAATTTTGGAATATTATCTTAAATACAGGTATAAAGTATAATCTTATTTTATTCTGAAATTAAGAACCATGATAAAAATATGTAGACAGAAAGGTTGCAGGTTGTTTCGCAGGTTTGAAAAAATAAATACACGTGATATCTCACTACAATATCGCAATACATCAAATAAATAGATACATAGGAGAAGCCCATGTCCAGCTGTGGACTAGAATAAGCTGTTGATGATGATGATGAATACATTCAAACAATAGTTGATAAAAAAACTAATAAATAAATAAAACTAATTTATAAAATTAATCCGACATCAAAAAGATCGCAAGAAAGAAAAGTGTGAAATAATATATACTTAGTTAATTAATCAGACTCAAAGCATAAATAGGTTCCTTCCTTCTAAATAGGTTCATACACCAAATTGTTTTTTGAGGTCCATAGGCTAATATGTTTTTATTCATGAATTTTAATTGATAGTCTTTATAAACTTAAAGCCTTACTTTTCATATAATATAATATCTAAAATTCTCGTGTCACATTGTTTGTAACAAAAAATCTACGGCTAAACGTCGTCGGGATACGGGAACTGAAATACGTTGTATACGCCTAGTACGTAAGTAATATTTTTTGGTTCGGGTTTTTGTACCGCAAAAAAACTATTTGGTGTATGAACCTATTTAGGAGGACACACTTATGCTTTGAATTGGATTAATTGTATAAATTATTATTTCATCCTTTTCTTTTTTTCGACCTTATTGAAGTCGGATTAATTTTTATTTTCAAACTATTTTTAGTTCATACCTATTAAGGCTACCATTCATTAATTCACCCACTAAGTAAGAAATTAGATCCTTTTGTAAATTACTTTAGTAATATCGATTATAATTTAGCTTTCGTCTGAACGCAAATGTTATTCGTAATGCACCATTTTAATTATTTTTCTTTTTCTTCACGATACCTGACTTCAATTTTTGTGAGAAGACAATTAAAATATTACTTCTGCAATGATAAAAACTATAAAAACTATCTAAATACGGGTCGAATTGATAACCTCTCTTTTTTAAGTTGGTTAAAAACAAGATTAATGGATTTTATTTTTTTGGTCGATTTTTTTATTTTCATTCATGGCTTTAAATCATTGTCACTTTATTTGGAACTATCGCAAATGTTCCAAGAGTTTAATAGCCTATATGTACGTATTTATGCAATAAATAAAAAATGAAAGTAAACAACACCGGTTGGGAGTCTTTTCCATTCCCAATATTTAACCTAACAATTGCGTATAAATATGTAGTTCATACGAGAAACATACTCGTAAACATTAGGCTAAATCGTGTACTTAAAACATCCTTACTTTAAGTCGTGCGTTTAGTTACACAGCTGTTATAAACAGTATTATCCACGTTCATGAAGATGTAGGTATGATAGTATGAAGCATTCCTGGAACGTGCGTGGGGCAGTTCCAGTTCTTTCTTTGGATTGGACGGTGATCGTGAGTCACGGGAGATGCGCGGGCGAGCTCTTTTCGCGTGTCTATTTTTGTAACCATCTCTCGGATCTTATTACGATCACCATTTTCGTGGACTCTTTCGATTCACATAAAATAAAAGAGGATTAAGCGTTATTTTTAAATTTTTATTTAGTTTATTTAAAAATATTTCAAAATTATATTTTTGTAAGCAATGTAATTTTAATGCGGGATATTTATTAGTAGTCTTCTAAACCCTGTTTCCAGCTCAAAATGTTCGTTCAATAAGTACCAACTTTAGAATTATTTGATAGTTGCTCGCTCTGGTGAGCATAATGAACGTAGCCCAAAAGTTCCATGAAATCAAACTCTAAATTAAATTCCATATTATTGAATAAATTGGACATAATGGTGAACCTAAAACTTTATTAGGCTTTAAAGAGGTAGGATAAAATATTTAAAACCGAGACTGAAAGATACCGATAAGTTTTCATTTAGAATAACACCATTAAACTTTAATATAAAAGCAAAAGTTAAACATAAAATTGCATGTAAATCACAGATTGGAGCTGTGACTAAAGTTTTAAGTCTTCTAATTTTATAAATGTTTAATCGCAACTGCTTATACTCTGCCTACTCCAAGACTTATTATATTATGGTATGCTATTATGTACAACTTGTACTTTTACAAGAACAGTTAAGAACGGATTGTGGTCGACCGGGACCGGTTCTGCTGGTAATGCTGTGATAAATTGGCATACTTTAGAAACGACTTGCAGTTTTGCTGCAAGTGTGCAGTAATTTAGTTCGATTTAAATGAGAACATTATTATTATAGATGTTTTTCAGTGTTTGCAAGGTAAGTGAGAACTTTTTTTTGTATCAATAACTTGCTGAGTTATTTAGAATCATTGAGACTATTAGGGCAATCATTTATAGCAAGCAAGTTTACGAATTAGAGGGTAATAGTTGCATAAAAAGTCTTAGTGTTACATACCTACTACGAATCAGATTGGTACAACGGATTTTGAATAGTACTAGCAGACTCGACAATCCTAATCGCTTGAAATATCATCAAACTAGAGACTGATTGCATCGCCATCTTCCGGACTGATTTCTGAATATAAACCATCCAGAGCGCCACCCAAACGCATACAAAAAAAATCATTCAACTCGGTCCAGCCGTTTAGGAACAGTTCAATGACATACACACGTACAATAGAATTATAATGAAGAAGAATTATCTAAAATGATATATAAAGATTTAGGACATGAGCAAACGAATATAAATAACTACGGTACATTTATATGAAAGCTGACATCCAATTTGTGAACTAGATTGAACGACTACCTACCTATTAAACTTGTTTTTAGGTCAAGGTCATAGAAAAATATTTTCACAAAATTCTAGCCCTCGTATTCATAAAATAATCTATGAAGCATCTATAGTTAAAATGGATTTTGTCCATTATTAGTTGTATAAATTAAACTATTTATCTATTGTACCCACGCTTATAAGACATTTATAATTAAGAGGGTACCTAACACTTTTAATGTTATACCTCATATAAGCTTAGATTAGCAAGCACGGCTGATCGCAAAATATGGGACCATTCAGATATCAAAGTGTATCGAAATGGGAAGCAACACCCAAAAAGAAATCAATAATTAGTTATTGCGGCCGATATTCGAGAGTTTGGCTGTGCTCCAAATTGTACCATGTCAGTAGGGCATAAAACTTATGAAACAGCTAGATTTATTATAAATCAATCTTGTAACAAGCAGAACAACAATGATCGATTGATTTGCTAACTCTATCTAGCATTAATAGAAAAGGCAATTTCACTGTGAGTCTGAGCTAATGGTGTACATAAATGTATTACGTAGATATAATATACTGTGGGGAACCTCGAATTGGGGATATTATTGAAAATAGAGACAAGAGTCTTCCAGCTAATCAAAACCCATCCATTACACACAAAAAAAATTAAAGTTATAATTCATAATCAGTGTATTATTGCTTACGTTGTCAATGTCGTGATACAAGGAATAATAAAAAATAGACATTATTTCCATTACGATTAATTTAGTTAGGAAAAAATCTAAATGTAGTTTTGATTTTAATTAGTTGGGACCATATTGATTCAGTTACTATATATAGAGCCTCTGTTTTTACAATTACATATCTCCTATTCCAGGCTGACTGTATACTACTGAGAAATTATAAGACTGCTGCACACACCAACGCATAAAAAATACATACAGATAATATAATATTATCTCTATAACAATTATTGACCTAACAGTGAATACAGTACCTACGTAACTTTGTATTTGTATTAAAATTTTTGCTTTTACTTTAAATATTATAATTATTTTCTTAAATGTGTCAGTTAGGTGAAAAACCGCAACGATATTCCGGTCTGCCGCGCCGCACTACCGCCGACGCCTCACCGAAACGTTCGTATCATATTCCGGTTAATGATTGTACTTACGTAATTTTATAATTCTTACTAGTTATTCGCCTCGTGAACCGAGCCGTCTGTTAATTCCATGTATAAATTAAAACTACTTCTAAACCTTTAAAGTTGTCGCATCCTTTTCATCTACTTAGCAGCCACTTCAACCCTCTTTATAGTAAACACGGTGGCAATCAGTCTTAATTTCCATTTCGATTGCAATGACCAATGATATTGATAACTATAGTAATTTAGTTAACCTGTACACATAGGTAACTGCAATTTAGATACCTCGACAGTAGGTATGAGCTAAATAAATAGCGCATGGTTCTTACAACAATCGGACTACAACTAAATCTGACCCAGTGCGCACACACCATATGGTCAGTGGCCCTCATTATGAATCATAAGTAATAGTAGGCAACAAGTCACGGGATGGTAGAAACCTACAAATATGGAACAATAATAAACGATTTTTATATTTCCAAATGCTTAACTATTTTTACCCAATACTTTACGATATTTTAATTGTGTTGTGTAAATCTTTTGGGAAAGATTAGCCACATAGAACCAAATCAAAATCCATTACATTGTTTAGGAGTTGCGCATAAACGCAGAGGGTGATTTAAATTTTTAATAGTATTTTCTTAGATTTACGCGAATGTCACACATTAAAATAAAACTATTTTATAGCGCATTAGTAATAATTGTGATTAATAATTTTGGACGTCATATACCTACCTCAGTCCACCCGTGACCATGAAGTCTAAAAACTTTGAAATTTTAAAATGTTGGGAACTAAAATCTAAATAAACTGCGATAAAATCCGTTAAAATTTAGTTTTATTGAAATTATTAAATTAAAAGTACATTATAATACTTCTATCTTAATTAAATTATATTAAATTGCTTTTAAATCTACTCGTTTTAGGTAACATTTTAGTTATATATGAATGAATAAACATACCTACTTAATAATACATTTATTTATTCAAAAAAGTTACGCGCAATTATTTTAGCTATTTATCTATGTTGTCTATTTACACTAGACAACTACCACCATAATTTCACGTGCATTAATAATTCAAACTGTTTAAATTCCGTGTTTTTCTTGTAGTTATCTCGAGCAAGTATCAAAGTTATTAAGGCCTAGTAATTGCCGGGCCCGCTACTCCGCGCGCGGGCAATAGAAATTGCGAGCCGCTTCTTAAAACCAATTAATTTGTTCATTTTGATTTATTAGTCTTGTAGCTTAGTTGTCATGGCAGTAATCTTATGTGTTGTATTAATTTCTGAGATCCTACGTTTTTATGTGTGAGACTGGGAATTAAAATAATCTTTTTTTATTGTTTCAGATTTGATAACTGTTGGAATGACGACGAAATGCTTTTTGGGTTAAAGAATACCATGACATACTTTAAGTTTATAGCCACTCAGCGGCATATTACTTTTCTTAAGATTATACATTATTGTGCGGGTTGTCAGTTTAAATTAATGCGATTTGTCATACGCTTCGAATGTTGGTAGGCCATAAAGTGGCTCAACAATTAAAATATGTCGTTGTACACGGTAATATTAATAATAGTTTCTGCTTCTACATAAGGTAATATTAGGATGACCCTTAAAAACTTAACCTAATCTAACTTTATTTCTAATTATTATTAAAGATAAAAAAACTGCATTAAAAAAACTTGAGTAAGGACTGTTTTTAGCTAAAAAAAATGGTCGAGCGGGGGTAACTAAATTTTGAATTTACAGTAGTGCTCATTAAAAATTACCTAACACAATATGTCCTTTCTCAGAAAAAATCTATCTCTGTACAAAGTTTCACATAAATCGGTTCCGAGACACAGTTACTTTCGCGTAAATAACTATATTATATTCTAGTAGGGGTGTTTGCAAAATACCTAATAATAGAGAGTAGTGTGAACGTTTGCGGTAAATATTACATAAACTGTGGTCAGTAATAAGCAACTCGTATATCATACTTATTGTATTCAGAAGGCGTCATGGTCTAAGATCCGATATAAGAAATGTATACTCTCTGTATCTGTTATTTATTAAAGACAAGAAGTAAATGATAGGTAATGTTGCATATGGGTAAATGAAATAATTATCTTCTTCTTATAGTATTGTCTTAGATTTACGCGAATATCACACATTGAAATAAAACTACTTTTTAACGGATTTTATCGCGGTTTATTTTAGATTTTAGATCCCGACGTTTCAAAGTCAAATATCAAATATCTCAGTCCACCCGTGAACATGAAGTCTGAAAAGACTTTGAAACGTCGGGATCTAAAATCTAAAATAAACCGCGATAAAATCCGTTAAAAAGTAGTTTTATTTCAATATCTTCTTCTTCTTTTAATCATAGCCTCTGCAGAAATTGTTCCGCAATTTTGCCAATGTCAAGTTTAAATAAGTTAAGTTTTTATAGATTGGTACTAAAAAACTAAAAAACTGCGACGTTCTAAGACGCCATTTTTTTTCCTGAAATAATTCTTCTTCTTCTTCTTTTAATTATGGCCTCTGCAGAAGTTATTCCGCAATTTTGCCAGTGTCAAGTTTAAATAAGTATATAAGTTTTTAAAGATTAGTAGTAAAAAACTAAAAAACTGCGACGTTCTAAGACGCCATAATCGTAATCTCCCTGAAATAATTATATTTAGATGTAATATAATTCAGTCATAAATGTCAATTGACGTTACAGTTCATACAGCAATTCAATTCAATTTTTATTTTTGTCCTGTTGTGGAAGGCTACCACAATTTTGCCAGTGTCAAGTTTGGAGTTGTCAGTTAGTTGTCGTTCAGTCAGCAGGACAGACTTGTACAGAATTTGGTAGATTCCTGTGACGTAACGACATGATCGGTGGTATTTTCAGGGATTCAAATTCGATTTTGATATTGAAAACTTACTTTAAGTCTTAAACATGAATTTTTTTTTTCCTGAGTCAATAAACAATTACACTAAATTATTTCAGTCAAATAGCCTAATGTAACATATTATTTAAAGAGAAGGATTCTTTTTTCCTTATTTCTCAAAACTTATTTAAAAATTCTTTCATTAGAAAAATCATTTCTCTATCACTAAGTTACATACGCATTACATACGTTTTATACGCATAAATAACTTGATACTACGACGACGTGACGGGATTATAATGCGTCGACATTATAATACATTCATTAAGAGTGTCTAGGGTTCAAGTAAATGTACACTTTTTTCGGAAGGACCCATCCAATTAGTGTAAAGGCATTTATTGGTTTACGGCACTTTTTCAACGAGCCATTAACTCGGATCAAAACCTTGATCCACTACTTTTGATGTGTGTATCTGAATGATTTTACCATAGAGATACTAAATATTTGATTTCTACTAATAGTTCCAAGACTCTTTATTGAGTACACGTAGCACCAAGTTAAATTCGGACGTGCCTAACGAATAGTACCTATTAAGGTTGTTGTGACCCCGAGACGAGGCCAATATGTATCAGATAGGACCGTCATCAAGTCACGCTTCTCTATTGTAAAGGTATCCTACTATTTTCACCACACTTATGTACCTATAACATAGGTGTAGGTACACACGACTGCAACTGGTATTATACAAGCCAATTGCAAAGTTCAATATTCAAGACATATGTCTAAAGTTGATTAAGTTTATCGTGGCCTGGCGCATTTTTGCCGGATTGCCAAGGAAGGGTGGCTTTTCGCGTGTATGTTGTAGTTTAGTATATTTCTTTATTACCTCGTATCATTCAGATGGCTGGTTAGATGACGGCAGGTTAGGTTAGATTCGGCTTATAAATCCAGTGTTCGTCGATAATGTTTAAAACATATGGCGGACTTTTTATTCTAAAAGATTTCGATTTTAGATTTTATAATGAAGTAGGTACTAATTCCAAGCTCAAATAATTAACACAAAGTTTTATTTAGTAGTTTAGCTTTTATATTACTTTAAAATCGGGTATGATACCTTCACCACGGCACGGTACCTACCCAATTTTAATTAGGTAGGTACTTCCCCTCATATATATAAGGTATGTTTAAGGGAAGTACTTAATTAAAATTGGTAATGTTTAATTTTCTCTTCACCAAACCTTGTCTGGACTGAGGCCCGAACAAAACAAAAAAGATTTTGTACCCAATTGGATGCAGTCGTCGTTCATCGGAAGTAATGTGGTGATAATACATGTCTGCGATTTTGTATTTAAACAAAGTTATTCTTTCAAGTCAATTGAAATAATCACTCAATTATAAAAATTTTGCTTACGTATTTCCACTTTTGCTTTTTTAAATATACAAAGCTCCGCAGCGGACTGTAAGTAGGTAGGTAACTGACTGCAGATAACAAATCGCATATTTAATATAACAAATAGTTCCGAGTCATTCTTAGGCTAATAATGTATGGTGCAAGGCGAAAGTAGCATACGTTTTAACTGTTTATTCCGATTATAAATTTGGAGATAAGGTCGGTAAAAGTGAATGCTCGGGTGGTAAGCGCTGTCTCTGTTACATGTAACTTATTTGCTAGTGATGACCGACAATAGGACGTGTACCCACTGCACTGCAACGATAAATAAACTAATAATGAATCGAAAGTCAGGACTAAAAACGAGCCATACAATACTGGTAACAACAATTAAAATTAAATTTATATTCAACTTAACTAGAATAATTACCTTTAAATTAAAAATAAAACATGCTGTTTTAACCGGAAATTTAAGAGCTAAGTAACAAAAATTATGATAGAATCATAGCAACACAAATCGTGATAGAAAAAAATTCGTACCTAATTTCGTATCGAATTCGTTGTAATTTTTGTAGTTGTGCCGAATACTGTTACCTATACTATAATAGCACAGCTCCAAGTGACAGTGAGTACAAGCAAGCCCATATGGCTCGTAGTCTAGCTAAATTCCGAATAGATTACGATTCGTGACTTATCTTCGTCAAGTTAATATCCGTGTCTCCTATAACTGTTAGTAAGAAAATTGACGGCATAGCTGAGCCTCTGAAACGATCGCATTGTACCGAACAATGACCATTCGAGTAAGAGGTGTTTTCTATCGCTTTGTTACTGAATCAGCTGTTCAAAGAAGTTCGTCGTGTCGTGAATAATTTCTTTAAACACTTTTGTTCCCAGCTATGCGAGATGCGAGTAAGCGTGGTCGAAAGTTAACTTGCGCTTTCGTTGTGAAATTTGAATCATTGCGTACGCCTCGTGCAATGGAAATAAAACACCTCGATCTAAGTCTATATTATAATATTCTCATTAAAGTGCAGTGAACTTTCTCGTGATGTATTTAAATAATTCGTTTGCAAAATACATTTTTGGGATGGTATAGAACATTAATATTCTTAATGAAGACATGAATTTATTTTGTAATAATATTTATCATCAAATAACAGACATTTATAAAAACATGATTTCTTTTTAAATCTCATTTATTAAATGGGACTTTGTTGTCATAGAACATTTCTATCCCGTAATGATAGTTATAGATGACTATAATGAAGCTGTCTGTTATTCGTAACAATATTGTGTTTTAGTTCAAAATAATATACCTAATATATTAATAAACAAAACTTATCTTTGTTGCATGTATTATAAACACTTTGTATATATCTAGAGTAATTTTTTAATAGTTTAGAAGAGCAGGCACCGTGACGCGCTACAGTTAAGTTGTTACGTTATAGTAAGTAGCGAACACTGCGCATGCGCCATACGGAACATAAATCGCGATCGAGATAATCATCTAGCTTTACACCCTGTACCTCAATGCTCAACTGAAACTAGTACACTAGTATATACTATGTAAGAACTTCTGCCCAGGCCAAATTTAACAAAATTTTACATTTTACCTACACCCGATTTCAAATCGTTACCTATTAAGATAAGATCCAAAGACAATACAAACACGGCAATTAAATTGACAATATTTGATCTTACTCGTATAAAAGCTATAGACAGGTACCTACGCACTGTAATGGACATAAAGAACTACTACCTGGTGCATGTCAGCATCTATTGAACTTCGGTCTCAAAGAGTGAAACCACAGTTATTGTCATTTACTGGCGTTTTTCGCGTCATAATCTATTGATGCTATTATGCTACAGTTCTCAATAGTACGTCGAAATAGAAAACCGATAATTAAAGCAATAGAGTGCAAAAACTACTGCTCTCCGCCACGCCCTGTTACGTCTGATGCGCTCATATCACCGGCTTATTATACGTTCCTGAAGATTTACTATAATTTTATACGTTCGAGTAATTTGCGGATTAAAATTTACACCTAAATTATGCAATATTAGATAACAGAAAAAAACACAGCGCTTCTGGTACCAATTAAGTTGTAAATTACATTATTTTCTAGATTTTATTGAAATGCACTATCCTATCGGATTTTCGAAAAGCCGATACCTAACTGCTGTGAGGTTCCCCATTTTGGGACGAATTTTCTCAAATATAGCTTCGGATTAAGTACCATATAATGTAAATAGTTATAATATGTAAATAAGTAAGTATCTTTTGATAAATTCAGTAAGTAGTGATAAAACATAGCTAGGAAACTCTACGTGAAGAAATACTTTGATGTGCGGTCCGTTAATTGGTCTGTTAATTTAATGGAAAGTGTGTCCGATCAAACGCGTAGAAATAGCTATAAACCAATTAACTAAATTAGTATGGACGCGATCAGTCTCATATTAAACAGTGGGGATTGATATTCATTATGTATTTCACCTGTGAGTCACGCACATAATGTGTATGAATGATAGCGTGCGTAATACCTACTGCTACAATTTACTATAGGTACATAATTGAATACTAAATAGGTAACGTATAGTTTGTACAACTGTTTTTGTATGTCTCTTGTAACGTTAGTAATATGTCTTGAAATCTTATTAAATAATATGAAACAAATTGTTAAACTATGAGCTATATAATTCTTACAAGTTTAAAAGCCAAAATCTCAACTATGATGTATAGCGACGCAATCTTGGATAGAATTTACTGAATTTAAGATTTAATGTTTTGTATGTATTTGATGGTAATATAAAACTGACATCGATTTATTTTGAATGTGATAGGTAAAATCCCGTCGCATCGTTCCTTAGTGCTGAATGACAACCCAAAATTATTAACTAGTTACCTACATACATATCATTCCTAAAATATTTATTGTTTGAACGCGACTTTCAGTTCCGGAGACACCAACAAATTCTTCCTCTTTACTGTATTAGCGTAATGTTATTTAGGATATTTTACTACTTACTCCATCTTTGTTTGTAAATTACTACTACTAATTGCGCTGTTAATCGTAGTGCAGACACAAAAAACTACGTATTAAATTGTAGTTTTTTTTAAATTAAGGTATTATTAGTTATAAAGTAGTAATGTTATTGTTATGATGTTTAGTTGATAGTTGTGTTTGTTTGAAGGTGTATGTGTTTGTTAGGTATTGGATCAAATTAGTGTGTCAGTTTAATTTCAACACATGCGAACGTACAACTGGATTCAAAATGAACCCTGAATGGGAACATATTTGTTCAGATTCCATAAAAGGACAAGACTTTGCGCCATATAAGTAAACAAGTTCTTAATATTAAAAAACAAGTTCGCGCTGCAACCTTAATGGAGGGACGAGCGAACTCACATCGATATTATATGGACTCAGCACCTATTTAAGATCTTAATTATGCTTATAAATGGTTGGTACTGGTTTTGTGTCTTACTAGAGGACAATCCTCAGCTGTGAGTGCACTCGTTACTTCATGTTTTGTTATTGGAAATTCGCTTCAATGTCGAAAGATGCATAATAACGCTTAGTTGGGTTGAGATTAATACAAATGTAACATGAACATAGTGGATTGTCATCATGTTGTGTTTGACCAGTCGCAGGAGCACGGTGCCGCTCGGTACGGCGACCGGCTCGCGAGTGTCTTTGGTTTCTTCCTGTTGCCTAACTTTATTTGTGCATAGCGCTTTTCCTCCGCGAGCGAGATGGCGCGGCTATTCTGGGTGCGCGTGGGCGCCGGGCTGACCGCCCTCGCATTCACAGTCGGCTCCATCGTGAATTTCAGTATTATAGCACATTATTCAATTCGCATTGGCAATGATTCTGTACCTATAAAACTTCATGTTAAAAGTTAATTGGATTTACAAAGCTGACTAATTAAGTAGGTGAGGTGTGTATGGTATTGTGGTAATGGAAGGTAATGTGTGAGTGCCGGTAGTTGTGGTGTTTTGTGTGTAAAGTTTAGCTGAACGGAGACTGACCTTGCTGCGTGAGCATCTGGCGGGTGTAGTGCTGCTCGGTGCGCTGGACGCGCTCCTGCTGCTGCACGCGATGCTCGGAGTGCTGCTGGACGCGCTGCTCCGACCGCTGCTCGGAGCGCTGCTCCGACCATCTCGACTGCTTCTCCATCTCGCCGCCACCCCAGCACAACGCACAAAAACTCTCACTCGACGCTAATAGTCCTTATCGTAAAACTATCCTCCGTATGGCGCTCGTGCGATATCAAACTAATACGCCACTGCGAAAAACTTATACTAGTCCACGGGTTCATTTAGCAGAAGTCAAGTCATATTAACCCAAGTCCAACAACCAAGACGTCGGTCGATTGCGAATAGTTAGCGGATAGTGCGGTGCCGAAGGAGCAAGCGCTGCGCGAGCGGCTCTCGTGCGGGGGGGCGCGACCGAAATACGTCGGGTTATTTCGAGCGCGCACTCCCGCACGCCGCTGACGCCCGCGCACGTCGCGCTGCTTGCACCGCGCTGCAGGACCACCCCTAACAAATGGATTGTCAACAAGTGCATCACCTAATATAACAATATAATTTGAAATACACCACTGGTTTCCCAGACGTTAACTGCTCCCGGTACCCCCAAAATTAACGTGAGAATATAGACCCCGAATTTCACCACATTCTGCAATAGATATTTAGTGTATCAACTTTTATGTAGGTTGAAATGTAAATAGCTGGCAACATTATTTTAGATTAAGAAATTTTGTTACTGTATGTCGTCATAATATTCTTTTTTATAATGTACTATTTTTTTAAACTCATAAAGTCTTTACTTAAGTAGATATTTACTTAGGTACCAGCAATAAATTGTTGAGATCTGATCGAATCTATTGAGATTCTGTGGAATGCCGATTCTAGCATTGGCTTTTTGTTTAACACCTGGTACTGGATATATGCCCAATGTCAGTCAATAGTGAAGCTCATTCTGGGTAATAAGTTCGTGGGTGTTTGTTAATCACTTACTCACTATCCTTTGCATACAAACTTTGACAAACGTTACGTGTTGAACTAGTTTTTAAAAATAGCAGATTTTTATTGGTTCGTCATTTTTTTAATTTGATATAGAAAACCTTCAGCTGGGTATGTAACAACTTGAAAATATGTAGGTAAATAGATAACAGTAAAATAGTGCGTGAGCAGCGGTGGCGCAGCGGCGGCACGAGCCTCGTCTTAGAAATAAAAAGCTAGACTTTTTTGGTGTCCCACTGCTCGGGTTGAAGTTTTTTACGAATAACAGTTGAATAAGATTACACATTTTTTGAACACGCAGAGTGATGATTATATATAAAAAAGGTTTCGTTAGCACTTCTCTCGGTAGTTTTTGATAATATATCAAATGGATCAAATAGAAACTACAACCTTTTTTTTTATTTATTTTTTTAAAAAGGTTGGATCATGATGAAGATGCTTGGATCTAAACTTAAAGTTGATTTTCTGCAGTAAGTAGATCAGGGCAATCAATTTCATTATTATTTATTTTCAGTAGTGTATTAGGTACATATTTTCTGAACTACCTAATAGTTGAATGAATGAGTGTGTAGTGTATTAAATCTTATATAATCTGTAGTCACCAACAAAATAAATTATAGGTGTCATTTTGTTAGCAACTATTTAATTAGGACTCAACAACGGAAACATTAAGCTCTGACAAGTGGCAGCTACTTAGATTCTTTAAAGTAGGAGGAGGAGGTAGGATTCTTTACTAATATTATGAAGCTGAAGACTTTCTTTGTTTATTTGTTGGTTGAACGTGATAATCTGAGGAACTACTGGTCTGATTTGAAAAATCTTGAAATGTTAGATAGCCCATTTATTGAGGAAGGCTATAGGCTACTTATTATCCTAACTTTGGCATCACGCGGGAAGCCGCGCCGGCGGAAAGCTAGTTTGACGGTGTGTAAAATTAAACAAAATCGCTTTTTAACTCTTATCTATCCGTTAACTAGTCTATTTCAATTTTCAATTAATTTATTCATAAACAATTAATATATTGTGTCTGAATATTGTACATAAAACTGAAAATAAATAAATTTAATTACATTACATTCAAAAAATTAAAAATTTAAATCTGTTCCTCCTGTGATAAGTGATATTTATTGAGTTGTACCCTTTTTTGTGTTTTTTGTCACGGGCGTTGTCAGATAATTAACAATATTTTAGGTCTAACTCACGTTTTTTATCTGCTATAATTTTGTACAAAGTGCACAAACTGTCAGGGGTTTTGGGCAAAACTTCGTGAATAGCGGTATTTATCTATGTGAAACCCCCATAAGTAACTAAAAAACAAATTAGTTTTCGTGCTTCGTGATTTAAATGCGATTGTATTCAATTTCATATTTTAATTTCACTGCGTTAATAGTGAATTCTGATACGTCTCGAGTTATATCCCTTTGAACCGATTTCTTTTTCATAAGTATGCGCAGTATTTTTGTGAAAAAGGGTACACGGTGACATAAAATTAGATGGACTTATAAGAAAAGAAATTGAGTCTACAGGGTTATATCTTTGTCTTTTGTTTCAGCATTATTGTGCAGTGTTCATTATTCTGATGAGTTATTGGATACTTAACTTCGTGTACATATATCAGTTAACACTAAGACAGTCTTATATTTGCAATGTAATTTTATTGTACATGTATCATTTATCACATAATTAAAGCACATTATAAACTTTAAAAAGGTACAACTCAAAGGTTTTTAATGAATTACTTTGAAAATGAAATATTTACCATAAACACAAAAATAAATAATAAAAGAAGGTGTTTTACCCTACAAATTAAGATGCGCGAGTTAAATTTAGCTCAGTTAGTTCACGAACAGGAACTGTTTAAATCTTGTTTTTACTCTCCTGTAAAATGATTATTTTTCAATTGTATCACTTATCACAGGAGGCATTTATATTATATTAAACATCACATTACTATCTGTGAATGAATGAAAATGAATGAATGAATGATCATATTTTATTTATCGTATTAAATGCGTGGAGAGTCGGTCGACATGTTTAAGCGCAAAAACCGATGTCGCCTTTTTATATTATGTAGGTAAGACCCAAGCAGTCAAGGATTAAAAGAAAAGCAGCACAGATGAATAAATACCTAGTCGGCAATGAGTACATTTTTTACATTTGTTTCGCTAATAAAAGGTTCAGTAAATTTTTACTAATAGGTACTATAAATACGGAAGTAACTGTCTGTCTGTCACGCTTTTACGGCAAAACTACTGCATTGATTTGGATGAAATTTCGTATGGACATAGTTTGTGAACACGATACTGGAATAATACATAGATATCGGGAGTACATTACACATAGAGCTTCCGCCCACGGCTTCGCGTGCTACTTATAATTGGGATAAAAAGTATAATCGTGTTAATTCTCACCACAATCTATCTCTCTGCCAAAATTTATCCAATTCCATCCAGTAGTTTTTACGTGAAGAGTAAAAAACATACATCCTTATATTCTTACAACGAATATGTGGATGTATGTTTCTCTCTTTCGCGTTTAAAATACTTATTAGTAGGATATCATATTATATCACTATTGCAAAGAAGGTAAATACTAGAAACAAGCTAAGTGGTCGTTAGCAATGAGTAAGTATAAAAGTTAGATAGAGTTACCCTATTTTTATCGCTTGCTTGTTGCATTGATTCAGTCTATTTGTGATTCGGAAATAGGTCATATTTTTATTTATAACTAGCGGACCTCGCAGACGTCATCCTGCCTGGTAAAGCAGTGCCACCTGCCGGGTCCGAAAACAGAATACGACCAGTACGATTTCATAAAAATCGCTCAAGCTGTTTCTGTGTGAGATTTTTTAATTTTTCTTTGCGTAAAAACCATCCTTGTACTTCAAGGAATATTCTAAAAAAAGAATTACCGAAATCGGTTCAGCTGTTCTCGAGTTATGCGCTTACCAACACATTTTGCGATTCATTTTTATATTATAGATTCCTATTCACTAACTTTATATTACATTAAGTATTTACGTGAGGTATGTACATGATATGTAATGATTCATTAAGTACCTCACTGACAACCGTCTTGCGAATCAATAAAGTGAAGACGTAGAATGATTAAAAGCTATTTTTACACTTTCGGGAACTGGCGTCATTGGTAGTTGTATGTTTTAATTAGCTTATTCAAATTGGCAACAAAATTTAGATGACACTTAACAGATTTCAATGGAAGTAAGACATTTTAATTTAACAGACAAATGCAATAATAAGACAAAAAGGGTGTTCATACTAAGTAATTTTTAAATTAACTCTTTGAAAAATGCATGAATTACAGACATCATTATCAATCAAAATGATATTTAATTATGTAGACATGTTAGGAAACATGCTGGATTCACTCGCAAGCAGGCGATCATTTGCATACATGTTGCTAATATATGACATAGGTAGGTACCTACTGTGAAACCTGGTTAAGTGAGACCTCAAGGGACCTACAAATTTGTCTCATACACCTAGAGGTTTTCCACTCACCCATTATCTCAGATAAAAAGGTATAAATAAATATCTGTCTCATTTACAGAGGGTTCCATGAATAGAGGTCAGAATACCTACAGGTTATTTCAGTTATATTAATAATAATAATATTTAATAATATAGTGGGACATTAACACACGGTCATCTGATCCCAAATTAAGTAGAGCTTGTACTATGGAAACCAGATAACTGGTAATATACTACATAAAATACTTTTCTTTTGTAAATCTTATATCTTTAAATGAGCAATTCTTGTATATATATTTATATATAATTGGAATCTCGGAATCGGTTCCAACGATTTTCATAAAATTTAGTATATAGGGGGTTTCGGGGGCGATAAATCGATCTAGCTAGGAATCATTTTTAGAAAAAGTCATTTAAAAAAAAATACCGAGCAAAGCTCGGTTATCCAGATATTATATACTTAAAAATAGATAATCACACCCAGACACAAGACAAACAGACATATTTAAACAAATGTTTGTCTCGGGTGGGAATCAAACCCACGACATGCGGCGTGAAAAGCAAGTATCTTACCGAGCATGCCACCGGCCCGTCAAATATTAAGAAATAAAATAACGTAATTATGTACCTAAATATCATACGGGAGAGTTATAATCTTTTTTGGGAATAAATTATTTAGTTTTTTTTTACATTTATTTTTATTCTGAATTATTCCACAAATACTTAGTAGATTTCAACACTTTCAATTCGACACAGACTTCATGCCAGTCCCCTCAGCCTCTGTCAAATATGTCGCCATTAGCAACTCTCCCGAAACTGTACAAATAATTTTATTCATCATTGCATTTCTTCAATATTCTCCACAACCATTTTAACGGCGAATATCTTTAGCACGTAGTTAACAACATCTCATTGATAATATATTTTATGGACAAACACATGCTCTCGCACACCATATGTGCATGTGTCTCATAAAGTTTATTTGCTCTTTTTAACTAGGTTTATTTGTGTGCTTCTATATTGTCATAACTAGGTGCTTATTGTTATCTACTATTTTATTATTCAAATCATAATCTCTGTATGCTAAGCAGTTACCAATAAACTAATGATTACAATTGAACAAATCTAAGAAGTACCTTTTGACGTTTCACTGTTTTCTATTAAATTAGCATTAATTAATAAATTCACACTATTTTTATTAGCTTTCCTGTAAAATAATTGAATTATGAATCTATTTTTATTTTAACATATCATAAACAATTTTCATACAAAAAATAAAATTCTAAATGTACTACGTTTAGAACTGTCAAACGGTACTTCTTAGATTTGATGGACTGTAAGAACATTAGCAATATGAATTAAATGTAAATAATTATGTATATCTGGATTTTTCTTCTAAAAAGCTTGCAATCGTCATTTTTAATAGGTACTAGAATTCCCTGTGGTGTGGAGTCTAGTCTCTTTCGTCATATTGCTACTAACCTAGGATTACATGATGTTAGAAAAAGGTAATAATAATTTGAACGGTAACGGCTGAGTTTTGTGACGGAGCCGGAAAAATATTTATTCAACAGAAAGAAGAAAATGATACGGATACGGCTCTAATTCGAATTTTCTATAACGTTTTTAAAAATGATGAATTAAAAAGAAGTGCGTGTTAAAAATGCAGATACCTACTGATATTGATTCATCGGACAGAAGTCGCTGTAGTGCACCGTGCTATTCTCATAAATAAACGCAAGATCACTCATGCGCTGACGCATATTTACAAAGTTATTTTAGGCTGAAATGCAAGAGTCAGCTGTTGGAGGGGGTAGCTGGCTGCATGGAAACGAGCTCCGGCTTTCGTGCTGTTAATGGCAACAGAATACTATTATAGCAGAAGTTTCATTTAGGTACATCACACCAAACATCGTACAGCATCAAATGTCTAATGACTAGTGTCAATATATTGTGTTCCTACCTGTTTACTGAAGATAGACTTTTGACGTATTATGTATATGCTGTAGGAGTTAATGTCAAACCTCTTATCACTTCTAAGTAGAACAATAACAACACACGCAACAATGTAAATCGCAGCCTGCCTACCTATTAGCTTTTATGGCTGTAAATAAATGAACCTAAGAAGTACACGGAATGGTGCATTATCATGAAAAACACCCTGCTGCGTGTAGAAACCCCTGAAGGAAAATAGAACCAAGGTGGCGAGGTATTTGTAGTGTCTATGAACGATGAATGGAGTGGGTTTTCGGCGCATATTTTTATGTACAATCAAACGGTGACTGTAACGTTATAGGAACCTGTTACTTACATACATAAACATGTGAACAAGATGTACGAGTTTTGACTTTACTGTAACTTTAACATCCCGCGCCGACGCGATGTTAAGATCTGCAAAAAATAATCTTTGAAATTTATGCAACTTAATTTCAATTTTGATCTTGTGATCCTTACTTAAATAATAATATTATATAGATTACTTTTAACTGTGTAAGTGGTAATTCTGTCTCACCTGTACACTTAAAAATCTATTTGTAAAGACTCACCTTTACATTCTTTCGCTATTTTTAATTCTGACACAGATGAATCTTGAGACACCTACAAAGTAGTTAGTGGGTGGGTCATAAATGGACTCGTATTATTTTACAGGTCAAATAGTAATGCATTGATTTCATCAATACTTATATGTTTTAAATAAGGACTTATGTGGTTCTTATTTTAGCTGATCGCCCTCTTTTTCGGCATTGGGATCCTTAAATTTTGATTTATTAGTGGAGATTCTACACAGACACGATGAATAAAATATCTAGAGAAATTTTGTACTTTTTAGAATAAACTAAATCCATACTTTTCTTTTAAGTTGCTTTCTGTTAGACGACATTATGAAAAATAATAAGTACTTGAAATAAGTAAATCGTCATCTGGTCGCCCACGTAAGTACTGTTCAGGCGACCACCTACTGGACAGATAGCATTCAATGAGTAACCACTTGCGCAATGGTGACCTTATTTTGGATATAGGTAGGTGAAATACCTTCTCTCTAGTCTCTACTTTTAGAACTAAGTAGCTATCCATAAATAATCCATTTAGAACAATATTGAAGTTACTCAAAAAATGTTCTGCTATCTTGAGTAATCATGATGTATGTAGCTTTCTAATTAATGAATCTTAATGTTTCTCTTGGTTAAGCCATAACTTGATTACGTCTGCACCGAAATAGATAATTATTTTTTGTAGCAACAATAGTATTACAAGGATTTACTAAACTTAACGAATAACGGGAAAATTAAAAAATAAGTTTTCTTATCTGAAATAAAACTGATAAATAACGGATTTTATCGCGGTTTATTTCTGCAGTTTTTTTGTCCACCCGTGACCATAAGGGTCTGAAAAGAATTTGAAACGTCGGAATTTAAAATCTTAAATAAACCGCGATAAAATTCGTCAATCATAATAATTTATTTCAATGTGTGATATTCGCATAAATTTATGAAAACATCTACTGAACTTTAAACATTGACATATTAATTTTAACGTAATTACTATTTAATTTATAACTTCCTCCGTAGCTTAGGACAAAGCCAGCGCAGGACCAAACAGTTGAGACATTTGTGAATTCTCATCACTATTATTTCAGTTGACGATGAGATACCCCCGTGCTTCGGTGAGCACGTAAAGCCGTCGGCTCTGCGCCAGATCTTTTACCAGTAATGGCGGTCATTCCGTCCCATCGGACTCTAAGTACAGGGAATAGACTGCTCTGAAAACGTGTGTTTGCGCACACTCTTGTGCTTTATTATATGTATCTCCTGTTTACCTAGCTAGTAAGCTAATAAAGACTGGCCCCTCCAGGCGAAATACCTACTGCTGGAAGTGATTTTTTTCCCAAGAATAAACATCAAAATTGAATCATTCGGAAACATCAAAAAATCAGTCATAAAAGATTGAATACCTCATCCCGTTTTGCGGTAGTTAGGTAAACATAGACATAACATCATTATAGACACAAGAAAAACACGTAGTGTGAGAAAAACAAGTGTAATATGATGCGATCTCGTGAATTCGAAGTGAGTTTAATATAGCCGCTTATTAATACTCGCTCACCTAAAACAAGCGGCATCGCATAATTCCATCTACCTGTGCAATTTATGTTGGCTCTCACTCCGGAATACCGCGCTTACATTAAAACATAATATATTCGGAAATTTCTCAAAAGAAATATTATATAGGTAATCCTGAAAAATCCTTACCTCATAGTCTGTATAATATCATGTGAAAATATTAAAATATGGCTCGCTAGGAATAATTAATTTAAAAATGGTTATTTTTAAATAAATTATTTTTAGTCAGTAGGTATCTATAAATTATTAACATATAGTGACACTAGAAATATTTAAATAAGTAGTATACTTATTTAAATATTTCTAGTGTCACATTTTTAAGGTTTCGGAGTTCCAGAAAACCTTTACAGTTTGAAGGTGTTATCCAAAGTAGATTTGTTTTCAAAGAACAAGCCGATAATTAATATTTTAGTTTAGATTTTAATTTGTCTAATTTTTCGCAGTTTCGAAAACAAGTCGCCTAATCCATTGTTAGTTTTACGACATCATAAAACTAAACATAGAAAGCTGTATGATAGAACATTACGTCCGTAGCATAAAAACTGGGCAGCAGCCAAGTGTCTTTCTCTACATAGATAAATGTTAAGCTGATCGAATTGCAATCGATTACCGTTTATTAGGCATGTATTGATAATAAAAACAATAGTTCTGTCGCCATGAGGAAAAAGAGCACATCTGACATTTTTTTCGCAACGAAGTAATAAGTGTTATCGGAATCAGTATTATCTACTGATTTTAACAACTTATATTAACTTGCGAAATAAAATTTCAGATGCGTCCTTTGTCTTTATGACGGCACAATTGTATCAAGTTAGTATCGAAAAGAATTAGAAAAATATTATTTGCATTGTAGATTGATTTTTCCGAAACTTGACAATTTATTGTGCACCTATTTAACGTAGTGTGTCTGAAGTAGCGCAGCTCTAGGAGGCATCCTAGTTGAACTTTCACCTTGCAGACCCCTATTCGCTTCTGCGATCCGAAGTGTTCAGACCTGTACTTATTTGCATTAATGACCATCATAATTTGGCTTATATTTAGTTTAATTATGACTAGGTAGGACTCGGGAGCTTTGGGATCTAAAGATTTTGATAAAATCATTGTGTGGCGCCCTTTTTGCTTTTTTATCTATTATTGTTGTATGTATGTACCTATCAACATTATAATTTTAACTGACTTGAACTGTATAAAATTGGACTACATTGAATACATGGGCGAAACTCTATTTTTTTTAGAGTAGTTTATTCCAAAATATGAAGAAAAACGCTAGCCAGACATTATTAATGCGCGAATGTATGTTAAATAGGACAGTATTTACACCCATACCACTTCGTAGGTACTTATCTAAACACGAAATTCTTGGTCTAAAAATGTATAATTGAATTTTTAAATAACAAAATATTTCACATGTTTAAAATAACTAATGGTCTCGTGAATAACCAAAACGCAGCTGGATAAAACAAATGCATTCGCAACTCACATGCTTGTTATAGTTATGTCATTGCCAAAAGCGATCGCTTTTTGTTTTGCTCGTAAAACATTTCCAGCCTGAAAGATAAACTTTAGAGAACAAAGTTGTTATTGCAAACTTTTATGCAGAACAAAATATTTTTGTCAGAACGAAAATAACATTATTTTGTTTCATTTCAACTAGTGCACTAGTTTATTTTGACTTTTATTTCGTCCCAAAGTTTTGATTAGTTGTTTTTAACCCCCGACGAAAGAGAGGAGTGTTATAATTCAGTTTTTTTTTATTTGAAAGCTTAAGTTTCTAAACCACAGAACATCAAAATTAGAGTTGCACTGAACATTCGGCCACTATTCGGTATATCTACTGCCTATTCGGCGACAATTTTACAATTCGGCCGAATACCGAATAATGGCATAGTATTCGGCCGGATACCGGATAGTACGTTAACACATAGATAACGGTAAACGAGGGATAGAAAAAGTAACAAACTACTAGTAATCAATTATTATGTTCAGTTTAGTCTTTGAGACAGATTAACAGATAGTACAAAAACATGAGAAAAATAAAGAAAGACCTGGAAAGACACGATGATTTTTAAGCGGTGATCAGGAGAATTAATTTTTAATCAGTCATCGCGAGACAGTTTTAGTGAGCAAAGTTTACAAATAGCGTGCTTAGAGTCAGCTTCTTGAAAAAACTGCGACACGAGCGATCTCTTGGTTGTCATGTCTCAGTATTCCTCTTTTTTTTTCATGGTGAAAACCCTTTATGGGTCCCCGCTACTGGGGGTGCAGCGGGGTATGTAGGAGTCCCTGTCCACACTGGTGGACTCGGGCTACCCACTAAAAACACCACGGTAGATAGCCTCAGGTGCTTGAATTACGGTCCTGGGAACTCATAGATCTACAACCAAGACCGCCATCACACTGTAGCCTTTCAGTAGGCTCATCGAGTTTCATAATTGAAATTTAAATCTCGGCCTAATTTATGTAGGCAATCTGCGGCTACAGCAGACTACCTCTTCCCAGGCTCACATTCAAGGGTCGGCAGGAGTCCCCACTCCAGCCGCCAGTGACCCTGAGGACGGCGCCAGGTTAGTTATTTGCCGGCGCCTCGCTCTCCGCCGCGCGGGATCATTTCGTTCCCGATCCCGCTCGGCAAACTCTTTCTGCAACATAACTTCTTCACATAAAGAGACTACAGCTCTCCACGAGGCCTCGTCTGTCAGCATTGCCCTTATTAAGGCTGGCGGAGAGAGGTCGTTACCAATTATTTGTACCAAGACTTGGCGCTCTGACGCCCAAGAAGAGCATTCCTCGAGCGTATGCTGCGCCGAGTCCAGGTTACTGCCGCAATGGTGACAATCGGCTGTCACCTCTCGACCAATGCGATTCAGATGCACACCGAAGCACCCGTGCCCGGTAAGTATCATGTCTCAGTATTCCTACTATACTAGACACGCTATACGTACTACACTAAACACAAACAGTTTACAAAGTCAAAACGACAAAACTCGCTACAAAAATATTTTTAACATACACTATGAAAACTAATGCACCGCATTGTCCGCAATTCAATACGCACTGCGTGGAATTTGCACAGCGCACGCACGCGCGCGTTCAAAATTCACTTCATTTTAGGTAAAACTTTTGGCCGAATATCCGGCTATTCGGCCGATGGCTCCGCCTGATATTTGTTATTTGGTATTCGGCTATGGTTTAGCCGAATACGAGCCGAGCTATTAGTTGCATCACTAATCAAAATACTCCACCCTCTACCGGCGCAAACTGGCGGCGGTTGTCTACTCTGTGATTTGAGCATAATAATATATCACTGATTTCAGACTAATGGAAGTACATATTATTTTTAATATAATATCAGTTTATATAAATCCTGTTACAACAAATAGTTTTTTTTAAATAACTGCTTGGTACCTATAGTGTACTTTTAGTTCACACAAATAAAACTACAGTATTTTGTGATACGATCAGCTGAACTAAATTGCTCTTGAAAAAAGTATTCCTAGCTCATAATGATGAATGCTTTATATATTCAACACGTAACGGTATCAAATCGTCCGTGAAGTATCCACAGCACTCGTGTTTTATAACAAAATGTTTGTAATTCTGTTATAGACTAACCATACGTTTTTTATAATCAGAGACATATAAGAACGTTGATCTAAACAATCCTGTGGTCGGCAAACTCTATGTATAAAGTCGTCAAAATTATCCCGAATCGCCCGGACCCAAAAAATCGGTCTTGGACGAGCACACATTCAATTAACTCAATATTCACTCACTCCCGAACTAGCATTTGAATTATTCCCGCATCGACTATAAAGAATTAGGGGTCACCCAATCTAAAATTTTACTCCGAAGGAAATTTACTCCAAATTTTTTGGGGGTTCAGGATTTCCGAATATTTATGGACGGCATCACCTAGACCCAAAGAAAATCCCAAGAAAAACAGAATATTCGATTGCTTCCGGGTAACATTCGGGATCGGGTTGCCCCTTTGTAATCGATGCAGGAATAATTCAAATGATTATTCAAGAATCTGATTGAATCCAGTCTCGTCCGAGGCCGTTTATTTTTTGGGTCCTAGCGACCTTGGACTGGGACCACTTAAGCAGATTTAAGGATATTTACTTCGAAATTTAACGTAATTGATTAGGTACCTATGAACGTAATCGCTCAGGCCCAAAAAAATCCAAAGCGATGATGGCCGGAGAAACACAGAACAGCTGGTTTTTTCCAGGACTTACAAAAAAAGCGGGGAAAGTATGAGAGCACCACAAAAATGTCGAAACAGCCAAAGTTTCTTGTGTCCAATTTTACTTTCATTTTGTATACCTACCTACTTATCTATCTAGTCCGAGTAAGTCTAAGAACTGATTATTCCAGAACATGTGACATCCACCAACCCGCACTTGACCAGCGTGTGTAGATTAAGGCCTTAAACTCTTTTAACTCATAAGAAAGTTGAGAGAAGTGAAATCTGAGTAAGTAAGGTACTAGTACCTAGGTATGCAATTAATACGTGATGTTTAAAGGACTATGGAATTAGTTAGATACTATGGAACTAATAAATTTATAATGAATAAAAAACGTATCCAGTGTCTGGAATTTGATCCTTTCACCCTACATTAAAATCATAGAACATTGGAAAATTGCCCATTTACTTGGCAATTGTTCAAACTATTTTGCGTAGTCCGATGAGATGGTCCTCTAAAATTGTATAATGTTTTGTAACTAACACTAATCATGGCACAAATATGAGTAGCTCCATGAAACAGACAACAGTACAACACAGGTAAAAGTATCGTAAGTTCGCAATGCATCTAGATACTTAACTAGACTTTTGTTTAAGTATTGTTAAAATTACTAACTAGGTAACACAATACCTACCTACCTACCTACCTACCTAGGTATATTACCTAAATTCCCTGCTTAATTTGTTATTATATCATATAAATAAATGGAGCTGGTAGACCCAGGGCACTTCGACCCAGCTGGATCTTTTGTGTATTTACTGTTTTTATTACCCACAAGCTGACAGCTTAGGATAAAAACTATGCTGTAACCTTCCCAGCAAGGGTCTCAATCTATCTCCATAAAAATGTTACAGACCCGTGGAGTTTCACATTTAAAACATTACGGCGAGATACCTAATCTAATATACAGTATGTTCTCCGTATGTTAATCCAGGTAATAAACTACAAGTAGGTATGCAAAATTTCAACCAAATCCATTAAGTCGTTTTGCCATGAAAGGGTATCAAACATTCATACATCCTCACGAACTTTTGCATTTATAATATTACTAGTGACCCGCTCCGGCTTCGCGCGGGTGCAATGCTGATACTAAATATATTGAGGTATCTTTACAAAATGCCCTTTTATACAGCGTTAACAACTTTTTTGCCATTAGACAAAAGAAACAGCACGACCCGCGCGCGGCCCGGCCGGTACCGCCGCACCACTTCGGAAATATTCATTTAAATTATGTGCTGTAAAGGGCCATATTGATCTATATTAAATAGACAATGTATTTAAGGGACTTAATGAGATTAGGATTAATGCAAAATTACTTAAAATCGCTTCGTAAATAAGCCATTACTTTTGGTTGAAAGTAAAAGATAAAAAAATGGTTATTGCGGGTTATCCCTAAGAGATAGAAATATGCCATCCCGGACTTTTTTGTTGACCTTTTTAAGGTGTGCAATACTGTACATTACTATATTAACAAAACTCAATCAATCAATCAATCAATCAAAATATGCTTTATTTTTTTTGAGACGCGAGTCTACATAAAAATAGTCCAATTTCTTTTCCTACCGTGCAGTGAATGACTGGCAACTACTGAGAAACACTGCCAAAAAACTCAGTAGGCTTTTTATCTTTTTTAAATGAAGTACTTATATCTATTATATTATGTTTGTTTAGTGTGTTGAATTAGAGCGACTTAATTCCAAGCGTTTTTATCCGTTACATAGTCTGAAATTTTATAATACGCTTTCTTACATAACGTAGATTTTATAGTTATTTTAAATTTGTTAATAGTCATTTCCCTAATATTATTTGGAAGTTTATTGTAGAGACGTATACACTGCCCCATAAAAGAGTTACTGATTTTGTGGAGACGAGTATGATGTGCTACAAGATCGTTCTTATTTCTAGTATTCAAATTATGTGTATCGCTTATTTTTTTAAATTTCGTAATATTTTTATGCACATACAATAAATTTTCATAAATATATTGAGAAGCGACAGTCAAAATATTTATGTCTCTGAATTTCTCTCTTAGGAAAACACGGCTTCCTAGTTTGTAGATAGCTCTTATAGCTCTTTTTTGTAAAATAAAGATGGTTTCTATATCAGCCGCATTTCCCCAAAGAAGAATTCCGTAAGACATGATACTATGAAAATAACTAAAATAAACAAGTCTAGCAGTATCCACATCAGTGAGCCTTCTGATTGTTTTGACTGCATATGCAGCAGAACATAATTTTCCGGACAATTTATCTATATGAGGAAGCCACTGTAATTTAGAATCTATAGTAATGCTTAAAAAAACTGATGACTTAACAGGGTCCAACTCATTACCATTAATTTTAACATTTGTATTTGCCTGTCTTACATTAGGCATGGAAAACTTTATCACTTTAGTTTTCTTATCATTGAGTAAAAGATTATTCACATTAAACCAATAAACCACCTTAGAGAGTGCGTTGTTTACTTCGTCATAATTGCTTAGTTGTCGGTTAATTTTAAATGTTAATGAAGTGTCATCTGCAAACAACACAATCTCGTGGCTGTCATTAACATAATAAGGTAAGTCATTAATATAAACTAGGAACAGAAAAGGGCCGAGAATCGATCCTTGAGGTACACCCATGGTGACCCTCGACCCTGAGGACTTAGTTCCATTGACATCGACTTTTTGAATTCTATCACTCAGATAAGATTTGATAAATTCAAGAGCTTTGTTCTTGACACCATAGTGGTGTAATTTCCTTACAAGAGTTTCATGTTGCACACAGTCAAAGGCTTTGGACAAGTCGCAAAATATACCCAAGGCATCTTGCGAATTCTCCCAAGCAGCATAAATACTTTTTAATAATTCAACACCTGCATCGACGGTTGAGCAACCTTTGGTAAACCCGAACTGTTTCTTATGTAATAATTCATGTCTATTAAAATGTCTGAGCAACTGGCTAAGTATTAATTTTTCAAAGATTTTACTTAAGGTGGGTAATACAGAAACAGGTCGAAAGTTTGATGGATCAGAAGTATCTCCAGACTTAAATAAAGGAATAACCTTACTGTGCTTCATCAAGTCAGGAAATACACCTACTGCAATACAGTTGTTGAAAATGGATGCAAGATGTGGGGCAATTATAGTAATAATAGCAGATACTGCCTTAACAGAGAGTCCCCACAAGTCTTTAGTATTCTTCAGATTAATTGATTTAAAGGCTTTCAATATATCATTAGGGGTAACTTGCATAAATTCAAAGACTGTACCGCACTCTCCTACATTTTCCTTAAGTATTGATTCAGCGGATATAGAAGATGACTGTAGACTCATTGTAGTCAGTAAAGGAATATTAGTGAAAAAATTTTCAAACTCTGTAGCAACTTCCAGGTCCGCTGTTACATCCACATTATTAACTTTTAGCTTGAAATCTTTGTTACTGACTTTTTTTCTACCAGTTTCATTATTAATAATGTTCCAAGTAGTTTTAACAACATTAGAAGATGTTTTAATTTTATTTTTTATGTATACCGATTTAGCGGTTAAACATATTTTTTTGAAAAGTTTTGAATATTTTTTAACATAATCTATGAAGTTGGGGTCCTGATTGTAGGACTTTTCAGCATATAAATCATACAGTTTATTTCTACTTTTATAGATACCCGGGGTTGCCCATTCACCAAAATCCAAACTATCACTAACCATCATGTGTTTAGAAGTAAAAACTTTATGAAAAATATCATTAATTTGATTAAATAGATAATTATACTGATAGTCCGGGCTCTGTTGACTGGGCAGCCACTCTAATTTAAGTGATAAATTGTTTTTAAACTTTTCTAAGCGGCTTTCACTGAAGGGTACAACTGTTATTTTCCTTTTATTATTTTTTGGAGTATCTACTGGATAGCAAACTAGTTGACCACTGTGATCTGATTGTATCTTGTTAAAAATGGATTTATGACTAGGTGTCATATTACAAAAAATATTATCAATACATGTTGCACTAGTGGCAGTTATTCTAGTTGGTTCACAAAATATGTTTGTCAAATTATAAGATTTAAATAAATTTAAGAAAATCGTAGTAGTAGAACAATTCTCCAAAATATTTATATTAAAGTCTCCACAGACAGTAACAGTTTTATGGCTATTGGATATTTTATTTAAGGCATCCTCCATTATACTTAAAAATGTCTCAAATGGCGCGCAGGGAGGTTTGTATACGTTAATAACAATGTGTCGCTCCAACTCAACACAAGAGATTTCTACAACTCGCTCAACAGAGAGGCTCACAATATCAGATCTTTCCTTATATTTAATTAATTTATTTGTTAATATTAAAGAGCCACCATGGATAAACTTTTCTCTTATGAACGAGCTTGCAATCTGGTGATTATTGAAGCTGTAAATGAATTGATGGCGCTTAAGCCAGTGCTCAGTAAGACAAATAATATCAATATTCTCACAATTCATAAACAACTCCAATTCTAACTCTTTACCTAGTAGACCTTGAATATTTTGATGCACCAGATTGATACAATTTTTATTAAAATTATTACATTTTAAAGATTTTGTTTTACTTAAATTATTATTCTGATTTACAGAATCAGATCTAATATTAATGCCAGAGTTTGTCTCTTTTGTCTTACAGTCTAATTTAAAGAAATTGGAACGTGTTCCAAACTATTAAAATTAAATCTTACATTACTATTCTGCTCAATAGAAGCATTGGGGTTAGCCAAAAATTTGGCTGGGTCATTAAAACAATATGATAGCGACATTGCTATTTGTCTTTTGTAAAAGTTGGCAAGATAGAAATTATCTTTTGTCAATTTACATGTCTTATTAATGATAAAGGCATTAATGTCAATTATTGTGAATTTATTGTTATACAATGCCAAAGTATGTAATTTATTGTTGATTCTATGTCTGGCATTATTTTCTACCTCCAGCAACAATTTGCTATAAGGAAATGCAGTGAAAATTATGCGTTTAACATTTAATTGAGCTAACAAATTCAAATATTTTGTTAGCATGTGACAGTTTGCATTTCCTCTTCTCCCGACATACACAATCAAGGTGGTGCTAGGACAGTGCCTACTACTAATAATTTTCTCCATAATTTGGACAAAGGATGCACCAGGGAAACAATAATTAGTAACGCGATTGCCTGTATTTTCGAAAAGTATTTGGCCCATATGTTTACCTATTTCATCACTATACATAATTATATTGTTTTCAAATTTAGTATTTTTTATTATATGATTATTATGGTTGACAATTATGGAAGTACTGTTTGTATGTTTATTTGTTATTTCAATTTGAGATTTACAGTTTGGATCAGTGCTTGATCTTGGACAGCTGAGTCGTGCAGGAGTGATGTCTATGTCATTACAGTAGTAGTGGGATAGCGACATCAACTTCTGTTCACTTTGCTTTAAGTCAGCCACTAAGCCGTCCATAACCAAATCACATTCTGTAATTTGTCTCTGTGAATCTATATATTTTTCTGTAATCATACCCAGTGATTCACTCAAAGCTTGCATTTCTTCTTTTAGGTCCTGAATTATATCGGTATATTTTAAAACAATAGAATCTATTTTAATCTGGCATAAACTACATACATTAGCATGACTTACCTGATCAGCTGTAATTACAGGATCATCACAGGTTAAATCAATTGTCATTACCACATTATTGCTCAAGTTGGTTATGGCAGTAACTGACACAGTCTCTGGGGCACTAGAAATCAATTCATCAAATAATGACTGTGATTGTACAGCCATGGTGTCATGAGAGGTTCGCTCTAAACATTCAATTTTCTCGTAAGCCTCTTTCAGTTGATTTTTCAGCTCGGCATTGTTTTTGAGAGTTTTCTCAAACTCAATGCCGCACTGGTCAAAACTGGTCACCATTGACTGCAATTTTTTATGTTCACTATTAATATTATCAAGTTCAAAACTCATTGCTGCCATCTCTTTCTTGAGGTCAGAATTATTTTTCAAGACCGTCAGTACCTCCAACTCATTCTCATCTCGCTCAACCTGCAATTTGTCATTTTCACTTCTGAGTTCTTTTAATTTTTAAGTGCTCATATGGGCACTATAAATCTTTGAAGGATCAATCTGCAATGAGGTTATCCAGCGAATGACTAGAGTTATCGACGTAGCGCAAAGGATTATCAAGCTGAAGTGGCTGAAGGATGGCCATATCTGTCGAAGAACAATAACAATAACAATCGAAGAATAATAACTATCGCTGGGGTAAGTGAGTTCTCAAGTGGAGACCACGTCTTGATAAAAGTAATTGTAGGAGGCCCTTTAGCTAGGTGAAGCAATGATCTGCAAAAGATAGCCGGCTATTGCTATAATGCCATATACAGTGTGAAATTGCACCTATACAGGGAGAGGCATTTGTCCAGCAGCGATGATGGTGATGATAAAGATGATGAAATAACTAAATATCATGCATACAACTAATTATAATGTAAACGTGGCTTTAACATAAATGTCTTAACATTGATTAACTTTTACATGAACAATAAATAACTACTTAATAACTACTTAACCTTTTAGTGTTGTCTTAATTTATAATTATATTTATGGCCTGTTTCGGCGTCATTTAACACGATGTACTATTTTGAAGTAAGTTACTTATGTATGGTAGATACCCATAACAATATAATTCCGTAGACAGATGGCGCTAATTTAAAAAAAAAAGTATTTCCGTTAACGTAATTAAAAAAGAATATCCGCAGCAGTTACCTTTTTTTCCGCAACGTGTGATAATAAACTTGTTCCAATATTGGTAAGAAGTTTGGATATTTGATAGTATGTTTAACAGATCCTGTGATATATTATAATAGATACGATTAACTAGATTTAAATTTACCAAATCCTAAATCTCAGGGAACAGGAAAGTTCCTTCTTAATTTCTATGTTATATATGTATTGGAGCGAGATTGCCTATTTACGACACATTCTTAAACGAATTAGTAACTGGGCAATGATCCAAATACCGAAATTATTGTTTACTAGCGATGCCCTTGCTTTACGTCGAGTGCATATGTACCTAGGTAACAGTGGCGGAGTCCAATACCCGCATAACCGACGAACAGCTGTACCTTTCTAGTACCTACCTACAAGTTCATCAAAACGAAAAAGTGGGTTAATAAAATAAAATGAATCGGAAATTAAATAGGTATGACAATTGTAGGTTTTTTGGTATTATTTTTCGGCAAGTTAATGATCTAGTAGTATTCGAAAAAGTTTTTTGTAGCTGCCTAATTGATCAGTGATCACACTGATCACTTCTACTAACAATACCTATCATATATAGGTACATTACATTACTCACATACATATGATGATGCATAGGTTATCTTATGTATAAGTTAAAATAAATAAATTACCTACCTACGCCAATAATATTTTAGTTTATTTAATTTATTTTAACTCAAAAATCGGTGACCGTGGTAATGAGATAGTCTATTAATATACGATTGCACTGCATATTATCATAATCTGATGCCAACACTATATGTTTCTTTCTACTCATCTTTAAGCGGTAGAGAGAGGCAGTGTTCGCAACATGTTTCCTTGTGCATGTTTCGCCAGTAAAACCATGTACCAGGGGTACATCCTAATAAGGGAAAGCCTAATAATCTCTTCCATGGGTTACATAGATACGCCGACCCCGCGCTAGCCTAACTTATGCCTTACCACTTCATATTGTCCGACCTCAAGCTAATTTTGTTTGGTTCATTCACGGACAAGAACTTGAACGAGCCAATCAAAATTACCTAGTTATCTTCGATTACAATTTCATACAAACTACAGCTTACTTATATGTAGATGTGTGAGGTGAGGTAGGTACGTCACGAAATATCCCATTGGGTCGAAGTATATACCTACTTTCTTCAATAAGCTCAAAAAATATTCGAATGCCTTCAAATTAAATTCCCTCAAAAATAACATGTATCAAAACCCCCGCGAAATACTCAAAAGCTTTTTTTTCAAGACCCAGATCTAATTAGGTAACATACATTAGTTAGATCAAGCAAAACACGAAAATATAACATCCAGTAGCGGATTCAGGAAGAGCTCAAGCGAAAAGGTATTTTAATACTTTCGTGGTTAATCTTAAAGTAAACTTAAGAAAAATAATGGAGAAGTTTAATTATGTTGTTAGTAAAATATTCAACGTGATTGAATCAAAATGTAGATCACACTAGTAGCGTCTTAAATGCCTGAACGCTGTGCCTGTGATGCAGCGGTGTGCGGCAGATCGCACTTTGATTTAATAGTAAACACAGGATTTGATCCAACCCGACTTGCGGCGAACCGTCACCCGCACCAGTGGAATGATACGGCACCAATTATATTGAAATTAGACATAATGATTATTATTCTTTGGTTAAGCTTTAAAAGCCCCTGAGGAAGTCGTTTTCTTTGCCATGTCGTGCATCTTCGGTATAGATTTTAATCCGTTGTAAGTGTTGTAACAAATTTATCTACCCAGTGATCAAACGATAATCCTGGATCCGTCACTGTACTAACATTATAACTATCTGACTGTACCACTTTCGTACATTTTCTTGATGTCATTCACCCCTTTGCCACTTCGTTATGGATTAACAAATAATAAAATTGCAAGAGATACACTTATTCACGTCCGAGGTTGAACTGATTTACGGTTTCAACCTACTTACGTTATAAATTAGTAGATGGTTTTATTGCAACCCGATATTTCAGAAGAAAATAATTTTCAGATGATTTCTTCTCTTTCAAAACGGCATATGACAATAATTTGTTCTGCTTTATTCTAAAGTAGGCTTGCATTTGTTTGCTTGCATTTCCATTTTTAGGCCTTTATTCGCACACGCTGGCCAAGTGCGGGTTGGTGGGTGTCACATGTCCTCGAATGATTAGGTCTTAAACATGCCGGTTTCCTTTACGAATATTGAGCAGCGGTGATGAAACAATCCGTAAAAAGATGAGTGGGCACGACCGGGGTTCGAGCTTGCGACCTTATATATTTCTCAGGCGAGGCGATTCCTATATCGCTGCGCCACCGCTGCTTATTAAAATTTATAGTAAGTGTACAGTAACAAACAGCCAACCGTCACAAGGGTTTTGTGGTTCTGTTAGTAAGTAGAACCATAGTAATTTCCTATCAACATACAATCAATCAATAATCCTTGGCGTATTTATCTAGGACTAGCTTTCCGCCGCGGCTACGGCCTTCGCGCCCGCGTGAACTACTAAACATGCCCAGCAGTAGGATAAAAAGTAGCCTATAGCCTTTCTCAACAAATGGGCTGTTTAACAGTGCAAGGATTTTTCACACCGGATCAATAGTTTCTGAGATTAGCGCCTTCAAACAAACAAACTCTATAGCTTTATAATATTAGTATAGATTATTTTAAAGGGGGTTTAGTCCGTTTGCTAGATTAAGTACCTAATGATTTTAAATTTATTTTCATAGCCAGCATTGTGAGGTACAAGATTGGGCTCGGCCCACCCGGCCCTCAATACTTACAATAAAGCCATAGGGTAATTTCAAACTTAGTTGGTAAGTAGGAACTTGTCACTATCTAAATTTAACTGTTAAGTTCATCAGTAGGTAGACGATACTTATTTTAATAATTTTTAATAATTGACATAATGCAGCCTAAGGATTATTCGTCGGAACGGGCTACTTAATTAATGATTAGAAATTACTTGGCAGGTACTACTTACGCTAGAATGTCCATGTCTAGTCGAACTTAAGTCATTGTTGTCATCATCATTGCTTTACTAATACAGTCTCTATGACTGTCTACTGATTACCTAACAGTCCTTTAGTGTCCCACTGCTGGGCACAAATCATTTCTCAACTATAGACAAGAGTTTATTAATTTACTAACGGCTTGCCCCAGCTTCGCCCGGGTAGCTTCAGCCCACTCAACAATTTACAAAAAATGTGATAACTAAAGAACCGTTCAACCGATTTTGTGCAAACTTCACATAAACCATCTACTAAATAGTCCGAACAATGCCTAAACATTTGGTTTGAATAGGTAAGCCCGTTTTTGAGTTATAAAATTACAACGAAAAGTGGCATTGATTTTTATATATAACTATATCTATAGATTTTGGATTACCAACAGTTATTACATTTTTCACAAAGCATATGTATACAAGAAATAACTTACAAACTAAAATGTATAACCTGTTAAAGCAAACACCGCATGCAAAAACATAATTTTATTTTTTGGAAATTTAAACAAAAATATTTACAAAAATTTAAACAACAATACAACACTATATAAATGTTAAAATGATTTTTTATAAATTGTAGTTACACATTTTTACTAGTAACACTGCTAATTTTAAGAGTTAAGTTCAGAGTGTTAAAGAGTTTATATTTTTATCCACATACGCTGGTCAAATGCGGGTTTGGGGACACTACATTTCCTCATAGTGTAGTTTTAAGACATTCCGATCTTTTCAAAATGTTAAAATAAAAACCTTGGTATATGTTTGTATTTTTACTTGACTCACCACCGCACTCTCGCAGTGAAGACACTCGGGTTTTGTACCCGGCCAAGTCACGGGATACCATTTAATCCGAAAGTAGGAGTTGCGAAGTCAGATTAATAATAATAATCCACGTAAAGATTGTCCACTTCCCTCCAAGCTGTAAGCATTTGTGTTAAGTTTGTGTTTCCTTACTCTGTGGTAATATTATGATGCACCAGACCCACAGAACAGCCAACCAATCGCCCCTTGGTGGACAATTTTTATAATCTATGTTCCATTGTGAATTGATACTAAATTATTCTTAAGTTTAAGGTATGGGTCAAATATATCAAACAAAAATTGAGTTCATGCATCAAAGATCAACATGATGCAGCATCTTCAGGATACCTTACAAAGTTATTTGACTTTTGCAAAAAAAACTTTTTTCAATATATTTTATACGTACCTACATAAAAGTGAATCACTGAATTAAAACGACTGACTGCACCAAATTCAATAATACTTTTTTATTGTGTTTGTTACTATGAGGAGATAGCTTGTATTAAAAAAGACGGGTAGATACTTACACCAACCGGGCGAACCTGAGGCGAGCCGCTTGTAATAATTAAAAATATATACCTACCCTAAATTGTATATTTATTATGTGCAAGACTATGTGTGCTAATACCTATAAATAACAGTCAAATACCAATACTTAATCAGAAGCCACCAAAAATTATAGATTAGCATTGGCTAATGAACTCCTTTGTCAAAGGCTGAAATCTTTTTTTCCAACCAGTTATTGAATGAAAACAGAAGGTCAACCGTCAGTCAAAGACATTAATGGCTTTTGTTTCTTAGGACTGACAATATTTCATTGACAAAAAGGGGTCCGTAATTTCATTTCGAGAGTCACATATTCGACTGTTAACTCTACCTATGCCTTCGGGTACAACAGGCGTGATGCTATGTCATTCGAAAGTGTAGTCGATTAATAAATTGGCGATAAAAGGTTCTTTCGCAATAACGTCTATTCGACCAAACGTTCAGTCGACATTACCTTAATCGAACATGCGACTCTCGAATTAAAATTACGAACCCGACAAAAAAGTAGGTTTATTGTTTAAAAATTACAAATTGAAGTATTACCTACTTACTAATTAGTTTCAATTCATTATTTAATTCCTCTTAGTAAGTAAGAGTTGTCAATATGAAAAAAGTGTTCGAATGCTATCGGCAACCTGTCCATAATAAGTTAGGTAAATTGCAATCCATTTTATCCTATTTCTAGCAATTCTATTTTCTTTGTAACTTATGTTATTAACAAAAGATATGTATTTGAAAACGCATTTTGACAATGGGTGTATTCAAAAACTTCTTTCGTAATGTTGTATTGTATTTGTTATTCGAAACTAGCTACTTGTTTTTCACCTTTTAAACCGTCTTTAGACCTGTAAGAATATTTTAAAACAAAAATGAGCCCAATCTGATCAGTCGATCTCAAGTTTTAGCGTTACAAACATATTTTATGTTAATTAATTTTTATTTAAAGATTTCTTTCAGTTGTTTGTAAATGAAAAAAAGTTGTTTTTTCATTATCGAGTTATCAATAGTTTGTTACAACTATTGGGAAACTCTTTTCTTGCTTTGTTAAAATTTCAGACTATGCGGCGTTACTTTTACTTTTTACAAACAATTTTAGTTTTTCATCTTACGCAAATAATGTTCATAATTGTGTGAAATACTTCTGCGTGTGACTGTAGTTTCAGCGTATGTACAATGTCACCTTGACGAGTGGTGGTCTCACTAGGTATTTGTGCTCTGGCGTCGATCCAGGAGATGTAGGTCGCCGCGCGCTTTTGAGAATTATTTTCATGTAACGAATATACAAATTCGACAATACGATTATAGGAATAGAATAGTAATTCGTAAATTATTGTTTTCTGACTTACACCTATTCGCGGTGACGCAGTCTGATTCATACAAAATATTTATCCTCTATGTAATCGACAGGTCTACTTGAAACGATGAATTTCATTTAAAAATATATTATTTCATAAAGAGCAGCAAGCATTAGAAGTAAGTATCAATCAATATCTAAAAAGGATGCCCGCGCACGACCGACTTTTATGACCGATGTTGTGTCAGACTCAACGCGTGGCCTTGAGTTTTGTAAAGAGTCGCACAAAATCGGTGCGGGCACCATTAGTTATTATAAGTTAGTACTTAGTGTTTTCATAATGTACGTAATTAGTAGTTTTATGCATAAGGCAATGCTTATTTTTAGTTTTCATAACTATATTTCACTTCAACTCTTTTTAGTGTCTGCACAGCACAGCCAGTCTCGGTTCTTGTATTCGCCCCGCTATGCCTTAGCGCTTATCTTACGAGTTTATTATCCACACACGCTGGCCAAGTGCGAGTTAGTGGATGTCACATGTTCTCGAATTATTAGTATTAGACATGCCGGTTTCCTCGCGATGTTTTCCTTCACCGACATTCTTCGATGTTTTCCTTCACATTGAGCAGCGACGATAAAACAAATCACAAAAAGATGTGTGGGCACGACCGGAGATCGAACCCGCGACCTTGTTTCAAAGGCGAGGACGATACCGCTGCGCCATCGCTGCTCATAAGTATATCTACTTAGATGAGACCAATCTTATAAGTACATCCAGGCTACGGTGCATTAGACGTCCTGGATGCTGAGTGCAGAGCAGATTACGAGTTTCCAGTACCATCATTCTAACACCTTAGGAATGCTGATGGTGATACGGACCTAAGCGTAGTTGCCCTTGCCATTTTTCCCAATATTCCTGGGATCGGCTCCCATTCTAAACTGAAGCGAAAAGTTACCAGAATTGCGACTTCCTCGAAACCCGTAGGGAACCAGTAGCCAAGATGGTTACACCAGGTGTCAGATTATATTGGAACTCTGACTGCTTTTAACGATTGGCATAGATTTTTAAATGACAACCAGGACAAGTAAAGTTAAAGTATATATAGCCTGTAACACCATGTCCGAAAAACGGAGAACTTCTTTTAGTGTATTTCTCACCTTTTAAACCTTCCTTGGACTTGTATTATGAATACTTGAGACCAAAATCTGCCAAATCGGTTCAGCCGTTTTCCAGTTTTCGCAGTTCCCACAAACATCATCATTCCTCCTCGTCAGTAATTTGTTTAATTAACAAATAACAAAGATCGAAAGATCGGACATGGCACACCCAGTACAGCTCGTTCCTTCCCCTGGCAGGTCCAGAATTATTATTGTACAGCAAGTGGCATAGGGCTAACTTTACCAAATTGTTTGGACCGGCAAGACCGACGGCTAAGTTGTTTGTCGACCACTGTTTCTATAAATTTTTGCACTTATACCAAGTACGACATCTGGTGTCACTTCAGAACTACTAGATACTTCAGAGATTTTTCAGGTGTAAGCACAGTTCAAGAAATGCAATACTAGATGGCGTTGCTATAGAACAATAGTGTTGCCATCTCTATTTGGTACCGTGTAAACGTCAGTATCACCATGATTCATGTACCAAACTCGAACCCAAACCAATGAACTACATTGGGTTGAAACCAAAATTCATAAGCAGTATCAGCACAACTCAGTAGATGGCGCATAAAGTGTAGAGTAGAAAAAGAATCATATCACCGACAGTAAGTAGGTAAGGTGGAGCCGACGCGCGACGATGTCTTCAAAAACTTCGATTCTGCGTTTCTGAATATCAGAACGAAAGCAGTGAGTACCGCCTTAAATAAATAGGGAATGTTACAATAATAATTAGGCAAGTACCTACATATGACGATTATTTACTAAAATTATGTAAAACAGTTTTCGTTGTTAGAAAAAAGTTAAAATTCGTGTTATGTCAGATATGGTTTCATAACAAGTCATGATCTGATGGTAGTCAGTTCAGTTAGACAAATTCTGACTAAAAAGTAGGTAGGTAGCAGATTAATAATCGTCCGGCGAAAAACCAGTAGGTAAACCATTAGTATCGATTACTTTTTTAATTGATTTATCGGTGTTTATGTCAGGTATAAACAGATGACTGAAAATAATAGGCACCGTCAATAAATTCACCTAAGGTCGTGGTCTATCGGTAATAGATAATGAAAACAAATCGATCAAACAGATCAAGATCGCATCCGGGCGCGCGGCGGGTGCGCAGAGTTATTCCGAGCGCGCGGCGGCGGCGGCGGCGGCGCGGGAGCGGGGCGCGTCGGCGGCGGGAGGCGGGGGAGGCGCGCCGCCGCTCGCTCAGTGTGTCGCGCGCGCCGCCCCGCCATGGGCAACCAGCAGTCGGCCGCGCACGGCGCGCACCGCCCCGCCAAGAACGTGCGCTGGAAGACAGCAGGTAACCCGCCGCACAAGTACCCTGAACCACCACACATCCTCCTGCCTACACGCGCACACACGATGCTCCCCTCACACAATCTATTTTTGTCAAGTCGGCGCGCTGTCATTCCTGAAGCGTGGCACAACAAAACAAATCGTAAGCCCGTCCGCGTTCATGTAACGATTATCATGCGTCTAATTTTGAAAGGTGTTTTCTGCCAAACGGCTTACACCGACGGCTATGTCTTACCGGATAAAGGTTAACGCCCCTCTAGAGTATTTAATTTTGATTCGTTGACCGATTAACCGACTCGGCACATATGATCGTCTTTCAGGGCGGCCTGCGGCGCCGGGGAAGCCGGATATAATACCGATCCTGTCGGACGATGAGCCGAACTCGATCACGCTGCGATGGACAGCGTCGGCGCACGACGGCGGCGCGCCGCTGCTTGGCTACCAGGTGGAGTGCAACCGACTGGGATCTCGCGACTGGATCCGTACGGCGCCGCCCGTCGTGCTGCGCCCCGAGCTTGTGCTCGCCGGCCTCGACCCACCGCACCGCTACCAGTTCAGAGTCGCAGCGCTCAACGCCGTCGGCCTCTCTGACTACAGCGAACTTTCCGACGTGCTGACGGTTAGCTCTGACCGCTTACCTCACGAGCCCCCCGTCTTTCTGCAACACGTAGAAGATATAACTGCGCTGGAAAATGATAAAACTGAATTCCGCGTCTCCTTCGCCGGCACGCCGCCTCCGACTATAGCGTGGTTTAAAGACGATTACGAGATTTTTAGTAGCCGTAGAACTGCGATCACAACGACGGAGTCTACAAGCGTCCTGTTGTTCCACCAAACGCTACCGAGTGATGAAGGAGAAATAAAATGCACAGCTACAAACCGTAGCGGCCACGCAGTCACCAAGGCGCGGCTATCTCTCGAAGCCGCCCCGAAGTTACGCTATCCGCGTCAATATGAAGACGGTTTATTATACGAAATTAACGAAACTATTTTCCTTAAAACGACCATAGTCGGGAAACCGACACCGACGGTAGAATGGTTACACGACGGTCAACCTATCATCGTGGACGATCGGGTGGACATTATGAACACCTCAAAATTCTCTATGCTTAAAATACATTCTGCACGTCGGAGTGACCGCGGAGAATACCATATCCATGCCAAGAACAGGATCGGAGAAGACACAGCTTCGTTTCTAGTAACGGTGACGGCACCGCCGGACCCGCCGCGCTATGTGTCTGTCACGCGGCAGGTGGACAAGTCCGTCACCCTCGACTGGCAGCCTCCAGAGGACGACGGCGGGTGTCGCATCGGCAACTATGTCGTGGAATATTACCGCAACGGTTGGAACGTCTGGCTGAAGGCAACGACCAGTCGGAAGACGAACGTGACGCTGTTCGACTTGATCGAAGGAAGCGAATATCGTTTCCGCATAAAAGCTGAGAGCCCTTACGGTATGAGTGCGCCGAGCGTAGAGTCGGCACCGGTAAAGATACCAGGGCGGCCTGTAGACATGGAGTTCCTGGAGGTGGAGTCGAAGATCATCAACGAGGCGCTGACGCGGGAAGAAGTCGACGTGCAAGTGTCGCCGGCACCGCGTCGCAAGCGCGCCCATACCGCGCCAGCCTCGCCCCGGGAGTCCTCGCCTGCTAACGAGTTCATGCTGGTGCTCTACCCAGGCGCACAGAAAAAGGTGGATATAACTGGTAAGCATTACTGACATTATTTATGTATAATAATAATCCTTAAACACAGTAGCGAATTCCATTAATCCGTTAGAATTGAACTATACCTGCTTTGCGATATCAAATTTAATGAAAAATTATTAAACTACTCAAAACTTCTCCTTTTAAGTAATTAATATTTCAAACGCTGTGCGAATCGGAAATTATATCTCTTCACAGTTAGTAATATAAACAACTTTATCATAATTAATCCACAAGCATTGAACAGAAACAGTGGTTAGAGGAATAGCAAGCTATTAATAGATCAACTGCCAATGCTCTATATGCAAGTTTAACAGATCTGAGCGCGCTAACATAAACCAGAAATGCTGCTGCGAAATTTCCGTTATTATATAGCGAAGCAAATATTTCCTATTATCTATTGTTATTATCCTAAATAATAATATTAATCCTAAAAAATTTAAAGCATTTTACCAAAAAATTAAGTATTAAATATCACAGCGCTGTTAAATATGGCATTGATTTGTAAACAATATAACTTATTTCTGTTTCAGAGAAGAGACAATCCATTCAACTGGACTTGGACGCCTTGTCACCGCCACCGATATCATTTTCGGCGCCAGAACTGAGTTCCCGGTGCGTGATGCCATTCAAGGCACTTCGTAACGCAGTCAGTTCTTCGCAACTGCTGCACGAGATGGCAATGGCACGATTCCGCAAAGCAGTCGCCATGAAAGAACAACAAACAAAAATCAACAATAAGCGTGACGATAACACTGACATTCCGTATACTACTAGCACCTATGAACACAATAATACTAATGATCAAGACGACATAAAAGAATATGAAGAACTAGAAGTAGTTGCCGTCAAAGCACCGCAGATAATTATCAAATCTGATTCTACGGAAAGCAAGACGTATGGATCCCGCCAGGCCTCCCAAGATTCAGAAACTTCCGATCATCGATGGCAGCAAATGTCTTTCGATGAAGACTATACTGCTAGTACGGTTTCAACCGACGCATCTTCTGGCGATGGAAGCCTAGAGGGAGATCTAGACAGACACAGTCAATATTCTAACGAGGAAGAGCCATACAACCCTAGAGATAAAACGGCTCGTCCCTCTCCGCTTAAGGAATATGAAGACGAAGAAGATCTATCTGAAAGTGAGGCCCTAAAACCACTACCGTTGCCTGATCCAAATTTCGTACCAAAACCCATTCTGAAAAAAAGAGAGGCCGACATAATAGTACCAAAAGAAGCTCCAGTAAAAGATACTTTAAAAGTTCGAGATATGTCGAAACCTAAAAAAGAAGATAAAATTACTATATTTAAGAAAATCACGAAAATGCCTGTTCAGAAATCTTTTCAGTTTTCAAAACTACTTAGTAAAAAAGAGCCTGAACAAGTGCAGGATGAGAAACAAAATAATATAAGTACAGATACAACTAATAAAATAGATGATAAGGTAAGTGATGAAGGTAGAACTGTAATTGATTATTACGGCAGTATAGTGAAAGAGTATGGGAGTAACAAAAGAACGACTACACCCATGTATCTAAAAACAGAAGATCTGAAAGCGGTCGCTGAAAAACAACAATTAGACGTGAAACCAGCAGATTCTAAAAACAAAAAACCAACAAAGTCAAAGAAAGTAACAAACAGGGCAAACGAAAGTAAAGCGACATCTAAAGCAAAAGCAGTCAATTCAGTCGACAAATCTATGAAATTAAAAGAACCTCCTACAAAGGAAAATAATGCGTTAGTAAAGAAAGTCCAGCCAACAAGATCTAAAACTCCAGAACTTCCTAATAAGCCCAAAAAAGCTACACAACAGGTGGTCTTGAAAAAAGCTGAACGGGCGACTATTGTCATACCAATCGACTATCAAGAACTTGAAGAAAAAGCCAAAGTTAACGTAAGGTCTGTTATAGACTACACTGTAGATGTCTGTTTGCTGCTTTTAGCGTTTTGGGTGTATTTTTTCAAGGATGAAAGACTAGCCATTCCTTTCCTAATACTAATAATATACCGACAGTTACAAGAAACGCTTCTGCAAAATATTCCCGAGTGGTTGAAACGTCATACACCCAACTGGCTCAAGAAGAAAACTTCTTGACCTTCTTAAAAGACATGATGTGGTGTGAAATCTGATTGAATAATGAGCAATGTATGCAGTGTGATATTGTGAACATTATTTGTTTTAAATATAATAAAATTACACATAACGTCTAAGAATTAATTAATTAAATACGTATTGCCTTTTAATAAGTTAGAGACGTCATAAAACAAGTAGGCGACGTACGTCATATCAACTAAATTTATTTTTATACAATACCTGGACATTTTGTTTTCAAAATTATAATGTTACAATTACGCTCCAGTGTTGTGCCACTTACAAACGGCGTTCGTTTTATATCACAATTCAAAATCCCTTGTTCAGACTGTATTCCTTACAAGCCACCCCGGAAGGTGAACGACCCAAAATCATGTGGTCGCAGAGATAAAGGACTCGTTCTAGGTATTTATTACAATGAACACGTAATGGGTGAAAAAGCAATACTCACTGCAAGTGGTCAAAAATATAACGAGTTACATTCTGGAAAGTTGTGGTCAACACTTAAGTTAGCTCCCATACCGAAACTTGGAGAAACGAGAGTATTTTACGATTTGGATCCAGTTTATGCGTATGTAGCGGTCGCTGGCCTCGGCAGTGAGTGCTTAGCTTTTAACGCTATCGAGCAATTGGACGAAAATAAGGAAGCCATTAGAATAGCTGCAGGTGCGGGCGCTAAAGCTCTTAAGGAATTAGGTCCAAAGATAATAGACGTGGAGTCGTTCGGGAACGCTGAAGCGGCGGCCGAAGGAGCCCATCTCGCGCTCTGGGGCTTTGGCAAATACAGGTCTCCTAGTAAGCAGATAGTCGTTCCTAAACCCATATTGCATCTATACGATGACTGTGATATAGACGGATGGAAAATTGGAACTTACAAAGCAGAAGCTCAAAATTTAGCTCGATATTTGCAAGAATTGCCAGCTAATATACTAAACCCGACAAAGTTTGCAAAAATAGCAGTCGATCTACTTGTTGGATTAGACATAAACGTGGAAGTAAGGACGAAAGGTTGGGCGGCTAGCCATGAAATGGGAGGTTTTGTGTCAGTGGGAAAATCGTCGATACAACCACCGTTATATTTAGAAATCAGTTATTACGGAGCTGGAGAGAAACATAGGCCTATAGTTATGATAGGCAAAGGTGTAACTTTCGACAGTGGGAGTCTGGAACTGAAGACATGTGAAGAGTTAAGATACATGAAAGGTGACATGGCGGGCGCGGCTTGTGTGCTTGCTATAACCAGAGCCGCGGCGAGACTCAAACTTCCCATAAACATCCGCGGAATCTTACCTCTGTGCGAACTCATGCCGAGCTGCAGGAGCCCGAAGTTTGGGGACGTCGTGAAAAACGCTACCGACAAAAGCATATGTATACGGCTACCTTCTCGCGAAGGACGACTCCTCATAGCTGACAGCTTAGTTTACGCGAGGAATTATTGGCCTAAATTTATTCTTGACATAGGAACTATGTCCAAAGAGCAACTCCACTTCCTCGGGGGTGCAGCGTGTACTTGTTACACAAACTCAGATGAGTTATTCCGTTACCTAGAAATGGCCAGTAGCCATACGGGGGATAGAGTATGGCGAATGCCTCTGTGGAAGTTCTACGAAGATCGCGTGAAAGACTGTATGAGTGCGGATGTCGGAAACACAGGTCGGGAGTATTTTGGCGACTCGCCTAACTGTGCCGCTTTCCTGAAGCAGTTCGTACAGGACAGTAAGTGGGTGCACTTGGACACGTACAACGTCGCCTACACGAAGGGGACGGACTTCCAATACCTCAACCGAGGCATGACGGGACGACCTACCCGAACGGTTATTGAGCTATTAAATCAAATGTTAATCGATTCTAAATTATAATACATCCTGTTAATACGAGTATCTCTTAAACATTTCATAAAATTGTACATCTAATTTTTATACATTTGACCCCTAATAATAATAATACTTTTGCCATTGAGTAGTTTTATTTAATCGGACAAAGTAGGTAAACAGTGATTACAACATTTATAAACAGGAACATTAGAAACTAAAAACCACTACAAGGTTACGAATCTTCAGGCAGAGCAGATTTGCGCACACAGTCCATAAACTCTGATACAAGTTGGTTACAATTTAGCGGTTCGTTAGAATGGCAGTCGTAGCATTGTTGGAGCGCGCATCGTTGTACAGAGCACGGGAGCAAAGGTACAGGTAACTCTTCACTAAGAACTTCAACAGCTTGGCTCAGCACAGCCGAACACAACGCCAGCTCCGTGTAAAATCCTTTCAAGTTTTGAACAGCCTCACAGGTGAAATCATCACTACCATCCTTAGATACTTTCTCACGTAGCTCGTTCGTAAAAACAATTTTCTTAGAGCGCTCTTCATTGTGATTATTATAAAATAACGCTAATAATTTTCGTAAAATAATCATTATAAATAAAAAACATAAAATATTGAAATGTAACACAAATCGCTATGGTCGCAGAGTCATTGAAATTAAAAATACAGATTGATCGATTATATGTTTTATTGAGATTACTTAGTTAACATTTTAGGAACATTTATGGCACATAGGAAAAAAACTAAACTAAACTATTAATTGTTTTCGTATAACCTCATTTGAATGAGTAACAATAGGTCTAAATTGAAAAACGAGTGACTGCAATGTAGTGAAATATCTTAAACATGACTAAAGACGCAATTATCTGTTATTATCAGACTTTGAAATCTGCAGGTCATACCAGCACTCAAGTGGCATAAACGCTAAACGAATAGAATACAATTCTCGATAACAAAAATGAAAAAATATGTCGTAAGCTGCTAGTGTCATTATTATAATACATAGAGATTTCTGTTCGGAATGCAGCCGGGGTGTAATCGGAGACAATCGACGACAATCGCACACAAGGTGTATCCTTGGAAGTTACACGGAAAAAATAACAACAACAGAAATTATTATTTTTTAAATTACTTTAAAGTAAATGCTTATTTGTATTCAAATTAGATTTACAGAATTAAATAAGACATCAAAATTTTATTGGCCGACAAATATATAATAAATATTAATATTTGGCTATTTCAGTCAAATGTCCATCAACAGATGAATACTAGGATATAGGGGTTGGTCCCATAACTTTGTTCTAATGTAAAATAAGACATTTTTACCTATATGTATATATTGCACATATGATAATAAAATTGAGTCATGCAAGTCTGGCAACCGTTTAAAGACGAATATACATTGTTACAAGGCAAAACGGGATTTATTGTATAATATACGGCTGTCGGAACACTGCTCAATCCAATGCTAATATCGACGGCTGCCAAAATGTGAATGCCAAAGTAATAAAATGCTGATGACATCTTAAGGAGATAAACAGAAATAAAATTCAATTGATGTTTCAAATTCGGGCAACATTCCCAAATTACTGAGACAATGATACTAGTACATACCTATAGAAACGTAAATAAAACGTAAAAATAAGGTGAAAAAAACGTAAATAAAATAAATAATAAAATAATAACAATAACTTGAATTCATTACATAGCCTCGTTTTTCCGCCTATAATAAATTATTAGGAATGATTTTATTCAAATCAATTATATATTATTTTATACTTAAAATAAACACTATTCTTTCGTAATTTACTGTAAATACAACAGAATATATTATACTCTTAAAGCTATGATTAATATATTTGTCTTACCTACGTTGACTGGAAATATGAGTTACTTTGTATAAAATCTTTAGTAGAAAATATAAGCCTCTTTATATCTAGGCTTAGTGCACTTACAGTCAATAACTAATGCCTTCTAACAGCTGAACACCGACTCATCAGCGCAATAACGCATGTATACATGCATGGTGAGCCCTATCCGAAATGAAGACCTCATGTGTCTCAGACAAGTAGCAACCGTTATGAACGAGTTGTGTGGAGAGAAAAATATTTGAGGCCTCCTTGTATCAAGGAGAAACACAAAAGATCCCGTAAAGAGCCATAGTGTTTGGGCCTTGTTATAATATTTATACACACCGCAGTTAACTGATATACTATACATGTATATATTGTAGCTATATTACATATTTTTTTATAAAATATACTTCTAATAGATAATTACACCGACTTGATACAAACAGACGTTCCTGTTCATTTGTAGTCATGCACACAAATGTCTATCTCGGCTCGAGTAGGAATCGAACCAACGACCTGCAAAGCCAGTGTCTTACCGTCTACGCCACCGGCTCATCATTGTTATATCTTAAAAGATAACAGCTGTTTAGACATTGGTTATTGTTCTAGACTATAATATTACTTTGTGAATTACAACCTAACAGCGTAATACCGCGATAACAAATTTGATTTGTCTTTGAGATTTTAGACTTGCTTGCTTGTATTTTCCTTTAGAAACTTTTTGCTGTCGGTTTTTGTCCACCTGTCATTCGAAGAGCGCCAAATTCGCTATCCCTTTCTGTTAGTTGAATTTTTATATCCGGAGTGCTTCTCATTCGTACGTTCTGGTCATCTTTACGGAGTAATATTATACTCTAAGGTTATGGTTATTGTTCATCCAAACCTCAATTTTAAGGCACAATACATCAGATAGAAAATATCTCACTTTAAACTTCTAGATAAAACTATATTATTATGCTAATATAATGCTTTGACTGTAAAAGTAGTCTCTTACAGCTCGTTGCAATTATCTGCGTGATAAGGAGAAAGTTCAATTACATAAGATTCTTCCGTGTCGCTAATGTACCCATCTTGGCCTGTGTAGTGGGTCGGGTGCACGAGGAGAGGCGAAGCAGAGTAGGCCAGCAGGTTCCGTTGCCGAAAATAAGATTTCCAAGTAGCACTGGAATAAAATCACCATTATTAATATTGCAATTCACTACTAGGAAAACGTCAGATACAGCGAGCCTAAAGCATACTACTAATTACTACCTCACAGAGATCTCCACTCTACTCGGAGGTTGTCCTGAGCTATATGTATAATATCCATGGGCTCTACTCGAGAACTCATTCGGTTCTGTAGCAAATTATATGACCAGCCCATTATGGCTCAAGCAGTATAGGTAGGTAGGTAGTAGGTAAGCGACAATCGCGGTACTGCGACGCTACGCGATAATATGAAATAGATCTTATGTGTACCTGTGATTTACGTACACTCGTCGTCACTATCAATGAGAAACCATTAAATGTGATGCCTAAATATTATCCACTTGCCTCGCTAACCGTCGGCTAAAGAACTTAGGAACCGCTTAAATTAAAGTAACAAAACCGAATCGTTACTTTTAACGTGAGCAACTTCTTAGGAAAGTAATTTTGAAAGCCGCGCAAGTACAAGGAAATGTAAAAATACATGCCACAGTAAGAAACAAGAACCTTATATTAAAATACCGAATATTGTGTCTAGAACAAAGTGATATATTTTAACTCAGTCACACTGTACAGTATTGTAACCGGCCAGAAAGAGTCATTTCAAACATAATATACCTAGTTCTAGTCTAGTTTAAGGTTTCTTGTTTCCAATCATTTGTTCTGGGAGCAACCTACAATGTTTTAATTTGAGTTTTTTGATAAGAGACGAAAGTCGACAACTTAACACAAAGATCCATAGACAACTGTAAAGAGAAAATGCGTAAAATACGATTTGATGAAACACAGGTCATTACAGTGCATCCACAATGTTTGCGGAGGCGCCCACTGATGGCTTTGCAGCTATAGGCGGATAAACGTTGCTTATCTGCTAAGTAGAACCCCTGTAAGTAGCAACAGCATGCTGAAAGCTATCACGGATAAATTTGACTAGGCGTTACCTAATTAAGCGTCACTTTGTGAGACTTTAGTGAAAAGAGCCGTTCTCGCATTAATCTTTGTGCAACATACGCACGTTTGGTAATAGTCGCATTACATCGCTTCTCGTCGCTCATAATATGGGACAACAATATAGATATAAAACATACCTGATAATGATAACAGTGATAATTTCTGCACATCAAATAAATAACTTAACCTTAAATTTTCAAAACGTACCGAATATAATAGTTTAGTCAACATGTCTATTATAAATGTCTTACTTAGGGTGTTGGTCGAACATGATTGGTAGGTACTCGTCTACGGGTAGCATCTTGTCCAAAGGTCTTGCGCTGATCAGTTTTCTCGCTCCGCGTTCACTGATGATGTACCCGAGCGTCCAATAAGAGTACAGAGGCCTACAAATGTGCGGCGTCACGTATTGTTCCTCACCGTCCAATAGTATTTTGCGACCGATGTATCTGGACAAGTAACAACTCTTTATTAATATTTATTATCCTCTCTGGCGTCTACTTTTCTTGAAAACTAGCTAAAAAAAATATCACTTCAGCTTGCGAATAAAAATAACTACATCAAAATCAGTTCAATCGTTTAGGTTTACAAGGAAACATACTTGTAGACAGACACACAGGTACACTTGTTAAACTTATAACACGCCTCTTTTTGTCGGGAGACTGAAAATGAACCGTATCGATAAAATAATAATATTAAGTTAAAATATTAACAAAAAAAACCGACTTCATGGATGCCATTCTCAGAACTAAAACAAACTGAAATGGGACCACACGGGAAACATCAGCTTTCAATTAAAAAAAAATATATCAAAATCGGTTCACCCATTTGAAAGTTCTGAGGTAACTAACATAAAAAAACATACAGTCGAATTGATAACCTCCTCCTTTTAGAAGTCGGTTAAAAAGCAACCAATTATTAGTGTCACACTACGAGGTCATCATCTCTAAAGCATCTTAAGATTTAAGAGAGTTTAAGACTTGATCTACACACGCTGTACGTTAGGTATGTATTTCAAAACCGAGTTTGATACCGAGCTGGTACGGATTTCCTAAGTAGGTATTTAAAAAAGGATTTTTTCTCGACCAGGGATTCAAACCCAAGACCTCGCGGTTATTAATCGAACATACTGAGCACTGGATCAACAAAACAGTATAGTATCAACTTTCTGCAAGTGTTCCACTTCAAGTGCTTTTTAAGTTAAATAATACGAATATACCTACTGCTAATAGTTTCATGAAAATTTGGGTAGGTAGCAGTGACGAAATGTCTATACAAGCGGAATTCCACCTGCATCTCTTCAGAAATTGGTTAATATGACGTACATAATTTATATTTTGTAACGCCTAAAAGATTTAAATTGAATCAAAAATAAGGTAACCTACGTACCTAGTTCCCTATTTTTTTTAACTTACACTATATCCCAATCAAGCTCTTCCATTTCCTGTAACAACTGCAGGAATCTGTTGCGGAAATATGGCACGAAGTGAATGTCGTCCTCCAAGACCAGTGCGACCGCGTGACGCTTATCAGCTATCTAAAATAACAACAATTAATAAAAATGAATCGCCGAAATATATTACGCTCAATTATTCTTTTGTTTAGTTTGTTTATTATTATCTTTATATTTTACTAGCTGACCCGGCAGACTTCGTACTTCCTCATTAGATAAATAAAAGACCTAAACTTTCGTATAAAATAATTTCTTTTTCTCACCTTTTAAACCTTCCCTAGACCTCCACAAACATTTCAAGACCAAGATAAGATAAATCTTATGGTTCATATAAAAGGACATTTAAAAAAACGGACATGTCTATAAAATTGGGTAAATTACACTATAAGTGCGAAGTTGGGGCGGGCAACTAGTCTATATATATAAAAATGAAACCCGTTTTCCGTTGTCACGACATGACGCGTGAACGGCTGGACCGATTTAAAAAAATTGATTGAAAAAATTAGAAAGCGAAGAAGTGCCGAAAACCGGATTAGATACCTATTATTTATTATTGGTTATATTCGGTAGGTTTGAGACCCGGTAGATGGCACTGCTGATGGTAGATGGCTGCCCGGTAAGCGCAGAACGACGTCTGCCGGGTCCGCTAGTTTGTCACACACAACAGTGGCATCATATATCAACACCACTCAAGTGACAGATATTGCTTACCAATAGTTATCTAAAGTCAGACAGTCTGTATATTTAATAGATTCGAAAAACTGAGTCAAGCAATAAAAGGTTAAGGAAATCTTTTTTCAAAAACTCACCTCTTCCCAAATATGATAGTGGCTTAAGAAACAACCCACTTCTCCTGCCTTCATCGGTCTGAAATAATATTGATATAAGTACATACCTAATTTTAAAAAACTACGCTATGCTACAAAATGCAAATTTTTGTCAGTTTGCTGACGTGTAGACTATGAAAAAAGTGGTTTTTTGATCCCATAAACACAATAAAGAAACCAATTTTTAGCTGCAATTAGTCCCATATTTGAATAAGTGATTCAATAAGAATATGCTTACCTTTTGTGATACGGGTCTTCGTAATTAGGCATTAAAGTAATGGACAATTCTTTCAGATTGCTCATATTCAAATCCCTGGAAAATAGGAAAAATAGATTACTACAAGTCCTTCCCGGCTTCACAATACGATAAGATGTATGTATATTATGTTAAAGGAAATGTATGTCATTGTATGCAATTCCAAGGAGAAGTATACAATTCCTAAAATAGTAATATTATTATGTTTTCATAAGAAATCTATACATTTGCTGGATTACAATAGGAAAAGTAATACATTTGGGATATCAGTAGGTACAGTGGCGATTGCTAGTACTGAATCAGCATCAGCTAAAGAAAGCTTCTGTTCATTAATAAGACCCCAAAACCAATTTCACCCACAACTAAAGCGCTGGGTTAGACTTTTAATTACAACGCGTGAGCCGAGCAAGCAAAGCATTTATTACATGTTGAGGGTTGTATACATTTCCTAGAACATGTATACAATTAGTTGGTTTCATACAATTCCTGTGACAAATATAAACATTCTTCTTCTTCTTTAACCCCAATACAGCTAGAAGGCCAACTACATTACTTTTGTAGATGTATGAGAGCAGCAGTCGCGCAGCGGTACCAGCCTCAAATTGAAATATATGTTGAGGGTTCGATCCCCGTCGTGGCACAGGATCTTTGTGCAAATTGTTTCATAGCCGCTGCCTAGAACCCCTTGAGGACATGTGACATCGTGCCAGTGTTTGTGGATTAAGGCCTAAACTCTCGCAGCTCTTAAGATAGTTGAGCGAAGACCCGAACCGAGCCGTGGGACAATTAAAGGTTGTTACTAGTTTACTACTACTATGAGAGTTGATTCAATTATTACTGTGATCTTTAGATTATAATATCATATTTAGCGGTCACGTGAAAAGCGTGTTCGCTTAGTAACCGCGAGGTCCCGGGTCACGCAAATTTCTAAATTCTAATATAGTTAGACAATCTTAGTTGCAGCTTGAAGTTTGGAATTGTGATCGAAGAACGGCAATAGACTCGTCTACCATTAGATATGGGCCCTAAACATAGCCGGCAAAAAGTGCCTACCACCTTCTGGTAACACAGGTGTGACGCTATGTTATAAACATCTCGTAATATTGAAAATGGTATGATTATGGTATCATACAAGTTATAAGTCGCAAAAGCGCGCTGATAATTTTGCTTGGCACTAGACTGAGGTTGGATCTCTTGTAAATACAATCGCAGTGTGCAAAACTGTGGAACATAAGTTATATTTTCACAATAAAATCATAGTTTCACATTGATGCAAATAATAAACACAAACCTTTATTTGTAACAATCAATTTCGCTGGTTTAAAAAAGCATGAGAAACAGGCTTCAGAGAGTGAATTTATTTTATTTATAAATCTTACCTTCCATCTACAGCTTTATAACGCTTAACATCCATGCCCAACTCTTTAAAACTCAGCTCCATTAACAGTCTCTTTTCAGATCGCCGTTCTAAGTTAATCATATAGATTTCATCACAACCAAATTTCCATGGTTTGGGATATTCTATGTAACCTTTCAAATAGTTATCTAAAGGTAAAGGACTACCACGGCTTATAGCTTCCAGTTTGATATTTAGGAGCTGTTCAAAATCATCCTTAAGTTCATCGCCATCTTCTAATGGAACGGGTACAAATCCATAAACCTCTTCATTGCATATGTGGAGAGTTACACCTTAAAAATAAAGACAATACCTATTTATAGGGTATTGACAAAGAAAGTCAGTAGAATGTTTCTACAAACTTTGCTAACAATCATAACGGTACTATACCAACAATATAGGTGTCATTTGGTCGTCTCCCTTACAAAACATTGCTAATATAACATAATTATTACTGACATTATTATTGTATCTATTTTTTTGCTTAGTTGGTCTCTGAAAAAAATTCCAATATCATAATTAAAGCGTAGTCTTGAACACTTCAACCTTTTTAGTATCCCACTACTGGGCACCGATCTTCACTGTGCTGCCTTAATAGTTGAGAGTATAGAATAGACTATAGACCATAATCAACACACACTGGACAAGTGCGCAGATGCCGCTTTCAAAACAAATATTTTCTTTGCGGCGTTGACTGGGGATCGAACCCGCGACCTTATATTAAAGGCGAAGTCAAAACCGCTGCGCAATCGTTATTCCGCTGCACCACCGCTGCTCGTAGTCTTGATAAAACTAAAATACTTAAAAAAGTAGATGACAGGCAATTAGCGATCCCCCGATAGGCACGGGACTCGTACCAACTGTCTTAAGATTGGAAAGAAGATCAGTCAATGGCGTCAGTATTGGATGTGATATGACGTGCAATGTTCAGTTCTAAGAGCAGTATAACATTATTTACCATTTTTCTTAGCATTAATTGCAAACGATATAATATCATCCATTGGTCCATCGTAATTGGGTATCTTCTTAGGATCGTAAGTTAGTTTGTCAGAGGCATAAGTCCTCAGAAATATCAGTACCGCGCTGTGTACCATCGGGACATCAAAACAGTTCAGGATTTCACGTGTCTGTATAGGTTTGTAATCTTCTGTTCTCTTGTAGTAGTAATTTTCTGTCATTCCACACCTGTAAATGAATTATGTAAGTGTTAGTTGGAGTCGAGATGACCTTAACTTCCAACGAAACGTGTATGATACAGATTATGAATGGTAGCTTGGTATTATATAATACACAACAAACATGTATTTAACCATATTTAAACTATAATATAGTACTATCATAGTATATTATGCTTCTGCTAGCACCCGAATCCTACTTTTACTAAGTGATTCACTTCCAGTCTATATGATTCTTTCTTACAGTCGTCCAACGGGTTGAGTGAGGTACCGAATAACCATGCACTGTATTCGGTACCCGCCATTAAGAGTTGACTAATTGTGGTTGCTTTACCCCACATTTTCGTCAGGGTATAAAAACAAGTAAGTGACATCCCTGAGGTATGACGTGAAATATAAATCGCAGCGGCATTTCGGACGACTTACTAATACTTTGGACCACATAAGTTTGTGATACTTGAGTGAGTATGTGTATGTGTAATTGTTTTATGTCTTTTCAGTTTTTTTACTACAAGTAATGAATTTTATGAATATGCCAATGATTCCAGGGCCAGAATAAAGTGGTATAAAAATGGGGCTTTACGAGGACAGTGCGAAGTATCACCTTGGATCGACTTTGTTTAGAATCTCAAAATAACAAGGGATTATCAATAAAATTACAAAAATACAGATATAATATGATTCTCAATAAGAAATTAATATTGCAAGAAATGAATATAATAGATATCCAATATCACTTTAATGCAGAACTGAAATGACTGGCAGATGTCTGTTAATTACACAATCTAATTATGCCACCACCTTTTATGAATAATGTAATGTTTTATGAATAGTATAATCGAACACTGATTAGTCACCACGCCATTTCTACATCCCTCTCCATCACAATCATTTTTAATTCATATTGTTACTTTTACAAAGGTCTACCACCACAGTTACTACATAAAAAACAGTAATATTATGTTTTTTTTAAATCCACAATCCAATTAGTATTAATTAATATTTTTTACCTATGAAATTCTTATAGCAGTTCTTGTTTGTGAATTTGATCTTCAAAAATGTATCCATTATCACTGAAAATATTCGAGTAATAGAGTAATTCGCAAATGATTAAATTTATTTTAAGTCCATCAATAGTTTGCAAAATTATAAACATATTTTTACCTTTTTTAGAGTAGTTTCAAAATACGTAAAGAACACAGACTCCTAAACTATTTTAACTATAAAAAGAAATACAAAAGTACAGGTCACATAATATAATCTAACTGATGGACTGAATGGAATGTCGATGATCGTATCGAGGAATAATGCTTATCAAGGTCTAAGATAAAATAGTAAGCTATTTGCTTAACCACTCAGTGACAAATTAGGCTTAGATTTAGTATGATCCCTAGTTTCCACTGGCAAAACACGCCCAGGAAAACATGTTGCAAGCACTGTTTATCTCTATCGTTTAGAGATGAGTAGAAAGAGATAAGACTATGCTTGTATCATGTTTTGATGTACAGTGCAAACGCCCAGTTACTTGTTTATGTACGACCCGCATTCTTTTTTGTGTAATGAAACTAGGGTTGCCACCTGCGTTGTATTAATATTGTGACATAAAAATAATATACGAATAATACTACTTTTTCACCGGTAATTCAGTTCTCGCACTTTTCAGGATTCCGTACCTCATAAAGAAAAAAACGTACACTTATCGGATCACTTTGCTGTCTATCTGATAGTCAAGACCCTTTTTCTCAGGAACGCGTGGTGGTATCAAGCTGAAATTCGTATCAAATACTCAGATATACAGCTGTGCTGTGAAACATTAACTGTGGATTTTATCGCGGTTATACCACAGTCCGCCCGTGACCATGAAGTTTGAAAAGATTTTGAAACGTCGGCATCTAAAATAAATCGCGATGAAATCCGTGAAAGTTAGTTTATATTTCAAAAATATTTTAATTAGATTTAAACTTACTACCCCCTTGCTCATGAACGCGTAGTGGTATTATATTGAAATTCATATCAAATATTCAGGTTTATAATACCTTTAAGCTGTAACAAAATCAAACTTCTATGTCAGCACGATCAAAAGAAACAGTGATTTCAGCCCAATGTTTTAAAACTCGCAACTACCTACTTGCAAACGAATCAAAACCTAAAGCATACTTTAAGTTGATCAATAATCTTTAAGTTGGGCATGAAGCAACGTTTTATAGCACACATAAAGGAAAAATTCCAAAAACTATAAATTTAATTACCAGTTACATAACATATTATATTTTGAACTATTACTTTTAAGCACCTACAAGTTTGCGGGGACCCTCGGTACGCGAATTTGTTTTTTTTAATTAACTGTGACTTGAACTCACCTGCAACGCAGCATTGATAATTTCAAGACAAAACGTCACAGCAAGAAAACGTCAATTTCTTGGTAGTATTGGGCTTAGTGTACTTAGTCTTTCCCGTAAGGGATAAATTCAAAGAATATCAACTCCAAATATTTTGATGAATGAATTAAGACTAATAACAAATACACAAAACAATGAATTGTCACTATAATTATTTTATTTCTTAAAATTCCCAATAGTTTAACTTACTATATTGAGTAGTGTTTTGTAAAAATACTTTTTCACCTTCAAAAAAAAGTGGCAACCCTAACTCAAACCCACCTTGGCTTCTGGTAATTTTGCTGACATGAGCATTGCATTTGCAGCTTTATGCTTAGATGTATAGAATGTTAAATTGAGTGCATGCTTTTAGCTGAATGCTTCTTACCAAAAATTGGAGTATAGGCCATCAGAGATTAGCATAGGTGCGGCTATTTCATAGTTTTTGGCCACCAAATCCAAGAGAGTCAATGGGTTGGTTAGGAATACATCTGCATCTAGCATCTGAAATATAAATTAGATAATTATTTTACTTTTAAAGATATTATCCACCAAAAATCTAGAGCTCATGCATACTGCGTATTTTAAACACTCAGTAGATGAATTCAATTCAAAGACAGCTTATAAATAAAAAAAAAACACAAATAAATAAATGAAAAATGGAAACAAGTTAAAAAGGTTTTATGGCAAGCAATATTTAAGCAATTAATTTTCTCAATCTTCATATCCATTACCATATTACATTCATTATCAAAGAGGCTTGAGTATAGTATATAACTGGGTGACTATAATTTTGCTTAAAAACAAGCATTACTTACAAAAAGGTAATCAGCCCACATCTCTCTAGCATATTCCAAAGCCACTTCTCGTAACTTTATAATATGTTTAAAATGCTCTAAACTCCAATGCACTGAGCTTCTCTCATCTATATGCAGAGGCCCGCTGGTATTATTGGTTGTTAGATAGACAGCACCATACTCTGAACTATATTTGTGAACCCATTTTTCTAAGATTTCTATACTTCTATCTTCATTGAAGTCACTGTGAATCCTAGAGAATAAAATAAAGAAAATGAGAACAGGTCAATTTAAAAACGCAATAATAATCAAAACAATTGTAATTGGACCAACCCAAATACACATAGCACCTACAACCCTTTAGTGTATCATGGCCAGTCATTGGTCTTTTTGCAACAATCTTCAGGTGTTCTTAATTGGCAACAGTTGTACCATGGCATAATATGTTTTTCGTTGCATAATCAAAGTGGTCCTGCAATGACCCAACAAGTATTCTAATAGATCGCATTATGTTGTATCACTCGTCTCACAATCGCACTAACCAATGACATTTTGATAATGGCTCTACATAAATGCACAGTTTTTGCTGTCAAGCAATATTGCTTTGAAAATCAATTTGCCATTCCCTGGAGTTGGCCCTCTCCCCTCTGGATGCGATAACCTAACACAAACAGCCATTTGATACCAAACTTCATTATGGAAAGCTTGTACTATGCATACCAGATAACTGATATTACTTATAATAATTTTCTATAGTAAATACATACCAAAATAGACAAATAGAAACAAGTAAGGAGAAGGTTGGGACTATTTGTTTCAACTAGGCAAGTATCTAATCATTACATTGAAATTTGTCAAGAGGCACAATTACACTTGGTTGGATGGACGGAAGACGTTACTTGAATTCAAGCACAGGATAACACAATATCAATTGGTGGTACTTTGTTCTTGGTAATTGAATAAGTACCTGCTAGAGAACAAGTGTAATTTTTGCACCATTAGAATAGATTTACTGACTCGTATCTGTTATGACTTGGGTTTATAGCATTGTAGTTATGTTAAACAAACATATTGTAATTTGTATTCTAGTAGGAAATTATATTTCTTTAGGTAAATAAACACAGATAAGATTAATGGTAGAAATGTAAAATGTAATAAAGTTTGTGTTATGGTAGGAAGAATATTCAAAACTGGTGAAGCGACATTTTCAGCCAGCATTCTACATCAGCAAAACAAAAGCGTAAATTAATATTTAGGTCATATGTTACCGGTTAAATCAAGCATTATATACTCACCACAAATAGATTCGGTCTTTCGGGTAGTCCAAATTGCGGATACAGCTTAGAAAATATGGTAGTGTGTGAGCTTTGTTACGAACAAGCACCGATATTCCAACAGTCGGCAATTTGTAAAATTCCTTCGCATCCTCACAGGAATACGAATTAAAACAACCACAAATGCTAATTATTAAAAATATTAATACAGCCCTCATTGTAAACGGCGATTGAATAATGATCCGTATTTCACCAAGGAATATCTTAACCGCTCATAAACGTTAAGTAACCTATACACAGAATCTAATAAAATATAACATTTAATTTGTGCACAATAACTCAATAAGTCCACCGCACCCGCGCAAGACGACGCGCCAATTCCAAATAATTCCAATTCACACCTTCAGTCTTCACACGCCAATTTCTTGAAGGGGTTTGTAGTGGGAAATGTCAATTGCTTGCAATTTGCCAATCACAGACTATTATGAGTAGTGATGGCAATAATGGCTGTTTTGAAATAACAAACAACACTGTTATGTTATTTTCTAACAGCTGTTACTTGTTAATTTCTTTTGTTATTTCAAGTATGGGGGTGACATTATCGCTATTGATAAAACCCTCTAAATTAAATAAAGAAAAAAAAAACAGCTGTTATTGTAAACTGTTATCCATTCTGTTATCCTGTTACATTGCTGTTTGCACATAGGTACATTTGTTATGTTATTTCTATAAGTGGATTCGATTGCCAGTTGTGCCCACACATCTTTGTGTGAAGGAAATTTTTTTTTGAAATCCGGCACGTCTAAGAACTGATCATTCGAGGACATGTGACATCCACCAACACGCACTTGGCCAGCGTGTGTGTATTAAGGCTTAAACTCTCACAACTTGTAAGATAGTTGGCAGAAGAACCATGCCTAGCAGAGGGACATTAAAACGGGTTGAAGTGAATAAACTTCTCTTCATACCATTCCTTCATGATGATCTGGAGATCAATTTTTGCTTAAACGACGATTTAAATTTGTAATAGTTGGCACAAATGTGCCACTGAATACCCGGGAGACTTTAGTAGGTACCTTTTGGGAGTCTCACATACCTACCCCTTGCCTTGAGAACACACGGTGCCAAGGGCTCCATAAAGGATTTCCCCCGGCAAAGGAAAGATATTTCAGTAACACATACACCACATACACTTTTGGCGCTCTGCCTACTCAGACGTGTTACATTCATGTACACATAAAGGGATCATAAATTTTAACACATTCTTGGCAGACCCGAAAAGAAGTAATAGGCCAAGCTAGATTTCTCATCATCACACACCTACACTCTTGATGCTCTGTCTACCCCGTGCCCGTGAGGGACATAGCCGTGGTGTTACATTTATTTACACATACAGGAACTATTAGCAGTGGCGTAACTATACCATCTGGGGCCCGTGGCTAATTCTTTTGATGGGGCCCTATCAGTGAAAATCATCACGTTGTACTGTTTGATTTTAATAAACTTCGAGATTTTCAGCGTACTCAATTACACGTTGTATAATTATGTACCACTAATGGCCATAGGCCTCCTCTCTTAGGCGAGAGGGAATGGTCTGTAGTCCCCACGCTAGCCCAATGCGTATTGGAGACTTCACATTCATCCATAGAACATAAGGTCTCAATGCATTCATCATTTATTCGGCTAGCTTTTCGGTGAAGGAACAACATCGTTAGGAAATCTGCATATATTTACATTGAAATAAAAATACCAATTTAATTTCATTATGATATTTATTAAGAAAAATATTATTATGAAAGATTTATTTATTAGGAAAAATCTTTTTTTCGAGCTTTCTGTTCCGCAAGTGTCTATAACATCATCAAAGTCAGATCAGATCAGACCATAGAATTTGCAATAGACAGAATAGCCAAGTTACATAACCTGTATTGTCTCAAGAGTTTCATAGGTTTTTATCAATTGTTCCGGGTAACGTGTACATCTCGAAAAATTAATCAACATCTGTTTGTTTAGGTTGGTTGAAATGCTTAACGATTAACTTGAAATAGTATTATGGTCTTTAGTTGTCTCACTTTGGATTTTAAGCAGACCTTATAAAAATGTATTTTTCAAATAAAATAAAATACTCTATACCTACAATGTAAAAAAATATTTTTGAGCTCGCGGCCTCTTGGGCCGGGGCCCTTTTGGGTCGGGGGCCCGTGGCATTTTGCCAGCTCTGCCACCCTATTGTTACGCCACTGACTATTAGCCAAATTTTACGTGTATATCACTGTTGTTGTAAATTTAATTCAATGAATTTAAAAAATATTAACATCGACACATTTTTATGTTAAGAATGATCTCTATTACTTCAGCTTTCTAATAAAATTACCGCATTAAAATCGGCCCATCCACGCTACATGGCTCAGATACACCGTCTCAACCTTATAACACCCCTCTTTTTTGTCGGGGTTCCGACCGCTCTGTTTTTTAAATTTCAATGTGGTAAATAATATATTCATAATAACTTTTGAATGGAATGCCCGATTTCAATAATTCAAAAAGTAATTTGCATTTACTGATACACCCTTGAATATTAAAAGATTTATTTAGTTAAGAATCAATACCAAGGTACGAATAATTGAGTCTAATTTGTAGCGGACGCGGTATAAGGATTTTTTTCGTAATTTTTTTCACACCTTGGGTTACATTATCGAAGTTTTCATACGAATCCTTAATTTTTTTTAACATATAATACAGCCTTTGCTACTCAGTAAAGATATAGCTTTCTAATGGCGAAAGAATTTTTGAAATCGTTCCAGTATTTTTTGCGCCTATTCATTAAAAACAAACAAACAATCAAATCTTTCCTCTTGTTAGTATAGATTATTAATTAACGCCATATTGTAATATGAAAGAAGCATTTCGTAAAAAGCAAATGATAAATTAATAACAGTTTTCAAAAACAGGTAAAATACTTTATTGCCAGAGGTACCACATGTTAAAACATCACAAGACAAAACAACATCTTTAACACATCATATTTATTTTATCTATAATATTTTCAACAGCAATCAGCATCAACGACTAAAATCTAGACTTACAATAAGTTTAATTAGGTTAAACTTGAGATATACCTACGTAGATCAATAATCATTATTATATTAAATATAAATACATTTAATGAACATAATATTTACTAACTCTATTCTTTGGCATAAAACTGATTGTAAAATTTCAGTTTAATAACATAGCAAGTATTAATGTTTTTAATAAAGCAATGATACCATAGTCACCTTAATATATAGATATAGAATCTTTCCTATTTAATCTCCGAAATGTACTAATGTTGTATTTTCAACAACAATAGTATCAGTTTTTCGTATTTCTGTGGGTGGCACGCAAAATGGTGGGGGATGCGACCAAAAGCCGTTCTCTGTGCAGACAATAGATGATTCACCGACCATATCGAAACCCTCGTCACAAGTGTATATCATTAGATCTCCGACAGCATACTTCCCGTGTTTCAGCGATGATTCGGTAAGAAGCCGGCCTTTCTCAGGTACCAGAGGGTCCGGGCAGAAGATAGCTGGTAAAATAAAATACGTAAGTTATAGATCCTGATTTATCATCATCATCATCATAATTAAGTGTGTATGTAATTAATGATTTAAAAATTTATACATTTTCTATACATTCTAGTCAATCAAAATCATTTATAACCATTCTCACTTACGAATACATTGCGGAACTTCTCCGGACCACTTTCCGTCCATTTCGCACTCCAAGCCCGGAGCACCCACCATCCGGTAACCCCAAGAACACTGAAACATAGCGCGGCCTCCGAACGAGGAGTTGTACTCTACCACGCTCAGGTGAGCACCTAAGGACTTTAGCATCGGGCAGAATGTCTCCACACACGTCGGTGGTAATGATGACCAGCGACCTACAACAAACAGGAAAGTTTGGAAACATTATATTATTATACTATGGCATGGACTTAAGCGTTAGCGACAGTCTTTAACTTCTTAGCCATGCCGGTTTTCTTACGACGTTTTCCTTCACCGATATCCACCAACCCACACTTGGCCAGCGTGTTAAGGTCTCAACTTGAAAGATAAGATCCGTGTATTGTTTATAAGAGAAGACCCGTGTCCAGCAGTGGGACACTAAAAAGGCTTGAATTGACAGTCTTCAAGGGTTCGTCTCTTAATCGGAACTCATAAGCGGCAGCATTATAGCATTGGTCGAACTATTATCTAATCTAAGGTAGCGTTACGACGCAGTCAGTTGATTTTGGCGTCGGTGTCCCCCGTGACGTACCTATAACAAAGCATCCCTATTCTCTGCTTTATATTACTTTTCAGTATTTTTTACAGAGTAGGCCTGTCTACGATCACTTCAACCCTTTTTAGTGTCCCACTGTTGGGCACTGGTCTTGTCTCAACTATTTTACGAGTTGAAAGACTTTAGTCCTTAATCCTCACGCGCTGGCCAAGTTCGGGTTGGTGGATGTGACATGTCCTCGTATGATTAGAATAGACATACTGATGACGACGAGACCAGGTCATAACTAGACCGCACAACGACATTGCGCATCGCAAGTCCGCAATTACGTGCAAAATGTAAGGTTGAACTTAGTTAATTTAATTGTTGTTAATTGTAAATTTCTAATTAGATTTTTATTGGAATTGTTGAATGTGTATTCTAATTAGATTGAAGTTATCGGATTTCCATTCTAAAGTGATTTTTAAGATAGTTTTTTGCCAAGTAAAATGTTAGTACTAAAATTACGTAACTTGAAAATGACCTTTTTTGTTTATGGAGATTTTTTAATAAGAATGATTTAATTTTAAAGACGTGGATGTAAAATGAATGGGACAGTTTGAATTTTGGAAATCCGATAAGAAATAAGGAAGTTATAAACGATTTTCTAGAATGAACAATATTGTTTATGTGAATTTTTGTATGTTTTTGTTCTAGAAATTTTTTATTGTGATGATGTACATTTATAAGCTTTGTATAATATTATAGTGATTGTAAAAACGCGTAGAATAAGGTATAATATGTACAGTTTTCTTAAATAAATAAAGAGAAATTCAAGGAAAAGGGGTCTCGAGATAGTAAGAATGATCTCGAATTTTCGAGAACATTCGCGCGGATTCTTTTCGGTAACAACGGCCGGTATAAAAGGCGGTCGTATTGCCGGAACGAGTCAATCGCAAATGAACAGTCGCAAAAGTCAGTCGCATCAGGTCAGTCGCAAATGTCAGTCGCAAATGAACAGTCGCAAAAGTCAGTCGCATCAAGTCAGTCGCAAATGAACAGTCGCAAATGAAGAGTCGCAAATGAAGAGTCGCAAATGAAGAGCCGAAGAGTAAACAACAAAAGGAAAAATCTCGAGATCTCAAGACCGAGAAGTAATTTTTGGAAGAACTTGTTGTTTGCATTTCAAGACCGGGGTTTCTCTAGTTGGCCAGTAGTGCCGTACCTATTTCACTGGATATACGCATTTAGGGGTGCGTGGGGTAGGTGCCACCAGCGGCGAATATACGAAGGTCTAGGTACCTACCAAACAATCATCATATACTCTAGGGACACATACCCTGGAGTATAAGGAACCCACTCGACCTAGCAAGTAGGAGGTATAGGGTGGGGTCCATTACAGTCTGGTCCTTCGAGAAGACGGATCCCTAGAAGAATAGTCCAGAAGAATTAAGAAGATTGCAAGATGCCAGTGACAAGATCACAGAAGGATGCCTCCTCAAGACCGTCGTCCCGTCCTTCCGTTAGGGACGGGGGAGAAGAAGCGACAGGGTCAGAAGGGGTCACGTCTGCGTCAGCGTCAGGGTTATTGGCAACAGCGTCGGACACACACACTTCTTCGGGTACAGCAACAACAGGAGAAACTATGATTACAAAGGCAACGATCACGACTGCGACCACGACGGCATCACAGAAGAAAGGAGATGCCACACAGAAGAAGACTAAGAAGACTCCAGAACAGGCCCCGGAGGAGGGTATTTGTGGCGTTACCAAGACCCTCAATCCGATGGGAGTCAGTCTTCGAGCCAGGTCCATGAAGACCACGAGTACTTCAGCAAGAAGACGCGAGCTGGCAGCCAGAGAAGAATTGGCACGTCTGGAGCTTGAACAAGCACAGGCTGCGGCAAAACTGGCCCGCGTCAGATTGGAGATGGTACAATGTGAAGATGAAGACTCCGTGGATGAAGACCTGGAAGACAGAACAGCTCAGGTGCAGAACTGGATCGAGACGTCAGTTCGGGGAGGCAGCAATATTGAGCAACCAGAGCAACGAGGTCAACCCCTTCTAGAAGACCAGCAGGAGCCGAAGAAAGTCAAACCTGAAGAGAACGCTTCAAAGGGAGCTACGATTGAAATTCAAGCTTTGACGACGGCATTGAAGCAAGCCTTTTCTAGAAGTGGACCAGCAGCACAACCGAACTACATCCACGAGCTACCATACTTCGATGGGAACAGCAGCGAGTGGATGGCCTTCAAGGTCGTCTATGAAGATACAGCACCAATGTTCAACGATGTTCAGAATATGGCTCGACTGAGAAGAGCAATAAAGGGCAACGCAAGAGAAGCTATCAAGAGTCTGCTATACTCTGAGGCTTCTCCGATGGAAGTAATACAAGCCCTCAAGAGAAGATATGGAAGACCCGATGCACTGGTACTGGCGGAATTGGACAAAGTAAAGGCGCTACCGAGAATATCAGAGAACCCAAGAGATATCTGCGTCTTTGCAAGCCAAATAAACAACAGTGTAGCGGCAATCAAGGGGTTGAAGAAACTACAGTATCTACATTCACCAGAAATAGTTAAGCAAATAGTTGAGAAGATGCCTACGATACTCAAGTTCCGATGGTATGACTTCGCTGCAGCAATAGAAGATGGCGAGTTCTCCAACCTATCGGTGATCTGCAAGTTCCTCAACAAAGAAGCTGATAAATGTGGAGCATTCGCAGCTTCTGAAGAAATGAGCATGATGAAGAGGACCCCCAGGCAGGCTACGCACTCAACAAGGAACTTCAACCAAAAGGAAGGAAAGAAAGCAGAGAAACAGTGCCCTATGTGTGAGGGTGAACATTTCCTGCTTGAATGCCAGAAGTTCCTGAAGGCATCAGTGCAAGACCGATGGGCAGCAGCAAAGAAGGGTCGCGTCTGCTTCAAGTGTCTCCAAGGGAGACACAGAAAAGAAAGCTGCAGAAAACCCACGTGTAAGCAGTGCAAGAGATGGCATCATCATATGCTACACGTGGAGTCGGAAGAAAGGACCCCGGAAAGGAAAGAGGAACCTCAAGAGGTGACGAGCAAGGCATCAATCAACACGGTGAATAACGCAAGGGCGTACCTGAAGATTGTTCCTGTAGAAGTCTTCGGGTCGCAAGGATCAAAGAAAATACTGGCCCTTATGGATGAAGGGTCAACCGTGTCGCTGCTAGACAGGAAGGTAGCAGAAGAATTCGGCGCTCAAGGAAAAAAGGACGAACTAGTCATCGAGACAGTTGGAGGAGGACTGATGAGGGAAAAGGACTCTCAAACTATAGATCTCAAGTTGAAAGGATTGCATCAAAAGGACGAGAAAATCCTGAAGAGAGTCCGAACCATCAACGAGTTGAAGTTATCCCCACAGTTCCTGGAAAAGCGAAAAATCCGAGAGTACCGACACTTGAAAAAGATCGCCGATTCCTTTTTTTACGAAGGGGAGTCACCACAGCTGCTCATCGGTCAAGACAACTGGGAGCTGATCGTGACTCAAGAAATAAGAAGAGGGAAACCAGGAGAACCAGTAGCTTCGAGAACGGGACTTGGCTGGGTGCTCCATGGGTCAGATACTGGAAGCACAAGAGTAGTTCACTTCATCCACACGTGTCTACATGTCAGCGCGCAGGATGAAGAGATGCATCAAGCCATCAAGGAACACTTCGCGATCGAAGCGCTTGGTGTGCAACCAAGAAGACCCACTACGGACTTAGAAGGAAGAGCACTCGCCATCCTGGATAGAACCTGTCGAAGATTAGAAGATGGTCGATTCGAAGCAGGACTGCTGTGGAAGGAAGAGAATGAGCAGATGCCAGAAAGCTACACATCTGCCAAGAACAGACTCATCAACATTGAGAAGAAAATAGACAGAGATCCTCAGTTGAAAGAAGAGTACAACAAGCAGATCCAGCATCTAATCGACAGCAAATACGCAGAAGAAGCTCCTGATGACAAAGAAGATTCCAAGAAAACTTGGTACCTCCCTCACTTTTCCGTGGTGCATCCACTGAAAAAGAAGATAAGAATCGTCTTCGACGCTGCAGCCAAGTCGAAGGGAAGAAGCCTGAACGACGCTCTCTTGCCGGGTCCAGATCTGCTGCAGTCACTCTTTGGAGTACTCCTTCGGTTTCGTCAAGGACCTTTAGCAGTGGCAGCCGACATAAAGGAAATGTTCCTGCAAGTTCGCATCCGACCAGAAGATAGAGACAGCCTGAGGTTCCTGTGGCGAGGGGATCATCGCGATGTGCCGCCGAAGAAGTACAGAATGACTTCGGTCATTTTCGGTGCTACGTCATCTCCGAGCACAGCAATCTACGTCAAGAACAGGAATGCGGCGGACTTCAAGGAACAGTTTCCAGAGGCGGCAAAGGCTATCGAGCGGAACCACTACATGGACGACTACCTACACAGCTTCCATTCCGAAGAGGAGTTTAGAAGAGTGACGTCGCAGGTGGACGCCATACACAAGAAAGCGGGCTTTGAACTCAGGGGATGGGCGTCAAACGAAACTAAGTTGCTGCAGGGGATGAAGACCGAAACAACCGAGAAGACAGAAGTAAACCTCGGTGAAACGGAAGAGAAGACATTGGGACTTGGCTGGTTCACCAAAAGGGACTCTATCGGCTTCCGAGCGAATCTTCGAAATACATCTGAAGAAATAATCCGAGGATTCAAGGTGCCGACGAAGAGAGAAGTTACCAGTGCCGTAATGTCGACTTTCGATCCGCTGGGACTTGCATCACCGGTTCTCATTCAAGGCAAGAAGCTGCTCCAGGACATATGGAGAAGTGGGATCGGTTGGGATGAAGAAATAGAAGGCAAGGAGTACGAAACATGGAAGACTTACCTGAAAAAGTTGAAGCTGCTCCGCGACCTGCAGATTCCGAGATGCCTGGCGCCACGACGCACCGAGGGGGAGTTACATACCTTCACGGATGCCAGCCAGACCATGTTTGCCGCCACGACGTATTGGAGAACAGAAGAGCAAGATGGAACTTACCACGTCGGTCTGGTTGCAGCGAAAGTGCGAGTCACACCGCTGAAACCTGTATACATTCCGAGGCTCGAGTTACAAGCGGCACTCTTGGGAAGCAGGCTGGCGCGTTCAGTGGAAGAGGAGATGGATCTGAAGGTGGTCAAGAGAACGTTTTGGACAGATTCCAGTATCGTACTATCTTGGATCAAGACGGACCCAAGAACTTTCAAGACATTCGTGGCACATCGCTTAGCAGAAATCGAAGATCTGACGAAACCACAAGAATGGAGATGGGTTCCCACAGCGCAGAATCCAGCTGATGATGCAACACGCGACGTACCAGAACACTTCGATAGCAATCATCGATGGTACACTGGACCGGACTTCTTGAGGCAAGAGAAAGATCATTGGCCTACACCAAGAAGTTTCAAGAATGAACCTACTGGCGAGGAAAAGGTTACTGACGTCACGGCTGCGGTGAACACCACACATCCAGCACCAGATCCTGAAAAGTTCTCATCATGGAGAAGGCTTCTGCGAGCTACGGCCAGAATGTTGCAGTTTATACACCTGGAAGACCACGCAACGACTTGCCGACCATTTCTGGCAACGTTGGTTGCGGGAATACCTGCCCACTCTGCTGCCGAGGCGAACTCCGGGGAGAATCAGCGCTTCCGACCTGCAAGTTGGAGACGTCGTGCTCATCGTCGACCACACCATGCCAAGGTACACCTGGCCACGCGGCAGAATACAGCAGGTGTATCCAGGACCAGATGGAAAAACCAGGATCGTCGACGTCGAGACAAGGGGCGGCGTACTGAGAAGACCCAGTTCGCGAGTGGTGCTGTTGGTGCCGGGAGCGTCGTCAAGACTGGAGGATGGTGCAGAGCACGAGGGGGAGAATGATGACGACGAGACCAGGTCATAACTAGACCGCACAACGACATTGCGCATCGCAAGTCCGCAATTACGTGCAAAATGTAAGGTTGAACTTAGTTAATTTAATTGTTGTTAATTGTAAATTTCTAATTAGATTTTTATTGGAATTGTTGAATGTGTATTCTAATTAGATTGAAGTTATCGGATTTCCATTCTAAAGTGATTTTTAAGATAGTTTTTTGCCAAGTAAAATGTTAGTACTAAAATTACGTAACTTGAAAATGACCTTTTTTGTTTATGGAGATTTTTTAATAAGAATGATTTAATTTTAAAGACGTGGATGTAAAATGAATGGGACAGTTTGAATTTTGGAAATCCGATAAGAAATAAGGAAGTTATAAACGATTTTCTAGAATGAACAATATTGTTTATGTGAATTTTTGTATGTTTTTGTTCTAGAAATTTTTTATTGTGATGATGTACATTTATAAGCTTTTTATAATATTATAGAGATTGTAAAAACGCGTAGAATAAGGTATAATATGTACAGTTTTCTTAAATAAATAAAGAGAAATTCAAGGAAAAGGGGTCTCGAGATAGTAAGAATGATCTCGAATTTTCGAGAACATTCGCGCGGATTCTTTTCGGTAACAACGGCCGGTATAAAAGGCGGTCGTATTGCCGGAACGAGTCAATCGCAAATGAACAGTCGCAAAAGTCAGTCGCATCAGGTCAGTCGCAAATGTCAGTCGCAAATGAACAGTCGCAAAAGTCAGTCGCATCAAGTCAGTCGCAAATGAACAGTCGCAAATGAAGAGTCGCAAATGAAGAGTCGCAAATGAAGAGCCGAAGAGTAAACAACAAAAGGAAAAATCTCGAGATCTCAAGACCGAGAAGTAATTTTTGGAAGAACTTGTTGTTTGCATTTCAAGACCGGGGTTTCTCTAGTTGGCCAGTAGTGCCGTACCTATTTCACTGGATATACGCATTTAGGGGTGCGTGGGGTAGGTGCCACCAGCGGCGAATATACGAAGGTCTAGGTACCTACCAAACAATCATCATATACTCTAGGGACACATACCCTGGAGTATAAGGAACCCACTCGACCTAGCAAGTAGGAGGTATAGGGTGGGGTCCATTACACATACCGATTTCCTCATGATGTTTTTCTCGACCAATATTGAGCAGCGGCGATGTAACAATTCATACAAAGATGTGTGAGCTGGGAATCGAACCCGTGACCTTATATTTCTAAGGCCAAGCCGTACCGCTGCGCCACTGCTGCTGAGGAGGTATGGTCGGTCATAAAATACACATAAACATTTAAAGTGTGTTACGTCATACCATTGCCCATGCAAGTCAGTATAGCAGAGCCGTTGAGATGATATCCCGGTAGGCAACTGAAATGTGCAGAGTTCCCGAGTCGAGTGCCTTGTGTGAACTGGCGGATATGTGGCGATGTCACCGCCAACATGGGACACATCACGTCTGCCAACAATTTGAAATGAAGTTATTGGTCTGATAAAGGTACTGATTGGGCTTAGAAAAATATAGTGGTAAATAAGAAGTATATCCCTTTCAGTAATATATTGACAGACACCAGACATATTATGTTCTAGGGTAAGGGTCGAAGTCTTCTATTTTATACCTTCTTCTATTTGTTGTCTTTATTTAAAAAAAAGAATTCCTATTTTCCTTGGTCACGCCATGCGCCATCACGCGTGAACGGCTGGACCGGTTTCACTAATTCTTTTTTTAGAATGTTCCTTGAAACACAAAGATGGTTGGTTCTTACACAGAGAAACATTATGAAGAGGTCAAGGCCAAAAATCGGGCGAGATATTATAAAAGGAAAGCCGAAGGAAAAACAATTGGTATTCATGACTTGAACCACTGCGGTTATATTTGGGTGGTTATATTCGGTAGGTCTGAGACCCGGCAGGCGGCACAGGCACTGCTTTACTCGACAGGACGACGTCCGCCGGGTCCGCCAGTAAAATATAATAATACATAAGTACTTAACAAACTAAGTTAGGAAGGTTAAGCTGTTAAAGTTTTAAATGCACTTTGCTCTTGAATTTTCAGTGTTTTCTATAGACATCAGTGTTCTAAACCATAATTTTAAAATGCATTGATAGGTTCGCGAGCATTTTAAGAGTAGATATTACTGTGTAGATCAAGACTCACTAACAACTTTAATGTGTACAGTGTTGGTGTGTCCGCCGGGCGCGGTACAAGTGTACTGGTCGGTGTGACGCACAGACATCTTACTCAATGTCAGCCTGTAGTGAGATTCCTTCTCGCCATCGTCGCCCGACCAATCTGAAATTCATAATAATTTATGTAAATTAGATAAAATTAGAACACACTTTAAAGACTGTAAGGAATTGAGGATGACGTAGGCTATTTTGACATCCATGCCACTAACTATTGTAGTTAGGACATTTTCAGTAGGTACTAAATTTTTTTTAGATCTTGAAGGAGTAGGAAGGTGACAAACGATAGTGATTCCCTTTAATAATAATTGTAAGTAATTCTCTTGTATTTATTATTATTAATAGTGCAAATGAATTTCACCATATTAATAATTTGACTTACCTGCACTATGTTGGCCGAGCGCTTGCGTCCAGCTCCAGTCGGGTTCACCCAAAGCACGCGGCGTCACACAGTCAAGACGCACAATACTATCTGGATAGACGTACAGATCGCCCGAATACGCTACCACAGCTGATCCGCTGATTATTGTATACTGGATAGTCGGTGGTGCATCACCTTAAAATAAACATTTATACATATAACAACATTCACAAGCTATATAAAGACCATACCAAATAGGAGATTCAAAGCAATTATACACACCATCATCATCATCATCAGCCTATCCTAGTCCACAGCTGGACATAGGCCTCTCGTAAAATGCGCCACTGAGCACGATCCGCGGCCTTATATACACACGTCCACACAAGCAAACAATTATGATTCTAGTTTCTCTATTTTACACGAAATCTGTTTAGATATAGTTTTCTGCTAAAACAGACATACTTATAAATCATAGGAATTTATGATATTTACCTGTAAAATTTGTAAGTACACTGGTAGGCACACATTCAGGGAACTTAGGTGTCCACTCTCCATTCTCACATCGCAATATGTTATCTCCCTTCATTTTGTATAGCCCAAAATGTTTACATCGTGACACAATCATTGAGCCATGGGGAAAACTGGTATCTTTCTGTACAAATAATTCAAATCAAGATAATCTCTACATATAAAAATGGTACAAAGTTCGCCTGGACAGCTAGTTACATTATACAAAAGCGTACTTAAGTTCTAATAATTAATCTTTATAAAAAATAAATAGACATTGTCTCACTTAAACTCGATTTTGAAACTTGGTTTAGAAATATCCACAGATGTCCGAGGTAGATTTAAGAGAAATATGTAGGCAGCCAGTACTTACATAAATTGATGAATTCTTAAATGATATTGCTAAAAGAGGGTGTTCATTTTTGTAAACACACTCCCGAAGTATTGGTTGGAATCTACCATCTGCAAAAAAAAGTAAAATATAAAAATAACCTATATTTCACAGGAACAAATTAAAAGAAAAATTATAATAACAGTTTTTTTTAGCTTAGAACACACCCTAGTTAATTCACATTTCAAACAAAACAAATCAAAATCCGTCTATCCTTCAAGAACTACATTGCTACAATAAGATACACACACAGAGACACATCAAACTTATAACAGCCCTCATTTTTTTTTATCAGGGTTTATAAAAGGAAACTTTTCCTTCTTAGCAGACTTTAATTATGCGTACAAATATAGTACCTAACAAATAATATTGTACATACTCTGTGGCTCAGAGCAGTAACATCTTTTGAAAGTTTATTAAAGCCTGCTGCTAAACAGCCTTGCCATGTTCCGGTCTCCATTTGAAAGAGTAGGATAGGAGTAATTTTGGCTCCTTTATGGTAATATATTATGCAGCCTTTTTCCATTTACAACTTGTCACCGAAAATCATGAGTAATGAGACAATACTATGATTAAATCAGTTATTTGGTCAGGTGCATTCCATCATAGACCAAACCATTACTAAACATAGAGCAAATTGTGGTCAAGGGCAAAATTGTTTTGTAAATAATTGAGCAGTGGTTCAAAAAAAATCCTATCCAGTAAGATTTTAATGGCAGCTTTTTATACCTGGAGTGCTTGAACAGAGAGGCCCCACCCAGTTACCATCAATACATTTGATCTTACAAATCAACTGTTCATTCAGAGGGCCAATTAAGCCAGGAAATTTGACCTGAAATTATTAAACAATTAAACCATAGAATCTATATCAAAAATTGTTTCCATTTTTTATTGACAATTGATAAACAGCCATTTCTTAACTTAAGCCTAAAAATACTAAACATTTTCTACTTTATTGTGTATATCTAACAGTTACTAGCAAATATAGATAAAAAAGTTGTGTAATCACCTCAGATATTTTAGAGAAGTCAGATCTAAACCTTGTTACATCCAAATTACTATCTACACTTGTAACATCTGGTAATGAACACTTGAATTCATCTGAAAAATGTCATTGCTTTAAGCCAACACAATACCACTGTCACCTGACCTGACCCAGGGCCCCCATTCTCAGGTCTTCTGAGATTTATTCGACATTTGATCGAAAAAAACTTCAGATACATATTAAAATTTATTTATTTACGACATATTATGTCTATTAGAGATAAATGTCTAATGCGCGAGACTCGGGGCTCAGATTATAAGCAAGAATCTCCCATACTAGAATACAAACAACCTAGGAATAACCCGGATTTAATCAGACTCTCTTGGAACAATTTTTTTAATTTTTCCTGCAAAGACTGACTACAAAGAATCAGGGGCCATCCGATTCCAAATTGTACCTGGATGTAATTTAGTACATCGCCGATGAGATCTGAGTAGATACCTCTTTTTATGGGTTTTCTTCCAATGATTCAATTCAAATCCACCTTGTAGAAAATGTAATCTTACCTGGCGGAAGAGTGACATTCTCAGCTTCATCCTCACATAGAATCAACGGAATTAATAACACAAAAATTAATTGACTATACATCGTTATTATCATTTACAATAAACAATTTGCTGAGTAGCAATATTTGATTATCTTCATAGAAATTATACGTGTTGTAAATGTAGTAATCAAGAAAAGAGACATGCATGCACAAGCAAAAAAATTGCATTACGGGTAAACTGCGTAAAGCGACAGATTCGTGACAGAATTGTCAAAATCATGTGTTCAGCAAGCGCCTGTCATAATAGGTGGGACTGTGGGATTCTGAGTGTTCTGAGATGAAGGAATAATACCTATAGTGAGATTATTCAAGTTCATCAAACAAAATAGCACCACTCGCGCAAAATCCCACCCAAGCATTTGTTGCGCTTTGAATATTGATATCATAGATGGCGCTGTGTATCACGCCCGAGAAGACTGAAGCCGCTGAAGGCACCTTATGGCACGTTGTATTGTAAACACCGCTGGGTCAAAAATCCCAAACAACTGTCATTGTGTTTACCTCACCTTTATAAATAGACAAAGTTTTTTGAAATTAAACTTTACTTAAGTATGTCAAACAACAAAAAGAAAACTATAATATACAACTAGCGAACCCGACATGATATTTGCATGATATTTTTTTGCCATCTTTCGGGCTGCTTTGTAAATCTACTAAACCATCAGGCGCCACCCAAAAAAACAAATCAAATCGACCCAGCCGTTTCAATTTAAAAAGATTATACACAACAGATCAAACACATATTTTTTATAATTAGATAACACAAAGAATCTTATGGGCATGGGTCTTCTTTTAACTGTCTTACAAATTATAAGACTTTAGGCCTTGTGTGGGTAGGAGGATGTCACATGTCCTCAAATGATTAGTTCTGCCGGTTTTCTCACGATGATTTCCTTTACCGATATCAAGCAGTGGCGATAAAACAATTCACACAAAGATATGTGGGCACGACCAGGCATTGAACTTGCGACCTTACATTTAAAAGGCAAGACCGATACCGCTGCGCTACTGTTTCCAAATTATAAAATAAAAAAATCTAAGTTACATGGTAAGTTAAGTTTTTTCTAATTTATCTACGAACTAGTGGCCCACCCCGGCTTCGCACGGGTAGATAGGTACCTATATATGTAAAACATAGGTTTTAGTGGGTACCACTTTGGAGTCCCAAGTACCTCTGCCCTGCGCCCACACGGGTCGGGGGATCTATATAGGATTTCCTTCCGGCAAAAAACAGTACTTGAGTAATAAACTAATCAAGATTTCTCATTTTCACTTTTGGCGCTCTGCCTACCCCGTGAGAGATATAGCCGTGGTGCTACATTTATTTACTCATACAGGAACCGTTAGCCTATATTTACGTGTATATCTGTTGTTGTAGATTATAATTCAATAAATTAAAAAAATTATAAACCCCGATACATCTTTATTACTTCAGCTTTCTAATAAAAAAACAGCATTAAAATCGGTCCATCCGCGCTATATGGCAACAAATTTGTACTTAGATACACAAAATACAGATACACGTCTCAAACTTATAACACCCCTCTTTTTGCCGAGGGTATAGTCACAGACATAAACCGCTCTGCTTCTTTTTCAATTTTGATAAACTCAGTTATACTCAGGATAACTTTTGAATAGTATGTCCGAATTGAATAATTCAAAAAGTAATTTACAGTTACTGATATACGCTTGAATATGAAGTGATTTATTTAGATAAGAATTAATACCAAGGTACGCCTAATTTGTGCCGGGGCACGGGCATTACAATTGCATATTCTAAGATGTAAAAGTAGTTATTGTGACGTAACTGTAATAGTTAGTTATATGGTGCCAGGGACTTTTTGTATATATTTATGTCTTCTATAAAACTGTAGTACATCACTTTTCTCTAATATCAATAGTTTTCGCATCGTACGCGATTTAATGACATTTTTCGTTATTTTTTCACACCTTGGTTACATTATCGAATTTTTCATACGGATCCCTAATTAATTTCAACATATTATTATAATACCTATAGCCTATGTTACTCAGTAAAGATGTAGCTTCCTGATGGTGAGGGAATATATAAAATCGGTCCAGTAGTTTTTGAGCCTATTCGTTACAAACAAACAATCAAATCTTTCCTCTTTATATTAATAGACAAATTAAAT